>VDFB02373365.1:171246487-171469946 GCA_007258455.2 Sequoia sempervirens | reverse complement strand
CCTCAATAGAAAATGAAGAAAAGACAGTAGCATGTAGGCTAGCCTCAGCTTTCTGCTATCACAAAATAGGGCATAATCAGCCCCCCAACATTTCTTCCAGGCGTGCACGAAAGCATCCCGCTCCACCTCTATAAGAGAGAGGTCACAACCAGCCACATCCATCTCCCCCTCAATAGGAGATAGGACCACCTCCATAGGAAAGGCTAGAGTGACCCAAGGATGCACAGAAGGAAACACATTGAACAACACCAAGGAGCCAAGAACCTCTCCCATAAGATTAGAAAACAAATCAGGGTTCGAGGAGAGGAGAACCATAGTCATAGACTGCAAAGGACTGACCACAAACAAAAGTAGATACTCAGTCACAGAATGCTCAGGAACAAGCAAACCCCAGGAGGAACAGGGGTTCCCGCACAAAAAAGTAATAAAGAGAAGACCCAGCAATAGAGCACACCAAGCAACCCTGACACGCCGGTTAGGGCTAGAGAGGGGCCAAAACTCTTCACAAGCAGCCAACGGGAAACACCACCAAACCACCAAGTGGGGAAAAGAATGAACCAGAACAAACTGGAAAAGAGAGCCCCCAGGAAATATGTACCGAACACACCACAGACAGGAGTGAGGAATAGGAAAAAAGAAGCAGGAACAAGACCAAGCTGACATGAAGAAACCCCAAGCCCTCCTGCTACGCCGAGTAGGAGCAATGATTGGCCTAATCTTAAACCACACTTCTTCAAAGAAAACCCCACCACCAACCCACCGAATGGACGACACCCACAAAAGATAAAGGTAGGGCAATTTGCACCCAAACCCCACCAAGCTCAGCCTGCAGGAAGGAGAGCCAAGAAGCCACCCATCATAGGCAGCAGAGAAGGTAGCAAAAGAAGATGCCACCAAGGGAGGAGCCAAGACATCCTCCGCACCCTGCAAGGCTCCAGCTCTAGCTGCAGCAGACCAACTCCAAACAACAGCAACAACATTAGACACCGCACGCCGACACCTCCACACCAAGAAGCCGGGAAAAAAGGCTTCCCAAGACCCTAACGGTCGCGCCAAAGGAGGAAGAGAAGCCAACACCAGATCAGGATCAGCGTCATCGTCAGAATCCTCCCCTCCTTCATCAGCAAAATTTGAGTCGCCTCCCTCACCCCTGTTCCCGCCCAGTGCACCCATTTTTTTATATATATATTGTAATGTTTTTGACTCTAAGAAAAGATAATTTCTTAGAGATTAAAATCCCTTAATTTTAAGGGAGACATATAAAATAGCCCTAAGAAATATAGAAAGCAATGAGAAAGCCTTGAGTAATTTTCCTAAAAGAAGGGAAGTAAGAATGTTGCAATATGACAAAATTCTAAAATATAAGAAACCTCCTATTGTACATGCAATGATTTTTTTTGTTGACTACTAGCACTTGCTAACTACAACTATGGCATATGGTTGTACAAATTATGTATGACTCTACAAGTTTCATGCAACTATACAAAATATTATCTTATTATATTCCTCCAAGGCCTTCAAAAATGGAAAAATAAATTTGATCCCAAACATAGCCATGTTTTATATGGATCCATAGGTTTTGGGGTCTTCTAGACTCAATGGTGAAGTTTTTATCTTCTCCATGAGGTCTCCAACAAAATATCACTCTCAAAACCCCATAAAAGGAGCCTTGATAAAAAATTGAGTTGTCAAATCTTCATCAAACCCAAATCTACAACAACTTAAGTCTACAAACACACATGTGACCTTGAAAATTCTTTCATTATTTTCTTGTAAGCCCATGGATTCAACTATGCACAAGAATATACTCATAATAAGAGTTACAAGGTTAATTATATTTCCTCTAAACTTGAATACCACTTAAAAGGAAACTATTGTAGTAATATAAAATATTTCTACATAACTCTAAGAGAGAAAAAGTATTTAAACAAGTATTCAAAATCCACCATACAAAAGAATAGAAAAATGTACCAACATGATCTGATACAAGACATACCTTAGAGAACCCTCATCTTGGAAAACCCAACCTCTAAAAGTACTCACACTCAATTCATTATTCATTCCAATACACTTATAGAGCTTCCATAATCTATTCTATTACAGTAAGCTCCTCCAATACATCCTTCATGTGCTTCAACATAATGAGTAACCATGCAACCACACATCCCATGCCATGCTTTACATATGCCCCCTATATAAGAGAGTTCAATACAAACGACAACCAAACCAACCACTAAGCATGTGCTTATTTTTATAGAATCTAGCTCACACAAATACAATTGTGGTATTATTAAACCACGTGTTTCAAAACCACAAGAGCACAAAACTATTGACTCCAAAATTTACTTTTTGGTAAGTTATTTTTTTCAATATTAAATATTTATCCAATGCGCAACCCATACATAAAATATCTAACCAATATTACAAGACAAACTAACAAATGAGGCTAAATAAATATTAAATATAGCTAAACACATCTCCAAAGATGTACCACAAAAAATTATTTATTTTACATATTAAAATGTATTTCTTTTTCTTGTGCAAGGTGTACAACACCCTTTTTCCTAACAAAGTTTACAATTACAATTTAGTCCTCTAAGTCTAGACGTGTCGCTAAGAACAATGATACTCTACTTTTTTTCTTTCTTAATGAATATTTATCCACTTTTCTCACACTAAAGATATGTGGACTACTATTAACTATAAATATCATAAAGGGTGTCACAACATTATAAGGAGACAAGTTCTCCTAGATCAAACCTTAAAATGTATCATTAAAATGTATCAAAAATATTGAAGACAACAAGCAACAACCTTAGTATGCAAATTTGTTACTCATTTTAAAATACTAAATTAAAATGTGGTGGTATTGATTGTCACTTCAATGCCTTAAAAAAATGTCTTTAAATAATAGCACATGATACAAAATCACACAAATATGTGTTTAGTCACCTTTGGGTGAGAAAAGTAAAGGGGATTGGTGGCTAAATTTAAATTTTTGGAATTTAAAAAGAAAAGGGGATAAGTATGTAACTATGAGGTTGTCACCACAATTACATGAATGTCCCAAGGTGGGTGAACAATAGAATCCAAGTGGTTAATGACTATATAAAGATAGGTGAATGGAGAGCTGTAATAAATCTGGGATATAGAAAAAAGTATAGAAATATGCATGTATAAGAATAAAGTATTACTAAATGTATGAGAATAAGTGTGTATAGAAATAAATAAAGACTGCTTAACTTTACACAATATTATATTATTTGACATCATATACACGTATGAAAATATTTCTTCAATATAAACATAAAACTAAATAAAAAACATGTATACGCTAACTTTACTATGTAACAAGAACTTTTAAACATGCATCTAATTTTCATAAAATGGAAACAATCCCATGATATAGGATGATTAGATTCAAAATGATTACATTGAATTTAAAGCAATTCCCCTTGAATATGGTATCATGTCCCCTCATCATTTAGGTCACACCTGTCAACCAGGCAATCCCAATAATTCATTTTCACGGGTAGTTCACGTTTTTCTCTTTGAAAAGAAGGCTGAACAACTTTTTTCTGACTAGAATTGTGATTGCAATTTATTTTTGTCTGGTTTTTTTTCATCTTTTCCCAGTTTAAAGGTGTGTGTTGCGTTCTTTCAAAGACCACTGTTCATAAGAGGAATGGTTAGTACACAAACATCTAGCAAGAAAAAAGCGAGGAACATCGTGTTCAGATACATATAGGAAGCAACAAGGCCAAAATCCGATTGTGAAAGTAGATGCACATAAGAGTATGGATAAGAAGAGTAGAGTTCTAATAGTGGGGGGCACTGGTTATATAGGTAAAAGAATTGTCAAGGCCAGTATAGCACTTGGCCATCCTACTTATGTTTTGTTCAGACCACAAGTGGTGTCTGACATTGATAAAGTGCAGATGCTGTTATCCTTCAAACAGCTTGGGGCCAAACTTGTTGAGGTAAAGACAACAAATTTAAGTTTAGTATAGATGGTATCAGATCCTGCTCTTTAACTTTGAAGATTTCCAATCCAATTTCATGGTATTGTGCAGGCTTCACTGGATGACCACCAACGCCTTGTGGATGCTCTGAAACAAGTCGATGTTGTCATCAGTACTTTGGCAGGAGGTGTTCTGCGCCACCATATACTTGAACAGCTCAAACTAGTGGAGGCCATCAAAGAAGCTGGTAATATTAAGGTATGGGGATTTCATTTATATCCAGACAAGATTAGATAGACAAAAAAAGCATGAAGATAATGGAAGAATGATATCAAGTTTCTACAATTCATATTATAGTTCTGTATTGTTTCTGAATTTGATTGTGTAGAAAGCTTTTAATATCAAGATTTCGGATCACACTAGGTGATCTATCATCAGAATGAAAAAGAACAAAAGAAAAACAAAATATTGGTTTGTGGGAAGCCCATCTCCTTTCTCAAATGCAAAAAAAAGAACTGTAACAAAGTATAAAACCAGAAGTAAGCTTGGTCTGTAGGCTATGAGTTTTTTAATGGAGACTTTGAGCTCTTTCAGTTACGATCTGTAGGCTATGGTTTTTCAGAGTAGACTGATTTTTTTTTGGTGGGGGAAGGGTAGGGCAAGTTCTGCTATGCTCTGTGGACAGCAGAGACCTGACCTGTTCTTTGTGCGGGGGTTGAAAGGTAAGGTGGGTCCATATAACATTTATTGTTTGAAAATGGGCTTTGGTATGTAGGTGGGGAAAGCATTTCCTGAAGTTTTAAAATTTAAGGGGAAAAAATGAGTAACCGAAGGGAAAGGTATGAAGTAATAGCTTTTTATTAAACCACTCTTTATTTGAGAGTGCCCAGCGAAAAAGTCTTGTCAACGGTTGCAAAGGTCAGACAGCGATGGCAAGTCAGTTAAACGAATCTCAATCGTTCATTATTTTCTAGCAATATTTTTCGTTGTTTTTTCGTCATTTTTTACTGCTTTCCCTGTCGCTATTGATTTCCGTTCCTCCAAACTGGTGGTATTGAACTTTCATTCCTCCAATTTGACTAGCCAACCTGAAAAGTATGGTTTCAACTAGAGTTTTAGAGTATGTTTATTAAAATGAAAATTAGGGCCAAGATCCTAATAATGAGCACATTTAGGTTTTAAAATTATGACATCATTTACCCTATGTAGTTAAGTATATTTTAACATAAGTAATAAATAATATAAATTTTATATAATACAAAAATAATTGTAAATATATAATTATATTATTTATTATTATTATATATTATATTCTCTAACAAAACTATTATATATATATATATATAAATAACATTTTTATAATTACTAATTAATAATTATTATATTCTTATTTAATATAAAATATAATTAATATATTTTATATAATACTGATTAAATTATATACAATATAATTATATTTATAAATATATATAATAGTATATATAGGTTATATTATTATTATATATTATAGAATAGAATACAAAATATTAAATATAAGTATGAAATTATTTTAATTAATAATTAATATATTTCTATATAGATCAAATTAAATTAATTTATAAAAAAACTCATAGTTTAATTGATCTTTGGATAAGTTAGGAAAAAAAAACTATATGTGTGTTAATATAAAATAAAATTAATAATATAATAATAATAATAATAATAATCAAGACAACAAAGATAATGTCAAGGCTCGTACAAACAAATAATCTATAAATACTTATGGTGAAAGTAATAGTTTTCACCAAAATTATATATATATCTACCTCCCTCTCTTGTTTACTCCATCTCTCCTATTGTATACCTCTTTCTCTTTATTTCTCTTTCTTTCTTTCACCTCCTTTCTATGATCCCTATCTCTCCCCCTCTCTCTCTCTCTTGTGTGCTATCACTCCCTATTTTTATATCTCTCTACTTCTCCTCTCTATTTATCTCCCTACCTCTATTTATCCTTATCTCCCCCTCTCTTTGTACCGCCCTATCAATCTCTCTTTCTCTATATCCTTATGTCTACCTTTCTTTCATTCACTCCATCTCTCATGCACTATATATCTTATCTCTTTATCTTTCTCCTCTCTATATGTATTCCTATCCATATATCTCTACCTATATCTCCCTATGTCTCTCTATCTCTCTCCCCATCCCTCTCTATCTCTCTATATATCCCTCGATCTATATCACTTCTCACCCCATTTCTATCTGTTGAGCAACATGAGCTTATTGATAATGGAGCCTAGTTATCTTCCTTATTCAAAGGTTTTGTATTAGTCATGTTTGGATCCTTGCATCTTAAATCTATCACTTCTCCATTGAGACCTTTGTTTCACAAACAACATCATTTGTTAAATGGAATGCCAATTTATCTCACTCCTCTCTTTACCTCTTTCTATCCATATATTTTTCTACCTCTATCTCCCTATCTCTCTATCTCTATTCCTATCATTCTCTATCTCTCTATATCACCTCTATCTATATCTCTCCCTCTCCCTCTCCATGTCTATATATTGAGCTATATCTCCCTCTCTCCCTCTCTACATATCTCTAGTCTCCCTCTTTCCCCCCTCTTCTCTCTCCCCTTCCTCTACCTATTTATCTCCCTCTCTCCCTCATCTCTCTTTCCCTCCTCTACTGATCTCTCTCCCTCTACCCCCTCTTCCTATATATCTCTTTCTCTCTCCCTCTCCCTCTCCTTATATCTCTCTCCATCTTTGACTTTCCCTCTATCCATCTTTATCTCTATATCTATTTCTCTCCATTTTCCTCTATCTTCCTCTCCCCCTATATCTATAGACATGTCTCCATATATCTATCTATCCATCTCTCTCCCTCTCTACCTATCTCTTTCCCTATCCCTCTATATCACCCTCTATCTATATCTCCCCCTCTCTCCCTCTACATCTTCATCTCTACATATTAAGTTATATATCCCTCTCTCACCTCTTTCATCTCTATCTCCCTCTCTACCTAAATCTCTCCATCTCCCCCCTCTTTTCTCTCTCTCTCCATCCTCTACCTATTTATCTCTATATCTTCTTCCTCTTCTCTTTGTCCCTCCTCTACTTATCTCTCTCCCTCTCCCTCTTCCTCTTCCTCTATATCTAACTATCTTTCTCTCTCTTTCTCTTTATCTCTCTCTCTCTCTATATATATATATATATATATATCTATCCCCTACCTCCCTCTATCTCTCTATCTAATTCTCCCTCTTCTTCTCTCCTTTTATCTTCATCTCTACCTCTATCTTCCTCTCTCCCCCTCTATATCTAGACATTTTCTCCCTCTCTCTACCCATCCATCACTCTCCCTCTCTCCCTCTCCATATAGTCATCTCTATCTATCTCTATCTCCTCTCTCTTTATCTCTCTCTCTCCTCTCCATTTTCATCTCCTTCTTCATCTCCATATCCATCTCCATATCTATCTTCCTCTCTATCTCTTTCCCCCATCTCTATATCCTTACCCCCCTCTTCTTTTTATCTTTCCCCTCTATCTCTCCCTCTCTCTATCCCTATCTCTCACTCTCTCTCCATCTCTCCCTATTGCAAACATAACATGAGCTTTTTCATAATGGAGCCTCATTATCTTCCTAATTCATAGGTCCTACAAATTGACCTCATGTACTACACAAATATATGCAAAAAATAAACCAGCTTTTTCCCTAATTGACACTCCACACCTCTTTTGCGTACCCATTTCACACCAAGCTGTGATTGCTTATTAATTCTCTTTATATGAATGGTCACATTACGTCTCTTTTTTCTTTACATGTGCCATTTTATTTTCTTTTGTAAGGTAGTTTTTAATTCTCTTTTATGGATGAACACATTATGTGAAGCATGATGCTTATAGAGAAGGGGGTAGGGGAAGAATGTCATTCGTGTTATATTGTAATATTTGACATTTCTTTTTGAAATTTAAGAGTTTGAAGAAGTTTTTGATGTCATTTCTTGTTGAAGCTAAGAATTTGATGATGCTCTCTTTCATATTTGTACTTGTCACAAATTTTATAGAGTTCTTGTTCATTTGGTTTATAAGAAGGTCAACATCAAGGTAACATAATAACAAAAAATCAATTTTATGTGTTGGTTAAGGCTTAGTTTTTCAAACCTACATGGTTGTGTGCTAGGGGAGTTTATTTTAGTCCAATTGTGGCCTCATTTGAAAACTCTAATATTGTGGTTCATGCAAAAGTAGATGGCTCTAATTGTAAGACCATCTAGTCCATAATGCATGTAGATATTTTCTAGTATGTGATAACAATGACATGTTAACTGTAGATGTGGAAACCATAAGTTTTATGTGTGTGTGTGTGTGTGTGGAACTAATGCTATTTTACTTACAATGTCAACTAACTTGGGGGTACCTCTATTAGTCATAAGATATTTATTTGATTGATGATTCAATAAGCATTAACTTCAATCTTAGGGTGATCTTGCATTACAATGCTAGGATAAAAATATTAAGTAATAAAGTTAGTTTAAAATTATTACTCAAGAATCCATATCTTTTAAAATTTCAATGTCATGATATCAAGAGAATGAGGAGATATGTTAAGATTGGTTAGTTTCAGGTAACAATTAAATTATTATGCACTATTATATAAGATAATTGTTTTACCGTGTGACTTAAGGGAAAAGTCAATAATTTAATAAAGTTGGAAAGCAAACTTTAGGAAAATCTGCAATTATATATCTAGCGTACATTTCCTTGCCTAAAATACTTCCCAAGCTCTATGAAATGAACCTACACCTTTCATTTTTGAAAGCGAATTTGCATTTTATATGTTTGCATATAGAAGTGTTTGTGTATGCACAAATAAAAATATGTGTATATCGATAGTATTAAATATCATTATATCTTAATATTAATATTATTATAGTAAAGAAATAAAATTGATATTATAATAAATAATATTATAATTATATACATATTGTTATTTTATTTATTTATTTAAAGAATATCAGAAAGGATAAAATAAAATAAATATTAATACTATCATTATTCTTTTAGTAAAATTGACATAAGAAGATGCTAAGGGTTTAAAAACAGCTACACAAACCATCAAAAGAACAAAATGGCACCCTCGAAAGAAAACTCAGTTTGCAAGTCTGCAAGTTAATGCATAGTATTTTTCATATGCGTTGGAAGTCTATATATGGATGGCGTGAGCTTTAATTGTTGGACAGGTATATGGGTGGTGTGAGCTCTAATTGTTGGGCTCTCATCATCTTCGATGCGAGACAGACAAATGGACAGTTCCCAAGGAGGAATGGGATGAAAGAATTTGCATTTTCTACAACAAAGGGGTGGTTGAAACTAAACGATGAGTTTCTTGGTCAAGATACACAATAGAAAATGCGGCATTGAAAAGAAACCTGAAAATGTGTTAATGTTATGCTCCTTGGTCCCTTAGACCGCTTGATCTAATAGATGCTTGGTTTTTCTTCTACTACCTACTGTATTGACTACCTACACCTACAACTGGTACCAAAAATGTGCTTATATCCAAATAATTAATGTCATTGCTTTAGGTGTCGCGAGAGTTTTGAAGGTGGTGGTAGGTATTTATTTTTCCATGTGTTCTGCAGAATTTGTTCACACAGGGAAAGGGATGCCATTCCTCTGGTCCTCTCCTATTTAATGCTTGCGTGAACTTTTTTTATCAATCGATCGGGATCATATTCATCATCGTAACGTTAGCTCCACTTTTCAATGCAAACAAAGTCAAAACCTTGCCCACATGTAAAGAGAATAAGAAGAAAAGAAAATATTGGTTTGTGGGAAACCCATCTCCTTTCTCAAATGCACTGAAAGAACTGTAACAAAGTATAAAACCAGAAAGTAAGCTTGATCGGTAGGTTATGAGTTTTTCAATAGAGACTTTGAGCGCTTTCAGTTATGATATGTAGGCTGAGTTTCACAGAGTAGACTCATTTTTTTTGGGTGGGGTGAAGGGTAGGGCCAGTTCTGCTATGATCTGTGGACAGGAGAGACCGGACCTGTTCTTTGTGCGGGGGTGGAAAGGTATGGTGGGTCCATATAAAATTTATTGTTTGAAAATGGGGTTTGGTTCGTAGGTGGGGAAAGCATTTCCTCTAGTCAAAGTTTTAAAATTGAAGGGGAAAAAATGAGTACCCCACGGGAAAGGTATAAAGTAATGGCTTTTTATTAAACCACTCTTTACAACAAGAACGTAGCCATCCCTCATTTTTTTCATGTGCCATTTTATAAATTTTTAATTCTCTTTGTATGAATGGTCCCATTACGTCTCTTTTTTCTTTACATGTGCCATTTTATTTCCTTTTATAAGGTAGTTTTTAATTATCTTTTATGAACGGTCACATTATGTGAAGTATGATGTTTATAGAGAAGGGGTAGGGGAAGAATGTCATTTCTGTCATGTTGTAATATTTGACATTTTTTCTGTAAAGTTAAGAGTTTGAAGTAGTTTTTGATATGTCATATCTTGCTGAAGCTAAGAATTTGATGAGGCTCTCTTTCATATTTGTAAGTCACAAATTTTATGGAGTTCTTGTTCATTTGGTTTATAATAAGGTCAATTTTCAGATAACATAATATCAAAAAATCAGTTTTATGTGTTGGTTAGGGCTTAGTTTTTCAAACCTTCATGGTTTGTGCTAGTGGAGTTTATTTTATTCCAACTGTGGCCCCAATTGAAAGCTCTAATATTGTGGTTTATGTAAAGTAGATGGTTCTAATTCTAAGGTCACCTAATCAACTCTCATAATGAATGTAAGTATCACTGTTATTAATAAATGTCTAGTGTGTGGAACTAATGCTATTTTACTTACAATGTCAACTAATTTGGGGTTACCTCTATTAACGATATGATATTTATTTGATTGATGATTCTATAAGCATTAACTTTAGTCTTAGGAGTGATCTTGCATTACAATGCTAGGATTAAAAATATTAAGTAATAAAGTTAATTTAAAATTATTACTCAAGAATCCATATATTTTAAAATTTCGTTGTGATGATATCAAGAGAATGAGGACATATGTTAAGATTGGTTAGTTTCATGTAACAATTAAATTATTACGTACTATTATAGGATAGTTGTTTTGCCATGTGACTTAAGGGGAAAGTCAATAATTGAATAAAGTTGGAAAGGAAACTTTAGGAAAATGCAATTATATGTCTAGCATACATTTCCTTGCCTCTCTATAAAATACATCCCAAGCTTTATGAAATGAACCCGCACCTTTCATTTTTGGAAATATATTTGCATTTTATATGTTTGAATATAGAAGTGTTTGTGTATTTGTATATACATAGTATTAAATATTATTATATTTTAATATTATATTATTATAGTAAAAAAATAAAATCAATATTATAATAAATAAAATTATAATTAATATACATATTGTAGTTCTTTTTTATTTATTTAAAGAATATTGGAAATGATAAAATAAAATAAACATATTAATACTATCATTATTATTTTAGTAAAGCTGGCATAAGAAGATGCTAAGGGCACAAAAACAACCACACAAACCATCAAAAGAAGGAAGAGGAACTGTTGAAAGAAAATTTAGTTTGCAAGTCTGCAAGTTAATGCATAGTAATTGTCATATGCGCTAGAAGTCTATATATGAGTGGTGTGAGCTTTAATTGTTGGGCTCTCATCACCTTCGATGCAAGACGGGCAGATGGACAATCTTCAAGGAGGAAGGTGATGAAAGAATTTGCATTTTCTGCAACAAAGGGGTGGTTGAAACTGAACGACACTTCATCTTTGATTGTGTGGCATATGAGGATATTCGTATTCAGTTTGAAAACATTTTGGAGGAGGGCAGTTTGAATGGGCTTTTTGAGGAGACAAGATTCCACAAAATGATGAGTTTCTTTGTAGAACTACACATTTGAGAGGTGACATCAATGTAACTTGAAAATGTTTAATGTTATGCTCCTTATTCTCTTAGTTTGTGGGTTATTTTTTAAGTCTCGTTAAAATTCCTCATCAATTTCATTCAATACTTCTAGGTTTTTCTTCTACCCACAGTTGAACTACCTTCATCTAGACGATTGGTGCCAAAAATCTGCTCATATCCAAATAATTAATGTTATTGCTTTTGTTATGAAGGTGGTGGTAGGTATTTATTTTTCCATGTGTTCGGCAGAATTTGTACACACAGGGAAAGGGATGTCATTCCTCCTGTCCTCTCCTATTTAAAGCTTGCACAGCAGGCCCATAAGAGAGCCCATGCCTCATTGATTTGGGAGGTCGCTTCTAGATGTGGACAGAGATCGAATCACCACAAAAAAATATTAGAAAGTGCAGGCATGAAAGGGAGGGAGGATCATCCTTCAGACTTCATCATCAACTGGGTAAGAAATTAGGGAAGATGCAAATCATATGCTCAGCTTTTATGCACCAGATAGAAGAGGCGAGGGAGAACAAGGGCAAAGTCGTGAGGTCTAGATTACACTTACAATCTGCATCTTCTTGTAAGTTCCTTAGTGTTTATAGTATAAGTCTTTGTGGTTATTCTGCATTCATAGCATCCTTGAGAAGATATTTTATTTAGGCATTTGACCAAATAGTCTCGCGCACTGTCTATATTTCCACATTTCACATACATGTCGACCAGGGCAGTTGTCTGTTTTTATCTCTCTACCCTTTTTAGCTTAGACGATGTTCATACCCTGTCCTAAAGCTCCCATATTGGCATAGGCAGAAAGATTAATAACTGATCTCACTGTATTTAGTTTTGCACTTGTCTATTGCATTTGCATGAAAGTTTCTATAGCATTTTTCACCAAGTATATTTTGTGCTTATCCTGTAATCATTGCATTCCATGAGGCGTCATCTCTTTGAGGCATTCTGCCAAATAGTTTGCATGCCTTGTTTTGCTTCCAAACATTGCATGCATGTCTAAAGGCGCTATTGCAGCTGCAACAGCTGATAAAATTCTTATATTCCTTTATGCTTTGATGGGTGTCCACACCTTACTCCTAGGCTCCCATTTTGGCGCAAGCAGAAGGGTGACAGCAAAGGTTGTGGAATTTGACATTACACTTGCCAATTGCACCTGTGTGTAAGTTCTTTGCCTTTCCACGATTTTGTTAACCATTTCCTGCAAACAGCAAATTCATGAAACAATATTTCCTTGAGGAATTTTGTCAAACAGTTTTGGTGCCTTTTCTTACTTCGACATTTCACATGCCTCCTCTATACCTTCGTTCAGCAGATAACAACAGAATTGTTTGGGTATGAAATAAAACACTCGTATCAGCTTTGGGGAAGATTTTGAAGAATTTTCTTGCTAGTTAGCCCTTCTATATATAATTTCTTTACCAAATGCAGTACTCTTATGGCTTTCGAGATTTTAGGCCTTAGTTTGCGACCATAACTTTTCATGAAAGTTATATGTTAATGACATACTGTTTGAAATTTCATTTTAAAAGTACTACGATATTATCTTAACATTATGTCATTGGATTAAAGTGAATCTTTGTGAAAATACGTATGGATTTTGATGGCCAAAGACTGTCATTTTCTTGAGTTTTTGTGAGCATACAATTCACTTTATTTTATTATTGGATTCCAAACGCAACTTTATCACCGCATACTTTTGTAAGTCTGTAGTAATTATACCAGCATTACACTACCCCACGCTGTTATGGATTGGAAATCTTCCAGGTTCACATGACAATCAGTATAATGGACAGACTTAGGATTGTCTCATCATTTGTAGTCTCCCACAATAGCAACTCCCAGCTATAATTGTGGTTTGTGCATGCAAAATATATAGAGAGAGGCCTTACAAACATCAATAGTTCAGCACTTCATCCATTTATCAGCACTGTTCTGGTCTTCTACTCAACTAGCTGGAAATAGGGTATGGACGACTAGTATTTCATAAGGATAGAGGAATTGTGTCCTTAAAATTCATAATCACAGACAATGCACGTAGGCTCTTTGTCAAAATGCAAAAACATAGACAGTGCAAGTGAACTGTAGAACACAAAAAATGCTAACAAAAGTTTTACCAGTTTCAACTCTAAAATGCACCATTTTTTTTCTCTTTAATTTTTTTTCTCTTTAATTTTTTTTCAGTTTTGTCTATTTAACATGACAAATACTTATACTTGCAGCCATTAATTAAGCTTATATTTACAAGACTGTCCATGTATAAAAGTATGATGATAAACATATCTTGATCGAGTGTTAATGCAATATTATCATCAAAGTATGAACAAAATATACCTAGCATTTAGATGGATGGATATATGCATAAAATATGATGTGTTTGTGGTTGGTGATCTTCTCAATAAAATGACACAATGCCATTTAGTCTTGAAATTTTTCTCCCTAATATTTTTACTGTCAAGAAAATTGTGAATGTTTTTGTCACTTCTTTAATTATGTTAACATTTGTATCTCTTTTCCTTTTTTATAATTTTTGCAAATATTGCAAATTGTACAAACCTATGAACTAATAGTTGTGAGATTTCACCAAGATTCTTTGGATAGAATGCCAGTAACAGTTGGGCGATGAAAGTTAAGCAATCACATGCCCTTGCGAGTTAGAAAAAAAAAAATGCAAAGAAAACAAATTACATAGAAATGAATCCAACAACGATATATCTTCCCACAAAATGAGATGTACAAATAGGAGAGAGGGAAGAAACTGTCACCCAAAGTAGTAGAGAACACTAAGATTGGTGGCAAGTTAACTTCCTCGAGACTAGCAAGAGGTGGCCAGCTAACTCCATGAGACTCACTAGATAAATCTCACTAGCTACAATACCTAAGTATTATTAACTCCTTATGGATTTATCCATGTGATGCATGAGATAATATATACACTAACACCCCCCTTAAGCATAGCTTAGGTGAGCACAAAGAAATTGGGTCCCAACAACTAGGCCTAATGAGGTACCCAAGTACAATGTAATCTCTCAAAAAGTGGAGAAAGGGAGAAATCCTAGTGGGAAAAATTCCCCCCACAAAAGAGAAAAAATAAAGTAAAGAGGACTAAAAATCCTCCCAAAGATGATGTTGCCATTGAAGTAGGTCACACACCAAGAAGATCTTGTAGATGAATGAACTTGCTCTTAGTAAAAGGCTTGGTGAAAATATCAACCTTCTCTAATGATTGGAAAAAAACTAAGTTGATGATCTGACCATGATTAAGCTCTTGAATATGATGCATGTGAACCTCTAATGTGTTTGGTCCATTGGTGCTAGACTAGATTGATGCATATTTAGATGGTGATGTGGTTGTCACAAAACATGATTGTGGGCTACCTAAATCGAATGCCAAACTTAATGAGAATAACCTAAAGCCAAATAGCCTTACTAGTTGCATCAACATCCCCATGTACTATGCCTCTATGGATGATAAAGAAATGCCATTTTTCAATTTGCTAGACCAACTGACCCCTGACCATAATCTAGTGAGAAACTACAACCTGAAGTGTACTTGCTATTTTGAGTATCACCAACCCAATCTGAATCTATGTATCCAACCAAGTTAACCTCTATGCCAACTCTATAATGAATCCCAAATCTGAGAGTATCTCGAAGGTAGTGACAAGATCCTCTTAGTTGCTTTCCATGACAATTCATGATGTTCCTACATGAATCTCAAAACCATGCCTAGTGCATATGAAATATTGGCCCTAGTATCAATTAGATAGATGAGACCACCAAAAAGTTGTTGATACAAGGTAGCATAAACCAATAGTATAGTATAGTATAGTTAGTCTATATCTTGATTCGAGATAGAAAGAGGGTAAAAAATGGCTTATCATTAGTCATTTGAAACCAAACACGTAAATCAAGAGTATACTTGGGTTGTGCAAGACTGATCCTTGATTTAGACTATGAAATCTCAATGCCAAGGAAGTAATGTGGTAAACCCAAGTCTATCATGTCAAATTTTCCTTATAGAGTTGACTATTGCAATAGTAAATTAAGAGCTCTCGATGATTAAAATATCAACATAAAGTACCACTATCAAGAACAAATCATCCTATCATAAGAGATATACATTAGGATTTGAATGATATCAAGTGAAACTTGAAGCTAGGAGGAAGGAATCCATCTTGGAATACCAAGCTCGAGGTGCCTGTTTGAGGCCATAGAGGGATTTCCCTAATTCTACAAAATCAGGATGAATCATGAACGCATGCTAGTGTTTGTTCCATGTAGATCTCCTCCTCAAGGTCTTCATGAAGAAAGGTACTCTTCACATCCATTTGGTGCACATCCCAACCATGTGTTGCAAAAATAACAAGAGTAAATAATATTGAAGTCATTTTTGTCATAGGTGCAAAGGTCTCTATGTAGTCAATGCCAACTTGTGAAAATCCCTTGGCAACTAGATGTTTCTTGTACTTATCAATTGACCAATATACAAAAATATTTATATGATATATCTACCTACATTGAATCATATTCATTCCCTTAGGAAGTGGAGTCAAGTACCAAGTGAGATTTCTAAATAAGGAATCATCTTCCTCATGCATAACACTATCCCATATAGGTATGCTTGATGTCTCTCAAAATTTATATGGATTGGAGGCTGAGGAAAAGTAATCATATGTCCCACTCTAATAGTTTGACTGTTGACCCCTTTGACATTGGTTTTTGCATTGATGTCAAGTGTTTACCTTTGCATACAGAGAAGTGGCATATATTGAGTTTCTCTTGCTACTTTGGCACTTTAATGAAGGATATGAGACAACTTGGTTTGGTTTACTTTGCATGGACATTGATAAATCATGGAGGCAACAATACTTATTATGCAAATGAGTTTTTGATTCTACACTTGATACATTTTGGGTTTAGACCATGCATTATTAGTTTAGATTTATGTTCATCACTTAGATATTACTAGACCTCACAAGGGTCTTGGTCCTCACTTTGCACATGTTTTATTAGACCGGCACAAGGCATTATGGTGCTTGATTAAGTGGATTGACAATACATTATTGGACATGATGAGGTTTATTATTTGCATAAAAATTATGTTTCAAACATCGACACAATGATAATTGGTTTGATTTGCAAAGGTTAAACATTGTTGAGTGGGAACACCGACATAATGAGTGGATCAAAGTGAATGTTTGTGAAGTCTATCGACATTATGATTGTTTGCCCTAAAATTCATCATTTGGAAAAACAACAAATCATGGTTTTTAGTAGTCGATTTAGGGCTTGGAGAACCCAATGAAAATGATGGTATTGTACTCCAACATTGACCATGTATGTCTACCATCAACTAGATTCCCTACCCAATTACCTGCACTCTAAAGTTTCCATCTTGCAAAAAGAAGAATAAGTGGGTGAGTCAGGTGCTAAAATATCATCCTCCAAATCATTTCTAAAGTGGATGAATATGATGCCTCAAGAATCTACTCTAGATGGTCTGATTGGTTAGAAGAATCATCAAAACAAACCGAGTCCATAGTAGAAGGAGAAATGTCAAGTGTAGAGTTGGTAGGACTCTCCTAAAACTTAATGCTTCTCTTGAAATGAATAACTCGGGCATGGTTGAATGGAGTTATCAATAATATTTTACACCATCTAGATAGCCTACACATATGCAAGGCTTGGATTGAGGTTCGATTACCTTGAAATTCTACTTTAGTATACATGCCATGGTTGGAGATCTGAAGACCTTAAAGTCTTCAATTGATGGTTTCCTACCTTTCCAAGGTTCAAAGGGAGCAATTCCCTTCAATACGTTGTGAGGAACTTGATTATGAATATAACAAGTATTTTTGATTGCTTCTGACCAATATTTTTGTGTAAGGCCCTTGGAGTGTATCATGTGGTTATCCATATATTTTAATGATCTATTCTTACATTATGCAACATCATTTTTTTGGGGAGTATAGGGAAATATGCATTGTAATTCTATCCCCTCCATTGTACAAAAATTATCAAACCTATTGTTGACACCCTGACCCCCATTATTGCTTCAAAGAACCTTGATGAGTTTCCCTAACTATTTTTTAGCAAGAGCCTTGAAGTCTTGAAGTTGTTGAAGGATTTTTTTTTTGTTGAAGGAAGTAGACCCATTTGTATCTAGATAAGTTATTTATGAAAGTGAGAACATACCTTGCCTTAGTGAAATATGGATGGGGAAATGCACCTAATACATCACTATGAAAAAGCTCCAAAACCTATGTAGCCCTCCATAATTTTTCGTTGTCAAATTTCTCTTCAAGATGCTTTCCAAGGGTGCAACCCTCATAAAGACCTTTAAATAATATAACTATAGGAAACCTTGTTATCATATTCTACTAACCTAGTTTCTCAAGGTAGTGGTAGTTTAGTTTACCAAATCACTCATGCTATAATTTTCTAACTTCATTTGGATAAGCAATGCTATAGGAGAAACATCAAGTGTAAAGTGAGAGAAGGTGTATATTTTGGCTTGGTGATTTTCCCTTCCCAAAGCTAACAAATTATTGTTGTGCAGCTCAATAGTTCCCGAAGAGTCTAGAGAAAAGTGAACTATAATTCCCTTCCTTATGTGGGTAATCTAATACACTAATAGGAGATTAGATAAAAGATTAGGTACACTTAGAACATTTGTGAATGTTCCACCTTCATTTTCAACAGACCCTCTCCTTGCAACTATTGCTAGAGTGTCATCAATTAAAGTGATAGAATACATACTATAAGGATTAAAGTAAGAAAAATTAACCTATGAAGAACCCATGTGGCGTTAGGCACCTGAGTCAATGATCCAAGACAAAGTTGATGATGTAGTTCCAACTAGAGCTTTTCCATTATTAGATTTATCTTTACCTATTTCCTTTTGCTTAGTAGATTCTTGAGTTGATGAATATTGCTTGAAAGATTCAAGAACCCCTATGGTGTGCTTCTCAAGAAGATGTGAGAGGTGGTCAATTTTATTCTTCATACATTTATGTGCATCATGCCCAAGTTTTTTAGAATAAGAATAATTAACTTTTTTCTTTCTTAGGTTTCCCTTGGTTTGAAAAATTTTCAGTGTTGGTTTTAGAGGATTGATATTTTTGGTCTTTCTTAGTTTCCTTGTCCTTTTAAGTGCTTAGTTTCTTCCCTTTGTCGTTTGAATCCTATTGTTTCCCATTTCTAGCAATGAGGGCTTGAGGTTTTGATGACTTCAATATGCCCATCTATATTAACTTATCCTATTCCCTAGTCAAGTCAACAATGAATTTATCTAGAGATGGTATTTTCCATACAGATCCAAGAGCCCTTTTGGTGGAATAGAAGGTAGATACAAGCATAGAATAATTAGACCTAATTTGGAGAGTATAGAAAGAACTAGTTTATCCTCTTTTCTCTATTGTACACATTCTTTCAAATACAACCTTTGTGATTTGGATTTAGTGAAGAAATATTCCAGGGTATCAAAAGAAATGGGGCTCAAACTTATAAGCTCATTCTCCAACTCATGAATTTTCATTTCATCCTTCTTCCAAAATACTTTTCTAAAGCGAGCCAAACTTCATTGGGTGTGTTCAAGGCTTCTACATGAAAGAGAAGTTCAAGAGACATTAAAATAGAAAAAAATGAAGTTTTGATCACATTTGTTAAATAATTTTTATTTAGCTTCCTCAATAGTAGGTTCTTTATCGGTGCCCATTGTTACCTTATACAACCCTTTTTTCTTTAGCATGATTTATAATTTTAATTTCCAATGATTATAATTAAAGGATGTTAAAGGTGTGATAATCTAATTTAAATTCATTATTTATAGAAAGGATGTAAAAATAAAATGCTAAAGGAAATGTAGAAGTACACATTACACAACACAAAACACCCCCTTGATTCAATACTGTGATAACCCTACATATTTAGGAACTTTATGTGATTAGTGCAAAGGAATGTCCAATGAGATGAAAAAAATAACTTTATTAGTGCCATAACATTCTCAATGGATTGGGCATAAGAAAATATCCACTTTTGCAAAAAAATAGAACTCAATTATGAGTTTCCTATCAAAAGTTACAGTGCTTTTATTATTTTCCTTTATTGCCTCTTTGGTTTCCATTCACAATTTAAAAATTTCCTTTTAAATATAAATTAGAGAGGAACTGGCTAAAGTTTATTCCTCACTAGTAGCCAACCTAGGATTTTAATTGTCATATGACCTTATCATATGAACATGGGCTAACTTTTTGATGGCTCTCAACCTCTTCTTTGTTAGATCAACCTTATTAATAAGCTTGACCTCTTATTTGTTGGTCACCCTCATACACACTTTTCAACATCAGCCTCTTTTTAGGTTTCCATAGAATCTACACCCATTGCCTCTTCACTTAGAGCAAAGATGGGTCTCTACGCTGGATTGGGCATAAAATACCCTCAATTATTGTGTTTGTGAGGGTAGATTGACTTGAACATGCCAATGTGAATGTAGATTGACCTCAATATGGCTGGAATAAATATGCATGAACTTTCTCAAGCATGACCTCTAGAAACTATGCCTTTGTACAATGCTTCAAAGAGCATAATACACAACAAAATTTGCATGCAAGTAGTGTTTTCAATTTCAATAAACTTAACAATCAATATTGGACTAGCAACCAAAATCTAAATCATCTCTGATACTATATGAGGATTTTCCAAGATCCTTTGGAAAAATTGCTAGGACCAGTTGGGTAATGAAAGTTGAGCAATCACATGCCTTTGCAAGTTAGAAAACATAGAATATGCAAAAGAAACAAACTACACATAGATGAATCCAATAATGATATATTTACCCATGAAATGAGATGTACAAATAGGAGATAGCGAAGAAACTTCCACAGGTAGAATAGTGGAGAAGACTTAGACTTGTGGTGAGTTAACTTCTTCAAGACTAACAAGAGGTGGTGAGCTAACTCCACGAAATTCACTAGATAGCTCTCACTAACTACAACATCTAAGTAGGCTTAATTCCATGTAAAATTATCCATGTGCTACATTAGATAATATATACACTCACAATAATCTCAAGCATTGTTCCAAACCAAGAGACCCTATTTATTGAAGCATAACAAATATTCGTGAAAAAATTAATAATTAGTTAAAATATAAGGATAATAATTTTTTTGTGGAAGTCCCAAACAAAGTGGAGGCCACACAATGAGCACAATTTTTAAACTTCAAGAATCATCAACAAGAAGAGTAACAATTTTTGAAAGCCATGCAACATCCTCAAACAAATGCATGATATACATTTGATATTGTATCCACCAATAGAAGAGTCTGATTTGCCACATGTGTGAGATGTGTTTTGATAACATTTTCCTAGTAGCTAGAAAGTTAACCCAATCAAAAATATTTATAACAAATTCATGATCGTAAATAGTTTAGTTGAATTTTCTTGCTATCTATAAATTGATGATGTCAACAATATGACATACTAACATCATCATTCCAAGTAACCTTAACCCATGATTATATCATGTCATGATGTCATCTTTTCTTTTTTAGTTTTCATCGTTAGAACTATTCATTTGTATTGGATATCGAAACATTATGAAATCATAGGTTTGAGACTCATGAGATTTTTTGCAAGACTAGTTGGTATTTGAATTCCCGCACAAGGCAAGTTTATAGAAGAGTAACCCTCATTTGGATAACTGATTTAAAACACCATTAAGAGTTTGATTCACTTGAAAAGCATGATAGCTTGAATAGTAAAATAAACAAAGGAACTTTGTGAAAAGGAATGCCCAACTCAACCCGACATTCCTAAACCCAAAATTAGAAGGTTTGGTTGTAATTCTAAATCCCATAAACAACCATCCCACCAAGAGCCTTAATTGTGTACCGAAATGAATATGATTGATTACAAATTAGTTCAAATGGATTTTCTAATATTAAAAAAAAGAATTGCAAGTTATTTTTTAACCAAAATTATTTTGAATTTAATATCAAGAGAATTTTGAGAGCCAAAAGAATCTAGAGGAGTACACTTTCGCCAAAAAGAATTTGAATAATTTTAAGAATATATTCTCATTGCTCAAAGTTTAAAAGGAATACATGTCACTAGAACTCAAAACATGCTCATTGCATTCATATCTACTTCAAAAGACCCTAGTTCAAATTGCAATCTCCTTTATGAAAATATCAAACTATCAGTTAAGATAAAGTAGAGCTTTTGAAATTGATGAATTAAGGAAATAGGAAATAGGATTGTACAATGTCAACCATAAAAATCGAAGAAACCCTAGTCCAATTTAACAATGAAAGCTTGTGAAATCCTAGTCAAAATCAATAATTGAAAATTGAAACTATAAAATTACTCAAATTAATAGAATTAGAGAAGAATGTCAGATGAATAAGAATTCAAATTTCAATAAAAGGATCTAATTTTGTATTTAATTTTAAAATAACATTCAATTTATGTATTTAAGATGCAATTCAATTGGGGTAGGGAGTCTAGTTTGATTGGCTAAAGCATCTTGTTGCAGGCAAGAGGTCACGAGGTCTAGTCTCTGTCTCGTCCCTGTAGTACCAAAGGGCATATTGCACCAACGTCGTTGGTCACATGAAAAATTTTACTAGATGCCCTGCAATTTATAGGGGGCCTACCCAATACTTGCAGTCTAAAAAAAGATGCAATTTAGTTAAAATTCCTTAAAAAAAATTATAAATTGATCTTATATCTTGATTCTAGAACCATAATTTCCCTTTGTTGAAAAATACACAAGAAACCTTTGAGTGATCTTGTAATTCAATACTTGAAAATAAAAGCCTTGGCATAATTATATTCTATTATAAAATATAATTATCTTTCAAGAAACGTAAAACTTGTAAATTTTATTTGAGTTAATCATGACTGAAAAATGTCAATGCAATGTTTGAAAGATTATATGCAACACTTTGATATTGTTTCATTATTTTTAGTGTTGGCCCACTCTTGAGTGAATGATTCACCTATTCCCTAAATCACATTGCCCATTTGGTCTCCAATGAAAGATTCCAATTCAAAATCTTCATGGTTCAAAGAAATACAATAGTTTTAAGATGCAGAGTTCTTTGGAATGATATCTCATAAAATTAATTAGTTGATGGTGGAGATCCCAAGAACAAGTACATTGATGTGGCATATATAATGGAGTGGACTATTAATACATAGGTGGAATGAAATTTGACTCACTTTGTATGTTACATTCTTTCATGTGACTTATAAATGGGTGATCCCACAAAACTAGTTTGCAATTCTGTTGAGGAAGGAAAATTGCAAAAAATGCCCCCATGAAGAAAATCTTGGGTTTTGGGGCGTTCGCACGAAGGGGGGGTTCGCTCTAACCCAAAAGGGGTTTGCTCGAACCCCCCTTCGAGCGAACCCTATTTAATGATGGGACCAAGTTTTTGCACATTTTCCAGAATAGAAACAAAGGGAAATTTTGAAAAAAGAGGGGTTCACTCAAACTTCACAAACCCAACTAGATGATGGTAGTCCTCAAAACGAGCTATCCATCGAATATAATTTTAATATATTTTGATTTTATTATGTATTTTATTTTGTAGTTTAATTAAATATAGGTTTTTTTTACTGAAAATCAAGCTCTTTGTTCTACACGTGGAAAAATAGTAGATTATCAAAAAAAAATCTGAAAAATATGTTCAAGCTAGGTATTGATGTCCTTAATCTAGTAAAATAAACAAATTGAATTTCAATGCATACAAAAAAAGTTATGTTGTTTACGGTCTGCCTATGTATGAATTATAATTGGTTTGACTTCAAAACTTGATTAAGAAAAAAATATTCAATAAAACACTTTGAAACCAAATGAACTTGTTAGATATTGTAGTTACAAAGCTAAATTCAAAAAAGTTAGAACTTTATCCTTCATAGAAAAAAATTTATGTTGTTTATGGTGAGCATCACTCCTTAAAAATGGTGTTTATTGATAAAAACTAGTTTCGAAGGAGATGGAAAAGGAAATGTAATCTGATTCAATTTTTTTTTAAAAATATATATTTAGAATCTACAGACAAAATTTCACAAATCACTAGTTTGCATCATCTTCAAATTCCTCATGGTTTAGCAGCTATAGGTTCCCGAAAGTGAAGGTTACTTGTTAAAAAAAATCAGTTCAATGTCCAATTTGACCAAAAATTGTAAACCAATATTGTGGGATCACCCAAATTAATCGAATTTATATATCATATAAAATCAGCTGTCAACTATCCAAAAATAACAAATAAAACTAAACACATCCCAAGCCTCTTTATTATTTATAAATTTACCAATCTTAATTTTTAATTCAAATCTAATAATAATTTATTGTTTTACATGAATGAATTAAGTTCTAAATTAATGTAAGATATATTTATTTCCTCACAATTACATAAATTTCACACGTATAAATACCTAATATTCATAGATAACCATTAAAATTTTAAATTGCACAACCAATATCTTAGTTGTTTGTTAAAAGGTAAAAATATAATATTAATTATTGAAATTGCATTACAATCAAATGTTTAATATTAAACTTGAGTAAGATATATCATATGAAATTTTTATAATGTTTAAATGCCAAACCTTAAAGCTAAAGGTCATGTAAAATGCTTTGTTTTTAGATTGATTTTATTTGACGAGCCTTAAAAAATTTAGGCCTTTTTATTGTACAATTATTTTTTATTATTTTTTAACATTTGATTAATCAATTAAGTATGTAATAAAAGGAGAATAATTCAAATAATTGTGTTAATGTATCTCCTAATGATCATATGATGTTGTGATTGTTAAAAAATACAGAGATTTCTTCCATCTGAGTTTGGCATGGATCCAGATCTTATGGAGCATGCATTGCAACCTGGTAACATTACATTTATTGATAAGAGAAAGGTTCGACGTGCCATCGAAGCAACATCCATTCCTCACACATATGTGTCTTCAAATATGTTTGCTGGTTACTTTGCTGGAAGTTTAGCTCAACTTGATGGTTGCATGATGCCTCCTCGAGATAAGGTTCTCATATATGGAGATGGAAATGTTAAAGGTAATATCTCTACTTGAATTATTTATATAACAAAGATTGCAATGAAGACACATATCTATTTTTCTTATATATTATATTTACAGGGGTTTGGGTGGATGAAGATGATGTTGGAATATACACAATCAAATCAATTGATGATCCACGTACCCTTAACAAGACTATGTATATTAGGCCACCTATGAATATCCTTTCGCAGAAGGAGGTTATTGAAATATGGGAGAGACTATCAGGACAAAACTTGGATAAAAGATACATTTCTTCCCAAGACTATCTTACAGATATGGAAGGTAATTTTTTCATTTTTAAATAAGTTATATAACATCTTTTCAACAAATTAAAATAAATATTTAATTTTTTGCAATGAAGTAAGAATCTTTCTCTTAATTGAAACCATAAAAATGTAGTTCAAACTATAAAGCATGTACATGTAAGTTATTTTTAATTTTTGCAATCTACATTATTTATATAATTGTTTTTGAGTTTTTTCAACTAATATACGTATATTACTTTATATATGGTGGAAATTATTTGCATGTGTTCTTTTAAATTAAAAATAAATTATTTTAAAAAAAATTATTTTTTGTTTAGAAGGGTGTTCTTTTAGTGTAGAATATAAATTAAAGTATAATATAATATTTGTTTTTTTTGGATAAAGGTGGAAATGCCACAAAATATATTAATAAAGAAAAGTATTACATAAGAGGAAGAGTTTCCAGATAGAAACAAAATGCAACTCAAAATTACAATCCGGGCCAAGAAGGCCAAATCGAGAGAAAATATAGAACCAACCAGGAGAAAATTCAAAATCCTGGGAAGTACAAATGGAGAAGAAGGAAAAAAAACTTGAGGTTGAAGAGAAAGAACCCACAAATAGACTAATGCACCAAAGCATCCATGCTAGACCAAAATGTATCTAAATCGAGGTAATGAAGACCTGCAGTAAGAAACCAAGAGACAAAATTCTGCGAACTAGAAAGATCCCATAAGAGAAAGAGCATCAACACGAACAAAACTTTAGAAGAAAGAAGAACAAACTCAAGTAGTGCTTCCTTCAAATGAAGAAAGATCAGATGGTGGAGGGAAGTGGGGTTCTTCATGTGGCTCCACAATAGCATGTTGGATCAAAAGGCGAATAGCTTTGAATAACATGTAGATTCGGTCACTTACAAAATTCCCATATTGGTGAGATAAGAGTCTCAATCGAACCTTGAACTCACTATTGTTATCATTTAATAAGCCATAAGACATCACTGAAAGAAGTTTTGAAAGGCGGAAGTTAGTGAGAAGGTGTTGCCTACTAATAATACCACCAACCAAATATGAACCATGCAATATATCATATCTTTCCAACTCCTGTTGAAGAGAAGAAAGTGGGAAGATGTGGGGAAAAAAATAAGTGTCTACTAAAAATTTAACCATCTCCATATCACCTAAGATGTCCATCAGATTGGAGACAAATTGGGAGACCATTTCATATGGCAAAATCGTGGTGTACATATTGAGCCAGTCAAAACCTAGAACAATTTGTATTGAATCAAATACATGCTTGCATTCAAAGGAGAATGCTCTTCTTAATTTCTACTATGTGCAAGGTATATCAATCCTCACTTCATGGAAATGGGGAGGCACCAAAACCCTGAATAAGTTGTCCATTTAACAACCCAGAACAAATGACACAATATTCTACAAGAAATCAAACACAAAACAAAGCAAAGAATGGGAATCGCCATGACAAATGGAGAATTTAAATTTGCTTGGAGATAAATTGCAATTAATGAACTAGGAAGGATGGGTACTCTCCAATTAAATCGTGATGCCAAGTGTTGTTCTTGGGGATGAAGGAAAATGTTGGAGATTGTGATTAACAGAGCAACCGCTGAAATTATTTTCTCCAAAGTCAAAATAAAAGATTAGAAACTCACGGTTGGGCACCAGAAAAACAAAAAGAATCAATGCCATATTTAGCCCCAATTAATGCCACAATTAAAATTTTAGTATATACCAAGTGAATGTCCGAATGGAGGACAAAACAATAGAATAAAAGAACAGAGGTACCATTAAATCACTCATCTTGGAAATGACAAGTATAACACATGCCTGGAGGAAATCATCTTATTAGAACCTTTGAGGATGATTGAGCAAAATATGCCATTTCAATATCCAAGATAGATACATGTGATGAGGGGGGCAGTGATTGCTTAGGGAGTCGATAATACCAAATGCCCCTCATGAAAAACAATATAATGTCAAAGGCAGGGGATACAATTCCCAAATTTTAATAATTCAAAATGACATCATTAAACTAATCATCAATATACCGTGCCAAAATATATTAACACCTTAATGTCGTTGCAAGTCTTGGGAGAATAACTTGCATTCTTCAAGTGAGAATTCTCTGGGGGGAAAATTTTCATCAATCACTTTGTTGGCCAAGAAATCGGCCATGACATTAGATTCTCTAAAACAATGTACAATTGTATATTTTAAAAAAAATTCCAGTTGAACAAGTATGAAATCCATAATATATTTCAAATGCCATGAAGGAGAATCCCTATTTTTTAAAGTCATGATTGCTATCATAGAATCACCTTCAATAGAGAGTTGAGAAATTGAAATTTTATTAACAAGTTTGAGTTGCTATGATAGAATCACCTTAAATATGTTTTAGATTATGAATAAAAAATTTGAGAAGAGGATGAAGTTGATTATAGAAAGTAAATATAAGAGGGAAGGGATAACAAGTGTATTATTGAATTTAGTGTTTAGTGAAGATTTTAGTTTCTTTTTAGTTTAAGATTAGGAATTGAGTTCATGACTTCTACTTTTCTTTACATCATAAATGTCTATCTATTATATGTCATCCCATATTATCTCATCCTTTGTCTATAGAAGTGTTTGGTATGATTACAATCATGTCCTCAGTAATGACCTGTCGGTTAGGACCAAGTTGAAACCCGACCAAACAACTTTTTTTTTTTGAAAAAACAAACAACAATGCTAACAATGCTACAACAACACGTCACAACTACACACCATGTGCACAAACAAGTGTCATAAGAACACAATGACATTGCAAAACAACTGCACAAGGCCACACCATTGCACAAGCAAGGTAATAACAACAAAATACTTACCAATGTGGAACAACTCACCACGAGGAAGCAATAGGAGAGAGATTGACATCTCTACGACGAGCACACAAGAGGTTGATATCCACAATCACTTACTCATCATTGCTACATTAGAGGTTGACACTAGTGACTATACTAATGACAACATAATGCAATCAACACACTTACTTCCTTAGGGGTTGACATTAATGCAACAATTCTCTGTTGACATCAATGACAACACAAGTTTCCAACAGTACTAGATCTGTATCTTGAACTATCAGATGTTTTCCTTTGTTTACAATTTGATCATTGATTCAAATAGTGTCATTTGGGGGTACTCATGCATATTATTGTCTTCTTGATCTTGAGCATCATTTGTTTTAGAGGAGGTTCTTCATTTCAACACTATAGCAGCTATAATTCAACAATTGTCTACAACTTCTTTTTGCTTCAGTGATTTTCTTCATGTAACTATTCTTTTTGGGGATACTTTCTTGGGGGCTTCTTAGTCCTTCATTCACCTTTCTCTTTTGGAGATAAGTTTTTTCCCATGAGGTTTTCTCCTTCTCTCAAGTTATAAGAGATTTCTTTGATTGTACATGGGTACCTCATCACCTTGTTTTTGTGATCCATTCATGTTTTATTTTTTTTAGTGCATTGACCTTTTAGAGTTTTTAGCTACTCCCTAAGTTACACTTTAGGGGGGTGTTAGAGTAATCATTCACTAGCTAATAATTGATTAGCATTTAATTTATTATTAAACTAATTTCACTTTATGCACTTAAGCTAAACTTAGGAGTTATTTTTTCTTTTATTAGTTTGAGCTGTTATTAGATCATTATGTCTCATCACATGTGATGATGATGCTTTTCATGATCTAATCCCTTTCTCATTTAGGGTTTTCTCTTATAAGAACTCTCCATTGTAACTTTGAGAAAGCTCTTAATTTTGTAAGTTCTTTCTTCTTGAGGAAATAGAAAATCAATATTTGCAACTCTCATGCATGGAAGGTGTTTACATTTTTCGTTTGATCTTTCTTTGTGTGTTTTTTTCTCAAATCTAACATCGGCAGCTTTGCCAACCCCTACCACCAGCTCGTCACTTTACTGACAATGGGCTGGTGAGGTGATATTTAACCATTTCCAATGCTCAGGGTCCTAAGGATAACCAATGCCTAGCCCCCAAGGGGATTTTTTCCCCCTCCAATGCCCTAATTGGGAAACTTTTTCCTGAGGGGCATTTTTTTTTTCTCGGGTATCAAATTCAGGCAATCAAGATATCATTAGAAAGAGGATTACGAGAACTATCCAATTGTGTGGGTTTTTTCTCATTTTTTTATTCTAGTGCATTTTACAACCTATCAAAGCTAGAGGTGTTTTTTTCACTCTCAAGCTCATAAATTTTGACCAGTTTATCTATTTTTTGTTATTCCCGTGGAGTTGGAATAGTCTTTTAGAGCTCTTCATAGCTATCAGTGCATTTTTTCTACATTTTTTCCAAGTATATTTTATTTTGTTTTTTTGTTTTCATATTTTGGTAAATTACTTGGATGTTTTAGCTCTTGGAATCTTTTTGTTTAAGTGGTATGACTTGTTATTGGTTTTCCTACATGTACTTCCACTATTTTGTTGTATTTGGGCATTTTAGACATCTTTTGTATGAACTTTCTCTATTTTAGATGCATTGAGATAAAGTGTCACTCTGGTGTATCTTTTTTGGGGATTTCACACATCGTTTTGTACCTTTTGTACCTGCACTATGTTATAAAGTTCATTGGGGGGGGTTGTGTAGATCCTTTTTTTTCCATCACACCTTTTTAAATTGAGTGTCCCTTCCACAACAACATCCAATCCTAGTAATTCTTACCTCATGCATATGTTCCTTGTTTGCACACCCTTTTTCAATTGCAATTACTTTTTTGTACACATTGAAATGTTCTTGTTTCTCCTTCATGTACTTCTTGGTGACACACAATTTTAGTGGCCCTATCTTGGCTCTCCCTTTTCTGCATTATGGGGGGTTTTCTAATGTTGGTTTTAATTCTTTATTTTTTCATTTTGGGTTGAGCTATGTATCTAGTTGTTGTTCCTATGTACTAGGTGGATGCAGTGGTTGATTACTCATATCTTTCAATGAGACAGAGAATTTACCATATGGAAACTCTTGCATTCATATTTTGTGGAGGCAACCTTCCATTTTCAATTGACGGGTTCTTCAGACTATTGTTACCTATATTTTTGACTTGCTTCTTTGTATGGTTGAGTAGTGTTGTTGGGGTCACTCATGCACATTCATGTACCATTTGTATCTTTTACTATCATATTTTTCCTTTTTTTTCCATTTGATCACTATTCAAATAGTGTTGTTAGGGGAACTCATACAAATTCTTGTCCTATTGATCCTAATCATCATTTGTTTCAGAGGGGGTTCTTCATTTCAATACTATAGAAGTCATCATTTGACAATTATCTACAACTTCTTCATGCTCCAATGATATTCTTCATGTTCCTATTCTTTTTGGGACATTGGTTTGGAGGATTCCTATTCCTTCATTCACATTTCTCTCTTTTGGAGAGGATTTTTTCCCATTAGGTTTTCTCCTTTTCTTTAGTTATGAGAAATTATATTTTTTGTACATGGGTACCTCATCAAGATTTGTTTTCAGGACAAATTCATTCATTATTTGCTTTTTATGAATTTTCCTTTTAGGATTTTTAGTTACTTCCTATTTTTTCTCTTATGGGGATGTGTTAGATTAATCATTTATTAGCAAATAATTATTTAATTTTTAATTGATTATTAGGTTAATTTCACTTTATGAACTTAATCTAAACTTATGAGTGCTTTTTTATTTTATTACTTTGAGCTATTATTAGATCATTTTGTCTCATGACATGTGATGTTGACACTCATCAATATCTAATCCCTTTATTTTTTCCATTCTACAAGTTCTTTCTTTTTGAGGAAATAGCAAATCATTATTTGCAACTCTTGTGTGTGGAAGGTATTCTTGTTTTCTGTTTGATCTTCATTTTTTTTTCACAAATATAAAAATTACAAGGCTACCCTAAAAATGTAGGTATTGTAAGAATTGGATTCACCAAAATGTAACATCAAAAATGATTTATAGAAAATACAAAGATCACTTAAAGAAAACAATGTGTTTTTAGATTATAAGATTATGTTCTTTTACTCTAAAATAAAAATTAAAGAAATAATAAAATATTCAAACATAGATTAGATTGTAAACTAAATAATTTATAAAAGAGGATGAGATTGATCATAAAAAGGAAATGTGAGAGGGTAAGAATAATAGAAGTGTAGTCTTATTCAACATTTGGTGAATGTTTTAGAATTTATAATTGTAACTCAAGAGGATTATTGGATTCCTAACTTTTAGTTCTAAATTTTGTCCTTAAAACGTTTGTTAATTTGATTACATCATATGTAGTCACTATCCCCTTTGGTTTTGTTATGTTTATATGGTTTGGTCCCATCTTTGTTATATAAAAGTGTCTAGTATGGTGACAGACATGTCATTTGTAAATATGTAACTTATTTCCTACAACATAAATTTACTATTTAGATGTGTAAGTAATAGATTTTACAAACTATATGATTAATATTATCATGGAATAAATCACAATGGTAGGCTCAATGGTCATATCAAGGGTTTCTACTCTGGCTCTATTTTTTGCAAGGGTAGGGATCAAGTTTAGGATCAAACAGTTAGATTCAAAGGCATAGAATGGTAGTCTCAATGGTCACATCAAGGGTTTACACTTTGGATTTGGTTTTTAAAATGGTAGGGATCAGGTTCATAATCAAACAAGGACAAAATTCATATTAACCTTTACAAATAAAATGCAAGTTATAGAGGAAAATAGATATTTGATGAGGTCACAAAGTAAGGACCCCAACAAATCCCTCACTTTCCTTAGAAGCATAATTAATCCTTCAAGATTCCCTGAATTTAGAATTTATTTTTCCTCTTTTTCATAATACTAAATGGGTCCACACATACAACCTTTTCAGAGAAGAAATAAATCTTAATAGACCCATATGGGATTTCATTGATAATCCTAGTGTAAAACAAGAACATATGGCAGATCACTCCTTCCAAGATCTAAAAGCATCCCAAAACAACCAAGGAAATTTTAGCATGAAAAATTAGTTTTAGAGAAAAAAGAAGAGGAATAGAAGTGTCAGGAAATTTTAAAGGTAAACATCCCCTAAGTGTGCATCTCTCCTCATGTTCAATACCTTAAATCCAAAGAAATTATAGGTAATTTATAGTACTTTCTTCCTTTGAAATTCTTACTTCTTGATTGGGTTTATGAAAACTGGTAAAATGTAACTAATATTTTTTTCTAGAAGAGGAAAAAGGTTTTTTTTTTTATCTTCTCCACCCAAGTAGAAAGAGAGTATTATTAAACAAAAAAATTGGTTCCTTAACAACTCTAGTATCTATTTGCAACCATGGGTTCCAAATTTTAATCCTTCTACCACCATAGTGAACTTTTATCCATGTTGGGTACATCTTAAGAATATGTCACTGGAATATAGGGACACAAAAAATTTAGTTAATGTGGAACTCTTTGGGTGTATTCTTAAACTTTAAATTATCCTATTTTAATAACTTGAAAAAATATATAAGGATTTATAATCTAGCAGACCTCTAAAAAATTATTCCATCTTCAACCTCTATTGCCTCTTCAAATCACACTTGGGTTTAGATTATCACATTAGAAGGCCCAAACCCTTATTGCACTTCCTGCTTAAAATTTGGCCATAATTGAAATACATGTAGCTCTATCAATTAGGTTGACCCTAAGACCTTGGTATATGAGGATCCATAAATCAAACAAATAGGGTTCCATGGTTTGAAGCTTCTCCAAATGAAAGGGAAGATGTTACCACCTGCAAAGAAGTTCCTTTCTAAGATATTCATAATGAAAAGAAATAATATTTTCTCAAACATTAGTCAATGAAAAAGAAGTTGCACCTTCTCAAGACCTAAATAATGTAGATCACTTGATTGAACCTCTCCCCCAAGCCCTCCCAAAAAAAACGAAGATCTCATAGAGGAAATGGTTAATAATATCCTCTTAATTGTAGGAAAAAACATCTATAACCAAATTGTAAACAAAATTTTCATTGAGAATGAGGTAATAGATGATTATGACTATATAGTCCATAGATCTATTTAACATAGTCAAATGGAAGAAAAATGAGAGATATTAATGCCATGTACAACAAAAGGGAAATTAGAGTTCAAGAAAAACACGAGATTTTTGTAGGGATTCAAGCAACCCTATTTAAAATTATATATCTGAGGAGGTCATGTTTCCCTCCTCAAGATCAATGAGGTTTCTTTCATGGAATGTTAAAAGCATTAATTCCCCTAACAAGATATGCCTAGTAAAATTCCAAATAGAATCCAAATATTATGGTGTAGTTCTCTTCCAGGAAACAAAACTAGCTATGGATAATGGTAATAAAATTATTTCTAGCTAGCATCTTTGGACTTAGAAGAAGCATCAAGGGCTTATGGTGGCTCAATATTTCTTTGGAACCCTAAATATACTCAAGTGGAAGTAATATCTAAAAAACCTAACTAGATGTTGGTTAAAGTCTACCATGTACATTCCAACTTGCAATTTTGGTTATTTAATGCCTATGGCCCAAACTCAATAGTTGGTAAACAAGGCTTGTGAAATTATTTAAGCAATACACTATTATTATTAAAGGATGAATTGGTTATCTTACGGGGATATTTCAATGCAATCACTTAATTAGAAGAAAAATCAAGAGGTATCATTCCACCCACAAAGTCAATGGAAAGTTTTAGAAATTTTATAAATGAAAATGCACTAGGGTTGAATGCCCTCCAAAGAATGGTGCATTCACTTAGTACAAAAATAGAAAGGATTTCCTCTCAATAGAAGAGTGAATGGATAGTTTTTTTATTTTCTTGTATTTAGCTGAAATCTCTCTAGCCATATTCTACTTCTATCTCCCTTCTCTAGCTCAAACCGTTTCCCAATTGAAATCTTTTTTCCAAAGAAAAGAAAAATAAACAAGTCAACATTTAAATTCTAAGCTATGTGGTTTAGAGACCCAAGCTTCCTCCCTCTCTTGGAAAAATGGTGGAAAACTTATCCTTTATTTTCAATTTCAAGGATGTATCAACTCTAAAAAAAACTCAAATAAATAAAAAATCAAATCAAATCATAGAAATAAACACTTTAAAAACATATTTCATGAAAAAGAAAGGATTCAATGACAACTCACAAACCTAAGTACTATATCATCAATTCAAATATGGATTTCAAAATCTTTGAGAAAGAGAATGTTATTAAAGAGGAACTATAAAAAATCTAGAGTTATGGCTTAAGGATGGTGATAGGAACACCCACTTCTTCCATGATCCCACAAATAAAGGGAGACAAAAAAATGCTATTGTGTCAATTAAATCTACATTATGGGAACTAATGTCATCAATGGAAACTATTGAATCATAAGCTATTAATTTTTTGAGAATATTATTTCTAAATCTAATCCACCAAATGTAGGAGTCTCTTCCAAATTGCTTGATAATTTTCCCTTATTATTAGTTAAAGAAGATAACATGAAGTTTCTATCTCCATTTTCTATGGATGAAATTAAAAAGTTGTGTTCTCCCTCCCTCTATATAAGGCCCCAAGTCCAAACAACTTCACTAATCCTAAATCTTTTAAAAATGATAGGGATTTTTGGGTAGAGATATATGTTTATCAATTGAAGAATCCAAAATAAATAGGACCATCCTCAAAGAAATGAATGCAACTCTCATTACATTAATTCCCAAGAATATATCTTCAACCATATTTATTGAATTTAGGCCCATGTCTCTCTACAACACAATATACAAAATATTTTCAAAGGAAACAACTTGAAAATTGGTAAACATAATCACTAAAATCATGTTAGATGATCAGGGAGGATTCACCCCAAGAAAAAAATAACAAAAGGATCCCTAGTTGCCAATAAAGTTTTACATTTAGTTCATGATCATAATTTTTTATGCTAATCAAATTGAATATTCAAAAGGACTATGATAGAGTGAATCTAGAATTCCTCATTCAAGTGCTTAGAAAACATTCACAATGGTGCAAATGGATTCTATCATGTATATATACTATAAAATTTTCTACTCTTCAACTCTTCCTAGGGGATTAAACATGGGGACCCTATTTCACATTTCTTGTTTATCATCATGGGAAAGGCTCTCAGTAGATCAATATTAGCACTAAATAGGAACCAATTTTGGAAATGTATCTCCATTCCCCAAACCGCCTTGTACATAATCCATGCTTTATTTTTTAATGATACTCTCCTCTTTGGACAAGCCTTCATCTCAGAATCTAAAATAATATCAAAAATTTGTTGGCAACATATTGTTCTACCTCAATCTAGACCATCAACTCAACAAAATCAAAAGTGTCACTTTTTAGTACATCTTCACTTGTCCAAAAGAGAATAACCTCCCTCATTGGTTTCAAAATGCATTTTCTACTAGGTAAACATCTTGGGGTTCCCCTTTTTTTTGGTTCTAATATAAATGACTTATGGAAGAAAATAGTCAACAAAATTAAAAATAAAATCCCTTCATGGAAAATAAAATGGCTAACACTAGCAAGTTGGATAATAAAATCAGTTTTGTGAGAAAACCTAGTATACATGATGTATTCTCTCATAATACCCAAAGGAATTGTAAAATAAATATAAAACCACCTTAGAAACTTCTTTTGGAACGGAAAAAATTACATTTCTGATAAACAAGGATTTCCTCTTGTCTCGTGGGGAAATATTTGTAAACCTAAGAGTTCAAGAGGAGAAAGAATCCAAAATAATGAAGCCCATAGTTTGGCACTAGGTGCTAAAATTTATTGTATTTTATACATTAACCCTCAAGCCAAATGGTATCAATTCATGCAAGCTAAGTATCTAAACAATTTAGAACTTAACAAAATATTTAATTTTCCTAACCCTCCATAGGATTCTAAGATATCAGAACTTTATACAAAAATTTAGGGAGGTAATCCTCCCCCATTTAACTTGGTTCATTCATAATGGGTAGACTTCTCTATTTTTGGAGGATTCATAGAATAGTTTCCCTCTAATATCTTCAAATAAGAGATAAACTAAAACCAAATAGATTTAAAAACAAAATTGGGGCATCCAAGTCAAAGATTACCTACACTTGGATCAAGAAGGAAATATTTGTAAGGTTAAATGGAGAGATCTCAATGACCAAAACATTCCAAATGGAACAAAAATATCTCCTACAATCCATTTTTTCTCAAAGGAACATTTTCTCTCTTCCAACCAAGATAAGCTAGTATGGTTCCCCTCAAAGTTAGGAAATTGTTTAGTTAAAAAAGGTTATCTCTCACTAACATCCCAACCCATTTATAGGGAAATGTCCCATAAATTATGTAGGAGAAAAGAATTTCTCCCAAAAGTTGGAGCATTTTCTTGGTTTTCACTTGAATATATAATTTTAACTAGCTTCAAGCTAACAAGGCTAGGTATTGCAACTCCTTTCAATTGTGTTCTTTATGATACTTCAAGTGAGGATTCCAACCACCTCCTCCTAAATTGCACATTACCTAATATATGTTGGAATTGGATTTGTAATAATTTTAACTAGAAAAATCCTTTACCAAATAATATATGATATTTATTCAATAGCTAGCTTTCTCTTGATATGGATTCTACCTTATCTTCTATTTGGCAGGTGGCTCCATCAATATTAATTGGAACATATGTTTGTAAAGGAATAGAAGGCTATTCAAGAAGCAGGAAAGTAGTTGGGAAGAGGTAATTTATTTGATAGAAAAAATCATCTCCAAACTAGTGATGACTCAACTTTATAAAAACAACAATCCTAATTCACCTCTTGGGAGTCCTCCCTTCTCAAAAAAGTGGTTGTCACTAAAATAACTTAGCTCAATTCCCAAAACTTAAAAGAGAATTCAATAGATCCCAAATTCACTAGACTCCCCCACCTGGAGAAATACCAAAAGTAAATTTTCATGGTGCTTCTAGAGGTAATCAAGATATCTCTAGAGTTGGTTATGTCTTGAGGGATTTTTTAGGTAACCTGCTAGTAGCTCAAGTGGTAGAAATTTCTCTAAGCACAAATAATGAAAAAAAATCATAGGACCTTCTCATAGGCCTAAATATGGTGAAAATTAGGAACATCAAAAGAATCCAAATAGAAGGGGATTCCTTGCTTTTTATAAACACAACAATTATTTTTTAGCAATTAGCATTTAAACTCTATCCTTCACCAAGTTTGGGAAGTGATCATTTGGTTTGATTGTTTTTAATTTCCCATAGCTATAGATATGGGAATAAATTTGTAGATTCATTGAATAACTAATCTTGTGATCAATCCATTTTGTTGTCAAATATAGACAAAGATAATGCTCACTAGTTCCCACTCATGAGAGAAGTGTTGGAACTTGATCTAAAATATTTGGTTTAATTCATAGTAATTAAATTCAATGCAATCCTAACATACTATTTGGGTGTCTTCAAGATATTTATTTCCCACTCCTTTTCATATTCTTCTAGTCATACAAGTATCATAATACCTTGTTAAACCTTTTAATTGTTGCAAATATTTCAAAATCTTGCAACACTTGTAAATGCAATTCCCCATGCTTCTCCACCTGCTAGTTATTCCTTAGAGGTCTCAAATTTAATGGTTCAAATATGCTAATGTAAGTCCTAATATGTGCTAACTTTATGTGTTTTATGGGGGTATCAATATCTATGTGTAAATTGTTTTACATTGTGCACTCCCTTGGCTCCTCAACATTTAGATCTGCAAGTGTTTGTTTATGTTGGTGTTTTGTTCTCTCTCTCTCAAGGAGTGCAAGATGTTACCTCAAATAAATAGAATGTTTTTCTTCTTAATAAATAAATGGGAATTCTGCATTACCACTAGAATCAACTTAGAAGTGACGGGGAAAATCTTTAAGATTGATTGTGTTGAGGTAGAAGATTCCTTGCATGAGATCTATGGTCATGAATAAATGAAAGACTTCTCAAGGGTTATTTATTTCTACTAGGTAGCTTTTGCATTCTTATCCAATCCCATGGACCTCATCCAAGATGCCTCCATTATATTTATTGTCCTTTCACTAAATTCAAGAAGAGTTGATCTCAAAAGAATATTTTTTCTTTTCTCTCAATGACTATGATGTGTTCAAAGTATGTGGTGCTCTTATTGGCAATCTATTCACACAAATATTTAGTATTCTCTACCAATTAATTGTATTTACAATGAAATAAAGCATGGTATCCATAATTATTGCACCATCATAGTTCACAACTTACTTCATGCTCACATAACCAAATTGGGCATTGTCATGTTGGAGAAAATATAGGAAACTTTCTAAACACTCATCTTTCTGATAATTCATCACCCACCTCCTCCTTCACCATGTGTTCAAATTGATTTTGATCATTTTAAAGAGGATAGTGAATAAAATGCTTCTCATGCTCCTATAAATGTAAACAAGCCTCTTGTGTAGTTCTAAAATAGGTAGCTTGATTCTCTTGTGTATGAATGAGGGATGATTATTTCTAGTAGTTCTATTATCTTCTTGGATTATCATTTTTATTATATTGCTCATATGCATGGAGAATGATTTATAAAATAGTTATAAGGGATTTTTTGTTGTTCCTTTTATAAAATTGTGACTTTGTGTCTATGGAATATTTTATATGTATATCTTGTTATCTTTCAAACTCTAGATTTGACCATGGTTAGGGCATTTTTTGTAATATTTTAATATATTAATATAATCCTTGTTAGGCACCCTACACCTTTTTTCAAAAAAAAAAAAACTATTTACACTAGGTGATGTCATGAGAACCTTTGGGGACTCATTATTCTAGTATTTGGAAGCTTTTATTTCCACATTATGTTGTGGTTAATCCTCATAAATAAATTTAATAAATTTGAAAGAATCTTTAAAAATATGTAGAAATGTTGAAGGTGAATAACTGTAGTATCTAGATGTGTGTAGTTAGGAAGTTTAAAAATATAGAGATTCTCATACTTATGGATTCTAATATTTTATTGAGTTGTGCACAATATTTATTCCTCGTGTGTCCTTTAGATGCTCAGTTCATGCTCATCCTATTATTCCTTTATTTATTAAGATTGTTTATGTTTTTTTTTTTACACATCATAAGATTGGCATGCAAACTAAAGTGGAAAGGCATGAATTAAACTAGGAAAATTTAATTTTTGAATGTCAATGATGAAAGTACATGAAATCATGATTGTGAGTTGGTAGAATTTGGGTTGGACAAAATGTTAGGATTGGAAATGGGTAGGTCTCCAAGTGTGAAAGAGGTTAATTGAAATACACTATGTGAGTTTAAGGATATGTATTTCACCAAATATTTATAAATTATAATTATCATGATTATTAAATAAGGTGCTAAGAATGATGGTAAATGAGAGGGGAAAGTGAAAATTCAGAACTTTTTGTCTTACAATATTATTCTCTCATGTTCAATAAAGCATATGCTTTACACCTCATAATGTCTAATGTATGTATACCTCAAAGGGGAGAAATTATTTAGGAGATAGGCATGGATCAAACTTGGGTTAGCATTGGTAAATTCCCAAATCTTTATTCAAACCCAAGCCTCATGTCAGACATTCCATAAACATTCTTTTAGTAATTTTTCTAAATATTTTAGATATGTTTGTGTTTTTCTCTTTTCAAATTCTTATTTCACCAAATATCATGATTTATTTGCTATATCACCCAATTTATTTTGTGTACTTAACATGCATATTATTCATCCTCTTTTTCCTTCTTTCATGTTTGAAGGTTTATTTTTTATTCTTTTTTCACTTAAGGATTAGATTCATTTTTATCCGTTGTTTAAACCCAATTGACCTTCTAATTAACATTATTTTCTTCCTCTTTCCCTACAAGTGCCTCCAATACATTTTCTATGTCATCTAAAAATCAATACTCAATCATCATTGATAATTTAATCTATTTGAAGATCCCTTCATTGTATTGAGTTTCTTGAACATATTAATTCTAGTTCTAATTTCTTGCTTACTTGATTTTTCATCCCTTATTTAATAAATATTTTTTTATAATATTTCCTTTCCTTTGTTCTTATCAATAATTTTCCCTTAGGTTTCACAAATTGCTCATTGTCCATTTATAGATCTCTCTTGATCTTGTGAGGTTTCAGAGTTTTGCATAGAGGAATTAGCATACAAGATAAGTATAATCATCAAAAAATCAGCATATAAATTTTGGTGTGGTTATCTTACCACCATTCTAATTAATTTTTTTAGGTGATTAATTTGTTCTTTTGTGAATATTAGTTATCTTCATATTTTTAATAATCAATAAATTAGAAAAAGTAAGTTGTTATAAAAGGAAACCAATAAGTGTTGAGCATGTAAAATTACAATATATATATATATATATTGATACGTAAGATGTGGAGATTGGGCCCACTACCTCTTATTAAAACATACTTAAAATAATGGACTCCAAGCTACACATAGGGAGAAAAGAACTTCCAAGATACAGAGAAGCACCAAGAAGTAAAGAGACCTAACAAAAGGCTAAAGAGAGAAGAGAACGAAACTATCTCCCAACCAGAGAATAAAGCTAAAAGGAATCGACACCAACTTGGTCAATCAAACCAAATAAAGACTAAGGTTTTTTGTTGTTTCGCAAAAGGAGAGCATCTGTAGTCCACTAGGATCCCCCATCCATTGCTTCCCTGCATTCAATACAAAGTTTCTTAGCATTTGATTTATGCCCCTTCTTCCTTGAGGGATCATAGTTAGGTTTGGTTTTACTACACACTGTACAATTGAGCATTTCCTTAGAGGGTCAAGAACAAAATTAGGCTCAAACTGATCTGGGGAAACATCATCTAAATCCTCCATGAATGAAAAGGTTCCCTCAAATCCCAAGTCATCATCCTTCTTAGAAGAATCAACATCTAGGTTTTCAATTATAGGATCCTTAGAAGGAGTGAGATCCAAAGGTAACACAGACAAATTTGGCACCTTCTTGCGATTCAAAAAATTTTCCATGGTTGTGCCAGATAAATTTTGCATTCAAAAACCTAGATTTCATTACCCATTTCTTGAGACTAATTTTTCTAGAACCCAACTTTCTTGGAGAGGTGCATGCATCAATATTATGACCTAATTGATTACAACAAAAGAACCTAAAGGGCATACCTTTGAAATTTTGGAATTGAATCCTTGTGCCAAAAGAATAGTGAATACTAATAGAGTGAGGTGGAGGCATAGAAATTTTCACCAAAGCATAGACCCTAATGAATTTGCGAGGTGAAACTACCTCATTTGAATCTTGTTTAACAAAACAAACCACTTGGTTGATCAAATTCTTGATAATATTAGGATAACACAAAATTGGAGGAGGGCTATAAAGCCTAATCCAAAGGGGGACCTCTAAAATTTTGGCAGAGGAACGATCAAAGAAAGGAGTCCAAGGAGTAACAAAGATACCAATATTTCTAGAAACCAAGGTCCATTCTAAACCACAAAGTTGCAATTAGAAACAAAGCTAAAGCGAATCAAGAAAAAACCAAAACCCATAGGTTTAATGCAAAGAAGAGGAAAATTGATCCATGAGGTTTTAACGTACTCCAAAACTTGATCAAAAGAGTGGCACTTCCTCAAAAATAAGGTGATGAGGGAATGTAATCCCACATTTGCAACTACTACTTCAACACAAGAATCAAAGATAAGAAAATCCATAAGCTCATAAAAAAAAAACCACATCCACATCCCCAACCAAAATAGAGGGAGAAAGAGGTGTTGAGGTAGGAAAATCCGTAGGCACCAAAGGAGGATATGGATGAGACTTGACCGGATTAGGGTTTGTCTTTTTGAGTTGTTCTGATAGAAAGAACTATAGGTATGGAAATGATTTGACCTATTTTTGCAAGCCAAAAGTGCATCCTCATCCAAAAATAGGGGAAGCCACCAATAGTGAAGAAATAGGAGAGATTGGATGGAAATCCACAAGATGGGAAACATCCACCCCAAGGGGGTCAAAACAGACAGAAGCCCCAGTCACACCAAGTTGTAAAGTCTAGGACTTGCTGAAGGAACGTAGGGAATACCACTCTTGACCAACCCTCAAAATATTATCCCTATTTGAAAGGTGCTTCTAGTTTGCACAACTCTTCCCATTCCTAATGCAATCATAGATGGAGGGTCTAGCAAGGACTATCCAACCATGTAGCCATGAGTACAACAAAAATAACACAAGAAATTATCAAAAAACATGAATTAGCATTGATTCAACAACTTGCAATATTACATGCATCATATGCCACAAGTACATAATGACTAGGGATCACAAGCCTATTGTAGGGCATTACAAGATATTACAATTGGTGTATTGCCTTATTACATTCCACAACCTAGAAGGCTAGATCTAACTATCAAGTTGATCCCCAACAACTAGCTATCTAGCTGCTTTCCAATAGATTACAAATGATCGTAAATATGAATCCATAGATCTAATTATGATTTGTATCGGCCTCAAGGACCTACAAACCCCAATGCAATGTCAAATGTGTAAGTTGAACAAGAATATGATAAGACAACCATCAAGAGATGGAAATGTATAGTGGATCTCCAAGAAAGTTCCCCTATACCTAAAATGCCTTAAATGATGTTCCATTAAGCTCTACATATTCTGGAAATGGTCTACACATCTACCTGGACCAGATAGGCCCTAAATGCTTTGACAAAGAATTGACAATGAACTTCTGAGAGTGATAACTTCTAGCGAATGATTGCAAATCACCTGAAATTAGGATATGTTGAAGGTGGTTTCATATAGAAGCTATATTATGTTCCATGAGTTGAGGAATGATAATATGGTAAAACACGAAAGAAACTATTGTGACAGCTACAAATTGAACTATAACAAAAGAAATATTTTTGGTTGATACAAGATTGCTTTACAACCAGGGATGCTCCTACATCAAAAAACTGGGGTTGGAAAGAAAAGTGAATCCCTCACTTTTCAAGGGCTAGAGGAAAACCAAAGTGGTCCACCTCAACTTGAGAAATCCATGATGAATCCTCCACTAGTATGTCTTTCCACTTTACCAAGTACTCCTTGTATTGCATGTTCCTAGTGATACTTCCAATTTTGGTGTCCAAGATCTATTCAATCTGCTTTGGTGGTTGATGTTGTAATTGTTCCTTCAAGTCAACCTATTTGTTACCACCCCTTGACTATCCTTCATGATACTCATAGATGTCTGTGATATTGAAAATAGGTGATATACCAAGTTTCTCTGGTAACTACACTTCATATGCATTTCCCAAATCAAACTTCTTGAGAATTTTACATGGTCCCAACTTCCTCATCTTCAACTTATTGTATCTTCCTACTAGAAACCTTTCCTTCCTAAGATGTACCATAAATTCATCTCTAATAGAAAATTCCTTATGTCTCCTCTTCACATTTGTCTTCTCCTAGTACTTATTTTTTGTGTCCTCCAAGTGTTCACGGACCTAACTATGCAATGTTTCCATGAATCCTGTAAATTATTCTACTTTTGCACTCCTCTTAGTCTCCATGTTGATGTCTCTAAGCTCTAAAACTCCTCTATGATGTATCCCTATCACAATCTCAAAATTTGTCTTCCCTATACTCTAGTTTATTGAGTTATTAGATGCAAACTATGCTTGTAGTAGAACTATGTCCCAATTTCTTGCCTTATCTCCAACCAAACATCTCAAGAAATTACCAAAACTTCTATTTACTACCTTTGTTTCTCCATTTGCTTGTGGGTGATATGTTGAACTAAACTTCAGGTTTGTCTTCATCTTCTTCCACAATGTCCTCCAAAATTATCCCATGAACTTGGTGTCTCTATCTAAAACTATGCTCTTTGGTAACCATGCAATCTCACAATCTCCTTGAAAAATAAGTCAATAATATGTACAACATCATTAGTCTTCTTGCAAGGAATGAAATGTTTCATCTTAGAAAATTTTTCTACTACTGCCATTATAGAATCATATCCTCTTTGTGTTCTTGGTAGTCCCAATATGAAATCCATGCTTATATCTTCCCAAGGTCTCTGTAGTATTTGTCAAAGTTTTATACAATCTAGTATTCTAACTACTCCCCTTTGCTAATTGACAAATTCTACAATTTTGGACATACTTCCTAACATCCTTATATATCTACAGAAAAAAAATAGTGTTCACTCACTAAGGCTACAATATTATCTATCCCAAAATGTCTCAAGTGCTAGTCCTCCACTATGTTTCTCCTTGATCAAATTCTCCCTCATTGAAATCCTTGGAATACACAAATGATTTTCCTTGAACAATATATATTCTTGAATGAAATAATCCAATCATTGACTTCTATATGTCACTACTAGTTCCTTACATTCCTTCCATGCTTCAGTAAAATCTGGATCATCATCATACAAGTGTTTTAGTTCTTCAAAGCCCAATACTTCTATCTTCATTTTTGTCAAAAAATTCCTTCTCTTGCTTAATGCATCAACAACTTTATTTGACTTACCACTCATATGCTTCAACACAAACATATAACTCTACAAGAACTCAACCCATCTCATATTCCTTTGGTTTAACTTACCCTAACTATTTAAATACTGCAAGGTTTCATGATCAGTGTACACCACAAACTCCTTAGGAAACAAATAATGTCTCCACTTCTTCAAGGCTTGAATTATGGCATAGAACTCCTAATCATAAAATGAATATCTCCTTCTGGAATCATTCAAATTATCACTAAAATAAGCTATTGGTCTCCCTTTTTGACTCAATACTACTCCTATTGCATTTCCACTAGCGTCATAATCAACTTGAAATACTTTGTCAAAATCAAGTAATGCTAACACTATTTGCATTGTCACCTTTTTCTTCAACAATTAAAAACTTATTTGTGCTCTATATGTCCACTTAAAGTATTTCCTATCTCCTCTCATAGTTTATGTCATGGGTGTGCAAATACTACTAAATCTCTTGATGAATTTTTGATAGAAACTTGCTAGTCCATGAAATTATCTTACCTCCCCAATGTTTACTGATGTAGGCCACTCAACAATTACTCTAACCTTCTCAGGGTCCATCTTCAATCCTTTAGTAGAAATGACAAAACCCAGATACACCAATTGTGTCTTCATAAAGCTACACTTCTTGATGTTTATCAACAACCTTTCTCTCAACCTTTGTAACACTCCCTTCATGTGCCACAAATGTTATTCTCTAGTCTTATTGAAAATTAGAATATCATCCAAATAAACAATAACAAACTTACCCAAGAATTGCTTTAGTACCTTGTTCATTAACCTCATGAAGATGCTAGGTACATTGGTCAATCCAAAAGGCATCACTAACCATTCATACAACCCTCCATTAGTCTTAAATGTGGTCTTCCATCCATCTCCTTGTCTAATCCTAATTTGGTGATATCCACTCTAAAGGTCAATCTTTGTTAAATACTTTGCTCCACTCAAATAGTCAATAATGTCATCCATCCTTGGCATGGGAATCTATACTTGACTATGATCCTATTGATTTCTCTTAAGTCTAGACAAATCCTCCATTCTCCATATTTCTTTGGTGCTAGTACAATAGGTACCGCACATGGGCTTAAGCTCTCTTTGATCAATCCCTTGAAGAATTCTTGTATTTATCAGTTTGGCTCCACATTTTCGGAAAGTCTCATCCTATGTGTTGCTTTGTAGGAAAACTTGCTTTGGGTATTAGATCTATGTGATGATTGATCCTTCAGACTAATGGTAATCCATCTAGTACATTCTCTGATATGATATCTTGATATTTTGTCAATAGTTTTGTTACTTCTATTTGTGGTGGATCTCCTCCCTTTGCAGTAGTATCCTCTACCTCCTGATTACTACACTACTTTGGGATCAATGCAAAACACATGTTCTCATGTCTCAATCTTTCCATAAACTTCCTTCTATCTACCAAACATATTCTAGCAATGCCACAAACCTCATTGTTGTCCTCTTCTCCCAAAGGTATCAATATATGTCTCTTGCTATTTGAAGTCACAATATAGGTATTCTTCCTTCTATCATGAATTTTTTTCCTATCATATTGCCATGGTCTTCCTAACAATAAATGCCATGCATCCATGGGCATAATATCACACAAAACTTTATCATTATATGATCCTATATGAAATTTCACCAAACACTACTCACTTACCAATATCTTATGTTCATCCTGAATCCACGCTATCTTATAGTGCTTTGAATATTTCAATCTCTTCAAATTCAACTTGGATACCATCTCTTCTAAAACTAAATTATTAGTACTACCACTATCAATGATAACTTTACATACATTTCCTCTAGATTTACACCTTGTCCTGAACAAATTATTCCTTTGTGGTGGTTCCTCAATCACTTCTTCATGCATCAAAGCTCTCCTCATTGCTAATGACTCGCCCTTCTCTGGTTTCTGAATTGAAATAGGGGATCCAACAAGTTCTTCATCCACATAAGCTATTCTTCTAGTGTTCTCAGTCCTCTTGCCATTACTTCCTTGATGACATTCAAATTATTTATTCCCTTCGCCTCCACATTTGAAACAGGTTCCTCTAAATGGCTCTTAGATCTTCCTTCATCTCTCTTATATCCATCATTGCGGTAGGAATTATGACCTCATCTATCATTGTAGTTGAAATTTTTGTCCTCTCTTCCTTTGCAGTATGAATTATTGTCCTTTTCATTGTGGTAGAGTTTTCCATGTTTTGCTTTGTATATGGTCTTCTCTCTCTGGATTGTGATCTGCTTCTCTATAATCTTCTTCTTACACTTCTCTATCTTTGTTCAAACTTATTATTTAACTTTTCCTCTACCTTTAGTGAAAATTGGTATTCTTCCTCAACTATCATCATCTTCATCAGACTCAATTCTTCTTGGATGTTCATTCTTAGTCCATTGATGTATTGTGCAACCTTCACCTTGCTTGCCTCACTATGTCTAGCTCTAATGATCATCTTTTAAAATTCTTTAGTATACTCCTTCATGAACTTCTCATTTTGCCTAAGATTGTACAATCTTTTCAACAATTCAAGCTAATAATCAATAGGTACAAATTAATTCTTCAACTTTGTCACCATCCTATTCCATTTTGTGATTTTCTCTTTTCCTCTCCTATTCCTATCCAATTGAAATTATTTCCACGAAATAGCATCATGTCCTTTCAACTTATTTTTTTCAAATATCACTCTTTTTGGATCTTCAATTTCTTCATACTCAAGTATTCTTTAAGATCATTGATCCAATCAATCAATTCCTTAGGGTTTAAATTTCCTGTGTAATTTTGAATTTCAATCCTAGGTCTCTTACCAATCTTGGAAATAGCCTTTAATATGTTTACCTAATCCAAATATTCTTCTTCTAATTTCTCTTCATTTTTATTTGCAACATGATCCAATTCATCATTGATTTCGGCCTTATGTCTAGGGTTTAGACATCTCCTTCTATCCTCTTCTACAACATCCAATCAAAATCTCATTGCCCTCATCATCTCCAACATTTCATCCATTCATCTATCAACATTTTCCATAATAGGTGTTCTTCTAGGTGGCATCTCTTCCCCTTGGATCTAATGCAACTACCTCAATTTGGAGATATAGCTACAAGGTCTCAACTGCCTCATAGTTGAAGCTCAATTGAAAACACTTACAAGATACCTCAATTTTGCGATTTTCTCACCACAAGGAATTTCTTTTCTCCTAAAGGACTCAAAAACTTGTGTCGATACCACTTGATGCAATCACAAATGGAGGTTTTGACAAGGACTATCCAACCATGTAGCCTTGAGTAAAACACAATAGAAATAACACAAGAAATGCTCAGTAAACATGAATTATCATTGATTCAACAACTTGCAAACTTACATCCATCATATGCCACAAGTTCATAATGACTAGGGCTCACAAGCCTATTGTAGGGCACTACAAGTTGTTACAATTGGTGTATTGCCTTATTACATTCCACAACCTAGAAGGTTGGATCTAACTATTCCTCAACTACTAGCTATCTAACTACTTTCTAATATATTACAAATTATCTTAAGTATGAATCCCTAGCTCCAATTATGATCTGCATCTATCTCAAGGGCCTACAAACCCAAATGCAAGATCAAACATGTAAGTCAACCAATAATATGATAAGAAAACCATCAAGAGATGGAAATGTATAATAGATCTCCATGAAAGTTCCCCTATACCTAAAATTCATTGAATGATGTTTCATTAAGCTCCACACATTCCAAAAATGGTCCGCACATCCAGCTTGGACTAGATAGGTCCTGAATGCTCTAACAAAGAATTGACAATGAACTTTTGAGAGTGATATTTTTTTGTGAACGAATGCAAATCACCTAAAATCAAGATATGTTGAAGGTGGCATTATGTAGAAGCTATATCCTACTCCACAAGCTAAAGAATGATAATGCGGTAAAATGTAGAAGAAATTGTTGAGACAACTACAAAATGAACTATAAAAAAAGAAATGTTTTTGGTTGATATAAGATTGCTTTATAACCAGGGATGCTCCTACATAAATTCCTTGCACCAGAGCCCTTGGCCTTTGTCCATGCCCTAGCTCTAGAAATCTGCACAGAGCGAGCGTATCTCAGGCCATCACCTGTGTAGGGATCCTGCTTGCCATTGCGTCCTAAACCTTTACACATCACCCTCCCCCAATATAGTAATTAATGACTAAATTAATAAATATAATTAAAGGTTATGTAATATTATCAATAAAATTAGTTTTATGGTCATCCTGGATTTCTATAAACTATGGATTTCTCCCCCTATATATATATATATATATAGGAATGTGAGAACACATGAATGTGTGAAGAAAATTTTAATTAGATAATCTCCATGAGAGTCCTAGATTATGGTGTTTCTTAACTTTTGATACATATTTATAATACTTAATTTTTGTTTATAGTGATTTCTATCATAAGACATAATCATACGTTATTTTTAAAGTAGATGATTAATTAATGTATTTCTGACATGACATGTGAGTCCACATTCCTTTTCTAAAAATTAAAAAAGAATCCAAAATGATATCAAAACTTATTCTTTTCTCAAATAATAAAAATTATACACTAATAATCTAATCAATATATCTAAATCAATTATTGTTCCTTTAAAATGACATTGAACTATTAAATTTTCTAAATCCCATTCCACAAATACCCTTGCATAATTTTTGAATATTCTACTAAAATTTAATTTACATACCTCAATAGACATACTAATTGTAATTATATTAACTTAAAAAATACAACATAACTAAAATCTTAAGACGCAAATGTCTTGTTCTAGACACTAATGGTAATAGGAATTCCTCTAAAGGATTAAAACATAGGTGCCAATATGAATATGAAAAGTAAATATTTCAAAATAGTATGGAATTAATCTAAAAAATGATTCAATCTATATTTACTAGCAAATATCTCTGTGTATTATCCTCTTAAGAAAGTGCACATCTCATTTTTTTAAAGAAGATTCATTCCTCTTCCCTATTCATCATTGAGGTCAAGAAAATCATATTTATTATCAACATGCATGCAACAATTTGAAAAAAAATAATAATTAACATTTATCATGTAGTTAGGGTAAAAATTTAGGGCAAATGCATAAACAAATTATAATGAAACCCTAACAAGCACAATAGAGCACAAACTAGCATGAAATGAAAACAAGAAAGCAAAGCAAACCGATCTCCAAACTAGATTTGATTTATCTCCATTGCTCTTCTCCACCTCACATATGTATGTAAGATTTTGGAGGATTGAATGATTTGATATGTTGATGTTGATTGCTTATTTTTGCAGCATAACAATAAGATAGAGATGATAGAGGAAAAAATAGATAGATAGATGAGAAGATTGGAGGAAATTTTGGCAGAATGAGGATACTAGAAGAAGATGGATCCCAAATGGCCCATGCGAGGTTAGATTTATAGGCAAGAGTTGATTTAATTCGATGGCCAAGATTAAAAGTCAAATGTGATGTGTATGGCTAGGATTAAAAGTTGATTTTAGTGCCTATGGAACACATTAAGTGGGTTATGACATGAGGCTAAAATTAGGATGTGAGGGAATAAGTGGGATTCTTTTATTTAATTTGGAGGGAAAGATGCCTATGACGCACAAATAAGTGGGGCTAAAAATAGGATGTGAGTGGGAATCTCATTATTTAAATTATTTGTGCATATGAAGAGTTGTAGTCATGTGATACATGTTGTAATGTGGTAATAAGTGAGGGATTAATCCAAATATTTAATTTGAATTATTTTGAGACATGTGAAGGGGAATTAATTAAATAAGTGAGATTTATTTAATTAATCGGGAAGGTGATCAAGTGGAATTTATAAGTGGTCTAAGTGGGATAATGTAATGACCTAGGGTAAAATATTACATGATGTTTTACAAGGTCATGCATAACTAGGTAATGTTATGAATGGACAATTTTGGGTGCTTACATATCAAACTTTTAATAAATTTTTATTTGATCTTTAGGATATTAATTTAGTTTTTCTAATTAAGTAGAATTATGAGATTATAAATGTTTGGTTTTTATTTTGAGATTTGTATATTTATAATTGAATGTTCATTAACTCAATTTTCATTTATTGTCAGATAAATCATATGAAGAGAAGATTGTGCGATGTCATCTCTATCAAATTTTCTTTAAAGGGGATCTTTACAATTTTGAAATTGGGTCTAATGCTACTGAAGCCACCAAACTTTATCCAGAAGTTAAATACACAACCATGGATTCATATCTAGAGCGTTATGTTTGAATTTTTTTTTAATTGTATAAAATAAGTTTTTTCTCAAATGATAATGTGAGAGGTACTATTTCAAATGATTTAGACTTATAATCTAGTTTTTAAACTAGAGTAATCTTTATTCCAAATTATTTGAATTATTTTTTACTTCATATTGTAGTTTATTTAGACTCATTATAAAGAATTTGGAATCATAATGATATTGTTATGATTTAAAATATTATCTTAAATAAAATTGACTTTAAAATGTTTTAAGAGTTAATTTGGACTTTCTTTTAAAAAAATGTAAATATTTGAAGATAAACTTGTATACTAAAAATAATATGGACAAATATGTCATTCTAAATAAAATGAAGTTCTTTCAACATTTCTTAGTTGATTTGGACTTTTTACAGGTATCGAGAATTACATGGAAATAGAACTAGAACTTTATGGACTTTGTATGTAATTACTTGAAATTATGATCTCACAATAGCTTTTCCCACTTTTTGGTCATAGTGGGACATTGAAATCAACTTTTTTAACTAGATTTTCACTTTCTATCACTCATAGAAACTTAAATGTAAGAATTTGAAGATGATGTGAACTAGTGATTGTTTATATTTCATGTGAAGATTCTAAATATTTTATTATTATTATTATTTGAAAAATGATTTGTGAAATTTCTTACGTAAATTTTAATAACTTGTTTTTTATAGATAACAACATTTTTAAAAAGTGACATTTATTCCATATCACATAATTTTTATATAGCAAAGAATAACATTATAAATTCTTAAACATAAATTGGTAACACCAATCCCCAGTGCCTATATATTTTTTTATAAATTTTTCTATGTATTAGTCATATTTTTTTCTACATATTTTATTTTTTATTAATTTTTGAAGATAAATTATAATCTAGATGTAGGCTTATTCCATAATGCATAACTTGTTTTGTATATATATATAAATTAACTTATTATTTTTTTGTTAATACAAGGATATTAATACCTAGTACAATTATATATTTTGAAAACAAAAATAATTTTTTTGTGTGGAATAAAGACCTTAACGTTTGATAAAATACTTACATTCACTATGTTGAATGCACATGAAAACTGAGATGGGGAAAATTAATTGTCTATTAAAACATCAACCCCTCACTAACATTTAGATCCACATTTAACCTTAATTTGTTATAATGATTTAGCATGAAAGTAAATAACAGAAACTGAAAACACAACACCATACAGTACAAAACACAAAATTTACGTGGAAAATCCAAGAAGGGAAAAACCACGATGAGGATTAGCTCACAATACAATAAATTCACTATCAGAGGGCTCACTACCTAGAAGAAAAGAAGGGCTCATTGCTAGATTACAAAAAAAAAGATTTTTACAATGAGAAATCCATATCAAAGCAACAAAAAGTTCCACCACTGCACCACTAGTACATTCACACTCTTTCCGAAGAATGTAGACACCTTTTGCTCACTACTTCCAATAGTCTTAGGCTTTAAAGCTCACACTGCACTTCACACTTGCACACTTCAAATCATAATTTTCATCACACAAATCATCTATATATCCTCCATTAACTCAACAAACACACACACACACACACACACACACACACACATATATATATAGATGTATGTATATATATAGATGTATATATGTATATATGTATATATGTATATATGTATATATATATATGTGTGTGTGTGTGTGTATGTGTATATATGTGTATATATGTATATATATGTGTGTGTGTGTATACCATCTTCAACCTTGAAAATAATTTACAAGGTCAGCTATACACCTCAAATGTGTAAATTCAAATTAGGTTGGCACCAAAAAATTCTCATGATGGAGAGGAATGGAAGTGGACCACACCACACCTTAACTCAGACCTAAATCCATACATATACGCCATGCCATGCATCCAAAAACACTGAAGAAAAACCATAATTAGTGTAAGAACCCAAGGTTGGCCAAAACTGTGTTAACACCATTAATCATTTAAGTATATTCTTCTTTTTATCCAAAGACGAACTTGCTAACCACACACAACACTCAAACACAATCTAGAATATTCCATCAATACTTTGAAATTCAATAAATCCCTTAGCAATAACTTTCACCTGAAGAACATACTCATCTTGTACACCTAGTTAATTTCCCACATACTGTAACACATGAATCCAACCTTATGGAGCACCAAACTTTGAACAACTCAGACTGAAAATAGATATGAGAAATTTAAGCACACCCTCATATGGAAAGATGAAAAACAAAACTATGGAGTAATGTAAACAAAATCCATTTCTCCCAGACAACACTACTTTCATAGTTCACACACTAGTTCACACAACTCACTACACAATGATCCAAGGCAAGAGATTTTAGATATAACACCTCTAAACACCTCTAATAAATGTATCTGAACCACATAAGTACGTCTTAAATACATAAGAAATGTGGAGCAAAAACCAAAACACTACTTTGCTACACTGAGCACTCTTTACCACACTGTTTCCTCTTTTATTCAATTTTTTTAAAAGAACTTGGAAACCAAACACCAAAAACACCATTTCATCATCCGCAACACTTTCTCATCACCACCAAACCAACTGCACTAAAAAAATTCAACCACACACACATTCTTATCAAGGCAACACTATAGGTTGACAGTAGTGAGACTACTAATGACAACATAATGCAAAAAATCAAAGCATCTTTAGATTGACATCAATGCAACACAAAAGATCTATTGACATCAATGACAAAAAAAAATACATACACTTCTAACAATCTCCCCCTTTGTCATTGATGACAACACATGATATGACATGATATTAAAAACCACCAACAACAAAAGAAACAACTCTGATCACCAACACATACTACACAACAATACACATTGCTCCTCCTTATAGAAGTATCTATCCTCTCCAACACTTTCTCTTTTTCTCCCCCTTAATTCATAAGGTTTTTCAATTAAATATCTCCCCTTTGACATCAATGGAAAATTGAACCATCCCCTTTGACATCAATCGCACATGTATCTACTTTGCAACTTCATTTTCATCTATTGCACTCTATTTTCTTCACACCTTCTATGCACACTCCCCCTTAGGAGTACACAACATACTTCACCAACTAGCAACCATTTCTCATATCCTTTGAAACAACTAACAAAGGAAAAACACCTGTATACTACACAATGACAACACTTACTCCCCCTGACTACAACAACCAACAATGCTACTACCCACTCCCCCTAAGAGGTGGCCATCAACATCAATTTAGAACAAGGAATTAATCTTGAAATCAACTGGACTGATGCATATCCTTATGCATCTAGTTGAAAGGAGGGGAAATAAACCCTAACTTCTCCCAAAGATACTCAAAATTATTCTTAGGAAGAGCCTTTGTAAATATATTTACAACTTGATCCTTTGTAGGCACATACTCCAGTTTCACCTTATTCTCTCCAATCTTCTCTCTCAAAAAGTGATACTGAATTGAAATATGTTTTGTCCTTGAATGCATTACTGGATTCTTTGAAATGTTGATAACACTTTTATTATCACGAAAGATAGAAATAGGTTCATTATATACCACTATGATATTGTTTAAAGTCTATTTCATCCACAACACCTATGTGAAACAAAATGTTGAAAGTGAATTCAACTTCCCAGTCCTCGGACCCTCAAGGTTTGGAGCATGTTGAAGTTGCAAAGACTTTGGAGAAAGGGGAGGATCATCATGGGCTTCTGAAACTAGTGGAGAAGATTGAGAAGAAACTCAACGGTTTATCCAAGCTCACTGTCAAGATGATCCACTATGCGACCAACACAATCTCTACCGTGCTTAAGGACAAAGTGGAAAAGAAGGTTGTAGAGGATGGTCCCTACTGGGCTGGGGAGGATGTTGTCAACCTCCTCTCCCAGAAGTGGGAAAATGCTAGCTAGTCTGTTGTTGCTATGTTTGTTGGGAGTTTTGGTCGACTGTTAGTCTATTGTGTTTGTTTCTATTTTGATTTTTTGTTTTTTTCCTTGGACTTGATCTTTTTTTTCCCTTGATATAATGCCCTGCCATGAAACCCTAGAGGACAACACACTAAACACCTAAAAATGAATATATATATATATTTTTTTGAAAGTGTAATATTCACATGATTGCAAATGAAACATTAACTCAATTCTAACCTAAGTCCTCTAAGGTATGTAACTACACTACTAGATTTCCCATTAACTAGACTAGCAAGAACTGAAAGTCATTACATTTAATTAATTTCCATCTACAATATGAAAATAAATTTAATCATCACATTTACAAGATCAACTAATATGAAATAACCATTACATGATCAATAGATATCATTTAGAACCAATCCAATCAACTAACATATATAAAAACATCTTTTACATTTTCCATTACAATAGAGAGTTTACAATTAATTATAATAACACATCATTACATCATTGTCTCCTTTAATGAGAGAGGAGAGCACATAATAAGTATATACATGATACAATATATTTGTGGTACAATATAGGTACATGAATAATGATCCACATGAACTAGAAAAAGTGAAAAAGTCTTCAAATCCAGAAGTGATCACCACGAACACGAACAAAGTGATGGAACCCAATGGAGTACAAGTCACATTCTACCCGACCATGTGGAACCCTAAGGTCCACCCCCTGTGCTAGGAGATAGCATTAAGGTCCCACCACAAAATAGTCAAAAGACAGAAAACTTGAGACAAAGGCTAATAAGACACCAATGAACAAGTACAATACAACATCAAAGGGAGACAAGGAGCAAGGGAAAACTAGGTTGTCATAGGAGGCATGTCATCACATAGTTTGCTATGGGTTACCTAGGCAGATCTTCCTAGGCCCCGACCCCCATCCTAGGTAACCCTAGTAGCCTCTACCGATCTTCGACTCCCATACAGAGCTATGTGGAATCAACATACCTCTCATGGGGATGGGGTAGTTGACCTTTCCATTCCAAGCCTTCTTAACTCATCTCAAGCCTAAATGAGCACTTGAGTCATGAGTGAGGCATTCACTTATCTTGATTAGTGTGATTTCTACCCAACCCCCTAGTTCATTTTAAGGTTATCACTTGATTACCAAACTCCCACATGGGTTACCCTGGCGCCACTGTGTGTTGGCCCCCATTGAGAGTCAATCCCCTACTAACAACTAGGAGACCCAATGAAAACAAAAAGTAAGGCCACTTGCACAATCACAAAATCTCATTAACATAAACAGCAAGGCGAGGCGTAACCCTTCCCACACATAAGTTCCAACCACACTGGTGAATATACTATGCAAGGCTAATGGCCAACATATACTCATTCAATGCAAAACCAACCATCACCAAGGTTAAACAAAATTCCATCAAGAAGAGAATTTTCCCCCTAGCTTCTAGAAGACTCCCAATATTCACTACACAAGATGTCATAAACATTGGTACAAAACCCACACTTCACTCCCAAATCAACAATCACTCACTTTACATCACACAAACAATTCAAAACAATAATAGAGAAGTAGATTCTAGAGTGGGTTTACAAAGCTTACATGTCATGTTACTAAATATTCATCTTAACCCAATTTTATAATCTTTTATTTCCAATTAAACTAATCTTCCATTCACACAATGCACTTATCCATCCATATTCAAATTCCACTCTATTCTATTTACTTCTTCTACATGATCATTTAATAAATAATACAATAAGTTCACTTATTGATCTTATCAAATGTATACACACATGCCCATATACACATACATATTTATTCATCAATACAAATGTCTTATTTCATCGAAGTAAGATTTTTTTTTTAAAGGTAGAAATTAACTTAAATCCACGCAAATGTTTATGTGCAAACATAGACATACACACACATATATATATTATAAATATATATATGTATATATATATATATATATTCTTATGTAGTTGCTTTTTGAATTCCATACAAAATATAGTAAAATGTACTCATACAGAAGCATTGTACGCATCTTAGAAATACCTAAACACACACACATGCACACATATATATCCATATATAACTACCTACAAAAAATTTGTTTCCAATCGACATGAAAGAAAACACATATATGAATAACTAGCGCAGTTAAGAGTTACCAGTTGAAGGCCATCATTTCCCAGCCATTAGTTACTTGAATTTGGCCTTTGATGCATTCAACTGGAGACATACCAAAGACAAATCCTATAGCATTATACCTGACTGGAGGTTATTAGTACAAAATTAGACTTAACTTGCACAGTATCTAGCTTCAGGGAAACGAATCCATAACAATATAAATACACACCTCTATATATATATAGAGGTGTATAATCAATTACAATAATGTCGAATAAAATACAGTGAATAGGAAGAAGTAAAGGCATGTAAAACACAAAGTCTAATAGACAATTACAAGTGCACTTGAAGCCATCAATGCCTCTTAACATAGGTGCATGTTTGAAGAGACTCATCTCAAGTTTAGACACTAAGTTCGGTGGCCTTTGTCGCCAATGCAGTCCTACATGCTAAATACTAACAGTTAGACAATATCGCCAGTATGCGAGAGTTAATCTATTCTATAGAATTCGATTATTGAATGAGAAGGAGAATCTCCAATAAAAGGAAAGGTAAGAGGTGGTGGAAAGAGGATTAAATGCCATACGCATGGACATGGGCGGTTGAAAATATAAAACAAAGTGAAACTTTTCATTCAAAATTTGAATGCAACTTGATACATCCTGTGGCTTTGAACTTTGCAAAATAAAATGTGAGCAAAGAGGTGAATACATATTGACTTTAAAAGAATTGGTTTATTGTTAGCTACAGACAGAGGATTGAACTATGCATCCCCAAACAGATTTGAAGAGTCCTCAAACAATTTTGCAAAAGAAAAATGAGGGATTGGAGAGAATAAGCGATAACATAAGCTAAGCATATCACACAAGGAATAAAGTATATTTAATAGAAATAACAAGCTTACACTCAAGTATTACGATTTCAAATTTACCCAAATTGGGTTAATAACCCATAATAACACCAAGGACAAATTGATCGTCCTAGAAGAAATTAAATAAAAAGATTTATAGAATACGTGCAATTTAATTTGTAGAGAGGTTCAAAGTATTATCCAAAGATTTCATTTACTAACAATTTCAATTCAATATTTACAGGGGTAAAGGTCAATAGCAATGAAACCCGGTTTCCTTTGTTTCCCAAGTGACAATTTGATGCAGAGCTCAATCCCAGCCTGCCATTGCAACCCCAACTTCTACACTTCTAAAATCCACAACACTGCAAAAACCCCCAATTTCCAAAACTTCCAAACTTCCAAGAAAATTTTTCAAGAACCAAAGAGAGAATGTTCACAGCGAGAACCAAAATTAGTTTTCTAGCATAATAATTAAAAGCCCCTTAACTAATTTATTTATTACCTCCACCATTCGTAACTGCATGCACTCTTTATTCAATTAATTTATTTAAATTTTTTTCCCACTTCCTTCAATTTCTTCAACTTGTTATAATTTTATAAAAAAAATTAACCATAACTTGCAATTACACATAATCAAATTAACTATTTAAATATTTAGTTTATTAATTTAATCTTTCATATAATTTGTTTGCACAATCACATCAATTTAATATATTTATTGAAATATTTCATTCTAAACCATAAATTTCAATTTAATAAAATCAAATAAATACTTTAATAATATTTTATTTAATCAAGGCTTCAATTATATAAAATATTTTATTTTAATTATCCCAAAGTCTTTTAATTTTGATAATCTTCATTTTAATGTAATAGTCAAACAAAAGCACTAATCATGAACATTACTCAAATGAACATACTGTCAAGCAATACCTAACCGTAAAATGAAACAAAACAGAAAATGGCAACAACATTGACAGACCAACATGAACTGACCTTACAGACTAGGTGTGACAAACGGATACTCATACTCGACGAAGATGATGGCTCAACATGGGGACCTGATGATATCTCCAAACCAACAACCTCCATTGGAATTAAGGCATGCTCAAACCTAAAAATTCAGGTGGAGTCGATGCCTGGTTCCTGCAACCTGCAACAAACCACACAATTGAACATGTACATAAACAAGTAGTCAAACACACTGTGAAGGGAAAATCGCAGTGTCATAGGGCACTCACAAGTGAGAGATGCGACACTGTTCCCCTTCACCAAAATACGCCAATGTACAATGACCAAATACCAAATCATGATAAGAATAGACATCCCACAATCACATAATACTCATATCAATGATAACTCACATAATCAATTAAACTAATCTACTAAGCATGGTATAAGTATAAATGTCAGATATAAGAGTGTCATCAAGTATCATCATAACTATGCATCAAAGTATCATAATATCCACAAGTATCATCATAATTGTGCATCAAAGTATCATAATGTCCACTACAACCAAGTAACTATCAAAACAAAATGAAAACTGAGGGGCACTATATCCTCCCCCCTATGACCAAGCTTACTCCTAAAAGCCTACAAACAAATATGGGTATAACTCTCTCATCCTGGAAGCATCCTCCCAGGTAGTAGAAGACTCGTCATTTAGATTCCACTGGACCCTAACCTACTCAATGTCTCATCCCCTTAGTGTGAGTTTCTTGTATTGTATGACACCCATGGGATCCAAAGCCAGTTTCCCGTCCTCTATTGGTAATGCATTCCAATCAAGTACATGGGATATGTCTAGATAATAGGGTCTAAGAACTAAAATGTGAAACACATCATGAATGCACGAGAGACTAGGTGGCAAAGCAAGATGGTATGCAACATGGCCAATCCTCTCCAAGATCTCGAAAGGCACAACAAAGCATGGTGTGAGCTTAGAGTCTTTTCCATAACAAATCAGACTCTATTGCGGACACACCCATAGAAATACTCGATCTCCAATTGAGAACTGACGGTCAATCCTATGAGCATCAACATATTTCTTCTGTCTATCCTAGGCTACCACTAAATGCTCCCTAATGCGAAACACCTATTGCTCCATCTCCTGAAGCATCTCTAGACCAATAAGAACTCTATCCTCCAAACAATCCTAACTCAATGGGGTCCAACAAGGACGACCATATAACGCCTAAAACAGAGGCATGCCAATAGAGTTGTGATAACTATTATTGTATGCAAACTCCACCAAATACAAGTTGTCCTCCCAACGAGACTACTAATCCATAGCATACATCTGAAGCATATCCTCGAGGATTTTATTATCCCTCTCAGTTTTCCCATCAATCTCTAGATGATAAGCTGAACTAAAGTTCAACTAAGTCCCCAATGCATGTTGCAGGGATGTCCAAAGATTTGAAGCAAACATTGTATCTCTATTTGAAATAATCCTACGAGGAATATCATGCAACTTGACAACAATATCCTCCATGAAAACTCTGGCCACTGATGAAGCATTGTATGAGGATCAGACAGGAGAGAAGTGTGTTTCCTTCATCAACCTATCCATAGTGACCATAATGGCATCATGCCGATGGAAAGAAACAAGCAAACCAACAATAAAATCCAATGAGATAATATCCCATTTCCACTTTGGAACTAGATGAGGTTGTAAAAGACCTATAGGATGTTGTTGTTCTACCTTCACCTTCTGAAACTCTAGACATCTCAACACAAAATCAGCAATATCTCTCCTCATTCCAGCCCAAAAGTACAGCTGATGAAGATTTGTGTGCATCTTTTTGACACCTGGATGAGCTGAATAGGGTGCCCGATGAGCCTTTGACATTGTCAAAGTATGAATATCTCCTAAGGAAGGAACATAAATACGACCCAAGTGTTGCAAAAGGCCATCTGAATCAAGTGAATATCCTATAAATTTTCCCTCTAATGCTCTGCCTGACTCCACCTTAGACCTCACCTCCTAATACCAACTATCTGAAGGAAGTGATGAAAGTATCTGACTCCTGAAGTCTACCCCAATAGTCATTGCCGAAAGCTCATGTCTCTGAAAACTAAGTGCATCCGCTACCACATTCTCCTTTCCCTAAATGAATTTTACCTCAAAATCATACTCACACAGGAACTCCATCCACCGTCTATGCCTCACATTTAGATTAGGATGCGTGAAAATATACTACAAACTACGATGATCACTGTGCAGCTCAAACCAATGACCCAATAGAAAGTGCCTCCATCTCGTCAAAGCATGAACCACAATGGCTAACTCCAGATCATGTGTAGGATAGTTCAGCTTGTGATCCTTGAGTTTGTGAGACTCATAGGCAATCACGCGACCATCCTGCACCAACACTATTTCTAAACCCTCCAAGGAAGCATCTATACAAACCAGAAAATCCCCAATAGGATCAGAAACTACTAAGATAGGTGCACTAGTAAACTTATGCTTAAGAGTTTGAAAATTTTCCTGGCACTGCTCTAACCAAATAAACTTCTTCCCTTTCCTCTGAAGAGAAGTAATGGGGTGGGCTATCCTCGAGAAACCTTGTACAAAATGTTAGTAGTAACCTGCCAAACCCATGAAAATGTGAACCTCTGCAACATTAGTGGGCGTAAGCCAATCAATGATAGCTTGGATCTTTGAAGGATCCATGACAATGCCCTCACCAAAGATAACATAACCTAAATATTTCACCTCATTCTGGAAGAACTCACATTTTCCAAATTTACATACAACTAGTTCTCCCTCAAACACTGTAACACTTGCCGCAAGTGCTCCTCATGCTCCTCCATGGTCCTCGAATAGATCAAAGTTTATTCTAAAAACACCAGGATAAACTGATCAAGATAGGTGTGAAACACACCATTCATCAAATTCATGAACATAGACAACACATTTGTTAACCTGAATAGTACAACTGTGAACTCATAGTTCCCATAATGAGTACGAAATGTGGTCTTGTGGATGTCTTCCTCAAAGATGTGTAATTGATGATATCTTGATTTAAGATCAATCTTCAAAAATACCCTAGCACCCTTGATCTGATCAAATAGATCATCAATCCTTGACAATGGATACTTGTTTCTCACTATCACCTAATTCAACTATCGGTAATCAATACACAATTGAAGGGACCCATCCTTCTTCTTCACAAAAATCATCTATGCTCCCCAAGGAGAGACACTAGGATGAATAAACCCCTTTGCTAACAAATCCTCAAGCTGCAATTAGAGCTCCTTAAGCTCTTGAGTGGTCATTCGGTATGGAGCTTGTGAAATGGGCTCAGCTCTAGGTACAAGATATATCTTAAAGTCAATGTCACACTTAGGTGGAATCCCTAGAATCTCACTAGGAAAGACATCAACACACTATCTAAGGATGTGATGACTATCAAAAGACACCTCCTGGCTCTCTCCTAACTCCAAATCATTAACCGTCACTACAAAAAACTGGTAGCCCTGTCGCATTCACCTCTTCAACTGCATAGCATAGATCATCCTCAAGGAAATAGGCCTATGAACCCCAACTACCTCAACCTCACTGCTAGAATCATCTACACACTGCACTGACCTACACCAACAATCTATGACTATTTCATATGACCCAAGGGGAATAATACGAAGGTCTACTATGGTGCAAAGAGACCCAATCCTCAAACCACAACCATAAACAAGAGACTCAACTACAACCTTAGCACCGAAGGCCAACTCAACCTGCCACCTATCATCCTGCTTTGTTGCCACTAGTCCACATCACACTACTACTACCCTGTAACAAACCTAAAGTCTCAACCACTATACCTTGGTGCTTAGCCTAGCATTTTTTTACTGCAACAAAAACTCTATGTGATCTACCTACATCTCCTACTGTCGATCTTGTACTAAATCCAGATGTGTCCTTCTGAGGACACTTTCTAGCAGTGTGACCCTATTGACCACAAGAGAAGCACCCTATACCTTTTCTGAAACCTCTACCATCTGGAGGTGCACTAGAGTGCTGAACATTGCCCCTACTAACTATAGACTGTGAACTCTGGGCTAGCTTATTAGAGCCATAATGTTTGTTTCACCTCCAATTCTGGTATCTCCTAGACTGAAACCTATCACCTTGATGAGACTGAGATTTCTTATGCTTTGATTGAGAGTGTTGTTGTTGTTGACGATCCTTAGCAAATGCATGGTGGCTCCTAGAGGATCCTGCTACCTGTGTCTAGCCACCTTGAGAATTGAAACCTATTGGAGGTGTACTACCAATTTGTACACCTATATGTCCACCTAAATCCATAGCCAAATTCTCCTCTACTATTTGTGCCTTCTCCAGAACCATCTACATAGATTTTGGCTCAAACACATGCACACCCCCACTGCTACGGGAATTCAAGCCCGTGATAAAGTGTTGTACTAACATACCCTCATCATCTCCTATGCTAGCATACTACTTGAGCTCATAAAATCTCCACTCATACTGCTCAACTGACATCACCATCTATCTCAGTTCATGGAACTCATCTGTACGACACTATCACCAATGATTAGAGAAGAACTAAGCTCTAAATCTCTCTAAGAACATCTCCCATGAGACTGAATCTATATCCAAATGAAGCTTCTACTCCTCCAAATGCCACCACGTGGAAGCAAAACCTTGAAGATGCATGATAGCACACCTAGCCTTGGTGTTGCTACCATATGGATGAATATCGAAACACCTATTCAAATAAATTAACCAAGTCTCTTCCTATAAACCACTACTAGTCCCATCAAAGGTAGGAGGAAATTCTTGTAATAGGTCCCTCATATGACTAGCTAATATAGCCTTTTGCTTAACTATAATCTCTTTCCTCCTGGGAGATCTCTCTTTCTCTCCAACCACCAACTGTTCACCCTCCAACCCTAGTTGATCTGGATTCTATCCTCCACCTCCCTAATTGTTCTAGGAACCATGTTGTTCCTCACGATCAAAATCATGGGAACTTTGGGGAGGGGAGTATTGACGATTAGCCCCACGGCCACCACCACAACCTCTACCATTCCCTCGACCTCAACCCCAACCTCTAGGCATTATCCTACACAAACACCACTACGAACAAGTTTAGGGTGTTAGACAAGGTCAACAAGGGAAAACATAAACTTCATAATCTATGCGACTATGACAACTTAATGGGCTCTTATGTATACCCAGAGCACCCAATGTTATAACTTGGGCTCTAATACCATGTGTAATGCCCCACCATGAAACCCTAGAGGACAACACACTAAACAACTAAAAATCAAAAAAAAAATTTGAAAGTACAATATTCACATGATTGCAAATGAAACATTAACTCAATTCTAACCTAAGTCCTATAAAGTATGTGACTAAGCTACTAGATAACCCATTAACTAAACTAGCAAGAACTAAAATTCATTACATTTAATTAAATTCCATCTACAATATGAAAATACATTTAATCATCACATTTACAAAATCAACTAATATGAAATAACCATTACATGATCAATAGATATCATTTAGAACCAATCCAATTAACTAAAATATAGGAAAAACATCTTTTACATTGTCCATTACAATAGAGAGTTTACAATTGATTACAATAACACATCATTACATCATTGTCTCCTTGAATGAGAGAGGAGAGTACATCATAAGTATATACATGATACAATATATTTGTGGTATGATACAAGTACATGAATAATGATCCACATGAACTGGAACAAGTGTAGAAGTCTTCAAATACAAAAATGATCACCATGAACACGAACAAAGTGAGGGAACCCAATGGATTACAAGTCACATTCCACCCGACCATGTGGAACCCTAAGGTCCACCCCCCGTTCTAGGAGATAACATTAAGGTCCCACCACCAAATAGTCAAAAGAAAGAAAACAACACAAAGGATAACAAGACACCAATGAACAAGTACAATACAATATCACATAATAGTTACACCACTTCCAGAGGCACGCAACGTTAAAGGGAGACAAGAAGCAAGGGAACACTAGGTTTCCATAGGAGGAGTTTCATCACATAGTTTGCTATGGGTTAACCATGCAGATCTTCCTAGGCTTCGGCTCCCATCCTGGTTTACCTTGCTAGCCTCTACCGATCTCCATCCCCCATACAAACCTATGCAAAATCAACATACCTGTCATGGGGGAAAGGTAGTTGATCTTTCCATTCCAGGCCTTCTCAACTCATCTCAAGCCTAAACGAGCACTTGATCCATGAGTGAGGCATTCACTTATCTTGATTAGTGTGATTACTATCCAACCCACCTAGTTTATTTTAAGATTATCACTTGATTATGAAACTCCCACATGGGTTACCCTGGTGCCACTTTGTGCATTGGCTCCCATTGAGAGCCACTCCCATACTAACAACTAGGAAACCCAATGAGAACAAAAATTAAGGCCACTTGCACAATCACAAAATCTCATTAACATAAATAGCAAGGCAAGGCATAACCCTTCCCGCACACAAGTTCCAACCACACTGGTGAATATACTATGCAAGGCTAATGGCCAACATATACTCATTCAATGTAAAACTAACCATCACCAAGGTTAAACAAAATTCCATCAAGAAGAGAATTTCCCCCTAGCCTTTGGAAGACTCCCAATATTCACTACACAAGATGTCATAAACACTGGTACAAAACCCACAATTCACTCCCAAATCAACAATCATTCACTTTACTTCACACAAACAATTCAAAACAATAATAGAGAAGTAGATTCTAGAGTGGGTTTACAAAGCTTACATATCATGTTACTAAATATTCATCTTAACCCAATTTTATAATATTTTATTTCCAATTAAACTAATCTTCCATTCACACAATGCACTTATCCATCCATATTCAAATTCCACTCTATTCTATTTATTTCTTCTACATGATCGTTTAATAAATAATACAAGTTCACTTATTGATCTTATCAAATGTATACACACATGCCCATATACACATACATATTTATTCATCAATATAAATGTCTTATTTCATCAAAGATTTTGTTTTCAAAGGCATAAATTAACTTAAATCCACACAAATGTTTATGTGCAAACATAGACATCTATAGACACACACACACAGACATTTATATATATTATAAATATATATGTATATATATATATATTCTTATGCAATTGTTGTTCGAATTCCATACAAAATATAGTAAAATGAACTCATATAGAAGCATTGTACGCATCTCATAAATACCTGAACACACACATACACACACATATATATAACTACCTACAGAAAATTTGTTGCCAATGGACATGAAAGGAAACGCATATATGAATAACTAGCACAGTTAAGAGTTACTAGTTGAAGGCCATCATTTCCTAGCCATCGGTTACTTGAATTCGATATTTGATGCATTCGACTAGAGGCATACCAAAGACAACTCTTATAGCATTATACTCGACTGGAGGTTATCAGTACAAAATTAGACTTAATATTCATAGTATCCAACTTTAGGGAAATGCATCAACAAGAATATTAATACACACCTCTCTCTCTCTCTCTATATGTGAGTGTATAATCAGTTACAATAGCGACGAATAAGATACAGTGAATAGGCAAAAGTAACGATGTATAAAACACAAAGTCTAACAGACAGTTACAAGCACACTTGAAGCTGCCGACACCTCTTAACATAGGCATATGTTTGAAGAGACTCATCTTAGGTTTAGACACTAAGTTTGGTGGCCTTTGTCACCAATGCAATCCTACATGCTAAATACTAACAGTTAGACAATATTGCCACTATGCAAGAGTTAATCTATTCTATAGAATTTGATTATTGAATGAGAAGGCGAATCTCCAATAAAAGGGCAAGGTAAGAGGAATGGAAAGAAGATTAAATGCCATACACAGGGACATGGGTGACTGAAAATATAAAACAAAATGGAACTTTTCATTCTAAATTCGAATGCAACTTGATACATCCCATGGCTTTGAACTTTGAAAAATAAAATGTGAGCAAAGAGAGGAATATATATTGACTTTAAAAGAATCAGTTTATTGTTAGCTACAGATAGAGGATTGAACTATTACCCCCAAACAGATTTGAAGAGTCCTCAAACAATTTTGCAGAAGTAGAATGAGCAGCTGGAGAGAATAATCGATACCATAAGCTAAGAATATCAAATAGGGAATAAAGTATATTTAATAGAAATAACAAGCTTACACTCAAGTATTATCATTGCAAATTTTACCCAGATTGGGTTAATAACCCATAATAACACCAAGGACAAATTGATTATCCTAGAGGAAATTAAACAAAAAGATTTACAAAATACATACAATTGAATTTGTAGAGAGGTTCAAAGTATTATCCAGAGATTTCATTTACTAACAATTTCAATTTCTCATTTGCAAGGGTAAAGGTCAATAGCAATAAAACCTGGTTTTCTCTATAGCCCAAGTGATAATTTGATGCAAAGCTCAATCCCAGCCTGCCACTAAAACCCCAGCTTCTACACTTCTAAAATCCACAACACTGCAAAAAACCCCAATTTCCAAAACTTCCAAACTTCCAAGAAAAGTTTTCAAGAACCAAAGAGAGAATTTTAACGAAAAGAACCAAAATTAGTTTTCAAGCATAATAATTAAAATCCCCTTAACTAATTTATTTATTACCTCCACCATCTATAACTACATGCAAAGGAAACATAGGTTCATGGTGCAGGAGCACCTGCCAAGGTACCAAGGTGCAAGCATATTTTGAGGTCTTGTTTTAAAAATCCATTTCATTTTGTTGTGTAAGGTCTTTAACACCTTTTGGATTGTGTTTGAGGACCTTTTGGTTCATTAGGTAAAAGTTGAATAAATTTGGTATCCTTTTATGGTGGTTTCCTTAGCTTTACTAAAGAGTTGGAAAACACATTGTGTTTTCAAACAACATGCTTTTTGCCATTCTTAGGCTCGAGAAGTAAACCTAACTGCTTCTTGACATTGTAAATGGAACCCCTCGACCTTTTTTTCCAGAGGTTCGATGTGTTGGAGAATTAGAGTTGAATGTAAAAATCAGAAAACAGTGAATTTAGAGTGCATTTTTTTCTGTGTGTTCCTTTCTTTTTTTCCTATGACAGCAATAAAATGGACTGAAAAAATAGTTTCCTGGACAGAGTAGGATGTAGTTGAGTTCCTTTAAAGCTTTCTTTGGTTAATTTAGTTTGTGGTTTCTATCACTTTCAAGAGTTAGACAAATTTATGTGTTTACTTAGCTTGCTGCCCTGACTGGTAATTTGGGTAAAGATGGAGTTTTAGCCTACTTCCACGCCGTACCAAGAAGTATGGGTTTCCTAGAAGTCAGGTTATGCTCCTTAATTGTACATATTGTAAGATTAGGTGTTTGTAGTGAGCAAGGACGCATGCTTAATGACTTTTCCTAGGCGAGCTAGTGATGCCCAGTTTGGAAAAGAAAGTTGAGATTAGACCCTAACGTTGTAGGGGTGCTAATATTTGTGAAAATTGAGTTATGTGATGTTTGTAGGAAGCTTTGTGAAGGTTTTTGAAGGAGGAAATAGTCTTTATCAAGGCATTTGTGGCTGAAGAACCAGAACAATCCAAGAAAAGAAGCAAAGAAAGCCCTAGTTCTTGCAAGAACAGGGTACACCTGTGTACGAACAACAAGAGAGTCCAAAACCAAGAAAATCAGTTAGAGCTCAGGATTTGAGCCAGGGTGTCAGAAGCAAGTTTGGCTTGAACAGTTGAAGGAGAGGAGTTGTTAGCATTTTTCTTGTTTGAGGAGGCCTAATAAGGGCTCAATCCTAGTAGCCTTTCCAAACCCTAGACTAGGGTTTTGTTAGCGATGGAGAATAGAGGTTTGTAGATCAACCAAGGAAATTTGACAGGTGATTTTGAGACCATTTAAGTTAACACACACCCCTGCAACAAGGTTGGGAAACATTAGAAGTTGACTAGTCTTTATAAGGATTAAGGGCTAGATGGAGCATGTGTGAAAAAGCACCAAGAACTGATTGGTAACAGCAAATTAGTGATGATAGCAGGGTTGGCAATGAACCAGGGGTACCTAAGCTAGTAGGGGACCTATAGGTTGAATGGTGGATGAAGTGACACCTTAGGAGTTCTCAAGACAAGGACTCAGAGCATTGAGATTGTGATTTTCTCAATCTAACCCTGTCCCTATCAGATTGGTATCAGAGCCCAATTAAATATTTGGGAAAGCAGCTTATATGTCAAAAGTTGAGTCAAGTGAAATGCCCAAGATGGTGACAAATGCACAGTTAGCCAAGATGGTTGAGGAACAAGAAGAGGACAACAAGTCTCTAAAAGAAAGAATAGAGCGGCTTGAGGAAGCACTGAACAAGGTGAAGTTGGAAGGTAAAGTGCCAAAAGAAGAAGAGGTTTTAGAGGAGGACAAAGTCCCTGAACCTGACCCTGTTCTCGAGGAGGAGCCTTTCTTGAAGGCATTAAAAGCCCTAAGTGGAAAAGGACTTGAGGGCATACCACTATTCCATAGAAAGATGGATCCTGATTTGGTCATGGACTGGATAGATGGCATGGAGAACCATTTTGAATGTGATGGAGTAATGGAAGCTCAGAAGGTGAAGGTTGCAAAATCAAGGTTAAGAGGATCAGCCTTGACATGGTGGAAGTTTATCCAGACTGAGAGGGAGAAAGAAGGCAAGCAGCCCATATCAACTTGGAAAGGAATGGTTGCTAAGGTAAAGAAAGCATATATGTCAGATGATTATGAGATCCAACTTCACAAGAAGAGGCATAGTCTAAGGCAGAAAGACCTAGATGTCAACACCTACACTGAAGAGTTCCAGAAGCTTTGCTTGAGATCAAATGTGGCAGAAGATGAGAGCTTGAAAGTGGCTAGGTACCTTAATGGTTTGAAGTGGAACATTCAAGAAGAGATGGCTTTACTCAACCCCAAGACAGTCCACCAATGTTATCAGCTGGCTATAAAGATTGAAGAGAGGAATAAAAGAAAGCATGATCAGTCCTCTAAGGGTAGAGGCAAAGGCAGAGATCAAAGAGGACAGCGTGGAGGTTACCAAGGAAGAGGTAATGATCAAATAACCCAAGGAGAATCTAAGCTTACTAAGCATGGAGGTGAAACATCTTCAAAAGGAGGATTTATTAAAGGAAGAGGACCTCAAGGAGGTTCAAACAAAGGAAGAGGAGTAGGCAGAAGTAACTCCTACTTTGCCACCATGAAATGTTATCACTGCAATCAGCTAGGTCATCCAGCTTATAGGTGCCCGGAGAAAGCCTCTTCATCTAGCAATGAGAAAAGAGTAGCCTATGCACAAGAGGACACCATGAGTGTCAAATCCCCTAAGATCAGTCATATAGAATCTGAAATTGGAGAGATTATGATGTTTAATAGAGTGCTAATCAGACAATCGGTCAAGGAAGAACCCAAGCAAAGGAGAGCTTTGTTTAGAGCAAGGTGCAAGATATTGGGAAAGGTATGCAAGGTCATTGTAGATTCTAGTTCTACAGACAATATAATCTCAGAGGAGGCAGTAACTAAGCTGAAGTTGCAAAAGGTACCTCATACCAATCCCTACAAGGTCACATGGTTGAACAAAGGGCAGAGTGTTCTAGTGAATGAGCAAGTTACAGTGGAGTTCTCAATTGGAGGCTACAAAGACAAGTTGATTTGTGATGTACTACCCATGTATTCATGCCATCTTTTGCTTGGTAGGCCATGGCAATATGATAGAGGTGCTATATATCATGGAAAGGAGAATACCATTGAATTTAAGAAGGATGGAAGAACCTTCAAGCTGCAGTCATTGACTGAGGATGATGAGGGGAAGTCAAAGGTTCCTAACATTATGTTGAGCAGTGGCAAGGAGTTCATCAAGGATTTACACCAAGGGAATGAAGGTTATGTGGTCCTAATGCAGTCCAAAGAGGAAGAAAAGGCTGAGAAGATAGCCATACTTGAAATAGTTCAAAGGCTGCTAGAAAAGTACAAGAGCATAGTGAGTGATGGAACACCAACAACTCTACCACCAAAGAGAGCAATAAGTCATCAAATTGACTTCATACCTGGAGCCTCTTTACCTAACAAGGCAGCATACAAACTCACACCAGATCAGAATCTTGAAGTGGCTAGGCAAGTGGAAGAATTGCTAAGTCAAGGTCTAATTCAAAAGAGCACTAGCCCATGTGCAGTCCCAGTAGTTTTGGCAACTAAAAAAGGAGGTAAATGGAGACTTTGTACTGATTCTAGAGCAATTAATAGGATCACCATTAGGTATAGATTCCCAATACCTAGAATTGAAGATTTAATGGATTGCCTTGGAGGAGCACAATATTACACCAAGTTAGATCTTAAGAGCAGGTATCATCAAATAAGAATCAAGGAGGGTGATGAATGGAAGACAACTTTTAAAACAAATGATGGTTTGTATGAGTGGAAAGTGATGCCATTTGGCCTCTCAAATGCCCCTAGCACGTTCATGAGGCTAATGAATGAGGTGCTTAAAGACTTCACAGGGATTTTTGTGGTAGTCTACTTGGATGACATGCTGATTTTCAGTAAGACAGCAGAAGAACATTTGAAACATGTGGAGATGGTACTTAAAAGGCTACAAGAAGAACAATTGGCAATTAACCTTGAGAAGTGTGAGTTCTTCAAACAAGAACTTGTGTATCTAGGCTTTGTAGTATCCAAAGGAAACTTGAAGATGGATCCAAGCAAGGTGGAAGCCATCCTAAACTGGCCTACACCAACTACAGCAACAGAAATAAGAAGTTTTCATGGTTTGGCTCAGTTTTATAGGAAGTTCATAAGGAATTTTAGTGGTATATGTGCACCAGTGCTAGATACAATCAAGGGTGGTCAAAAAACAAAGTTTAAGTGGACACTAGAGGCTGATAAAGGGTTTGAAAAGTTGAAACAAGAGGTAGCAACCCAACCTATACTTTTGTTGCCTAGTTTTGATAAGTTATTCACAGTTGAGTGTGATGCAAGTGGAGTAGCAGTAGGAGGAGTACTTAGTCAAGAAGGTAGGCCTGTAGCCTTCTTTAGTGAAAATATCAATGAAGCCAAACAAAAGTACTCTACCTATGATCTAGAACTTTATGCCTTAGTGCAGTCCCTTAGGAAGTGGAGGCATTATTTATTGCCCAAAGAGTTTGTGTTCTTCACGGATAACCAAGCACTCAATTACATCAACACCCAAGAGAAATTAAGCAATAGACATTTGAAATGGATGGAGTACATCCAAGCCTTTACATTTACCATTAAGCATAAGAAGGGATAGAAAAACAAGGTGGCAGATGCATTACACAGGAGAATGTTGATAGTCCAAGAGATACAGCTGAAAAGCATTGGATTAGAGAGTTTCAAAGACCTCTATGGTGAGCATGAAGATTTCTCAGAAGCCTACAAGGTATGTTCAGATTTTGAAAATCATTTCCATAGTCAGTATGCTGAGTATACATTGCAAAATGGACTGTTATTCAAGGGAAATTTGTTATGTGTCCCAAGAGGATCAGTGAGGGAAAATCTGATCCAAGAGAAACATAATGGCAGTCTTAGTGGGCATTTTGGAATAAATAAAACTTTAGAGCTGGTACAAATATTTTATTACTGGCCTAAGTTGGCAAGAGATGTTAGGAAGTATGTAGAATAGTGTGTTGTTTGCATGAAAGCCAAAGGGGGAGCTAGCAATGTTGGTTTGTATCAGCCCCTGCCTATTCCCAATAGACCATGGGAGTGTGTTAGTATGGATTTTGTGGTAGGTCTTCCCAAGACTAAAACTAGTTTTGACAGTATTTATGTAGTTGTGGACAGATTCAGCAAGATGAGTCACTTCATTCCTTGCAAAACCACCCATGATGCAAGTTACATAGCTCATCTCTTTTTCAGGGAAGTTGTAAGAATCCATGGATTGCCATTGAGCATTGTATCAGACAGGGATGTGAAGTTCATGAGCCATTTTTGGAAAACACTGTGGAGTAGATTGGGTACAAATCTGTCATTTGGATCAGCATACCATCCTCAGACTGATGGTCAAATAGAGGTGGTTAACAGAGTGTTAGGTAACCTATTGAGGTGTTTGACTAAAGAATATGGACAGACCTGGGATGTGGTGATTTCTCAAGCTGAATATGCATACAATGACAGTGTAAACAAAACTACATGGAAAAGTCCATTTGAGGTTGTGTATGGGATGCACCCAAGAGGAGTTTGTGAACTTAGAGACCTTGGAACAATGGAGAATAGGAGTGGACATGCAGAAGAATTCACTCAGACCATGAAGGAGATTCATGAGCAGGTTAAGAAGACAATTACAGCAGCAACACAAAAATTGAAAGATAAAGTTGATGAGTCAAGGAGAGATGTGCAGTTTGTAGTAGGTGATTATGTTATGGTTCATCTTAACAAATCAAGGTTGCAAAATGAAATTTCAACCAAAATTCAAATGAAAAGGGTAGGACCATGCAAGGTGTTAGCTAAGTATGGGAAGAATGCATACAAGGTAGAACTCCCATCAGATTTGGGTATATCTCCTGTATTCAATGTTGTTGATTTAATCAGGTACAAGGGGACAGTCAGTGATGAAGCTGAGAATAGTCAAGAAATATTTAAGGATATCAGTAATATACCCCTTCCAAATCAAGAGAAACCTCAGGCAGAGAAGATCTTGGAATCCAGGGTGAAGAAAGCTACAAGACACAAGGTCTACATGGAGCACCTTGTCAAGTGGAGGAACAAACATGAATCAAAGGCTACCTGGGTTAAGGAAGCTGATTTTAAGAAGTTAGGCATTGACCTATCACTGATCCCACCTCAAGTTCCTTGATCTTTGTGCTGAGAGGGGGAGAATGGTGCAGGAGCACCTGCCAAGGTACCAAGGTGCAAGCATATTTTGAGGTCTTGTTTTAAAAATCCATTTCATTTTGTTGTGTAAGGTCTTTAACACCTTTTGGATTGTGTTTGAGGACCTTTTGGTTCATTAGGTAAAAGTTGAATAAATTTGGTATCCTTTTATGGTGGTTTCCTTAGCTTTAGTAAAGAGTTGGAAAACACACTGTGTTTTCAAAAAATGTGCTTTTTGCCATTCTTAGGCTCAGGAAGTAAACCTAACTTCCTCTTGACATTGTAAAGGGAACCCCTCAACCTTTTTTCCATAGGTTGGATGTGTTGGAGAATTAGAGTTGAATGTAAAAATCAGAAAACAGTGAATTTAGAGTGCATTTTTTCTGTGTTCCTTTCTTTTTTTCCTGTGACAGCAATAAAATGGACTGAGAAAATAGTTTCCTGGATAGAGTAGGATGTATTTGAGTTCCTTTAAATCTTTCTTTGGTTAATTTAGTTTGTGGTTTCTATCGCTTTCAAGAGTTAGACAAATTTTTGTGTTTACTTAGCTTGCTGCCCTGACTGGTAATTTGGGTAAAGATGGAGTTTTAGCCTGCTTCCACACCGTACCAAGAAGTATGGGTTTCCTGGAAGTTAGGTTAAGCTCCTTAACTATACATATTGTAATATTAGGTGTTTGTAGTGAGCAAGGATGCATGCTTACTAACTTTTCCTAGGCGAGCTAGTGATGCCCGGTTTGGAAAAGAAAGTTGAGATCAGACCCTAACATTGCAGGGGTGCTAATATTTGTGAAAATTGAGTTATGTGACATTTGCAGGAAGCTTTGTGAAGGTTTTTGAAGGAGGAAAGAGTCTTTATCAAGGCATTTGTGGCTGAAGAACCAGAACAGTCCAAGAAAAGAAGCAAAGAAAGCCCTAGTTCTTGCAAGAACAGGGTACACCTGTGTACGGACAACAAGAGAGTCCAAAACCAAGAAAATCAGTTAGAGCTCAAGATTTGAGCTAGGGTGTCAGAAGCAAGTTTGGCTTGAACAGTTGAAGGAGAGGAGTTGTTAGCATTTTTCTTGTTTGAGGAGGCCTAATAAGGGCTCAATCCTAGTAGCCTTTCCAAACCCTAGACTAGGGTTTTGTTAGCGATGGAGAATAGAGGTTTTTAGGTCAACCAAGGACATTTGATAGGTGACTTTTAGACCATTTAAGTTAACACACACCCCTGCAACAAGGTTTGGAAACATTAGAAGTTGACTAGTCTTTATAAGGATTAAGGGCTAAATGGAGCATGTGTGAAAAAGCACCAAGAACTGATTGGTAGCAGCAAATTAGTGATGATAGCAGGGTTGGCAATGAACCAGGGGTACCTAAGCTAGTAGGGGACCTATAGGTTGAATGGTGGATGAAGTGACACCTTAGGAGTTCTCAAGACAAGGACTCAGAGCATTGAGATTGTGATTTTCTCAATCTAACCTTGTCCCTATCAGTTCACTTGTTCTTTTGTCATAGCATCCTTTCTTCTTGTCAATACACCTCTACTTTTATCACCAATGATCTGATCTTCATAAGAATTATTCTACACATACTTATGGGTTTTAGGGATCCTTTTCGAAGCTTCTTCCTCTTCAACCTATACTTGATTTTCCTTACCTTTATCTTTTTCTTCTTCTATACATAAGGACTCATTTGATTCATATTCATCTATCATCACTAAACTTTTATGTAGATCTTCATCCATATTTACATGTACACTTTCAACAATTCTTTTTAGCCTCTTGTTGTAGCACTGATAAGCTTTGTTTTTTGTAGAATATCCAAGGAAGATTCCTTCATCAGATCTTGCATCAAAATTTCCTATTTTTTCTTCATCTCTCTTGATATAGCATTTTCTTCCAAACACTCTGAAATATTTGACAGTAGGAGTCCTTCCATACCATAACTCATAAGGATCCTTTCAACTGTCTGTTCTTTCTTATGTATTGTTAAGTATGTAAACTATAGTATGAATTACTTCTTTCTAGTAGACTTCTGGTAGGTTTTCTTCTTTCATTATTGTTGTTCTTGCTTCCTAAACAATTATATTATTCCTTTCAACCACTCCATTATGCTAAGGTGTCTTGGGGGCTAACAAATGCCTCTATATTCCTTGAACTTCACAGAAAATGTTAAACTCATTGGAGGTGAACTCTCCACCTCTGTCAAATCTCAAACATTTGATCTTCATATCCATTTCATTCTCAACTATAGCTTTAAATGTCTTAAAATTATATATAGTTTATAATTTCTCCCTGAGAAAAGTAACCCAAGTCATTCTAGAGTAATCATCAATCAACAACATGAAATATCTATCACCTTGAAAATTTCTTGTCCTTGTAAGTCCACAAAGGTCTATATGCACCAACTCCAAAGGATTGGTAGTAGATTGTTCTTTGATTTTGACTCTTTCTATATTTCTTCACAATCTAACATTTCTTACAAACAACATTGATAGGCTTTGTAATCTTTGGAAAATCTCTCACAACTTGAATTGAACTGACCCTTACTAGGCTATCAAGATTGATGTGACACATTCTGGTGCAGGAGCACTTAATGGATTTTATGCCTCCATGAGGCCAATTTGTGAATTTTGAGTTAGTTAGGTAATCTAATATTGTAATAAGGTCATTTAGACCATATTTAATATGTTTGAGTATATTTTAGGTCCTAGGAGTTCTTGGTTGGGTCATTTTGCAATTATGGTTAAAAGTTGTCAATTCTTGAAAAATTGTCATATTGAAAAGTTGCAAAAATGCAAGAATGGGAATATGAAGAGTCTAGATCATGTAGAAGTTGATTAGTTAGTTGGGAAGTTAGAAATGGTTTAATATGATAAATATGTACTTCCAACTCAAATTTGGGGGTTGGAGATGGTTGGAAGTTGTGAAGAAGAAGAAACCCTTGTTTTGTGCATTATTTCTGAATTTTTCTCATGTTGTAGAACATTCTCTTGGTTTGTATGGATTGTATCTTTCATATAATGATCTAAAACTGGTTGGAGAAGTTAGTGATGAGAATATACTTTCATTTTCAATTGTTCTCATCAATTTTTATTGAGATTTGTAAAAGTTATGGCATTTTTCATATAGGTTAATCCTGAATGACTATTTTTTCCTGTAATAGTTTGAAAGAAACATATGGTACAAATTTGTACGATACAATAATGGTCTAAAACCATTGGGAAATGATGGATAAATGAGTCTAGTTTAATTTACTTTTTTTTTATCTAATTTTATTAAGTTTTGAAATAGTTATGACATTTTTGGTGAGAGCAGGTTTGTGATAAAGCTAGGGTTTCCAACAAGCATTAAGAAAACTATATCTTTGTATTGCGCCATCCAAAAAGGCTCAAACTTGGTGATAGTATTATTTTCATTGTTGAACAAGGTTCCTACAAATTTATTTGAATTATTTGATCATTTGGGAAAGATATGGAGGTTTCTTGTGTCTTTTCACAGTAAATATTGTCATAACCCTTGGTGAAATGAGGGTTTAACAAAATAAAGCATTGTTGAGTTGTTTGATGTAATGATCATTTGTATACCATCAATATGCATGGTGAGTAGGACAGAAAGTTGAAAGTTTTATGATTGAAGAGTTGTTTGAAACTGATCTATTTGTGATGGTTGAAGGTTTTGAACCCCAACTCTACATCAATTGGTATCAGAAGTTGGATTCCAAGAGACTAGGTGTGAAGAAAAGAGGAAACAAGAAAGAAAAAAGAGAAAAGGAAAAACAAATGGAAATTGACTGAGAGATAAAAGAGCTGAGGCAGGCTATGGAAAGAATGGAAGAGAGATGGAAGATTGTGATGCAACAATTGCAAAGTTGGCACTTATTAGTTAAGAGGAAGGTTACATGGCCTATTAGAAAGATTATTCAAAGGAGAAGACAAATAGGAGCAATAAAACTAGATGTGAAGGAATGTTTATTGATAAAGGAAGATGATGAACAAATCAAGCAAGCCAAAGTGATGATGGTAGAAGAAGAAGAATGCATGGAGGTTGTAGCCATTCCATAATTTGAAGGTACCAAGACAACAAAATTGAAGAATGATTTGATTTTGGAGGGAAATGATATTGAGTTGGTTTCAAGAGTTGATTTGTTGAAGGTAAAGGATGAATTGATTTTGGAGGATCAAGGTTGGCTTCAAAGGTATATTGAAATGGTGTTTTCTTCATTATTTTCCAAAGAGGATAATGTTCTTTCAGTTTTTGTCACATCAAAGGTTAGTAAACCTAATAAAGTAGCAGTCGTAGGGGGAAAATATCAAATAAAAAAATGGAAAACAAAGGTGAAAAGTTTAAGGCCGATTTTCTAAGGAAGCTAGATGAGTTTAAGCATGCATTTGATTTGAAGGAGGATGGAATACACTATTTTCTTGTTGTGATTGCAGCCTTAAAAAAGGGTAAACCTAGATTCAAGATGAAGTAGATTGTTGATACAGGTTCTCATGCATTTGCAAGTCCTCACTCAAGGGACTTGAGTTTCTTTTTGGTCAGGAGTATGGCGTAGGCGCACCTAATGAATTTTATGCCTCCATGAGGCCAATTTGTGAAGTTTGAGTTAGTTAGGTGATCTAATCTTTTAATAAGGTCATTTAGACCATATTGAATATGTTTGAGTTTATTTTAGTTCCTAGGAGTTCTTGGTTGGGTCATTTTGCAATTATGGTTAAAAGTTGTCAATTCTTGCAAAATTATCATATTAAAAAGTTGCAAAAATGCAAGAATGGGAATATGAAGAGTCTAGATCATGTAGAAGTTGATTAGTTATTTGGGAAGTTAGAAATGGTTTTAATATGATAAATATGTAATTCCAACTCGAATTTGGGGGTTGGAGACGATTGGAAATTGTGAAGAAGAAGAAACCCTTGTTTTTGTGCATTATTTCTAATTTTTTCTCATGTTGTAGAATGTTATCTTGGTTTGTATGGATTGTATCTTTCATATAATTATCTAAATCTGGTTGGAAAATTTAGTGATGAGAATCTACTTTCATTTTCAATTGGTCTCATCAATGTTTATTGAGATTTGTAAAAGTTATTACATTTTTGGTACAGGTTGTCCTGAATGACTGATTTTTCCTATAAAAGTCTGAAAGAAACACATGGTACAAATTGGTATAGTACAATAATAGTATGAAACCAATGGGAAATGATGGATAAATGATTCTAGTTTCGTTTAATTTTTTTTATCTAATTTGATTAAGTTTTGAAAGAGTTATGATATTTTTGGTGAGAGCAGGTATGTGATAAAACTAGGGTTTCTAGCAAGCATTAAGAGAACTATATATTTGTATTGCGCCATCCAAAAAGGCTCAAAATTGGTGAGAGTCTTCTTTTCATTGTTGCATGAGGTTCCTACAAAGGGATTTTAATTATTTGATCATTTGGGAAAGATATGAAGGTTTTTTGTGTGTCTTTTCATACTAAATATTGTCATAACCCTTGGTGAAATGAGGGTTTAACAAAATAATTCATTGTTGAGTTGTTTGATGTAATGATCATTTGTATGCCATCAATATTCATGGTGACTAGGACAGAAATTTGAACATTTTGTGATTGAAGAGTTGTTTGAAACTAATCTATTTGTGATGGTTGAAGGTTTTAAACCTCGGCTCAACATCACATTCTTATATGCCATAGCCAACTTTCATTGATTTGAGTCATAAAGCACATACCATTAGCACCTTTAATCTGATAAACATTTCCATCTATTCTTCCTACAACAACTAGAGTTTGAGGGCCTTTTTTGATCTCACAACCACCATCCTAAAACACAAGGCTATATCCTTTGATACACATCTATCATACACTCAAAAGGTTATGTCATAGGCCTTTAACACAAAGAACATCATATGTATTATGCTTTCCATCAAAATTGATTGAATATTTTCCACATATCTTAGTAGATGTATCATCACCAAACTTAACAAGACTTCCTTGAAACTTTTCAAGTTTAAAATAATTACTCTTATCACCTGTCATGTGATTTGAGCATCCACTATCAATGTTCCAGTTATTCTTCTCTTCTCTAGCATGAAAAGAAGTCCCTATTGCTCCTTCAATATTATGACCTATTTCTAGAGCACTTTCCTTCATGCATCTCTCAAAGTTAGCAGAATTAGTTCCATCATTTAGAGCCATGAACAAGAATTCATTATCCTCATTATTAGGGTAATCGAATTCATCATCAAATATACTGGCATCTTCTTTAACATAATAAATTCTCTTAACCGATTTACCTTTTTTCTCCTTATATTTATCTTTTGAAGCTTTGATAGGACATCTTGAAGCATAATGATCAATCTTTCCATAATTAAAACATTTGAAAGGTAACTTACCTCTATATTTTTCAGTGCCCTTTTTCAATCTCCTCACAATTTTTTCTTCTACATAATCAACATCATCCAGATCTAATTCTTCATTATTTATAGCTTTTCCAACTTTAAAATTAGTCTCATTCTTTGAATTACTTAGACCAAACTCTCTCAATTCAAAGGCAGTTAAAGCACCAAAAAACTTATATCTAGAATACATATTTAAATTCTAATCTTCTTCAATAGCAGAGAATTTATGACTATAAGACTTAAGAAAAGTTCTTAGTACCTTCTTTACCACCTCATTTTCTTTAATTTTTCCACCAAGACCTCTGATGGAATTGACAACTTCATCCACTTTATGCATGTATCTTGTAATATCTTAATCCTCTGACATCTTTAGGGTTTCAAACTTGATCTTTAGGTTGTGTATCTTAGCTTTCTTGACTTTATCATCCCCTTCATAGATACTTTGTTGAACACATGGAATACTGAGAGGGGAGGGGATGAATTAGTATTCCATTAAACCATTCAACTATAAACCATCCAATCATTAAAGCATATTTAACTACAATCAAGAATGAAGAAATTGAAAAGAGCATGACACCATAAGACACATCAACACTAGATTTTTACATGGAAAACCAAAAATGGGAAAAAACATAGTGAAGATTAGCTCACAATATAATATATCCAGATATAGAATATTACAAGGGCTCACTGCTAGGACACACTATCCTTAAAGGCTCACTACTTGAAATAGTTTACAAAACAAAGTATGGCTCACTGCTAAGGGATGAACTAAGATAGAATGCACCTTCCTTGTGCTAGAGTTCAGTTCTAGTGAAGCACAGTATATGAAACACTTCTCTTCAAGTGTATACAACACATCTATTTGCTTATTCATACAACTTCACACTTTTTTAGAATTTAGTGATTCTTGATCACTCTGACATTTTTCATTTCATTCACTCAGACACACCATTTCCTCTCCTTCCTCATCTTGATCTCAAAAGAGTTCACATATATATACCCTATATAATCAAGTACATCAATAAGGTCAGCCTAATTAGAGTAACCCCATTTCAAATCAAAATCATGTATGTCAGCCTTAACCTCAAAAATGCATTCATCTTCGTATGATATTAATCAGTATGGACCTATGATAGATCCATTTAACATTCGTAGCACATGTTTAATCTTCTTAACACCAATTCTTAATTAGGTCGGCTAGAGTTAGACCTAAAACATCAATACACCAAACATATATGGAATTCATTAAATGTGTAACACAAAAACTTGTTAACACATCAAATTATTCTTCAAACAACACTGATTAACTTATCTTCAACACTGCAAAACAAAATAATTAATCCTAAGAAAATACAGAAACTCACTATAGACTTCAAAGCAGAAAATTGTTATTCATATCTTCTAAATGCATTCATATACATCACAAAACTTTGGTGTAAGATGCATCTTGTAGTCACAAGCCTATGTACAAAGTCTTGTAGTGATATCTTTCTTTGAGGTGAAATTCAAACCAAAAAACTGACATACTAAACAAATATATAAGCACAACATTATTTTCCAAACTACTGGTGACTATGTCTTTCCAACCATAAAACCTAGTCAATTGAAATATTTTCAGTGGATGTAAAAATGTTGAGATAGACCATAGTGTCAACTTCTGAAGGAATTATACAAATTAAGATAATCTATAGCAAAATTCTAGATCAACAAACTTCCATTACTAGGGAAAGTAATGAACTATACAAGTAATGTATAACACTAAAAATCATCCAAATTCCATTGTTGACATGAATTAAAACCTTCCAATTTCCAAAAATCTCCCCCTTTGTCATTGATGGAAATAGATGATGTGAAAATGATAAAAAATTCTTTCTCAAAATTTTCACTTCCTCCCCAAAAAAAATTCCAAAACTTTCACAAAAATTTTCACATCCTCCTCTTTTATCTTCCTCTTTTATCCTCCTCTTTTCACATCCTCCTCTCCCCCTTTGACATCAATGACAAAGGATGAAAATATATTGAATTCTTTGATAGTTTCCTTTACATACCTGAATACACCCCCTAGGGAGTACATCTAAGACAATATCTGAGAGTAATCAATCGAAGGTGGTTGTCCCTTGAAGTTTTCTGAGAGTATTTTCATTCATCCCAAAGCTTCTTTGCTTCTGATAATGCTCTACATAGATAATTAAGATCAGCAAGGATGTCCTTTCCTTCAACCAAAGTCCTAGGAGTAACATTTGAGTTCATAATCTTGTCAACCGATGAGAGAGCGTAATAGATATGTGTACACTTAATCCTGACTAGATCTCTAAGCATCTCATATTGTTCAATCATCTCTCCTTTCTCCTTATGTGATGCAAGATATTCTTCATGCAGCTTTGTTAATCCATACCAAGTTTGATCATACAAATCAAGAGTTGGATTAAAGGTGTTAGAAGCATTTTTATTTGAGTCTCAATAGAGTCCTCAACAACCTTGAATCTTTGAATCTCATTAGGCCATGTCCAACAAAATGAGAATAGACTTCTAACCTCTTTCTCACACTCTTGAACCTCTTTAAGTCTACCAACTGTAGTGTAGTGTGTATATTTGTATCTATCTACAATTTCCAACAATCCTTTATCTTTGACCCAAGTGACTGTATCACTTATTGATTGACTCTTCAATTCCTTTAATTTATCAGTCAATGAATTTGTGCTTTCTACAATGGACTGAGAAGAACTAGTGATTGTTCTAGGAACAATCTAAAAATATGCCTTTTTCCTAGCTAGCTTCTTAAGTCTTCTTAGAGTGGGCTCAACCTGAAAAAATAATGCAAGAACCTTAATAACTTTTATCTTTTCTCTGAAGGAAACCACTGATTTACCAAAGAATGATTCATATTTTTCAAGAATTTCTCAAGCTATTTTAGTGTAGGTTCCAAATCTAGGTCTGCTAGGATCTCGAGGGCTATTGATTAGCATTTCAATACAACCAACAGCATAATCCTTTTCAATTTCATACCCTAGCCCAGGAATCCATGAGCTTCTTAATTCAAATTCCTTGATGATGTAGCTATCAATGGACACCATAAATGTTATATCATCCTTATACTTTGTAACTAATTCTCTTGGAAATTTTCTTCTTTTGTGCATTATTCTTTGAAACTTTCCAAAGAATATAGCAAGAGCATCTCCTTGTGCATCCAAACCACCAATATTTCTCATTAAATCTCTTATTTGATGAGCAATCAATTTGGTATTTAACCAACAAAATTCTCCTATTCCAGGAACTTCCCTCATAAAGTAGAAAGTTAGGCATAATATCAGTGTTCCATTTCTAAAAGTGCATTTATTTTTCTTAATATCATTCAAATTTTCCAACAGTTGTTGCCAGAGCAACTCACAAAGATCATATTTTGTCCTCTTCTCAACCATTTATACTGCTAAATCAATTACAGAGGTAGATACATCATTATCACCAAAAATCAGGTGTGAAATAACCAAACTTGCATACTGGAAAACTAGATTAGTAATTCCAGTACCTGTGTTCTTCATTAATCCCTTTTCTTTGTCAAGATTATGTTTAGGATTAGGTCTGATGGGTAATAACCCAGTAACATTTTTAATTTCTTCTTTGGATATCATATGTGAATTTTCAAGCCACACAAATTGATCATACAATCTGCTAAGAGATAGTCTAATACATCTTTCTTCATTACTAAAGTACGAAAAATAATCCCACACATCCAAATTCATCTCTGTAAGTACATCGTATTCTGGTTTCAGGGTAAAGTCTTCTCCATATAATTTTTCAAACCATAATATGTGAGCTTTTCCATAGGTAGGTTCTTCCAATTTTCTATGAATATATATTCCAATGTATTCAATTGGAATAACACCCAGTGGAACTTCTAAAAATGCACCCAAGGGGTCAAGTTCTAGGGTTTTAACATGATAAATTTTAATTTGCGGTTTTGGTATCACTAAATTTTCTACTACTTGAGATATATCCATCACATTTAACAAAATTCAATGAACAATTCATATAGCAACAATGACTTACCTCTTTCCTACACACCAACGCCAAACTCCAAATTTTTGCGGTACAAAAACACTCTAGTTTCTTCAAACTTTCTTTGCACACTTATTTTCTTCCACAAATTCCTTTCATTGAATGAGTTTTCCTTAACATACTTAAATTTATTTATTTGATCTCAATTTCTTCAGCAATAAATTCTTCATAACACAAGTAGATGTCCTCGAAATCAGTGTATACTTCCATCTTTCCAAGCTCTACAAAATTCATTCTTCGCACGTGCATCTGAAAATTCCTTTCGAATGAAATTTGAATTCATTACCTTAATAAATGCATTTATATCATGACGTAACATCATATATCAAAAAAGGGGATATTAAATATTTTAATTATTGCTCCCCCTCAACCACTACCTGGATTTAATTTTTGACAAGATTCTCTGCACCGAGGGACAACACAAATAAAATTGATAATTTTTATTTTCCTTTTTTTTCATATTCTCCTTCCTTTCTCCAAATCCTTTTCATTTCCTTCTTAACCTCTATGGATCAATCTTAATCATTTGTTCATATCTCTTTCTCGGATAGTCACTTTTCATACTTTTACTTTTGCAATCTCTAGAAAAGTGTCTTGATTTGCTGCAGTTATAACAACCAACATTCTTCCATCCAAATTGTCCTTTATTCAATCTATATTTGCACTAGTTAGCCTTGTGTCCAAATAAATTATAGTGATAACAGTAGCCATTGCATGGATAAATTATCTTGTTCAACTTCTCACTTCTACATTCCATAGTTTTATGTCCAATCCTCTTGCAAAAACATTGACCAGAGAATGATAAAGTATTTTGATTAATTCCATCATTTTGTTTCATTTTACTTTCACAATATTTTTCCCTATGTCCAAACCTATTACAAGAATAACAAACACCATTAAAAGATAAGTACCTTTGAGCATTTGGTTGTCTGATAGGAATCCTTCAAGTATTTCTTCTTAGATTCTTGAATTGTCTACCATTTCTTTGAGTCTTCATTTTAGGGGATTGATTTTCTTTTGAACTTTTTCCTTCTTCAAATCCCAAACCACTTTTTTCGTTAGAAATTTTTTGTCCTACAATCAGTTCATCCAAAATTGTAGAACTTGTCACAAATTTATCCTCATGTCTTCTTTCCTTTTCTAGATTTGATTTTAGAATTACTACTTCTTGTTCAAGCTTTGCACATTCATCCATCTTCATTTGTATTTCAACTTCTTGACAATATTCAATTTTTCTCTTTTCTTCCAATTGTTCTTTTAGTCTAGTGATGTCCCTATCTGCTTTCTTTAATTGATCACTGACATCTCTATATCTTTCATTCATCTTCTTAATGCACTCATTTGCTTCCTTTAGGCTATCCGTCAAATCTTTATTTTCTTCTATATGTTCAGTAGGGATCTCTTCTAGAGGAGTAAGAAATTGTTTATCTTCCATACATTCAAATTTCAAGACCTTCCTCAAGTTGTTAGAATTTTTCAAAGGAACCAAGCTCTGATACCAATTGTTGAACACTCAAAATACTGAGAGGGGGGGTGAATTAGTGTTCCACTAATCCATTCAACTATAAACCATCCAATTATTAAAGCATATTTTATTGCAATTAAGAATTAATACATTGAAAAAATCATGACACCATAAGACACATCAACACCAATTTTTTACGTGGAAACCCCAAAATGGGAAAAAACATAGTGAGGATTAGCTCACAATATAATATATCTAGATATAGAATATTACAAGGGCTCACTACCAAGACACATTTTCCTTAAAGGCTCACAACATGAAATAGTTTACAAAACAAATTATGGCTCACTACAAAGAGATGAACTAAGAATGCACCTTCCTTGTGCTAGAGCTCAATTCCGGTGAAGCACAGTATATGAAACACTTCTCTACAAGTGTATACAACACATCTATCTACCTATTCATACAACTTCTCACTTTTGAACCACTTAGCAATTCTTGGCCACTCTGACATTTTTCATTTCATTTGCTCACACACACCATCTACTCTCCTTATCTCGATCTCAAAAGATTTCACACACACGCACATATATATACCATATATAATCAAGTACATCAATTAGGTCAGCCTACTTAGAGTAACCCCATTTCAAATCAAAGCCAAGTTTTTCATCCTTAACCTCAAAAAAACATTCATCTTTGCATGATATTAATTAATATGGACCTATGATAGATCCATTTAACATTTGCATCACATGTTTAATCTTCTTAACACCAATTCATAATTAGGTCGGCCAGAGTTAGATCTGAAACATCAATACACCAAACATATATACAATTCATCAAACATGCAACACAAAAAATTGTTAACTTGAATTCTTCTTCAGCCAACACCGAGTAACTTATCTTTAACATCGCAGAACAAAATAATTAATCTTGAGAAAATGCATAATCTCCCTCATCAATGCACTATACAGAAACTTGCTATAGACTTCAGAGCAAAAAATTGCCATTCATATCTTCTAAATTCATTCACATACATCACAAAACTTCGGTGTAAGAAGCATCTTATAGTCTCAAGCCTATGTACAAAGTCTTGTAGTGATATCTTTCTTTGAGGTGAAATCTGGACCAAAATAATGACATACTAAACTAGTATATAAGCATAGCATTATTTTCCAAACTATTGGTGATAGTATCCTTCCAATCATAAAGCCTAGTCAACTAAAATCTTGTCAGTGGATGTAAAAGATGTCAAGAAAGACCATAATGTAAACTTCTGAAGGAATCATAAAAATTAAGATAATCCAAACCAAAATACTAGATCAACATGCTTCCATTACTAGAGAAAGTAATGAACTATAAAAGTAATGTATAACATACAAGTAATGTATAACAATGACAATCATCCAAATTCCATTGTTGACATCAATGACAACCTTCTCATTTCCAACATACTTTCCATCTTCTTCCTCACTAGAAGATTAAGATTCATAACTTTCAAAAATTTAGTATTAGAAAGACCACGCAAAAGTGCATACCTTTCTTTTCTATTGTTCTCATAGGCCTTGTTCTCATCCTCATTGCTTAGACCATTTGTAGGCATAGTATTCCCAGATTCAATAGACTTCCAAACTCCAAATCCTAGCAAAACAAGGAAACCTTCCATTTCATTCTTCCAAAATACATAATCTGATCCATCAAATAGAAGAGCCTCCTTCTTGTGCACAATCCCAGATCTACCTCATCAGTTAAGCTTTTTTCCAAGGAACCTTCCTCTAATACCAATTTTTGAATTCATAAAACAACTAAGAGGGTGGGTGAGTTAGTTGTATATTAAAACATCAAACCGTCACTAAAATTTAGATCCACATTTTTGATCTATTATAATGATTTAGCATGAAAGTAAATAACAGAAACTAAAAACATAACAACACCATACATAGAAGAACACCAGATTTATGTGGAAATACCAAGAAGGGAAAAACCATGGTGATTATTAGCTCACAATATAAAGTAATTATAACATCAGATATAATAGGCTCATTGTCGAAGGGCTCACTTCCCAGAAGAAAAGAAGGGCTCATTTCCAATGAATCTCTACCATATTATAGAAAAGAAGAAAGAAGATTGTTACAATGAGAAATACATCTTAGAGCAATAGAAAAGTTCCTCCAATACATCACTAGTACATTCACACTATTTTTGAAGAATGTAGACACCTTCTACTCACTGGTTCCAATAGTCTTAGGCACTAAATCTTGCATTACACTTTGCACTTTCGAACTTCACATCATAATTCACATCATGCATATATCATCCATATATCCCCTATCAACTAAACATATATATACCATCTTCAACCTTGAAAATAATCTACATGGTTGACTTTGCACCTCAAACGTGCAAATTCAAATTATGTCGGCACCAAAACATTCTTGCAATGGAGAGGAATGAAAGTGGACCACATCACACCTTAACTTGGACTTGAATCCATACATATATGCCACACCATGCTTCCACAAACAACGAAGTAAATCCATAATTAGTGTAAACACCCAAGGTCAACCAAACCTCTATTAACACCATTAATCATTTAAGTAAACACTTCCTTTTATCCAAAGATGACTTACAAACTACACACAACACTCAAACATAATCTAGAATATTCCATCAACACTTTAAAATTCAATAAATCCCTTCGCAACAACTTTCAACTAAAGAATATACTCATTTTGTACACCTAGTTAATTTCCTACATATTGTAACACATAAATCCAACCTTGTGGAGCACCAAAATTTGAACATCTCATACTAAAAATAGATATGAGTAATGTAAGTACACTCTTAGATCTACAAGACCAAAATCCAAAATATGGAGAAACGTAGAGAAAAAACATTTCCCCTAAACAACACTACTTCCACAGTTCACACACTGGCGAACATAAATTTCACTGCACAATGATCCAAGACAAGAAATTATGGATATAACACCTCTGAACACCTACGATCAATGTATCTAGACTAGATAAGTAGATCTTCAATACAGAAGAAATGTAGAGAAAAAACCTGTTGATAGTGTTTTCTACACAACAACAACTCAGAAAAAATATAATATCCTATCTCTCTTGAAAGGTAAATTTCTATCAACAAGCCTCAAGAAATAACCCCAAGGTCTCTAATGTCAAGTCTTGACAATGCATAAACAACTCAGTGATAAATGTGAAAATGTTGGTAATCACAAGGGGCCTTATAAATGAACAATGTTGGAAGCGTACTTTCATCAAATGCAACAATATGGTGATGCTTTTAATCCTAAAACTAACCCATATTCAAAGAAAATATCAAAAGAGAAAGGGTTGAAAGAGATTTTATTCTAAACTAACTCCTAAGATCAATCACAATAATGATGAATGTTGCAAATGAACAGATCTCCAATAAAACCAATCTCTGTTTGATCAAGGACAAGCCTACAACTCCACAGAAACAGTGCAATCTTCTAAGGAAACTGAAGATTTTTAGACTTTGAATATTCATTCACATACCCAATAACTGGCGCAATGTAAACAAGCATCCACAGTTGAACTTAGCACAAAATAAGGCCTAGACTAAGTTTACACAGCAAATTACAATCAACAAATTGCTAAAAGTATGGACCGAAGATCGATCAACATCATTAACATTTTACCATTATTGCAAAAAAACTGAAATCTAACATCTAACATTGAGAATTGAGAACAAGAAACCATAAATTGTCAGTGTGTAACACAAAGCTTACCAAATCAACAATCCAATTGCATTAACTTCTCCAACATTACATAACAATTTCTAGTCTCTCCTCTCTCCTACAGCTACTATCTTGCATAATCTAACTTCTAACTTAGCCAATTTTGGCTTCTAATCAACTCTTCTAACCTAGTCTCTCCTCTCTCCTACAACTGAGAAGGCACTGGTCTTTTATAGAAAATTACATTTTGAATCAAAGGCCAGGATTAAATCAATCCAATGGCACAAATTACACCTCTACAAGCATCCAACAGTTACATTTAATTTGGGAGCTCATGGTACATCATCATCCAATTGCATAAAAGCAGTTGCATCATGGAACAATGAGAAAACAATATTATGCCAGCCTGTCATTAATGAAAATTCTGATTGGATGATGAAATCAGCTTCACATGTCTTCCAAAAACTCCTTCCAGCTGTAGATAGTTTGGGCACGGATTCTTATGCAAGTTCCACTTTTAAAATTTCAATTGAACTCTTCCATATTTCTCTTTTGGCACGAATCCATATGCAAGTTCCCCTTTTAATATTTATTTAATCCTGAAAAACAGATATCATCATTAGTAGCTCACATGTTTTTAAAAAATCCGATCCAAATTAAACTTGTGTTTTAATGGGAACTTTCCATTTTCATAATTTTTTCCATTTTTGGAAATTTTATTTTCAAAATTTTCTATCCATCTCAAGAATTTAATTTTAGGAAACATTTTAAAATTTCAAGGAAAAATTCATTTTTGGAAAAACAAAATCGATTTTTTTTCCATTTTTGGAAATTTTCGGTTTTGAGGGGTCTCGGGATTTTGAGGGGGTCAAGGAATTTTCAAGAAAATCCTTTAGGGATGGAATTTTCCGGATTCCTTGCAGGGTTGAAATCCCCTAAACCTCATAATTTTTTTTCTAGAAGGAATTTTGGAAAAGTTCAAAAAGAAACCCTACCTAATTTTTCGTCCTCTATCCACAGGTGCAAAAAAATTTACATATAACATTCAAAATTCACTTCAAAATCCCCATTTTTGAATTCCAAGACAGAAAAATTTCCCCTAGAGCCTCAAAAATATTGTCCTTATCAAACCCCGTCTAGACTTAATCTCAAAATAACCTCCCAAGAAGAGCAAAACCAAAATTCGACCAAGCCAAGAGGCAAAGATGCAAAATAAAAAAGAGGGTCCCCGCCTCCGGTGGGGCATGTGTGCAAAAATTGCACAACAAAACCAAAACACTACTCTACTACATTGAACACTCTTTATCACATTGTTTCCTCTTTTATTCAAATTTTCTCAAAAGCACTTGGAAACCAAGCACCACAAACACCATTTCATCATATGCAATAATTTCTCAGCACCACCAAACCAGCTTCACTACAAAAATTCAACCACACACATGCTTATTAAGGAAACACTAGAGGTTGACACCAATGAGACTACTAATAACATAATTCAACAAATCAAAGCATCTCTAAGATTGACATCAATGAAACAACAAAGATCTGTTGACATCAATGACAACACAAATTGCACAAACTTCCAACACACTAAAAATATAAAGTAAATATGATGATCAAATTAAATTTATTCAAGATTATATTTTTTGAAATGTTATACTAAGGGCTACATATTTACAAAATCAACTTTCTAAATGACTTCATTTTCTCCCCAAGTGAGGAAAAAATAGTTTTTTTGTCAATATTTTGACAGGTGTGAAGGATACTTTGTCAATGGTTTTATTTAAGACTAGGGGGTTCTATACAAGGGGTTTTGATCTAATGTGGTTTGAAGTAACCCCCTTCAATTAATTTTTTTTATATGAAACCCTTAAATTCTTAAATCTTTAATTTTTCTAAAGAATGTGATTTTAGGAAAAAAAAATAGGATGTCCCATTAGTGGGACATTGTGTTGTGGTAGAAGATCTCATGTTAATCTCATTTATAGGTAAAATTTCTAGATTTTAAATATCGTTTTACTTTGTTACTATAATAGAGAATAAAAAAGCTATATTTCAAAGACCACAAACTCCAATTGAGGATACCTTCTTAGAAGTCACAAGATTATGTAAGATCCCTTCTTGTGATAGTGATAGTTTATTAGAAGTTATGGCAGAAAAGGATAAGGTACCATCCCATGTTAATCTCATTTATAGGAAAATTTTCTAGATTTTAAATCTCCTTTTGAAAGATATTAGTTGCCAATTAGAATTCAAGATAGTCTACTTCTAATTCTGTAGTGCTACCATGAAGTATGTATCATTTATGTAATGTTAAATCAACTAATTTCACTAATGAAAATATGCCATCGGTATTATTATTTATGTTTTCAAGTGGAGTGGATTCTATTATCTATCTGGCCTTTGAAAATTTTACTTTCTATTATGAAAATTACTTAAATTCTAATTTTGATAAATTTACCTTTGCAATTGAATAAGATCTATCCTCAACTTACTCATCATTATTTTATCTTCTATTTCTAAATTAGTGGTTATAGGATAATTATATTGACCCTACCCACTTGTATTATTGGTAGATGCTTATGTGTTTAGAGATGAGAGTGTTAACTAATTATTCGCTATCATATGGAAATTTGAAACAATATTTACAACTTGATTATCTATAAATACTAGAACAAATTGTTTATTTGTATGTAAGAATCAATCAAATTATGAAATTTACTAGTTGGTTGATTTTCAATTAAATGATTCCCTAATTTGTAGGAATTATTTAGATCAATGAAACTTGAATCTAAGTCTTGTTTTAGGACACAAATCACTTGAAATTAGATTCATCGATGGATTATTACATGTCAATTCTTGGTTGAACATAGGAATATAATTGTAAATTATTGGTTGTACCATGAAGGTAACAAATATCACCATACGCTTTTGGCATAATTTTCTAATCTACTCTGACAATTTCAACATATGTACTAAAGACAGAGAAGAGTTGTGAGATTTCTTACAAACATGAAAGTGAGTGGATATAAGCCTTAGAGATAAGTCTAAATAGTAACTATTTATACTTATGTGTGTGAATATTTGTTCCTATTATATAGCTTGTGAAATTGAGTGTTGAAAAAACTCATTGGCTTATTATTCCCTCTACAAGAAGTTGTAATTTGATGATATAACTTTTTTGGCTCAATTGGAAATTTGAAGTGATTAAGGAACATGGTGTCTAATTAATTTCAATTCCTAATGGATCCATTTTAAAAACCAAGGTACCAATTGTAAGTAGCCTTATCCTCTATTAAAGGAAATAATTGGTAAGCAACATCTCATCTTGAATATGTGTTCTAATTATTGCATCCTTGAAATATTGAATTTGATTTTCTACTATCCTAGTACCACCATGAATATGTTTAGGACATAATTTATCATTATTACTTAAATAATCCTATGTAACACTAGGAATGTTCAAAGGTTAAATTCCTACACCAAACCAAACATATATTGGTAGATTTTGAGAGATAAAAGATTGAGTGATGGAAACCTAGGATCTAGGTGAAGAGTTTAATGAGCATGCCTTAGTTTAAAATTACTTTTTCAAATATTAGTTTCCTATTTCAACTGATGTCTAGTAGATCAATGTATCCCTCAATGGAATTTGATCTTGTGATGATTTTCCTCATTTCCAAATTGATGTTATAGCTTGTATAATATAAATCGATATAATCTAAATTCTAAATATCCAAATGATAGCCCTCCTAACACTAGATATTTTATTAATGTTTACTTTATTAACTTGTCTAGGAAAAACGTTGGTATAAACTAGCCCCTGGTAGAAAGACCTTGATCCTGAAGCTTGAAATGAAAAAGAAAATGGCCTCATGTAATCTAAATATGCAATAGACTTACCCTTGTCCAAAGGAGAAAAACCAAATGAACTGCTATTACAAGACATGTAATGGACAACAAGATTCAAACATGATGGTTGAGAAGAAGACAAACCCCCTTTCGTTGCCTCAGTAAAAAAAACATCTGACTACAAGAAGACTTGTTGAAAAAAGTCTTTATCAACATAATGTGAACATTATGGCTAAGAAGACAAGGGAACACCCCCATGAGATTCCTTCTCAGAAGAAACAATAGACTCAGAGAAAGATTATTTTTGTTTTCCATTAAATTCCCTCTCATTGGGAAACTTTTTTTCTTTACAATTCTTAATTGAATGACCAAAAGAAAGACAACCCATGCAAACATTAAAAGGATTTTCTATTAAAATATTCCTTACCCCATGATTGGGGAGAGGATGGAAAATGCTCCACGGAATGTGCTTGTATGAGGAAACAATAATTTTTAAAATTGGAATGGGTGCCATCACCAAGTTCAAGGTTTTACACATCAGTTGAAAGGGGTCTAGCAGCATTAGCATGGTGGTAGGTGGTCTTTTCATCACTGGAAAATGCAATTTCCAAGGAAGTAGTTGTCTAAGGCTAAGCAAGATGTTTTTGAAATTAATTTGCAATTCACGGGACCCAAAATTTGTTGAAACCATCTCGCTTACAACTTTTCTAAATGATATTCCACTCAGTATTTCATTTCCAAATAATATTGCATTGAAGCATGAGGAAGGTCACCGTGTTTTTTGCAGGCAACCAAGAAATGTGTAGGCTACTCGAGCAAAGCAAGGGTTGGGGAATGATTTGTTCCATGAAAATTTTCCTTTTAGGGCTTCTTTCCCAAATAACTATTGGCAACACAAGGGAAGACAACTGAGAGGGGGGGAGAATCAGTTGTCCCAAAAATTTAAACTTATCAAACTTATTAACCTTATTCTTAGATCTAATTAATAGCCATGAAAGCATAAATCAACAACACATCGGAAACACACATAACACCAAGATTTTTTACATGGAAACCCTATTAGGGGAAAAACCATGGTGGAGGTTAGTCCACAAGATTATACCCTATTAAAACTATAAAGAAATGTGAATGGCGAATGCACATGCATTCAGGCGCACTACCTAGAGCTCACTGCTCAATTACAAAAGGAAGACCCATTGTCTTACAAAAGGATTTAGATTACATCCACAAGATTTTGAAATGAGAAAATAGCATCTGCTAATGCCTGATTACAGTTCTGATTAAGCACATGAACACTTCTTCACACTTTACTCATTCTTCTTCACAATTTGCTTCTGCCTTCGAATGATTAGGACATTATTCACACATCTCATACACACACACACCTTCAAACGGAGTAAAAAATTGCCTATATATATATATATATGCAACAAGAGATTACATCGCTACATGTTGGCCTCAATAAAATAATAGAACATATGCAAATTGTCGACCCAAAAAAATAAATAATTTTCAATGTGAATCAACCAAGGTTAGCCACAACATAGGGAAGAACCAAAAAAAAATGCTCAAACATGAAAACACTTCAAACAATTTTGGTTCAAGGATCCACAATACTTTACAACACCCTATTAGCCAAGAACATGAAAAACATGAACATGCAAGAGAAAATATATAATCACAAGCACAATGACCAATGCAGATGTGCAACACAGATAAAGCACGATCTAGAAACATCCAAAAACATCATGAATCACCAGAGAAGCATCCACATCAACTAAACTTACTAGAATCACATCATCTTCATTCAGGAACACCAACTGAAGCAACAAAATGACTGTCAAAACACAACTACTCATAACTCGATCAAATATTCATGTGGATCTCTAAAACTTAACATGGATAAACTAGATATACTTGAAACAAACCCTTTAATCCACAACCACTGATCATCAACATACTGAGCTAACCAACAGACTAAACTACACTTCACCACTAACAACCTGCAACTTATTTCATTACAATTTTCTCAATATCCTTGACATATATAGCTTCTAAGACATTAATTCCAAAAGTGTTGACATCAATGACAACCACATATCAACAAAACAACCACAAAATCCAACAATCTCCCCCTTTGGCATTGATGGAAACACATGATGTGAAAAACACCATCAATGCAACTATCTTTAGCACTTACTCCCCCTTAGGTTCTGACTCTTTTCTCTTCAACTCTTTCACATGACTCTTCTCCTAGATAATTCATAGTTTTTCACATGAATCTTCTCCCCCTTTGACATCAATGACAAAGATTACTTTTCTCCACACAAGCTCTAAGCCACATATCTGAACATTTTACTACTCCCCCTAAGTAGCAGCCACCACAGGACCATCAATCTGGATCAATATATGACTATGAAATGCGCTGATTGATGCAAGTCAATGCATCTTAGTTCTAATTAGGAGGGGTAATCATCCCTAGATTCAAACTGAGATACTCAAAATTATCCTTAGGCAACGGTTTGGTAAAGATATCTACAATTTGTTTCTTAGTAGGCACATACTCCAGTCTGACTTCCTTTTCACTCACCTTCTCTCTCAAAAATTGAAACTTGATAGATATATGCTTGGTATTTGAATGCAATACCAGATTATTAGAAATGTTAATTGCACTTGAATTATCACAGAATATAACAATAGGTTCATCATACACAAATTTGATATCTTTCAACATTTGCTTCATCCATAATACTTGAGTACAATTATTAGCAGTAACAATGTATTATGCCTCTTCAGTAGATAGAGAAATGGCATTATGCTTCTTACTTAACCATGAAATCAACTTCTTACCCAAGAAAAATGCACCACCACTAGTACTCTTTATGTCATTCACATCACCTGCCCAATCAACATTAGTAAAAGCACTCAAAGTAAGATCATCATCTTTAGGATACCATACCCCAAAATCAATTGTCCCCTTCAAGTATCTAAAAATCCTCTTCACAGCAGTTACATGAGATTCCTTAAGATCAGCCTGAAATCTTGTGACAATGCATACAACATTCATGATATCTGATCTAGTTTGAGTTAAATAGAGCAATCCACCAATCATCGATCTGTATCTAGTTTGATTTGCTTTTGGAGAATCATCATCTTGTTTCAACTTGCATCTGGTCAACATAGGTGTACCAACTAGCTTTGAATCTTCCATACCAAACTTCTTTATCAATTCTTTCACATACTTGGACTAAGATATGAAGATCCCTTTATCTAACTGAGTAATTTTAAATCCCAAAAAGAATTTCATCTCTCCAATAATAGACATCTCAAACTCATTTTGCATCTTATCATTAAAATTCATGCACAAACCATCATCTCCTCCAAAAATGATATCATCAACAAAGACTTCCACAATCAAATCTTTATCATCATCAATCTTGAAATATGGATTACTATCAATGGTACCTTTATTGAATCCAAGCTTCAAAAAATACTTGTCCAATCTAGCATACCATGCTCTTAGGGCTTGCTTAATTCCATACGATGCTTTCTTCAACTAGCAAACCATATCTCCCTAATCAGTCAATTGAAATCCATCAGGTTGCTCAACATACACTTCTTCTTCCAATTCGCCATTTAGAAATGTTGACTTGACATCCATCTAATAAACCTTGTAGTTTTTGTAAGAAACATAAGCAAGAAATAGTCTCACAACTTCAATCCTAGCAATAGGCGCAAAGGTTTCTTCAAAGTCAATTCCTTCCATCTGAGAATATCCTTTACACACAAGTCTTGCTTTGTTTCTAACAACTTCACCTTGCTCATTCAGCTTGTTTCTAAAGACCCATTTAGTTCCAATTACATTTTTGTCCTTAGGTCTAGGTACAAGAATCTATGTATTATTCTTCTCAATTTGTTGTAGTTCTTATTTCATTGCTTCCACCCAATGTTCATCTTTGCATGCTTCAATGACACTATTAGGCTCAGTCTTTGAAATTGGACAGTATTCTTCTGTAATTTTTCTCCTAGTTTGAACACCTTTGTTCTTATCACCTATAATCCAATCTTCTAAATGATTTAGTCTTACATACCTTGGAGTCTTAGGATGTTCTTGAACTTCTAGCTCTTGTGATCTCTCTTCTGCACTTTCACTAGTTCCTTCCTCTTCATTTTCTTGATTCACCGAAATGATCTAGACTTGATTTTGAGTTTGAACTTTCTTTCCTATGACTGAACTGTTATTCTAATCATCTAAATCATATCTGCAAGTTCTAGATGGTCTAGCTATGTCTTCATCAACCTTGACATTTTCACTTTCAACTACTTTCCTCAATCTCTTATTGTAGCACCAGTAGGCCTTGCTCTTAGTAGAATAACCAAGAAATATTCCTTCATCACTTCTAGCATCAAACTTTCCTATCTCTTCATCTCTTTTGATATAACATTTACTACCAAATATTTTGAAATATCTAATAGTAGGCTTATGATGAGACCATAGCTCAAAAGGGGTCTTACCAGTATCACCTTTGACTTGTACCTGGTTGAGGATGTAAAAATCAATACTCACAAATTCTCTCCAATAGATATGAGGGACATTTCCTTCTAGCATCATAGTCCTAGCAACATATAGAACTATCATGTTCTTACTTTCCACAACTCCATTTTGTTGAGGGGTCTGCGGGGTAGATAATTGTCTCTTTATCCCATGCCATTCACAAAAAGAATTAAACTCATGGGAAGTGAATTCACCACCTCTATCTGATCTCAAACATTTAATCTTCAGACCTGTCTCTATCTCAACCATAGCCTTAAAAATATTGAATTTCTCTAGAGCTTCATATTTTTCAATTAAGAAAGTAACCCACATCAATCTAGAGTAATCATCAATAAGTAGCATGAAGTACCTGACTCCTTGTAAACTTCTGACTCTAGAAGGACCACACAAATCAGTATGAAAAAGCTCCAACACTTCATTTGAACAATGTTGTTTGCTCCGAAATGAAATTCTAGTTTGCTTTCCTAACTGACATTCCTTGCATATATATTAGTAGGCTTTACCAACTTAGGAAGATCTCTCACTACCTGAGTAGAGCTTATCTTGATAATATTGTCAAAGTTTACATGACACATTCTCCTATGCCACAACCAACTTTCATCAACTTGAGCAATCAAACAACTTTTACCAGTAGCATTCAAGTGAAAGATGTTACCTTTTGTTTTTGTACCTTAAGCAATCACATTTCCAGAACTCCCCAATATTCTACACTTTCCATCCTTGAATTGATTATTGTATCCCTTGTCAACCATCTATCCAAAACTTAAGAGATTATGCTTCAAACCTTCCACATAAAGAAAATCATCAATATTATTCTTACCATCAAGAGAAATACATCCTTTGCCACGGATTACACTAGCTTTGTCATCACCAAATCTTACAACACCACCATCATACTTTTCTAGGCTCACAAACTTACTTTTATCACCTGTCATGTGATGAGAGCATCCACTGTCAATCACCCTTTCATCTTTCTCTTCAACTTTGGCCGCTAGAGATTTCTCCACATTTGAGCAACTAACAAATTCAATAGGGGTTGGATCATTTTCCTTGATAGCAATAAATACCCATTCATCTTCACTTACATTTCCTTTATCAGATTCATCATCTGTCACACCTTCATGAACAACATAATAACACTTTCTTTAAAATCTAGGCTTGTTAGGTCTTGTCTTAGGAACTATTTCCAGACACCTTGATGCAAAATGACCTATCTTATTGCAAGAAAAACATTTAATAGGCAATTTCCCTTTATACTTACCTTCTCCTCTGGCTTCCCTTTTGACAATAAGTGTTTCAAGCTCCTCTATTTTTCTCTCCTCTTCTTCAATCTCTCTCATTTCCTCCTCATACTTGAATACCTTTCTAGAAGAAATTTCTCCTGGATCATATCTTTGCTTATCTTTTTTGGAGGTAGTAGCCTTGAACGTAGATTATATCTTAGGAAGAGCATCATCAAATTCACTCAACTCAAAAGCAATAATCTTACCAATCAACATATCTCTAGTTACATTTTTTACAGTTCAGAGCTCCTCAATAGCGATAACTTTGACTTTGTATGCAACAGGAAAGGATCTAAGCACTTTAGCAACAATCTTTGATTCTTCCAATCGTCCACCAACACATCTGATACTGAACACAAGTTCATTCACTCTTTGCATGAAAGAAGTAATGTTTGCACCATCACCCATTCTCAAATTTTCATATTTCCATTTCAAACTTTACAACTTATCAATCTTCACATTAGCATCACCTTCATACAAAGTTTCCAACTTTTTTCAGATCTCATAAGCCATCATCTCAGAATCAGTCAAAGAATTCAACAATGATTCCTTAGCCATGATATTGTACTCAGATTCCTTAATCTCATATGTAGTAGAAGGACCATTCTATGGAATGATATACCTATTCTTTGTAATTTTCCAGTAGGGTTCGCCAATGCATCTCAGATGACACTCCATTCGAGCCTTCCACAGAGAATAATTTATTCGATCAAATCTTGGACTATCCTTCTTGTATGTTGCCATCTTGGATCACCTCAAGCTATCAAACTTCTTCTGAGGAACCTGCTCTAATACCAATTGTTGGCAACAAAAGGGTAGACAATCGAGAGGGGGGGTGAATTAGTTGTCCTAGAAATTTAAACTTATCAAAATTATTAACCTTATTCTCAAATCCGATCAATAACCATGAAAGCATAAATCAACAACACATCAAAAACACACATAACACCAATATTTTTTATGTGGAAACCCTGTTAGGGGAAAAACCATGGTGGAGGTTGGTCCACAAGATTATACCCTATTAAAAGTATAAAGAAATGTGAATGGGGAATGCACATGCATTCAGGCACACTACCTAGAGCTCACCACTCAATTATAAAAGGAAGACTTGTTGTCTTACAAAAGGATTTGGATTACATCCAAAATATTTTGAACTAAGAAAACAACATCTGCTAATGCCTGATTATTGTTCTAGTTAAGCACATGAACACTTCTTCACACTCTGATCATTCTTCACACTTTGCTTTTTCCTCTAAATGATTAGAACATTATTCACACATCTCATACACACGCACACCTTCAAATGGAATAAACAATCACTTATTTATATCCGCAACAAGATATTACATCAATACATGTTGACCTCAATAAAATAATGAAACATATGCAAACTATCAGCCCAAAACAATAAAAAAAATTCAATGCAAAGCGACCAAGGTTGCCCACAACATAGTGAAGACCCAAAAAAAAATACTCAAACATCAAAACACTTCAAACAATTTCAGTTATGTTGATGTGTTTTTTATGCACTTCTCAACACTAGTAATGCATTGGTGCATCACCTCTCTTGAAAGACAATCTTCCACAATCAGATTGCAGAACACTATCCCAAGGTCTCTAATTTCAAGTATTGACAATGCTTGGAATTTATCTCAGTTGTTTCATGTGATTTGTTGGAATCACAAGGTGGTCCTATGGATGAGTTACAAAGTGTGGGAAGTTGGGTCTACAAATGGAGTTTCAAAGTGATGTAAGTGAATGAATAGTGGTTTTCCACTCAAAACAACAAGCTGGAACTTGCCATGTTCATCAGATTTACCTTTGTGGTGATGCTTGAGATCCTGATCTAACCAAGAACTAAATGAAATAGCAAAAGGGAAAAGGTTGAGAAAGTTGTTCTAAATCTAAGCTACAAATGAATAGTAACAATGGGGGTTGATATAGTAGACAAACTTCAACAAACTGGATTTTTCTTGACCAAGAGAACCTACAGCTACACAAAATCAGTGCAATCTCCTAAGGTCTACAAATTTTTAGATTGCACATGCACATCATGAACATGCAATTGAACTATGTTGCAGCAATGGAATAAAGAAGCCCAGGCTAACTTTACATAACAGTTTGTCATCAACAAGTGCTAAAAGTATGGGATGAAAGCTCATCAAATACTATAACAACAACACCATATAACAGTCATTCAAGAAACTACACACTAAAACTAATATGGGAAGTAGAACCATGCATGCAAGATGAGAAATATCAAAGAGAACATCCATAAAATCATGCAATGTTGTCTTCTATTGCTGCAAATTCCTTTTAGACCAGCTCTCCAACCATTTACAAATGAGGGGAAAGCCCCTATTTATAGTTTTCCAAAGCCCAAATGAATGGCCAGGATTGATTTACATTGTGTGGCTTAGATTTTTTTTACACTAGGGTTTCACCTACCCACAATATTCAGCAATTTAAAATACAACTTTTGTCTTTTCCCTATTTTTTCTTTTAGTGCCCAGGTGTTGTAGCAATTTTGTCCTCTAGTTGATTGCTCTTTTGTTGTAGTTGAAAGTGTTCAAAAGTTGTCTTTTGCTTGATGTATTCACAACATTCTTTTCATTCAATCAAATGGGCCCCATTTGTGGATTTGCATCATTGTGTGATGGATTAGCTACCCCCTGATCTGATGAGACAACCCTTGATGGATCATAATCATTTAATGAAAAGCAAGACAACTCTCCTAATGGGCCTACCTGACGGACCCACAACAGGCTCCATAAATCCTGCATACAAGAAACCTAGTAAGCTCTTTCATATGTAAATCAAGGAAAATGTTACTTAGATCTTGCAAATGCATCATTAGATCCATCCATGCATCATTAAAAGATCATAATATTCATATTTGGAGCTCATTTGGACCTCCAACATAACTGTGAGTTTAGGGGTGTGGCTACCACAGGGCGGAAGGATGGTGGACGATGGACGACCTATAGAATGTGGGCGGCGGGCGAATGACGGACAATGGATGACGGGTGGACAGCGAGCGAAAGGCGAATGGTGGAGGACAGACAGTGAATGATGGATGGAAGGTGGATGGCGGGCGATGGACAGAAGGCAGACAGAAGGCTGAAAAAAGGAAAATGGTAGATGGTGGACAGAAGGCGGAAGGCAGACGGTGAATGGAAGGCAGACAAAAGGAGAACTAAAGGCAGATGGTGAACGATAGATGGTAGACAACCTTTCACAGGGGCGGACCCACAAGCGCTGAATGACGATAGAGGGTGGATGGTTGACGGACAGAAGGAAGATGGCGGACAGAAGGTAGATGATAGACAAAAGGTGGATGACGAATTGAAGGCAGACGAAAGGCAGACAAAAGGAAGACGGCAAAAAACCTTCCACAAGGGCGGACCTTCAAGTGCTAAAGGATGGTAGATGATGAGTGACTAACAGACGAAAGGAGGATGATAGATAGAAGGAGGACAACGAACAAAAGGTAGATGGAAGATAGATTGAAAGCAGATGGTGGATGGAAGGCAGACAGAAGGAGGATGAAAGGCAGACAGTGGATGGTAGATAGGCTTTCGCAAGGGCAAATGGAAGGTAGACGACGGGAGGAACACAGAAGGTAGACAACCTTTCGTAGGGGCAACCCCGCAAGCACTTGACCTAGTGGTTTTACCATCTTGAACCTCAACTCCCGGATCACTGATGACTTCTATGGAATGTGCAACTCAAGACAATCATGAAGGCTTCATCATTGATCAACAATGAAAGGGGGCAGGAAGACAGAAGGTGGAAAATAGACGAAACGTAGATAGAAGGTAGACAGTGAAAAAAAGGCGAAAGGCAGACAGTGAACGAAAGGCAGACGAAAGGCGAACGGTCGATGGAAGGTGGATGGAAGGTGGATGGTGGATGAAAGGTAGACAGAAGATGAACGGAAGGAAAACAGCAGATAGAAGGTAGACGAAAGGCAGACAAAAGATGGATGGCAGATGGAAGGCAAACGAAAGGCAGACAAAAGGTAGACGGCGGACGACGGATGAAAGGTGGAAGGCGGAAGGCGAAGGATGGATGGAAGGTAGATAGAAGGCAGACGAAAGGTAGATGGTAGATGGCGGACAACCTTCCATAAGGGAAAACCCACAAGCACTTGACCTAGTGGTTTTACCATCTTGAACCTCAAGTCCAGGATCACTTATGACTTCTGCAGAATGTTCAATGCGGGACAGTCATGAAGGATTCATCATTGATCAACAATGAAAGGGGGTGCAACAGGTGTAGAGTCCACAATGCGGGGGGAAGTTAAGGGTTAGCCACTGCAAAAATGGTGAAATAGGAATGAAGATCCGCATAGGGTGACCTGCAACTACAGGTCCGCGAAGCATGAAGGATGCAGTGGTAAAAGCAAGTGCAGAGTCCACACATCAGGCAGACGTCAAGGCTTTGCCGCAAGTGAATAGTGAAGTGCAAATGGTGAATGACAAAGGGAAACCCATGAATGCAGGCCCGCCAGGGCCGATGGACGTTGGGGGCAAGAGCCAAGAGGAAATCCACGAGACTAAGCCTATAGAAGCAAATGACTTGGTGAAACTTAGCTAGGTGATTTTGACCAACAGGATAATTGATCATTTTGAGGCTTGGGGCCAACTTGGGCTAGAAAATAGGGGCGTTCATAGCGAGACAAGGGAAAAATAGCCTGTTGGGAGCAAAAGAGAGGGGGTCCCTACCTTTGGCAGGGTGTGTGTGAAAAACATGCACAACAAATGGTGACTCGCTAGGGAAATGCTCCAAAGCATTTGATGAAAAATTGGAATCATGAACCAAAAATCTTTGGTTTTTATCTTCATGCTAGAGCAAACAAATCAAAACACTCGACCAAAGGATCAACCACCAGTCAACCCAACCTTCAGTATGCTAAAAATCCAAGTGTGTGCATATGCGTTAATTCCCATCCTTCAGTTGCTACAAGAACCCAAGCTCCGTCCAGTTAAGCTACATAGTTTATTCTAACTCCAAAAGCATCTAGGACATTGCCTCGCTGCCAGTCAGGAATTCATAGCCCTGATGAGGTTGTCATTATGATTCTCCTGATCATTGCTCTACTGCTAGCCAAGCATCCATAGCCTCGGTAGAGTTGCTTGAATCCCCCTGAAAAAGTTGAATTTTTCTCTTTTGATTTTCAATATTTTTCTTTCTTTCTTTTGTTTCTTTTCTATTGATTTTTATTTTCAATTCCTTTCATTTCAACCTGCAAGCAATGAAGCTTGCATTCAGGGCTGAGAATCACAGTGGAGCTGAAGCAGAATTTTAGATTTTTCACTTAACTAGACTTCACAAAAGGCCCTATAGTGACCTCCGAATTCTTAAAATGTGTGAGAGATATAACATTTTAGAATACATCAGGAATGAGACCAACCAACATTTTATCTTCTTTGAATCAAACACCCTAATCGCTTGACACTAACAATAGACCCTCACCATCCACTCTAAAAACTTGAGTAGAGTTTGACGAAGAAATACATAGAATAGCCCCAGACAATAAAGATGGTTGTTGTGCGCACAGATGTTCCCATCAGAAACCAAGAAAAGCAATAGCAAAGAAGAAAGTGAAATGGAAGTAAATAGAAAGAGATACACCTAAACTAACCAAGTAGAAAAGAGAAAGAAAAAAAAATGGAAACTAAACTAAATCAAACAAACCTACAGCGAACCAACAACCAAACGAAGCAAGAAAGTGGGATATGTACATAAAAACCTACACTACTCAAAACGAACTATGTACAAAGGTATTTACAAAGCACCATGTTCAGGTAGGGTACGCTGAACTTAACGCTCATTGGATTTCATAATGCATGAACAAGAAAACATGAATTAGTTATAGTCCTTAACCATGCGGATTCATCTTTATATTTAGAAAAAAGAAATTCAACATTACAGCATTCAAATTCAATTGCGTCATCATGAAAATTCAGCAATTGAGGTAATTCATTAAACCCACGATTAATCCATAAACATGTTCATTTCCCCTTGTTCCCATAATCAAAATAATAAGAGCAACTATGAAAATTAACAGGGGAAAGGAAGAATAGAACCTGGATGTCGCCATGTAAAGGTGGCAGTGTTTGATAGTCGAGAGCGAGCACTACATCATTGACCGTTGCATCAACAACCTCATGTGGGCATAGTGGAGGGTGTAGTATTTTTTGCCTTGGGCATGGATAGGGCTGGGAGGATGGGGCAGTAATCACCCCTTCCAAACCTTGTGTGGGATCCACAACCTATATTGGTTGTTCTTCAAGGAGATACACTTCATCTTGTTGATCTTTTGTTACCCAAGGCTCTATTTGATTGTTGTCTTCAAGGGGTAGTATGTTGTCCCATCTCCTTCCCTGGGTGTTGACCTTATTTTTATGATGTTCAATGTCATGAGATGATGACATGCACAAACCTATCCTATTACAACCCTCCAAATGTGAAGGAGGATCAACAATGATTAGGGTGGAAAGACTACAAGTTGCATCTTGTAGTCAGCTGGGTGCTCCATGTTTGTTGGTAGCCATCGAAACACCTCTGCCTTTATCCTCTTCCCTTTGTATTCCATGTATTTCATCATGACGTTCACTCATTTCCTCTTGCTCATTGTCGTTGTAGATGGAGAAGGAGTTCCTCTCCCAATCTGAAAAACTCTAATGCTTTTTTGTTTGGGGGTTCAAGTAATATGTCTTCATCGCTGCTAACCTCTAGGACATGCTCTTCCTCTGTGTGGGAATACCTCCACAGTATAGCTCCTAATGGAAAGAAGTCATCAATTGGCGACACCTCATCAAGGGGACCAAAATCTACTACGCAATTTCACTCCAAAGCTCACCATAAAGCCTATTGTCCATGGTGCAGAAATGCTCTTCAAGAGGAAGAAATTCTTGATGATTGGTGAACAACATTCATGTTTGATCTACTTCATTGCTCAAAAGCTCAAGACTGTATTGTTTTCCTTCTTCCATTATTGTCCCAACACCTTCTTGAGGTCTACCTTCAGTTGAGTCATCACTCGATTCGGGCTTTTGGTCTTCTTCTTCGATCTGGGCAGCAAGTAGAGGAGATCGGGCACTTGTCTGCTCCACTTGTCCTCTAACTTGTTTGAAAACCTCTTGGCATAGCTCACATGAAAACTCAGAGTGCAATGAATCATGGAGCCTACACCAATTCAAGAGTAACAACACCTCTAGATCCACTTGATATCTTAGCTTAGACCAATCCATTGCTAATCTGGAGACGAGCTAGTCATATCTTTCCATTATTGGATCTTCATCATCACTTGGGAAGGAAGTTGGATAGTAGAAAACCACGGCAAGTGGTTGTTCCCACTCCTTGAAATATTCATTTTCAGATGCTTGGTCACTATCATTGTAGATGGAGAGGTCCTCTAATCTAATTTCACTTATGCCTTTGTCATCGTTTTCTATTGTCCCAAGGATGTCATCCTTTTCCAGTTTTTGATCTTCAACATCTTCATGAGCTACCTCAACATGGGCTACTGCAAATTCTATTAATTCATCTTCAACTACAATTCATTCCTCTTCTTGAGTGGAGTACTGCTCTTCTTTGATGGAGGGGAATCCTACTGAACTAGTTACAATCATATTTTCATCAATGCACTTTTATGCCCCAAGGCTTTCAGCTCCTCCCTCTTGGTTTTCATTTTCTATGTCTATTGTCCCAACACTAACTTGTGTCCAACTAGTTGGTTTATCTTCAAGGTGTTTTCCTATAGATATTGACAGCTCTTTTACCTCATGGGATGACTCATCCTCATTGAAAGTTGGCTACCCCAACTTGTTCAAGCAGCCCTTGACTTGAGTGATAATGTTTGCACATGATCAACAAGTGAATTTTGAATGAGGTGCATTGTGAAATTTGCACCAGGTTGACATTAGTACCTCCTCCAATCTTAATTCATCCTTGTTGCTCAAGTGCTCTTGGATTAGCTCCTTGAATGCCTTAGCTGCCATGTGGTTTGCAATTCTTCCTCTGGGTCTTCTATGGCTAAAGGTTGATATATTTCCGAAAAGGGAATTTCTCCTTGCAAGACTCTTTCAATTCTTCTCAAGAAATTCAGAAACCCCAATTCATTGTGCCTGTGAGTGCAATGGATCCTACATTTGTCTGCCAATGCAAATTGCTGCAATTTTTTCTTCAATCTCTTGTTTAAATTTGCATGTAGCTGAGTGATGTTGATTTGCAAATGTTGTTCCATCTCAGCTTAGCTCTTGTTTTCCTTCATAATTTTCTGATTTTAAGCTTTAGCATTAAAAGAGATATCTTATCTCATATTTTCGCTTGAAAGTTCTCTTCCAACTTCCAACTTTCAGCTTTGTTGCCTCAACATGTCAGCCCTCCTTTTAGCACTAGTTTTTTTTATGTGTTTTTTATGCACTTCTCAACACAGGTAATGCATAGGTGCATCATCTCTCTTGAAAGAAAATCTTCCACAATTAGATTGCAGAACACTATCCCAAAGTCTCTAATGTCAGGTCTTGACAGTGCTTGGAATATCTAAGGTTGTTTCATGTGATTTGTTGGAATCACAAGGCGGTCTTACAGATGAGTTACAAAGCGTGGGAAGTTGGGTCTGCAAATGGAGTTTCAAAGTGATGTAAGTGAATGAATAGTGGTTTTCCACTCAAAATAACAAGCGGAAACTCACCATGTTCATCAAATTTACCTTTGTGGTGATGCTTGAGATCCCACTCTAACCAAGGACTGAAAGAAATAACAAAAGGGAAAAGGTTGAGAAAGTTGTTCTAAATCTAAGCTACGGATGAACAGTAACAATGGGGGCTGCTATAGTAGACAAACTTCAACAAACTAGATTTTGCTTGACCAAGAGAACTTACAGCTACACAAATTTAGTGCAATCTCCTAAGGTTTGTAGATTTTTAGATTGCACATGCACATCATGAACATGCAACTAAACTAGGTTGCAACAATGGAATAAAGAAGCCCAAGCTAACTTTACATAGCATTTTGTCATCAACAAGTGCTAAAAGTATGGGCTAAAAGCTCATCAAACACTATAACAACAACACCACTATAACAACCATTCAAGAAACTACACACTAAAACTAATATGGGAAGTAGACCATGCATGCAAGATGAGAAAAATCAAAGATAACATCCCTAAAATCATGCAATGTTGTCTTCTATTGCTACACATTCCTTTTACACCAGCTCTCCAACCATTTACAAATGAGGGGAAAGCCCCTATTTATAGTTTTCCAAAGCCCAAATGAATGGCTAGGATTGATTTACATTGTGTGGCTTAGATTTGTTTTACACTAGGGTTTCACCTACCCCACAATATTCGGCAATTTAAAATATAGCTTTTGTCTTTTCCCTATTTTTTCTTTTAATTCCCAGGTGTTGTAGCAATTTTTTCCTCTAGCTGATTGCCCTTTTGCTTGATGTATTCACAACATTCTTTTAAGTCAATCAAACAGGCTCCATTTGTGGATTTGTATCATTGTAGGATGGATTAGCTACCCCCCGATCTGACGAGACAACCCTTGATGGATCATGATCATTTAATGAAAATAAAGACAACTCTCCTAATGGGCCTCCCTGACAGACCCACAGCAGGCTCCATAAATCTTCCATACATGAAACCTAGTAAGTGATTTCATATATAAATCAAGGAAAATATTAATTAGATCCTACAAATGCATCGTTAGATCCATCCATGCATCATTAAAAGATAATAATATTGATATTTGGAGCTCATTTTGACCTCCAACATAAATGCGGGTTCACAGGTGTGAGTGCCACAGGGCGGAAGGATGGTGGATGGTGGAAGGATGGCGGATGGCAGATGGTGGACGAACGACAGACAGAAGGTGAACAATGAAAAACGGATGGAAGGTGGAAGGTGGATGACAAACGAAAGGTAGATGGTGAACAGTGCACGAAAGGCAGAAGGTGGATGGAAGGCAAAAGGCAAACAGAAGGAAAATGGAAGGAAAATGGCAGACGACGGACAACCTTCCATAGGGGCAGACCCACAAGCGCTAAAGGATGGTGGATGGAAGGAGAATGGCAGACGGAAGGCAGACAGTAGATGGAAGGCAGACGAAAGGCAGAAAAAAGGTGGATGACGAACGAAAGGTAGATGAAAGGTAGATGAAATGTGAACGACGGATGACGGACAACCTTCTATAGGGGTGGACCTGCAAGCGTTGAAGGATGGCGAATGACAAATGACCGGCGGATGATAGACAGTTGGCAGACAAAAGGAGGACAATAGATAGAAGGCGGACAATGGAAGAAATTAAAATGGAAGGAAAATGGTGGATGAAAAGGAAACAGAAGGCAGATGGAAGGCAGACGGTAGACAACGAATAGTCTTCCACAGGGGCAGAAAAAAGGTAGATGGTGGAAGGCAGACAGCCTTCCGTAGGGGTGGACCCACAAGCGCTTGACCTAGTGGTTTTACCATCTTGAACCTCAAGTCTACAATCACTGATGACTTCTACGAAATGTGCAACTCAAGGCAGTCATGAAGGCTTCATCATTGATCAATAGTAAAAGGGAGAAGGTGGATGGAAGGTGGATGGAAGGCAGACAGTGGACGAAAGGTAGACAAAAGGCGGATGGAAGGTGGATGAAAGGCGGATGACGAAGGGTGGATATCCTTCCACAGGGATAGACCTGCAAGCACTGAAGGAATATAGATGATGGACGGTCAGCGAATAGAAGGCAGACAGCAGACGAAAGGTGGAAGGTGGAGTGAAGGCTGATGGTAGACAGAAGGTACATAGAAGGAAAATGAAAGGTGGACGAAAGGCGGACAGAGGGTGGATAGTGGATGGAAGGTAGACAGAAGGCGGATGAAAGGTAAATGATGGATGCAAGGTGGATGGAAGGAAAATGAAAGGTGGATGATGAACATAAGCTAGATGAAAGGCAGACAGAAGGTGGATGGTAGACAGCGGACGAAAGGTGGAAGGCGGACAGTAAACGAAGGAAAAAAGGTGGAAGGAAAATGGCGAGTAGAAGGCGAACAACAGAAAACCTTCCATAGGGGTAGACCCACAAGCACTTGACCTAGTGGTTTTACCATCTTGAACCTAAAGTCTAGGATCACCGATGACTTCTGCGGAATGTGCAACTCAAGACGGTCATGAAGGCTTCATCATTGATTGACAGTGAAAGAGGGTGCAATGAGTACAAATTACACAATACGGGGGGAAGTTAAGGGTCGACTGCTACAAAAATGGTGAAATGGGAACGAAGATCCGCATAGAGTGACCCGCAACTGCAGTTCTTCAAAGCATGAAGGATGCAACAGTAAAAGCGAGTGCAGAGTTCACATATTGGGTGGACATCAAGGCTTGGGCACAGGCGAACAATGAAGCACAAATGGCGAACAACAAAGGGAAACCTATGAAAGTAGGCCCACCAGGGCTCATGGACGTCAAGGGCAAGGACCAAGGGGAAACCCATGGGACTAAGCCTGTAGAAGCAAATGACTTGGTGAAACTCAGCTAGGTGATTTTGGCCAACATGATAATTGATCATTTTGACGCTTGGGGCCAAGTTGGGCTAGAAAACAAGGGTGCCCATAGGAGACGATGGAAAAATATCCCATTAGGAGAAGAAGCAAGCTGACGGGAGAAAAAGAGAGGGGGTCCCTACCTTCGGTGGGTGTGTGTGAAAACATACACAACAAGTTCAAGGATCCACAACACACTACAACACCCTGTCGACCATGAACATGCAAGAGAAAATCTCTAATCGCGAGCACAATGATCAATGCGGATGTGCAACACAGATAGAGCATGATCTAGAAAAATCCAAAAGCATCATGAATCACTAGAGAAGCATCCGCATCAACTAAACTTACTATAATCACATCATCTTCATTTAGGAGCACCAACTAAAGCAACAAAATGATTGTCAGAACACAACTGCTCATAACTCAATCAAATCTTCATGTAGATCGCTTAAACTTAATGTGGATAAACTAGATATATTCGAAAAAAAACCCTTTAATCCACAACCATTGATCATCAACGTACTGTGCTAACCAAAAAATTGAACTACACTTCACCACTGACAACCTAGAACTTATTTCATTACAATTTCTCAATATCCTCAACATATATAGCTTCTAAGACATTAATTCCAATAGTGTTGGCATCAATGACAACCACGTATCAACAACACAACAACAACATCCAACAATAACATTCCTTTGAATCAAGCGATCAATCAACATTTTTTTGAAAGATAACCATGAAATGTGCAAAAAAAAAAATATTTGCATTGGGTATGGAAAGACACTTTATAGGCCCCTACTGGTAATGGTAGCCAATCAAGGCATCATGGTTTCATAGAGTTAACCCTTTTGGAGGACTTCCTATGTATGAAAATTCAAGATTTTGTGAGCACGCCTTAATTTGTAAGTTCTAGATTTAATTTATCAAGAATGGGATGGGGAAAATCAAGTATTTTATGTAGATCAGGGTAATGGCTATTTCATTGTGATTTTTTCTTCCAAAGAGAAAAGAGATGCAGTGTTTAAGGTTAAATTGTGGGTCTTTAAGGGATTGAGTTTATTCATTTAGCCATGGGTTCCAAATTTTGACCCTTCCACTACTATGATCAAGTTTGTCCCATTTTGGATCCAACTCCAATCTCTTCCTTTGGAGTATAGAGTGCCAAAAACTGTGGAAATTCTGGAAAATAAGTTTAGTAACATTTTAAAGCATGACATGAAATTTTTTAAGAGTCTAGCTAAACCTGCTAGAGTGTGTGTTCTTCTAGATACAGAAAAGGCCTTTCCTTCCAAATTTTGTATTAAATCCAAGTTTTGATCCTAGGTAAGGAATATTTTAATAGAAAATCCTTATAATGTTTGTATGGGTTGTCACGCTTTTGGTCATTCAGTTAAGAATTGTAAAGAAATAAAGTTTCTCGATGAGAGGCAATTTAATGAAAAACAAAAAGATTTTTTCTCTAAGTCTCTTGTTTCTTCTAAGAAGGCATCTGAAGGGGGTGTTCCCTTGTCTTCTTAGCCATCATGTTCACATTGTGTTGATAAATACTTTTTTCAACAATTCTTTTCAGAGCCAGATGTTTTTGTTGCTAAGGTAGCTAAAGGGGGTTTGTCTTCTTCTTCTCATCCATCATGTTCAAATCTTGTTGTCCATGAATCACCTTGTAATAACATTTCATCTAGTTTTTCTCCTTTGGACAAGGGTAATTCCATTGCATATTCATATTACACATGGCCATTTTTTTTTTCATTTCAATCTTCGAGATCAAAGTATGTCCCCTAGGGGTTGGCTTCTACCAATTTTTTTCCTAGAAAAGTTTATAAAGTTGTGGTCCATACCTGTGAGGAGGTTAGGGAAAAGTTTTCTTTTTCAAAATGGTCAAGTGGTCAAGGTTTGGGAATGCAACTTTCTATTAATATATCAGATGCATGGAGGGAAAAAGGATTGTTTCACTTAAGGTATTTGATAGGTTGTTGCATTTATATATGCCACAAGCTTCTCTGTCTAACATGTAGTAGTTAGGTGGTATAATTTCAATATTGATGTGGGAAATTTTTTCTTCAAAAAATGTTGCATCTCATGAGGGTATTCTTAAGATTGGCTATCCCTAACTTTACTAGAATCTAATACATCTAATGAATATGAGTTTCAAGGTTGAGAGGATGAGGTATCCTGTTTGAATTTTTTTGATAATCAGGATTTTGCAGATGGTGGTAATTTGGAAAAGTTAGCAAATCATTTTGCTACTATGGTGGGTTCTAAGTTGTTTGATGAAATTGAAGAGGAATTTTTAAAGGAATAAAGGGAGTTTCATTCAACTATACCTGAGACACAGTTAGAAGTTTCTACAATAGTTTCCAAACCATCTGAAGTTGCTACAAAGTTGGGAGCTAAGATTTTTGACAAGTCAAAAGAATAAAGTGCAAATTTTATAAAAGAAAAAGAAGAGGTTTTTGTTACTAAGCAAGAAGAAGGAGAATATGACTTCTCAAATGTATTAATTATCTTCCAAACACCTCTTTCATCATCCCTTGTGAAGAAGTCTCTAGGTAAAAGGGGAAGCAAATCTAATGCAACCAAGATTCAGGAGGAAATCAAGGCAGGAAAAAAGTCTACTTTGGATGGGAGTATAAAGAAGAGATTGAGGGGAGCAAGCTACTCTCCTTGATCCCAATGACGATCATCTCTTGGAATTTTAGGGGCATTAATGACCCTAACAAGAGGGCCTAGATCAAGCAACAGATAAATGCTTGTGGGGCTTGTTGATGGTGTTTTCTGCACAGCAACAACTCAGACAAAAAATGATATTCTCTCTCTCTTGAAAGATAATCTTCAACAATGAATTGTTGAAAATCACCCCAAGGTCTCTCGGGTGTCAGGTCATGACAATGCATAAACAACTCATATATAATGTGAAAATGCTGGTAATCACAAGGGGCCTTACAAATGAACAATGCTGGAAGTGAATTTTCGTCAAATGCAACAATATGGTGATGCTTTCAATCCTAAAACTAACCTAGATTCAAAATAAACAACAAAAGAGATAAGGGTTTAGAGAGATTATATTCAATTCTAACTCCTAAGATCAATCACAATAATGATGAAAGCTACAAATGGGCAGATCCCCAATAAAACCGATCTCTACTTGATCAAGGACAAACCTGCAACTACACAGAAATGGTGCGATCCTCTGGGGAAATCTGAAGATTTTCAAACTTTGAACATTCATTCACATACCCAACTGCTAGCACAATGTAAACAAGCATTCATAGTTGAACTTAGCACAGAAGTGAGGCCCAAACTAACTTTACACAGCAATCTACAATCAGAAAATTTCTAAAAGTATGGAACTGGAAATCGATCAACATCATTAACATTTCACCATCATTGTAAAAGAGCTAAAATCTAACATCTAACATCTAATATCTGAGAATCAAGAACAAGAAACCATAAAAACTGTTGAAAATAAATACAAAGTTTGCCAAACCAACAATCCAATTGCATTAATTCTCCAGCATTACATAACAATTTCAAGTCTCTCATCTCCTACAGCTAATTCTGAAAACTACTTGTCAATTTTGGCCTTCTAACTTAGCAAAATTCTGGCCTAGTCAAACTCCTAAAATCTCCCCCCTTACAAATGAGGCACAAATGCCATTTATAGAGAACCCCCCAAACATGTCAGCCTAATTAGATTTTACAATAATAACTGGCCTCAAAATAGGTCATCCTAGGGAGAAATTTGGTAACAAGGCACACATTAAATGTCGGTACTACAACAAGGTCGGCCTAGGAGAAATTCAAAAGAGGACAAGATTTGCATTAAATGCATGAATATTATCCATGTCGGCCCACAATCTCCAGCAAGATCAGATTCACATGCCCTCCAGAAAGTCCTCCAGCTGTAGACAGTTTTGGCACAGATTCTTAGGCAGGTCCCACTTTTGAAAAATTAAATTGAACATTTCCAGATTTCCCTGTTTTGGCACGAATCCATATGAAAGTCCCCATTTTAATATTTGTTTAGTCCTGAAAAACAGATATCATCATTAATAGCCCACATGTCCAAATTAAATTTGAATAAAATCTTGACTTTTTCTAAAAAACTTACATTTTTATAAGGAAACTTTCCATTTTCATAATTTTTTCCATTTTTGGAAGTGTTATTTTCAACATCTTTTCAAGAAATTTTCATTTTCAGGAACATTTTAAAAATCCATTTTTGAAAATAAATAAATAAATTATTTTCAAAAAAATTTCCATTTTGGGAAATTTCGGGATTTGGGCCCTTCCGGGGAAATCAGACCAAGGGGAAAATCCAGAAAAATCTGGGCCAGGCGGACTCCAGACCAAAATCCGAGAAAATCCAGGCGGACAGGAATTCGGGAAAATCCAGGCGAACAGGAATCTGGGAAATTCCAAGGAGACAGGATTATGGGAAATTCTAGCCAGACAGGATTATGGGAAATTCTAGCCAGACAGGATTATGGGAAATTCCAGCCAGACAGGATTATGGGAAATTCTAGCCAGACAGGATTATGGGAAATTCCAGCCAGACAGGAAAATCTCGGATTTTGTTCAGAACTTAGTTTTTTCGAAGCACAACTTGGGGAAAGGACTTGGACAAGCAAGATGAACATCTAAGGACCTCCAAAGGCAATAAAATAAATAAAATTAAGGGGCCAAAAGACACTAAAAGCCAGGGAAAAAAAAGAAGGTCCCCACTTTCAGTGGGGCGTGTGTGCAAAACTGCACAACAGGGCTGATATAATTATTTTACAAGAGACCAAGCTATCTAAGGAAACTTATGAATCTTTTTTTGTTAAATGGGCATTGTGGAAGTCTTGTCAATCATAAGCTCAAGGAGCTTCAAGGGGTTTATTAACCTTTTGGAAACTAAATTCAATTCTAATGGAGCTTATATCTAATCAATCACATTGGAAAATGATGAGGGTTACTCATTTTGATTTTAGTTTGTTTTGGTAAATTTGTATGCTCCAAATTCAACAGTTGGCAAAAAGGTATTATGGGATGACTTGACCCTAAGTTTAGAGCAAGCAAGTGATGAGAAATTTATTCTTGTAGGATATTTTAATGTACTCCTCTCCCTAGATGAAAAAATGGGAGTCATTATACCTCCTCATAAAACAATGGAGGACTTTAACATGTTTGTTCAAAATAAAGCTCTTATAGATGTTCAACTGATCAAAGGTAAATTTACATGGATAAACAAGAGGATATATTTTTTGCATATAGTTGTATAGTTGGAAAAAAAATTACATCCTCAAGTTGGATCATAGGGAGTAATATGTTAGATTTGGAAATTTTTCCATGGCCTGGGTCTGATCATTTTCCTACATCATTGAGCATCTCAACCAACTATTCTTCTCCCAAATGCAAAACAATTTTCAAATTTGAGTCCATGTGGTTTCGTCATCATGAATTTTTATCTCTTTTGAGAATTTGGTGGGAGCAAGCCCCATACGTGATGGGTTCATGTATGTTCATATTTTATAGAAATTTGATGTATGCTAAAGGGAAAATTAAACAATGAAATGTGCACATTTTAAAAAACATTTTTATCTAAAGATTGTGGTTTCAAAACAATTAGCAGATATAAATGGTCAAATTATATCTCAAGGATTAACCACACTATTGTATGAGCAGAAAAATAAATTGCAATTAGAATGGGAGTAGTTGGTGTTGGGTGAGGAAATGTATTGGAGAAGGAAATCCCGCGAGTTGTGGCTGAAAGAAGGGGATAAAAAAAATAAAAAATTCATGTATCCACTCAAGTAAAGAAAGCTAAGAGTGCAATTTTCAAAATTCAAAATAGTACCACAAGAAATTGGTTGTCAAATCTAGATGAAATATAAAAAGAAGGCATAAATTTATTTAAAAATTTGATATTAGTTCCAATGGGGCAGCCTTCTAGGCTTGAGCAAGAAAGGGTGGAGATGTTGCAAGAAATCCCCACAATAATTATCGAAAATAAAAATTCATATCTTATAAAGCCCTTCACTCTAGAAGAGGTGAAAACAATAGTTTTCTCAAGTTAGCACCGGATAAAGCTCCTAGCCTTGATGGCTTTATGGTTGTATTCTACCAAAAAAATTGGGAATTTATTGGTAATGGTATCTTGAAGTCCCTAGAAGAATATAGATCTTCATGTCCCATGTTAAAACAATTCAATACTACTCATATAGCTTTGATCCCAATGGTCAAGAAACCAAAGTATTTTTTAGAATTTCACCCTATCTCTCTCTATGATACTATTTACAAGATATTTACTAAAGCTATTTATCTTCGGTTTCTTCCAATTATTTTGAGTATAATATCAACAGAGTAGGGGGTTTTATGCTAAGAAGGGAAAAACTTGAAGGAGCCTTGGTAGAACATGAATTTCTTCATTCAATATCTTCACACAGTATTTCCTATTTTATCATTAAGTTGGATATGATGAAAGTTGATGACAAAGTGGACTGGGCTTTTCTATTACAAGTTTTGAAAAAGTTTGGCTTTCACAATAAATGGTGGAAATGGATACTATCTTGCTTATTAGGAGAAATTTTTTAATTCTTATCAATGGAACACCATCAGAGATTTTTAACTCCACACAAGGTGTAAGGAAAGGGGGTCCTTTATCACCCTTTCTCTTTATTATCTTAATAGATGCTCTTAGTAGATCTATTCAAAAATCCCATAATTAGGGGTTGTGGAAAGGAATAGCTATTCCTTCAACTCATATATCAACTACACACTCTTTATTCGCAGATGATACAATCCTGTTTGGCAAGACAATGATTCAGGAAGCTAAACATATTAAATCTTTATTGGATAAATATTCTCTTGCTTCAGGGCAAAAGATAAATGTTGAGAAGTAAAATATTTATACCTTGAATATCAAGGCAGGCTTAAAAGAGTAGATTGTCAAGATTTTTGGTTTTTAATTTGTTGAAATCCCATATAAATATCTAAGTATTCCTTTCTTCACAGGTGCAAATAGGGTTTCATATTGGGATAAGGTTATTCAAAGCATTCAATTACGGATTGCTAGTTGGAAGGGAAGGTGGTTATCTTTATCAGGAATAATTTTGATTCCACTTATTTCATTGGAACACATTTGTGTGGAGAAGTTAAAAGGGGGTGTTGGTATTCATAAAATGTCAGGTAGAAACCTAGCTTTAGGTGCTAAGTTGGTGTGGCATATGTATACCAAGCCTCATGCCAAATGGTGCAGGGTCATGCAAGCAAAATATTTGCATGTTTCTTCTTCAAGTACAATTCTCACAATTTCAAACCCTCCCTAAGGCTTTACAATGTGGAACTTTCTATTAAATTGTCGAAAGGTAATTACTCCTTACTACCTGGGAGATTCATAATGGGTAGCAGGAAAATTTTTGGAAGGATTCATGGAACGGGTATCCTCCTCTAAGTAATCATCAAGATCTTCAAGTATTAGAGGCTATTCTTAGTCTGAGTTGGGGGGATAAATTTAAAGACTATTTTCAATCCATAGATGTCTTGATGCAGAGCAAAGCATTTTGGTTCAATTTTTTAGAGATTGGGATTCAAAGTTATTGCAATAGTGGAAATATCTTGTGCTTCGTTTTAAAGGTAAATTCACCAAGATATTAATCAAAAAATGGATAGAGGTAAAATTGGTGTGGCTACCCCCGCCAGAAAAATTCTACAAGTTGAATTTTGATGGTGCATCACATGGTAATCCATGGAATTCAGGAGCAGGAATGGTAATAAGAGATCATCATGGTTCAATCACTATATAAAAATCAATTCACCTTCCAGTTTGTTCAAATAACTTGGTAGAATCTAAAGCTTTGTTGTATGGTCTGGAGATGCAAATAGTTTTACAAATTAGTAATTTTCAAATTGAAGGGGATTTGATGCTCATTATTAATTCATGCAAAGAAATAAAACTATATAATTGGAAAATAAAATATGTTTTGGAAAAATCATGGAAATTAATAGATTATTTGTCAATTTTTCAACTAAAACATATGTATACGGAAGGAAATTGTCTAGAAAATTTGCTAGCAAACATGGGTTGTGATCAGACACAAGATGAAGTAGTGTATGATAATAATTCAAAAAAAATCACTCAAGCACTAGTAGATATTATACACAAGGAAAAGGTAGCTTGTTAATGTCAACATGTTGGTATGTAAGCCATAAGTACCAAGGTTCAGTAAAAGTGTTAAAATCCACACAATTCAAATGCTTGGATTAGCATGGAAAATCAATAATGTATACTCGTACAAAGGGAAAATTTAGTGATCGTATGGAGAATAAAAATTGGTTCACACGGGGGAAAGGGTCACCATAGGGTCACCATGGTTTCTTTCATAAGCAAATTCGTAAATGATGATTTTGGCATTAGCTAACATGTTACTCACAAAATCAATTTACCTCTCCTAAAAGGAAATTAATTTTCTCCAAGGTCTATATCACTAGGTCATGACCATGCAAGATAACTTAGTAATCATTCTAATGCTATTTCCAATTAAAGGGGCCTATGATGGACTTCAAGTTATTTTAAAATTTACTTTCTATCATATAGTAAAGTAAATCCTTGTACAAATCATCATTCCTGATATATTTCACTATGCACTATTGAAATATAATATATAAATCAACTTTAGTTGTTATCTTACTCAATTCTTGACCTCTTATTGTTTTATAGGCTACATATATAAATCAAATTATTATAGAATATTATAAGCACATGGTTATACTAAGAGGGGGTTGAATCAGTATTATGTGCAGGTGTTTGTGAACTACCAAAAAACACAAAACAATTTAGAAATACAAAAGAAAACAAACACAAGACTACCACATGATTAGCCTAGTTGGATTCAAAACAAAATGAGATAACAAACAACATATTTACCTTGTCTTGAATTTATCCTTTGGTTGACCCTTGATGGTTGGTTTTTTGTGCTCCCTTTGATGGAAATAATACTAAAGTGGATGCAAATGGATTCAAAACGATGAAGGTGTGATGAGGATTTCAATGAGCAAAGTGGGTAGTTGAGAAGATGAATACAATGGAATAGATAGGATGAAAGCTTGAATATGAAATAATGGTGGATGAAGGTAAAATGCAAGAGCTTGATAGTTGGAGAGATGAATTTGGTTGAGTTGCAAGTGTGTGTATGAAAAATGAATAATGCATCAGAATGAAAGAATTTTTCATTTTATGGAGAGGAACCCTAAAAAGGATGGACAGTTGAGATTTTTCCACCATGGGCAAGATGTAGGACTATAGTGAGTTGAGGACTCACAAGCCCTCACATCTTTCCATGTGGAAGATGAAGTGTCCAAAGTACATGATGAGATGGAAGGAGGGTATATGATGTGGAGGAAGGACATGTACCTTGAAAGTACATTGGGAGATGAGAAGATTCCTTGGAGGAATAAAAAGTGAATTTAAAATTCACATGATTGGGGAATCTTGTGGATAAGACAAGGTTCCAAAGGGAGAGGGAGAAAGTACCTTGGATAAGACAAGGTGTCTAAAAAGGTAAGCATTTTTCATATGTGACTTGATGACTTGATGTGACAAGTCAAAGATTCCATGGGGAAGAGTTCACATGTGACTTGATGTGACAAGTCAATGATCACACAGGGAAGAGTCCACATGTGACTTGATGTGACAAGTCAAAGATCACATGGGGAAGAGAAAAAAGAATTTAATATTCCTTGGAAGGATAAAAGGAATTAAAAATTCTTTGAGAGGTTGATTAGGCTAGTTAATGAAGGATTAGAGGAGAGGTTAGGTGGCTAAGAGAGATTAGGTGTCAACTTGCAAAATTTGGAGGATGTGACACATCCTAATCAAGGATTAGGCATGTGCACATTCCTAATGATGGAATTAGGAGGTTGATTAAGATTAAGGAAGAGATGTGACATGTGAGGAATTAAATAAATGTCATATTTATTTAATTCATTTGATGAAAGGGGGATAAAGGGTGTAAGGTATTTAATTATTAACTAGATACCTTAGGGATTAGAAGAACTTTAGGGGTATAATTAAATAATAGTGATATTACTTAATTAATGTGGATAAGGGGATGTTTAGACGAAAAGGGATAAATTTGGATAAATTTAGGTGTCTACATTTTGCGTCTCTTTGAGATGGTGTTACGAAGTAGCATCACTTCAAAGAAGATTAAAACATAGAACCCATAAGTAGATGGTTATATTGGGAAAGATGCCCCATTCATCAAAGGAGTGACTGGCAAGAAAGATGATGGGAGTGACGGTGAAGGTTAGGGATTGAGGATTCCCCTTTGAGAGGACGTGCGGGTTCAAGAAAACACAGGTGTGCTCTCGAAATGGATGATGTGATGCAAGGGGAGATGAGGAAGATGATGCAAAGGGATGGATGAGAGAGGATGATAAGTGATATCAGATGGATGAAGCACAAATTGATGTGAGGACAAATATGGTGTTTCCCCAAACAAGCTACAAGCCAAAATGGGTTGATGATAGATGGAGTGTTGTCGTTGAGGGGATGATATATCCCAAAACAACACAAAAGGATAGGGAAGGATGCATCCCAAGGATGAGGATGATTGGATCGATGCTTGTAACAATTGATGAAGGATGAATGGATGAAGCAAAATTGTGGAATAGGAGATGAAATGAAATCCAAATGTAATTTTCCATCTTTAGGAGCACTGATTTTTGCTATAGCAGAAGAAATGATACACCAAGGTATAAAGAACCAAGGCAGATTAGTGTCTAATGCATGAAACAAACACAACAAACAAGAAGGCTATCCCAACACCCTAAAGTCACAATGACCTTAGTTGGGCCAGGTATTGGGATAACCACAAGCACATAGGTTGCCCCAGTTTCACACAAGATCGCGGGGATCTTGGCGGGTACTACGCAGGACAACCAAGAAGAAACAAACAGAAAAAAGATCAAGATATGCCCCTATGTTGACCAGTCAAAATGTACCATAATATGATGGATCATGGCAGCCTTGATAAGTGATGATAGGGAGCTCAAATGATAAACAAAAGCCAAAAGCATCAAAATATTGCAATCAGTTTCAAATGTCCTTTTTCATAGGATAAGGGGGTGGATGGGATTGATGAGGTATGTTAGGAAGGATGCATCCTGTTGAGACCGATGATGGATACTAAACTAAAAGATTGATATGACGCAGGACACTCAAAACTGATTGGATCAGTTGATACTAGTGGATCTTGTTTGTTAAGAACCAGCTAGATAATGGCATAGCTTGATGACATGACATAAGAGACAAGATACAAGACAGAAGAATAACACACCCTAAAGACCTAGGGGCTCAGGTACTGATCAAAGATTAGCCTTGCCTATGTGAAAGCACAAAGCCCTTATAGTTTGATGAAAGGCTAACAATTGACCAAGGATAAAAGTGAAAAGAGGATGATGAAGACTAACAAAGATAGGAAGGATGAAAGGAGTAGACGAGCATAGCAGAAAGACTGATGATAGATGATAAAGGAGCCCTAGGGGAGGATCAAATGATCAAACTTTCCTATGTGAAATTGTAGGGGCAACATAATTCGACAAAAGGCCAAAGAAAAATGATGGATAAAGGATGATGAGAAGATAACCCTAAGAAGAGGATAAAAGGATGGAACTAATACGATGGGTCAGGATAGACTTGTTGGATTGGATAGGATGAAGATGATCACATGAAGCTGAGGGATAGGATAGTTATCCAAATCATCAAAATGAATTGGGGGGATGATATGATGGAGAGATGAATGATGAAAAAGGATAGGAGACAGAAAAGATGTGCAAAAGATGTAGAAGTGATGGCAATAAGGTAGATGACATTGGATTACATTGGGAGTAGCCTATAGCTAGATACCAATGACAAGGGATTATGAGATGAGATGAGGATAAAGATAATGGGATGGATAGATAAAGAGAAGGATATGGAAAGATGTTAGAATGGATGGATAAAGGGATTGTTTAGATGGATAGGAAGATAAGGATGGGGAGATGAAAGGGATCATTTAGATGGATAGGAAGATAAGGATGGGGAGATGAAAGGGATCAGTTAGATGGATAGGAAGATACAGATGTGGAGATGGAAGGGATTGTTTAGATGGATAGGATGTCTCCAAGGAATTATTGCACAAAGGAAGAAGTTTCCCTCACTTTAGATATGTCATGTGTGATGAGGCATGAAGTATGGAAGATAGAAGGATGAGAAAATAAGGGAGTGAGATGGATATGGATAGGATGCATGGATAAGGAAGGGAGATTAATGGTAGAATGATGGGTGGACTAGGAAGGTAGATGAATGTGGATGAGGATTAGGATAGTGTGTAGGTAAAGGGGGAAGAATACTAAGAGGTGTCCAAAGCATGCATAGCGAGGTGCCCCTGTCTTTATCAAGATCACAAGAAGGATGGAGGGGTTGGAGATAAATGGGATATGATGTTAGGCTACTTAAGATAGGTGGGATGGAGGAAAAGGATGTAGGGGATGTATAGTAGGAATATGTGTGCATAGCAAGAAGCATATCAGGAAGCATAGTGGATGGAGGGGATGCATATAAGGAAGCTACCCCCCAAGTGTGAAAAAGGACAGATAGGGATTTACGCATGATGCGTATTTCCAAGGTTTTTCATCATGGTACTTATCCAAGGTGCTTTCTTTAAAAAATTTCACCATTGGATGAATTATTTCTCTTTACTCTTTTATGTTTTTGAATTTTTTTAAAAAAATTTGCCTTTTTTTTGTATTTTTGACAATTTTTTACATTTTTGATTTTTTGAATTTTTGGATTTTTTGGATAGAATGTGGATGGAAATGGGTAAGGATGGGGATGTGGATAAGTGGATTTGGAATACATGTGATAATGATATGGATGAAGGACTCAAGCATCAAGTTCCATATGAGGTATTAAGAGCCCATGTGTGAAGCGACTGTTGGATGTTAGTACAACCTTATTAAGATAAATGGATTATGCAAGAGTATGAATTAGAGGGATTTGATGGGGGGGATATGTGGGATAATGTATGGGATGTTGGAAAGGGTATGGATAGAATTATGGGGTAGGTGTGTGATGGGGTGGTGAGTTCAGGACCAACATTGGCATATTTGGTGGTGTATGGGAAAGGATAAGAGGATTAATGGATGGAGAATGCAGGGATAATGGAGGAGATGACATAGTGAATTTTGGGACATAAGGACCCAAAAAACATTTAGGAGATGAAAGGGGTGTATGATTAGCTTTTTTATTAGCAACTTTGGATGGTGTTGATACATATTTTTCATTTTCAGGCATTGAATCTTTTTTCTTTGGGATCCACATGGTTTTGATTTTTTCTTTGGTGGGCCTTTGTGGCCTGTAGATTTGATTTGGATTTTGGATTTGATTTTCCTTTTCATCACCATGTCTTTTAGAGGGGACATGAGGATATTTTGATTCATGTGGATGTTTAGATTTATGTATTTTTACCTTAGCATCTAAAGTGCTTTTAATAGCAATGGGATGGGTGCGAGGAGATGGATGATGTGAAGCGATGGAGGTAGGATTATGGGAATTATGTGTAGATGGATGATGTGCGGGTATGTGCCTTTCTTGATCCTGATTAGGGGACATTCGAGTGGGATGTTTATGACGGATGACATGGATAGGTGATGAATGAATGAAAGGATGAATAGGATGAGATGGAGGAGGTGATTTGGGATATAAGGGCCCAAAATAGACATAGTAGGCAGAGGGACATAAGGACCCAAGATGGATGGATTAGATGAAGGATGGGAGATGGTGGATGGAGGGATGTAATGACCCAAAATGGATGGAGTGGATGAGGGAGGAATAGGGATGGTTGTTTTGAGGTGGTACGATGGAGGAAGGGGGATGGCAACAAATGATTTGGCGGAGTGATGGGAAGAGCCTATATTCTATTTGGAAGAGGTTTGTTGAGGACGTCTAGAGGTTGTACCAACATCTTTAGATTGTGAGTCTTGGGAAATAGGTCCAAGACCTCGCATATAGAGTTGTTCATTGACTTCAATGGGCTCTAAAATACCTTGCTCATGAAGGCCTAAGCCTTTTCCTTGATGATTTATGTTCTTAAGCATTCGATCCATGAAAGAATTTTTGTTATTCTAGAAGAATGATGTGAGTCCATTATTAGGCAGGAGGATGATGGGTGGTATATATGCTTTTTTTTCTTTTGCAAGGACCACCGATGCAAATGAATACGAATCCAAGATCACCTGCATGCAAATGGATACTTGTCACATGCAAAAGATATGAAGAACCGAAAAAGATGTTCTCTGTAAACCTCTCAGTAAAAATGCATTAAGAGAATCAATTATTACAAAGTGATCAATCCTTATGAAGGAGATCACGAAACCCTAAAAGGGAAACCCTAAATGAAACCCTAGTGTGCACACTTAATAATTAATAATTAATTAATAAATGTGTGCCCCTAGTACAGCAAGTAATAAGAGGAATAAGTGACTTAATTAATTAATCAATCGTGTAATTAATTAAGCATAATAACAATACTCCTAACACCTATAAGATGAACTTAGGAAGAAGCTAAAACACTAGAATAAGATGCATGAAAAGCAAAGATGGGTCTAGAGCAGCATTTGATCAGTGCCATTTACAAAATGCGATAAGGAGTAGAGAGAAGGAAAAACCGGTGGACAAAACCCCTTACAATGAGACTTATGCTGAAAACGGAAGAACTTCTGTGAGTAACTCTTGGAGACGATATAGGCAAACAAATGTTACGTATACTGGCTGGATGAAAGTCTTGATTGACTCGAATCATGATAAACGAGAAAACAGATGCCACGGAACACTCAAAAAATCCAAACGGGAACAACCCTGGAATCTATGAAGTAGCAAGAAATTATTGAATGATGTATTACTGAAAATGAAGTGCAAAGATGCAAGATGCACTCTCCCAACTGCCAAAATATCCAAGTAATCGCCAAACAACCCATCGGGCCAAATCTGGACTAAGTGATAAACCTAGGACAGATACAGAAAAATTGCATGGACAGCAACCTAGAGCTCCTCAATACCTTTCCGACGCTTCAAACGAGGCGAAAAATGGAGATAAGTGGCAAAAAGGATTATGTGAGCTGGAAGCATAAAAGAAAGTACATCTGGTCAAACAGCAATAAATCTTAGGAAAATAGTAAAATACTGAAAAATAAACAGCACTACTGAAAAGTGCTCGGAACCAGCTTTCCGGCGATATCTCGTTTACCCGATTTTGATACCGTATGCCCAAGTTATGGCCAAAAGAAAAAAACTGCTTCTTTAGGAAAAACTAGGGTTAGGAGGAACCAAAAGAGGAGCCAGCCGCACGGATGACATCATCCGCAGCGTCATGCTGGCGATCAACAAAACCACGAGCTTGCTCGTGGCTTTGAGAGCGTCAGTAGGCATCTCAAAAAATTCGGTTGCGGTTTCACGTGCATGGGCGGAATATTCCACGTACCACAGAGCATAATGCACCATCTGCGGAAAATATTTTTGCTTAGCCGAAATTGGATAGACCGGATCGGACCAGCCGGTGAAGAATGGCTGATAGAGATGAGAGGGAGATCGGTAGTAATACTTCAGTTGGTATTCGTGTGGATGTGGATTGGTCAGCCACTGGAAACCTATATTTGGGCCGGCCGTGGCTTTCCAGAAGCAGCTATTTTGAATTTTTGAATTTCTCGCCTCAATCTGCGTGCTGGGGAGGCCGTACGGCCCCCTCGGACAAAATTTTTTTGCCTCCGACCAACTTGCACCAAAATAGACAAATTTTATATGAAAATAGGGGTTTTTGGGCACTGCGGACTCAATGGTGAGGTCCGTTTTGTCCCAAAATGCCCAAAAAATTAGGCTACCCCTAGATTCAATCAAAAAATTGCATGAGGAAACCCTTGCACCCGAAACTCACGAAGAGGCCATATCTTCAGATCACGAACAAGCAGCTGCAGGTCTGGAGCTCTGATACCATGTTAGAATCCAAGATCACCTGCATGCAAATGAATACCTGTCACATGCAAAAGACATGCAGAACCAAAAACAATGTTCTGTAAACCTCTCAGTAAAAATACATTAAGAGAATCAATTATTACAAAGTGATCAATCCTTATGAAGGAGATCACGAAACCCTAAAAAGGGAAACCCTAAATGAAACCCTAGTGTGCACACTTAATAATTAATTAATAAATGTGCCTAAGTTTAGCTTAAGTAATAAAGAGAAATAAGTGACTTAATTAATTAATCAATGTGATGTAATTAATTAAGCATAATAACTTATTACTCTAACAAGTGGGCAGAGGGACATAAGGACCCAAGATGGATGGAGTAGATGAAGGATGGGAGATGGTGGATGGAGGGATGTAATGACCCAAAATGGATGGAGTGGATGAGGGAGGAATAGGGATGGTTGTTTTGAGGTGGTACGATGGAGGAAGGGGGATGGCAACAAATGATTTGGCGGAGTGATGGGAAGAGCCTATATTCTATTTGGAAGAGGTTTGTTGAGGACGTCTAGAGGTTGTACCAACATCTTTAGATTGTGAGTCTTGGGAAATAGGTCCAAGACCTCACATATAGAGTTGTTCATTGACTTCAATGGGCTCTAAAATACCTTGCTCATGAAGGCCTAAGCCTTTTCCTTGATGATTTATGTTCTTAAGCATTCGATCCATGAAAGAATTTTTGTTATTCTAGAAGAATGATGTGAGTCCATTATTAGGCAGAGGATGATGGGTGGTATATATGCTTTTTTTTTCTTTTGCAAGGAGACTACCATGGAAGAATGTAAGAGTACCAAGAGGATATGCAAGCGGCGAGGGAATAGTAGGTTTAGGCGACAATGGAGGATCATGAGATGGAGATGATGGGATAGAAATATTTGGATGGGTGGTATCAAGAGAGGGATTAGGGGATATGATAGTATCTAGATTTGTGATGGTAGGAGATAAGGGATTATGTGATGGAGATGGAGACAAGGGCTCATGAGATGGAGTGGTGAAATCTTCAATGTTAAGGGAGTTGTGAGATGGAGTGGATGGAGGATTGTGATCTTGAGTAGGACTAGGTAGGTTGACAAGATCTTGATGTGGAAAAGGAGATATGTTGGCATGCTTTGGATCAAGCTTGTGGGATGACTCATCTTGTGTGGATGGTAGGATGACAGAGTGTTGGAGAGACTCCTCAAGTGGGAGAGATGGAAGGATGGAGGATTCGTGGAGTTTATGAGAGGGGATTTTAGTGATACTAGGGGTAGGAGAAGTGGATTGGATTTGGGTGTCTTCAATGGATTGGGTGGATCTAGGAGTAGAATATGGTGATGGGTTTTCGTTATCTTCAATGGGTTCGACGGTTCTTAGAGTAGGAGATGGGGGCTCAATGGATTCAGTGGGTTTGATGATTTCAGTGGTTTGAGTGGGGCTAGGGTTTGTAGCATCAATGGTAGGTGTGATATGGAGAAGGGTCTAATCACTAGTGACCATGGATGATGGATTGGGATGGCATGGTTCCACAACTTCAAGAGGTGGAGTGGGGAATGTCTTCTTTGTCATAAGTCCTTAGAGAACTTCTAGAGTGAGAAACTTGAATACTCTAGGCTGAGATGGCGAGGTAGGAGTGGATGAAGGATTATGGGTTGGTAGAGGATTAGGGCTATGGATTGGTGGATTAGGGTTAGATGGAGGAATGGGATTGGATATAGGACTAGGATTAGATGGAGGATTAGGATTGGATGGAGGGTTAAGGTAAGGATATGGGAATGGTGAATTAGGATTGGATGACATGGATGGTGGATCGATGCTAGAGGATATGGGTGGTGTGTTGTAATAAATGTATTTGGATGGTGGGTTAGGATAGGAAGATTGAGATGGAAGATAGAGGTAGGGATGACGGATTAGGATAAGAATATGTGGATGTTAGATTAGGATAAGTTGATGTGGATGTTGGATTAGGATAGGAAGGTGTGAATGTATGAGTAGGATGGGAAAATTGGTATGGAGGATTAGGGTAGTGGGAATATGCAGATGAAGGATTAAGATAGGAGGATGTGGACGGGGGATTAAAATAGAAATGTTGGGATGGTGGATTAGGATAAGTGGATGCAGGTGTTGGATAAGAGGAAGGTGTAGAGGAAGGATATGATGCATATGCGGTCAAGGAAGATAATGAATATCCCTTGTCAAAGGTAGCATAAGGAGCACGATTAGGCATGGATGAAGAAATAACAGGATAGTTTGAAGGGGTGATTGGATTGTGGGAAGTGGGTGGAGAAAGCTTACTAGCAATGATAGCGTCAACGGGATCTATGTCATATTCTTCTTGATTGACAAGACCTTCGTTATCCTTGTCGACGTAATTAGGGTTTCCCATGACTACTATTGATGGAGGATAAGGATTCATGATGATGAAAGGATAAAGAGGATGGATCAAATATTTTGGATGGGAATGGTCTAAAGCTCAAATCAGGATTTAGATCAAGCTCAGATTGGGATTGGATTAAAGCTTAGATTAGGACGATTGGATGATGTGATGGGATTGATTTTGACGATCAGATTTGATTATCAAAGGATGATCATGACACCAAATATGCTTTGAGATGGAAGTAGATTGATTGGGTTGAAGGTGATTGGATTGGATTGGATAAGATCGATCGATGATTGATAAGATCGAATGTTGCATCAAATAGGATGATGAAAAGGATTCTAAACCCCGTTCAAAGATTACCCTAAGTGACTTAGGATATTGATTGATCAGATTAAATGATAAATAGATGATTGCAGTACCAAATCCACCTTAAGATTGAAAGCAGATTGATTGGGCTGGCAATGATGATTAAGTTAGGACAGATGACAATCCTAAGGAGATGTTGATGATGACAATCAATTCAGACTCTTAGGTCAATTCGGATAATAACCTGAAACAAAGTTCAGGGGATTTGGATGGGGAAGATGATGATCTAATTGGGAAAATAGATGATAGAAGTGGATGAATGACTACTCAAAATGAGAGAAGGAGGTTTGGAATAGATGAAATATTACTTAGGATGAGTAAACGGATGATTGAGAGGGATGAACGACTACTTAGAACAGGTAAACGACTCCTCACAACCGATGAATGATTCTCGGAATGAGAAGATGAAGGTTTGGAATGAATGAATGGTTTCTCAAAATGGGTAAATAAGTGATCGAGAGGGATGAACTACTCAAAACGAGTGAAGGAGGCTCGGGATAGATGAACGATTACTCGGAACGAGTAAACGAATGATCGGAAAGGGTGAATGACTACTCAAAACAAGGAGAAAAAATGTTTAGAATGGATGAATGAAAGCTTGAAACAAGTAAATGGTTGATCAGAAGGGATGAATGAATGCTTAGACTGGGAGACTGACTCTTAGAATGGATGAAAGATTACTCATAATGAGGTGAAGAATCCTTGAGATGCAGAGAAGGTTGTTTGAAATGACCGAACGAAGGGTGAAATTAACTATTTGAGGGTTAGGTCTGCCCCTAGCTAGTCAGGTCCACCCCTAGCTGGTCAGGTTTTCCCCTGGTTGGTCAGGTATGCCCCTGGCTGGTCAGGTCCACCCCTGGCTGGTCAAGTATGCCCCGGGCTAGTCAAGTACACCCCTAGTTGGTTAGGTATGCCCCTAGCTAGTTAGGTCCACCCCTGGCTAGTCAGGTATGCCCCTAGTTGGTCAGGTCCGCCCCTAGGGTGAAAAATAGGCAAAAATAACTGTTTGGAGTAGGTAAATAGGCACACGAAAAACAAGGAAATGGATGTTCAAATGAAAAGGATGAATGTTTGGGGCAGGGAATGGATTCTCAGAATGAGGAGATGGAAGCTCGGAATAGATGAAAGATTACATAGAATGAGTAAACGGATGATCGAGAGGGATGAACAACTACTCAAAACGAGTAAACTACTGCTAATAACGGATGAATGATTCTTGGAATGAGAAGATGAAGGTTTGAAATGAATGAATGAGTACTCATAATGAGTAAAAAAATGATCAAGAGGGATGAATGACTACTCGAAATGAGTAAACAATTGCTAAGAATGGATGAATGATTCTCAAAACGAGAAGATGAGAGCATAGAATGAATGAAAGATTACTTAGAATGAGTAAATGATTGATCAAAATAGATGAACGAGAGTTTGAAATGATAGGAGGTTTGGAATGGATGAATTTTTACTTGGAACGAGTGAACAAATGATCAAAATGGGTGAACAGCTACTCAGAACAAGTAAATGATTACTCAGAATGGATGAACGAGTACTTGGAATGAGTAAACGATTACTCAAAATGGATGAATGATTCTCGGAATAAGGAGGTGAAAAGTCAAAATGAATAGATGATTACTCGGAATGAGTAAATGGATGAATGAAAGGCATGAATGACCACTCAAAACGAGTGAACGATTGCTAAGAATGGATGAACGGTCCTCGGAATGAGGAGACGAAAGCTCAAAATGAATGAAAGATTACTCGAAACAAGCAAACGATTCGTCGAAATGATTGTACAAGAGCTTGAAATGATAGGAGGTTCGAAATGGATGAATGTGTACTCAGAACGAGAGATGGAGGTTTGGAATAGATGAACGATTACTCAGAATGAGTAAATGATTGATCAAAATGGATGAATGACCACTCAGAACGAGAGGAGGTTTAGAATGGATTAATGATTACTCAGAATGAGTAAACAAATGACCAAAATAGAAAAATGAGAGTTCAAAGTGATAGAAGAAGGTTTGAAATGGATGAACATTTACTCATAATGAGGAAACCAATGATTGAAAAGGGTGAATGAGTGATCAAAATGATGAAACAGGTGCTCAAAATGATGAAAATGAGTGATAAAACTGACTGTTCAAGGTTAGGTCCACCCCTACAAGGGTAGGTCCACCCCTACAAGGTTAGGTATGCCTGTACTAGGGAAGGCACACCCCTACTAGGTCAGGTACGCTTGTTTGACAAAAAGTGGGCAAATCCGACAAATACAGGCTAAAAATGGACTGAGACAAAGGGCAGATTTCCCCTGGTAGGGCAAGTCCACCCCTTTGCAGGAAAATATGATTTTTTTTTGGCAAGACAACTAAGGCAAAGGACTCAAAAGACAACAAAAAACAATCAAAGGATAAGACTGACTTGACTAAACAGAAAATCATTGGTTTTGCACAAAGAAGATAGTTCAAATAGCACGATCCTAAGATTAGTAGAATGGGTATGGCGAACAAATTCCTCTATTCTAGGATGAACATGGTGGCTAGGGAGTCCTCGATATACACTTGATATGTGAGGTCCAAACTGTGAACACCGACCTGTCACAAGCGTGAGTCAAAAACCTTAGTGAGATACTAAAGGCTCAGACCAATGCTTCACCCATAATGACATGACTAGATTGAGATACATATTTTTCTCTCACCCCTTTATATACCTCGTCGATATGCATGGTTGGAATCGTCCCTTGGGGTGATGAAATCCCCAAGTAGGTCCCCTAAGAAAAAGAAAATGGGAGACTCAAAAGGACTTGGTAAGCTACAATTTCTCATCACCCAGGATCGCCAAATGGCACAAGGGGATTGGTTATGTCAATAGCTTACTGAAAGCACAACACACAAGGTAAATTTGACCCCTCCTAGTTAATCTATGTGTTTGAATTATTGAAAAATGATAAAAAACAACTAATAAAAGTTTCAAAATGGATAGCCTACAAGAAATTTGTTAGTGATTTTTTTTCTATTTTCCACCAAATACTAACCAAATCCTTGCACAAACTCAAATAACACATATTAGGGGGGCAGAAAAACTCAAAACAGCCGAGAACGATGCTTAAAATGTAGTTTTACCTTTTATAAAATGTTGTTTTGGTTGGGTCTGGCTCTTTGTTTTGGGTAGGTCCACTCCTAGGAGGGCAGGTCCACCCCTGGAAGGGAAAGTCCACCCCTGGGTGGGTAGGTCTACCCCTGGATGGGCAGGTCTACCCCTGGATGGGCAGGTCCACCCCTCTGCACAAGTTTTTAAAAAATAGGTTGTTTCAAAATTCTGTGGAGGGCAGGTCTGCCCCTAGGAGGGTAGATCCACCCCTAGGTGGGAAGATCTACCCCTCTGCGAGGGTGGGTTTGCCTCTCTACAACTTGACCCTGCAAATAGTGAAAAAATAGAAAATGTGAAAGAAAGAGACCCATTTGTGGGTCCCACTAGGAGTGCCAGAATGTGTGCAGGTGTTTGTGATCTACCAGAAAACGCAAAACAACTTAGAAATGCAAAAGAAAACAAACACAAGACTACCTCATGATTAGCCTAGTTGGATTCAAAACAAAATGAGATAACAAACAACAGATTTACCTTGTCTTGAACTGATCCTTTGGTTGGCCCCTTGATGGTTGATTTTTTGTGCTCCCTTTGATGGAAATAATGCTAAAGTGGATGCAAATGGATTCAAAATGATGAGGGTGTAATGAGGATTCGAATGAGCAAAGTGGGTAGTTGAGAAGATGATAAAATGGAATGGATAGGATGAAAGCTTGAATATGCAATAATGGTGGATGAAGGTAAAATGCAAGAGCTTGATAGTTGGAGAGATGAAGTTGGTTGAGTCGCAAGTGTTTGTATGAAAAATAAATAATGCATCAGAATGAAAGAAATTTCTTTCATTTTATGGAGAGGAACCCTAAAAATGATGGACGGTTGAGATTTTTCCACCATGGGAAAGATGTAGGGATGTATTGAATTGAGGACTCACAAGCCCTCACATCTTTCCATGTAGAAGATGAAGTGTCCAAAGTACAAGATGAGATGGAAGGAGGGTACATGATGTGGAGGAAGGACATGTACCTTGAAAGTACATTGGGAGATGAGAAGATTCCTTGGAGGAATAAAAAGTGAATTTAAAATTCAAATGATTGGGGAATCTTGTGGATAAGACAAGCTTCCAAAGGGAGAGGGAGAAAGTACCTTGGATAAGACAAGGTGCCTAAAAAGGTAAGCATTTTTCATATGTGACTTGATGACTTGATGTGACAAGTCAAAGATTCCATGGGGAAGAGTTCACATGTGACTTGATGTGACAAGTCAAAGATCACATGGGGAAGATTCCACATGTGATTTGATATGACAAGTCAAAGATCACATGGGGAAGAGAAAAAGGAATTTAATATTCCTTAGAAGGATAAAAAGAATTAAAAATTCCTTGAGAGGTTGATTAGGCTAGTTAATGAAGGATTAGAGGAGGGTTAGGTGGCTAAGAGAGATTAGGTGTCAACTTGCAAAAGTTGGAGGATGTGACACATCCTAATCAAGGATTAGGCATGTGCACATTCCTAATGATGGAATTAGGAGGTTGATTAAGATTAAGGAAGAGATGTGACATGTGAAGAATTAAATAAATGTCATATTTATTTAATTCATTTGATGAAAGGGGGATAAATGGTGTAAGGTATTTAATTATTAACTAGATACCTTAGGGATTAGAAGAACTTTAGGGGTATTAATTAAATAATAGTGATATTACTTAATTAATGCAGATAAGGGGATGTTTAGATGAAAAGGGATAAATTTGGATAAATTAAGTGTCCAAATTTAGGTGTCTACAAGTATAACAATAATCTTTAACTTTTTCAAACTTAACACCATGTTTAAAACTTGATCAATAACAATAACATAATTAACTCAATATAAATAATCATGCACATGAGAAGAACACAGTAAAACATGAAATTTACATGGAAACCCTTGCAAGAGAAAACCATGACAATAATTCTTTTATATTGATTCTTCTTTTTTAAAAATTTTGTAGGTACCCACCTACTAGAGGCACCAAGGTCCCTCATTCAATTTGAGAGCACCAACCCACTAGAGGCACCAACCCCTCATTCAAATTATCTTCACAAAATTTTCTATAAATCTCTTTTCCAGTCTGTTATAATTCTTTTCTTAAATCTATTATAAATTAATTGTATTTAATCTACAAATGATCTTCTTATAATCTCCTTATAAATTTGTAAATGATCTCCATAATTTAATTCATAAATCTAGTGTATATGTCTTATTTGTTATCCTTATTCATTCCACACACACTACTTCTCCACTTTCCTTTAAATATTTAATGATTCTATTAATGGATGCAACCCTTCGAAATGGATACAACCCTTTTAATAATCATGTCTTTCACTAACAAATATGCCTTAACTCCTTACAAATTTTCCTTGAATGATCTTCTATACTCTCTTAGTAAATTATTCTTATGCTTGTATGATGTATCTTCTTAGATTTGAATGATGTGTCTCTTAATATTATTTTTTCTCATTAACCTTCAATAATTTATCTCATAAAAACAATAGCTATATATTAATTAGGCATGTGAATTTTTAACTTTGACACAAAATAATTGTCTTACACATTGATATATATGCCTTTGACATCAATTACAATAAACTTACAATCTCTCATACTACTTTGACATCAATGACAATCAATTCCAACAATCTCCCCCTTTGTCATTGCTGAAAAACATAATTCTCCCCTTTCTCTAACTCTCCCCTTTGGAATCAATGACAAAGTGATGTAACATAGTTTTCTGCACAAATAGATCATAGGAAATATACATTCATATTCTTTAATACTTACATCCAATGTAATAGAGATACACTTCTCCCCCTGTTGGAGATTCTCTAATTTCCCCCCTTGCTCTAATATTCCTCTTTCTCTAACTCTCCATCCTTTGTTTCTATTATATTTGGGTGGCATGCTTCCTCTATAGTTATCTAAGAGAATTTGGATAATTTCCTTTAACAAGTTAGGAATTTTTTTTAGCTATCCCATTAACCTTTAATGCATCTTCAACTCTTCCTCCTCTATCCATGGCTGTTAAATAATATTATCCTTTTGATATCTTTGTGATAGTATTCACATCTTCTTTCTCTTTCTCAATATTTCTAATTGTCACAACTAAATGATTGTATTTCTAATTTTTTTCATCCTTTGCATGAGAAATTCTTCTTCTTATTGACATCAATGGTATTGTTCTCCTTCTTCCAATAATTCTCCCTCTTTCTTGAAATCGATGAAAATGAGATACTTATTCCTTTAATGTGAAGTTGAACATAAATACAACCATATATTTACTTTCTCTATTGGTCATACTTTTCTAAAATCAATGGTAATGGGATGTTCATAACTTTCATAAGGAAAGTGCAACAATTGATCTACCTTTGAATTGTATTCTCCATGGAGCTTTAAAATTTATTATAATGATTAGCTCCCCTGAATTTATGCTTCTCTTCAAATTTCTACATGAGGTGCAGTTTGCACAAGCATGGATTCTTCCTTCTCATTATTTTTCTCTCAAAAGGTAAATCCTCTTTTCACTTCCTTGTTCTTCCTTTTTAATATCTTCTATAGACTATAAATAATCTCTCTTGATACTAAATGATGTTGACATTGAAGCTTTCATCTTTTATCACCAAGGAAATATACTCTTCTCTATTGTTATAATAGATTTGAATGACAATTTAACTCTATATTCTCTCAAATCTTCAATTTCATTGAGACACTTGTGAATTCCATTTATGTGCATAAGTTAAAGGTATGCAATCTTTCATCATCTAGTATCTTGAACATTTCCCACAATTATGTAGATTCCAATTCATTACTTTCCCTCTATACCAATCTACTGGACAAGTGGATTCTTCTCGTCAAGTTTTGTGATACTTGATCTTTTGAATTATCTTTTCCATGGGTCTAAATAATAATTTCATACTTAGCTTCCCATGAAATTGTGCTTCTCCTTATGAACAAAGAGATATATATTGTGCATGTAATGAAGTTTTTACTATCATAGATTTATCCTTCTTATTTTCTTTTTCTTGTTTCCTTCTCCAAACTTTTATAGAATTTCCTCATGTTTGGCAATGGCATCTTTCATCTTGTATTGTCTAGGTGATTTCACAAAGCTACATCTACAATATCATATAATATTTCCATAATTATTACATTTGTAGCATACAACACTATATTTCACTAAAGGAACATATGAATTATAGTTTCTACCTATCCATCCATAAGAATTTATATTTTTGTTCCATCTATCATTATATATCATGTGTTCTACAATATTTTACCTTGTGACCAAAATGATTGCATAAATAGAAATGACCATAGAAATAATGTTGGAACTTGGATATATGTGTTTGGCTCAAAGGAAAGTACTTCTTGAGATTATCTTTGTTAGGTTTAGGAGGAGTCTCTGTCTTCTTGCTACCTTCATTGTTGATAGAGATTTTGAAAGTATCTTTGAGGTTTTTTTATCTTTCCCTCATTTGTCTTCTTAGGAGTCTCTTTGGAATCTTCCTTGAATGTTTGATTTTATTTATAGCCAAGTCCTATTTTATTTGATGGTAACCTTTTCTCATTAATGATTTCTCATCTAGGATTTTGGTGCTCTTTTCAAACTTCAAACTTTTTTTTAACTTAGTGGTTGTCTTCTCGAATTCTTTCCTCACAGAAATAATTTCACACTCTATCCTCTCACAATTTTCTTCCTTAATTTTCAATTGGGTTCTCACATCTACTTCAATATCTTCCTTTCTTCAATTTGAGTTTTTAGATCTATGATCACCTTTTTGGTTTCTTCAAGTATTTTGGCCTTTGATTTACACTCTTCTTGAAACTATATTTTTAACTTGACAATTAGCTTCTTGGATTCTTCAAGGCTTCATTTTTTAACTCTACATCAGATTCATTTGACTCTTGAAGTTGTAGCTCAAGTTTTTGGTTCTTCTTTCTAAGTTTCTCAATCTCATATATAGCACAATAGAGTTCTTCCTCAAAAATTTCTTCATCATCATCTTCATTATTCATATCAACATTCTCATCTTATTCTTTTGACTCCTCTTCTGAGTTCATCTCTTCTTTTCTTCCATTCACAAGATGGTTTTCTCTTTCGAAGAATTCATCTTTTGTTATAAAGGGTGTTCTATTTATCACCTCATTACTTTCATTTCCAATGCTTTGTCACAAACACCTTACTTGTTATTTCCTTTTCCTTTATTTCCTTTTCTTTCTGTCATGTGTTCTTCCAAAATATACCTTTTAGCGGTTAGGCTAATTTGAAGGAACCATCTCTAATACCAATTGATGAGCACACAGTTATACTAAGAGGGGGGTGAATCAGTATAACAATAATATTTTACTTTTTCAAACTTAATACCATATTTAAAAATTGATCAATAAAAATAACATCATTTACTCAACATCAATAATCATGCACATGAGAAGAACACAATAACACATGATATTTACATGGAAACCCTTGTAGGAGAAAACCGTGGCACAATAATTCTTTTATGTTAATTCTTCTTTTTTTAAAATTTTGTAGGTACCCACCTACTAGAGGCACCAACCCCTCATTCAATTTGTGAGCACCAACCCACTAGAGGCACCAACCCCTAATTTAAATTATCTTCAAAAAAAATTCTATAACTCTCTTTTTCAATTTGCTATAATTCTCTTCTTAAATTTGTTATAAAATGATCATAAATCTGCAAATAATCTTCTTATAATCTCCTTATAAATCTGCAAATGATCTTCATAATTTTCTCTTCATAAATCTAGTATATATATTACTTATTTGTTATCCTTATTCATTCCACACACACAACTTCTCCACTTTCCTTTAAATATTTAATGATTCTATGAATGGATGCAACCCTTTGAAATGGATACAACCATTTGAATAATCATGTCTTTCACTAATAAATCTGCCTTAACTCTTTACAAATTTTCCTTGAATGATCTTCTATATTCTCTTAATAAATTATTCTCATGTTTGTATGATGTATACATTTGGATCACACACTTACTTTCTTCTTCACTTCTATACATATCTCATTCTTTCTCTTTTTATATCTTCACATTCAAATGAGAAGATGCATATTTTTTAAAAGAGATTCATTAGAAAAGACACAACCTTTCGAAATTATTTTTTCCTTTTGAAAACTAATTTCAAAACCTTTCTAATTTCTATTTTTATTGTTATTTACACACTATTGATAGATCTCCTTTTTATATCTTCATTACTTTACTCTTCTATCTTCGTCTTAAAAATTGATGTATATTTAATTTATCATTTTTTATCTTCCACTCACATCTTCTCAACACCCCACAAACTTAATGTATATCCTTATACCTCCATGAAGAGTTGCATCTCTTTGAAAAGAGATAACTCTTTAAAAAGAATGTCTTTTTATTAAGACTAATTGCTTTCTTTTAATTTTTTTTTTTTTTTAATTTATCCTTATGGTTTCCTTTGAATGATAAAACCTTCTCTCTTTTATTCCTCACTCTTGAATGTTAAGAATTTCACCATCTCTTCATCTCATGGAATGACTTCTCTTATATATCTTGTCTCATCATGAGACACAACCCTTCACCATACCCTTGTAATTATTGGTTAAAAATAATCTTTAGTTAATTAATTTATTTATTTATCTTTACACACACTTCTTTTTTCTATTCCTCTTCTTATTTAATCTTCTCACATCTCACACTACACACATATTTCTTTCCAACTTCTCTTTACATTTATATCCTCCTTATGACTCTTCATGAAGGATCATGGAATTCCTTAGAGATGAGACAACCTTTTGAATGATCATGCCCCTTTGTTAACAAACTTCTCTATGTTGCACTTTGAGTCTTTGTTAATTTTTTCTTTTAATGCTTGATTTCTTTCCTCAATCGCTTCCCATAAATAACTTTAATGAATTTATATCCTTTCATAATGAATTTTTGTTTTTCTTTTAATATATTTTTTTCTCTTCATAATAATATGTTCACTTCTCTTAACATTAATTTTTGCACCTTATGTTAATTGTTTGTCATAATAATGATCTCTATGTTTACCTCATGTTGTTCTTAACTCTTCAATATTATTGTTGCTCATTAACCTTCAATAATTACTCTCATCAAAACAATAGCTATATATTAATTAGGCATGGGTCTTTCAACTTTGACACCAAAGAATGATCTTACACATTGATATATATGCCTTTGACACCAATGACAATAAACTTACAATCTCTCATACTCCTTTGACATCAATGGCAATCAATTCCAACAGAATATTCATACATTTTACTTTTTTTATCCCAATTTATTTTGAATCAACACAAAACTTAGTGTGAAATCAATAACAATAGCAAACACCTTATTATGTAGGAAATTTTTAAATTTATCACTAGATTTAACCAATTCAAAAGCTTGTTTATTAATCTTAGAATAAATTAATCTACATTAAATAATGGAGAACTTGTAAATGTGATGAATCTCTCATCTCCAAATTTTTATTTTATGATGAAATTTATAGATATAAGAATATTCCAAAGTATACGAATAGGTGTAAATTGGTTATTATGATTTGGAATTATCAACATTAGATTATTTTTAATAAAATTCTTAATTTCTAAAAATGTATATCTTGCTTCAACATTCCATTCAAATTTTGACCAAAATCTTCAACATATTATTATAATAGTCACTAATCATCTTTCATGTTCATGGCCTAGTGATATAGACCTTGAGGAAATCTAATTTCCTTTTAAAAGAGGTAAAGAAAAAAATTTATGTCCCTAGGTTGGTGTGTCAAACAAAACATAAATATATAGAATGATAGTGTGAGGCCCACCTCTATGTTACACTCAATACTTAGACTATTTTGATTTTTAGTTATTGACTATACATAATGATACCATTGATGACATGATATTTAGACATTTGATTTCATATGATGATTTGATTGTGATTATGTTATGTGCTTAGTTAGCTAAATATGATAATTGATCTAATTTTATGCTAGTTTACTAATGATATTTAATTTGAATTTTGAAACTTAATGATGAATGATTGAAATATGAAGTGTGAATGAATCTTGAAGCAAATCTAATGAGCATGAAATTAAGGTTAATGAAAATGGATGAGCTAAGTGATTATTGACTTTTCAGCCATGTAATGAGATCTCTATGCTATGTGAATCAGTTGTTTTGATTATACATATATATGTCTTATTTGGAAGGATTAACATGTGCATTGAGTGTGCAATTATATCTTTCCATGGTCAATGGAATCAGAGACAACCCTTGAAAACCCTATCTAAAATAGCTAGTGAAACTGAACTATAGTCCATTTGGATGGATTATAGTTTCATTATGTAATGTGTATTTATTCGTAATGTAAGCTTGTGAATGTTTGTAATTGAATTATTTTCCATGTCAGTCCATCTAGGATGTGAGTTGTCCACCCAAGCAAATAAACTCAAATTTGGTTTTCTAGGTACTTTTTGGGGGTTGAAAATTGATGCTTTTAATGTATTTTTATGGGTTTAAGGCCCCTAGGGAAAGTACCTATGGGATAGGTACCTTTTGAGCTCAAAATCTTATGTCAATCCCAAGATTGGATACTCTTTTTGAGGCCTTTATAAGATTTGATGAATGGGGAAGTGGTATGGAGACTAATCTTTTTCCATCCCCACTTCTCCAAATTGCCTTGAAAAGCTCCCAAATTCTCACACATGTGTGAGCACACATGGGTGAGTGAGCCTTGGAGAGTGAATGGGATGGTGACAAGTGTTACCTCCCCATTAAAAAGAATTCAAAACTTGATTTCCTATAAAACAAAACTCAAAACATGAGTTAAGGGGTTCCTTTTGCAATTTGATTCTTACTTGTATTTGGAAGAGATACTTTCTCTTATATTTTGGGGGTTTTGGGATATTGAAGAAACAAGCTTGGAAAAAGAGGAGATTGGAGTTCATCCTCAACCCTTCCTCTTTGAAGCTTGGATTTAAGGTAAGTTCATCATTTTGCTTGTCTCTAGATGTTTTCATGTGATGATAATGTTTGTAAATTGTAAAATTCATTTGGTGTTTTCTCTTATGGCTTTGAATGTAATTTATGTAAAGAGAATTGGGTTGTATGGGGATAGGATCACCTAAATTGGGCAGAGCATCCCTTGTTGGGGATAGTGTGAGGTAGGAACCTTCATGGGGAAGCTTAACCCTCCTTAAAAGAGAGAGGCTCAGAGGGTATGAGTACCCATGTACATTTGTAATATGGAAAAATGGTTTTGGTGGTATGAGTTTTGGTGAATAAGGAGATGTGGTGGAATGGTTGCATGTGAAGGAAGGGAAGTATGATATTAACTATTTCATGTTGTTCTTTTTATCCCCATATGGAGTGTGTAGTCCACCCTCCATTCCCCATTTTGGAATCTTGTTGCAATCCTTATGTTTGTGTGTAAACCCCTTGGGAGGGTGTGAATTTTTCTTTTATGTTTCATATGTTTTAAATGGCTGGTTGGAATGGTTTTGTGTATAGCCAATTTCTTCGATTTCCTCCTAACCTAGGGGTGGTTGGTTTTCCAACCAAAGGTTGGGTGGTGAGCACCCAATTGTCCTTTGGGAAATCAAATATTTGTATTGTGTAGATTTGTAGGTTTGAAGAACTCCCAAGTTTGAAAGCAGTTATGTTCCTTGCTGATTAGTATTGGTGTGATCATTTTTAGGGATACCTGCCTTATAGGTTAAATGTCAAAAGTCCTAAAAAGGTTGTTTTGAAATTTGTATGAAAATACTGTAGGAGAGTATTTAAAAATCATTCTATAACTTTCAGTGTAGAAGACTATTGATTAGAAAATCCCTTTGTAATAGAGACAATAGAAATGAAGTTTACATTTGGCTGGAAATTAAACTGTGGTGGCAAGTTTGTGTAGATCTATTCCTTACTATACCTATAATGTCTATAAATTTTATCTGAGACACTAAGTTATCATAGGAAAATTTTTGTATGTTAATAGAGAGAAGACTGTGCTCTGATTTTATTTTATTTTCCCTCTATGATAAGTTAAAATCTTGTTTAGAATGAGCTATCTATAGATTTCTGGTTTATTACTTGGAATGGTGTTTTTTAAAGATGATATGAGAAATTTGTTGTTATATTTTCTCATCTCCTTTTTGTAATAAATCAGAATCTTGCTTAAAATGAACTGTTTACGTTTTCCCTTTCATGAACCGTGAGCTTAGTTCTTGTCATAATTTTCTTACTCATTCTTAGATTTGAGTTGAAAAAGGGAAATATAATTTATGTTATCAGCCTGTGTAGAGCAGTTTATTTTGTTTCGGGCATGGTGGTTTTATGTTTAATCAATAACATAGATGCATGATTTGTTGTATGTCTGTAAGAAAATAAATGGATTTAAATGCACCTACAGTAAATCAATATCAATGTATCTCTACTTGAAAGGTAGTATGCAAGGTAAAAAAATATTACTCTTTCGTTTCAATATGGAAAGTGCACACAACTATGGCATTAAAATTTTCAATATTACTTGCTTTTAATTAAAGAAGTGGGTTAAGAAAGCCGTGCCCCCTGCTAAGTTATGGCATTAAAACACTTTATCTTGACCTGTAATCCCCTGTAAATAAGAGTAGTGGAGATTTGGAGTGCTACCACCTAAACACGCCTCAGCCTTAGATATGGAATAGTGATTAGGTTTAGGTTTTTTTTACCTAACCTTGTGCGAACATGAAAACACATTATACCCGAGAGTGGAGTTTCCCCTTTCTCTTGGGCGGTAAAACATTAAAATTTTGAAATTCTTTTAAATCAACAACAAGCTTTAATATTTGCGGAAGCATCTTAACAAATACAAATTTAGCATGCTTGAGTTTTGGGAAACACCACCAAATATACCTCCTACGGTGACGTATTAACTCAATTCCATAACCTTGGGTTCTCGATCTATTATAAGGATCTCAAAAGAATTAGGAGAAAAGTATATCTTTCACTTCTATTGCTAATAAGATTATGGTATAGAATCATCTTTATAATAATCTTATAATGATTATCAACTTAAACGTTGATATTGGTACAATCTAATTACTAGCACTTGCACCAGGAGGGGTGCAAGGGTTACGCCGATAGAAAATTATATTTTTATCATCAATTGATGGAAATATTTATATAAAGTTCATTTTTGAAGATTTTGTAGTTAATGATTTCTTATTCATTTGTGCACAAAGTTGAAAAACTGTCCAAGCAAGATTGGTAACTAACAATTGTTGGTTGTTACAATTACAACTTATGATCAAGAATTTGATATTCCAAATGACAGTGGTTCTAAGTTTTCTCTAAAGGTTGTTGTTGAATAGGATATAATGGACAACTAATGAAATTTATTAGGAAATATCTTGCAATCACTTTACAACAACGAATGGCAATCAAGCACAAACAACCTAAAAGTGCTAACATCTTTCAATACATACCATGATACAATACCCTTGTAACAATAACTAGATATGCCAAGCAAATACAAGAGGATTGTGTACCGGTGATCATAGCTTGGTTGATGGAAATGTCAGACATATGCAAAAATAAGACACATTATGGTCCAATGTGATAATGCAATTCCGCACAATTGTATAACAACTAATGCAAGTAGTAGAAATATATGTAACAGTACTTTGTGCCGATTTGTCTTTCAGTGAAAAGAAAAGTAGACAACCAACCAACTCGAGAAGATAGGCCTCAAGAAGGCACAATATATTACTCGCTCATTGAAATATTTTGGGGAAAAGGACATCATACATGAATTTTATCTAAATTTGATTTGCTTTGCTGAACTCCTTTGTTAGTATACAAGATTACAAACCTCCACTTGTACATATTGGATAACTTAGGAGACAACAAAAGGATGTTTTGTCAGTTGTTTGTAGGCCTTTTCACTCATAGATGCCTTCCTAATGGTGGTAAAAAATGCTTTGTAGCATCATGAATCAATTTCTCAAAAAGGAACAAGATTTTTTTCCCAATCTAAAGTATTTCTCACAAATTGTTCAAATCCTACAACAGTATGAATTGCACTTCAAACCCCATTTTATTCAAACTAGTTAGCATTAGGAACTAAATGATCAATCTTAACTCAAAGATTATGCACTATAATTGCATATACTTTGGAAGACCTCGACCCTAATCACTGGATTTCTTAATTTGTCCTACAAATAAAGGAAATACAATATGATAAATTTTTAGATTTTAATTGAAATTGATATGTACATGAGTTTAAGTTTTGAGATTCTTTTTAAAATTTGTAATACATAAAATTACTTAATAAAGATAACACGATATAAAGAAAGGCATATATCCATATCCCATGTAAAACAAAATGGCAAAAAATATAGTAAAAATTTAACATTTAGCAATGTTTTGTTTTCATTACTCAAAATAAAGAAAAATAAATATGTATATATCTTTCTAATAACATTTTTTTTTGGAAATAATGCAATGGTGATAAACTTGAATTCAGGGTTATTCTCTGTGCAGCATTTCCATGAATCTTATGCTTAAGAAAATGGGAAGATTTGACAGTAAAAATGAATTACAAAGACTTTTGTACCAATGGTTAGAATTGATTAAAAATTCTTTCATAACATTGGTCAGAAATGCATTTATAGCAGATGAATCAAGTTTCTTATAGAGAGGAGCAAGATTATAATTGGATTTTAAACAAAAAGTTTTTTTATAGAATTATCAAATCTTAGAGCATTCAAAAATTTTAATTTAATTTTGATCTTAAATGTTGTTTAATCAATTATGTCATCACTGTAATGCATTCACATTACCCTAAATAATGGATTTGAAAATGTGTCCTGCAAATTTAGAAAATATGAAGATATATTTTAATATTCTAAACAAAATGGAGTGTACAGGGATTCTTCACACAGTAGGAAATGGTCCCTTGTTTTGGCAAGTGACTTGCCTCAAGATTCTACTCAAACTATGGTGTGTTGTCAACGATGCTGATGAAAAAAGTGGAGAGAGTTTCCAGGAATGATATTACGAAAACCCTACCAAAGAAAAGTTTTGTTTTCAGACTAACCAATACCGATCTCCCTGCAGCTGTTGCATTAATCTAGTTTATAACGAGTGAAAGTCCATAAAAAAATATTGGATTCTATTTAGCCGGAGATAGATTTTTGCAGTGTTGTTTTAAATGTAAAAATATTGGTTCACAGAATTAAGGTAGGCAGTTTTATAAATTTATATTTGCAAAATTAAAGGAAATCCTCGGCCAATCATATAGATTGAACTGGGCGAAAATTAACAAAGTTTCTAAAGTTTTAGTATTCCCAATTAATGTTCAACTGACCGTAACAAAACTTTGACATGCGGTATGCATTACCAGCGCACCAGCTAGATGGATGAAGGAAAATATAACTGTGGCATGCATTTCCTGTGCACCTATTTTAATGCATGGCACTAATACCATGAAATATATATTTCCAATAAGAAATCTTAAGGAAATCTTAAGGTGAGGTGTTGGGTTTTGTATATAGAAAGATTGTATATAACCCAATGTCAGAATGCAATTTATAGAATGCGGGGGAGAGCTAAAATAGCCAGCATGTTGTCTATATTTAGATGGTGCCAGGGTCATGCTTAATAAATAGATGCTTAAGCAAGCTTCAGGGCATAGTAGCAATAGCATTGGAGAAAAATGCAGCGTTGAAGACAAAGCATCAAGCAATCAGCAAGAGAACTCCCCTACCAAGAGCCAAACTTCCGACTCTGTCCAAATAGGTTATTTATTTAGCAGGAAGTATTAGAAAATTTACCAATCACCTCATATATATAGTTTGTTTGTATTTTGCATACACTACAATACCTCCCATTCCTGCATGTTAAAAGCTTGTTGCAAGACATTTCTGTGAAGCAATTAGAAGAAGAAAAATATGCAGTAGAGTAGAAGGCATTCTATATTTCCAACATTTCAACTTAATCTATGTATTATTGTTGACAGAGGGCGGCATGGCTTCATATCAGACATTTGATAGTTACCTATAATGTTTTTTTTCTTATTGAGTTTAATTCATTATAATGCAGAATCTGTGTTTTTTTTGCCTTTGATAAATGTTCCATATTAACGTCTATGTGATGAGTTATGCGTGTTATCTTGTTCATATCTATGTGATGAATTATGTGTGTTATTATACAAGCATTGTATACATGATTTTTTTTCCTTCTAATAGTTTTCTGCTATTGACATCTTTTTCGTTCCAAGTATTCTAACAAAATTCTCCTTTGCAAATACAATATACTATTTATAAATGACATCAAGATATCAGATCTAGAGATGTCACAATTATTAAAGAAATATACAGGACCATATATTTCTCAAATGATATTTCATATTGTTTCAAAGTTGATTTGCAGGTCTAGATTTTTATTGAAAATCATATTCTTGAGTTCTACTACATACATATTTGAATATAACTATTTAGCTGTTGTGAGAGCATGTCGAGCTGAAATCAATTTAATGTCTATACGAGGGATAGGAATAAAAATGGCTAGTTTTCTCCTCTTCAATCACTAGCAAAATGTCTTTTTGAGAGGGTGGGGCTTGGATTCTTATCCTCCCAAATTTAAAAAGAAAAACATATATAGACAAGGGCTGCCTTGCAGCTGTAGTCCCTTCCCAAAGTTGCAAGCCTTGAGCGGAAGATGTCCATCTATGGCTCTATGTATGGAGGTCACGGTGCATAGAAAATAACCCCACATCTTGAGCAAGTTGCTTTAGTTTCTGCAATTAAAGTCTCAGAAGCTATAAATATTAAAATACGCTTGCAATTACTTCCAAATAAACTTGAAGAATGAGAGAAGTGAAGAATAAGCAATGGTGATTGCAATAGCAACGAAAGCACTAAAAATATTTGAAGGGTGATTGTAAGTCTTACATCCAGAAATATGGGCAGAGTTTGCAGGAAAAATATTGCAAAACCCTACCAAAGCAAAAAAAATTGTGAAATGAAACGAACCAAAATCAATCTCCCTACGTCTGCTTATTCAAAATTTCAATGTATTTATAACTTTGCTAAAATTTCTTAACCTTTCGGCTTAGAAAAGTTAGGATGCGGTTACCCTCCTTTTCAGATTCAGTTTGTCTCTTGACAAACCACATCTCAGAATCAATGGTGTAAACTGCACAGTTTTCGATCACAAGCACAAAACAATAACAGTTGTTAATGATGAAGTTTTTTTTAAATCCACTATGCCTGGTTCCAAATAGACCTGTTAATCTGACTGCTTCTCCTTTTATGGTGGCTCCTTTGTTCTTCCACTCGATGTTGCTTGCGATGGTGATTTTTTGTGTGCTTGGAATTTCACACCGCCGCCTTCATTTTGTCCTGGTATTTACACGGTGATTCAAGTACCCGTACGGGTACTCGTACCCCATTTTTATATTGCTGAGTTTGTTCATGAGGGGTTTGAAATATTGTGGAATAGAACTGGCGAAATGTTCAGAAACTGTATCGACTGAAAAAAGGAAGGGGATTTATGGGTTCAATGTATCGGGTTCATTTGTTTGCTATGTCCTTGAAAATTTTAATTCCACAATTAATAGAATCTCCGCTGGTATGACATTCAACACAGATTTATTGGTTTCAGCTAGTCAGAATTTTTCTAGATGGGTTTTGGTACTCTGTTTTCTGAGGATTTGAAAGATTTATCAAGTCTGTTACAATTTTTGACAAATGGGTGTTCTGATGGGTGTTGGTTCTCTGTTTTCTAAGGATTTGAAAACATTAAAAATTCCTAGCTTCTATTAAGCTCACAGAAAAGGGATGCCACCACTTACTTGGTCATGAAGCTGTAATGATTCATTAGACGGCATGAGATTCCTCTTCGCTCATTTCTATTGCCCTTAACCTTTACCTCTATAGCTTGCTATTTCAGAGACATTGACCGTACACTGAATGCATCGATGCATGTCATAACAATTCATTAACTTTTTCTGCATAAAAGAGTAAACGCTTTAAAATGACTATTGTACTCCAAGCGTGTACAAAGTTCTATCTTTTTTCCAATATCTGAGTCTCGTCACTGCAGATTTGCGATCAAATGTCTGTAGATATTCACACATCATATCTCCATTAGTTAAACACAAAAAGGAGAAAGAAAATGTAGGTTCAATATATCAGTTTGGGTAGATTCGGGTCTCAATGCTGCTGTTAAAATGAATATGCCAAGAAAAAGAGAGAAATTGACATTTACTGGTATACCAGTTGGGGCTTGGTATGGTAGGACCATATTGCAGCTTCAAGATATTTCTTTTTTGACTCTATAGATAATTAACTTATCTGTAGCATAGAGATAACACCCTATAATTCTAGGTATAATCCCAGATCGTGGAACACTGATATTCCCAATGGATAGTATTTGTCTCAGCATACTTTTGGTTGTGAGAATCTAACGTATACTTAAGCCTTGACTTGATACAAAAGGCAACCGGCTCCATTAAAATGGTGCATGCTTGAAGCTATTGTGCGTGAGTACAAGTTTATATGTTCAAAATTTCATTAGTTTTGAGACGTGTAAATCAGTTTTTTTTAAAGAGGAAGCTAGCTGCAGCTGGGCACCAAGGGCAACCCAGGCGGCCATCTCAGGGGAGTCTCCACTCCCCATAGGCCACGGCTTGTAGAGGGGACGGGGGACCCTGCCTCTTGGGGCAACGCTAAAGCTTGTCGCATCTCTCTCATGGGGTTTACCCAGAATCATTAACATCAAACCCTTAAACAAACAAATCAAAATACACATTTTTTTTATTCCTACCATAGCACCACATCTGTATACTGGTATAGTCCATCTGATTAGCATGCATGAGCAAAGGGGGCCATGAATAAGGTTTTTGAAATGCATGGAGGGGACTCTACCTTGCAGATCTTCACAAAAGGGCGGACACTGTTAATAGGTAATATCATTTCCTGGAAACACAAAAAAAACAAAAAATAAATAAACACAAATCTCTTTCCTATGATCTAAGAATTCCTCAATAGCATGTATATCAGTGATGTATATCAGTGATGTATATCAGTGAAGGAGGTAGGGTCCCAGAAGGATGGAGCTCAATTCATTGTCGAATTGATAGATGGCGGAGGCGTCTGTAATGGTCCAAGAGTGATCAGTGTTGAAGGTGATATGAAGCCTCCCAAGAGCCAGGTCGAGGCACCGCCCAATCTCCATAGTTCTGGGTAATAATTCTAAAACAAAAAATATACTGCTCTAGGGCAGAAACGTATTGATTAGGGTTAGGAATTCATTTCCACATATTATGAAGGATTTGTGTTCGTTGATTCGAATCCAACGGAGTACAAACCATGAGTAATTGTCCCCGCTACCCAGCACGAATATGAAATGACTAACATTGTCATCTGAAATTGCCTTTTAGTGGAACGCCAAGCGTAAGATAGATTTTAAAATGTAGACAAGATTTTTGCAGATTTGATCCCCTACTGTAAATCCCAGATCGGCTTTAATCCGATTTGAATACATTTATTACAAAGATATTATATGATTTTACAGATGGAGAATTTGTATTAAATAACAATTATCCTGTCGATAAAGCGAGTGACTTTGAATGCATTTACTAAGATTTATTTTTTCAGCCTGTTTTCAAGGGAGGTTTACCGGACAGAAAAGTGGTTTTGAGAGTGTGAGACAGGTTTCGGTTGAAACCTCACTCTATATATAGCCTATCGGCTAAATATTAACGTGACAAGTTTATGTGATGTCAAAATAGAAGCCTTTGCTGATGGAAATATGTTAATTAATATATTAAAAACTCGCTCAATAGTAATATAAATGTTTGTAATTTAAAAGAACCAATATCAATATAAATGTTAATATAACATTAGGATTAATAGAAATAAATTTAGATTATTAATATTACTGTTCGAAAGTTACTCATTAATAACGGTGGTATTACAATAAATTTGGAATTCAATAATGTGGATTCTAGAATATTATCCATGTCACTTTAAAATATCAACGGGAAAGTAGTAAATAGGGATAATTTAAAGGGTAATATTGAGATTTACTATATATATATATATATATTAACATTAATGTCAAGTGAAATATTAATATAAATATTATTAGGTACGTTAATACTAGTATTAAATTAATGTTAAGATGTATTGCATAAGGTGCCTTGTGTGTCTTTGATAAGATAATTATACAAAGATCACCAACATCAGGTACATAGATTCAACCCTTGTGTCACAACAACCTATTTGAATCCAAGGTGTACCCTATATACTTGCACTTAAGGGCTCTCTATGATTGTATCTCATGATGTACCTCTCTATACCACTCATCCTATGCTAAGTGTTAAAGAATTCATCCCCTCAAATTTGTGCCCAATGACATGGAAGATAGCTCATGTCTCAGGACTGCTCAAAGCATCTACTACCAAATTCTCCTTCCCTTTGATGTAATGCACATCAAAGTCATACTCACATAAGAAATCCATCCAATGCCTTTGATGGGCATTTAGATTTGGTTGCATAAAGATGTATTGTAGGCTATGATGGTCTAAATGAAGCTCAAAGTGGTGTCCCAAAAGATAATGTGTCTGATGGAATAATGTGTGAACTACTATTGCCAACTCCAAGTCATAAGTAGGGTAGTTCAACTCATGTGTTTTATTTTTGTGTGACTCATACGTGATCACTCTGCCCTCTTGCATAAGCACTACACCTAAATTGGATCCAATGAGGCGTTGATACATACCATGAAATTTCTCGATGGATTTGGTACTATAAGGATAGGAGCATTAGTGAGATACTCCTTTAGGGTTGAAAGGACCTCTCACACTTATTTGTCCACTCAAACTTCTTCACTTATTGTGAAGATAATTAACATGGTGTAAAATCCTAGAGAAGATCTCAACATAGCATTGATAATAACCTACTAAGCCCAAAAGCTCCTGACCTTGGTCATGGTGGTAGGCGTTGGCCACTCTATAATAGCCCTAAAATTTGATGGTTGTAGTGCCTCTCATACTATTTCCCTAATAGACTGACAGTTGATTTGTTTTACGATGAGACATTATGATACATTATATGATGTTAGACTTATTGTTATGATGATGCCTTTGGTGACACTTCTGTTACTTGAGTTTTATGCACATGTTGTGATTAATATATGTTTGGATGATCATTATTGAGACACTAATGATTTATGTGTTCAAATATGGTTTTATTCAGGTGACTATGGAGATCTGTTTTGATTATGAGGACTAATCCTATCATGAGCACTATGTGATTATCTTATCATGATTGCTATGTGATTATCATGTGATTGTTATATGAGTGATTCGATTACTAGGTGTTGTTCTTATTGATGTGTTTGGGGTGAAAGGGACAGCGTTGCATTGCTCACTTGTGAGTACCCTGCGACATTGTGATTCTCTTTCATAGTGTGTTTGTTTATATGTATATGTATATGCATGACTATGTTGTGTGCTGCAAGTTGCAGGTACCAAGCATCAACTCCACCTGAATTGGCAAGTCTGATCATTCCTTGAAACCCAAGGGATTAGTTGATCGAAGATAACACTTGATCCCCTACCCTAGCCATCATCCTCACAGATGATGAGTATCTTTTTTGGCACCCTGTCAGTTTCATTAGTTTTGTCAATTTGGTCAGTCAGTGTTGCTTGTAGTTTTGCATTTTGACCCTAGATAGTGGTCAGGTAATCATTTGGGCATTTGGTTCTATCTAATTTAATTTGTTGATAAAATGTCAATTGGATGTTTTATGCATTAAAATGAATTGTTAAGTAAAAGGTATACTTTGATAAATAAATATATAAATAAATAATCATAGTTAATAGTAAAATAAATTTATAACGTAATTTTAAAATTAATAAATAATAATAATAAGGTAAATAAATAAAATATTATAAAAGCAGAGTTATATAATTAATTAATTATTATGTGTAAGTGAATGTTGGGTAAATGGTTTTACCCCTCTATGTAAAATTGAATATTTATCATATTACATTGTTATGATTTTTAAATGAAAAGCTTTTAATTAATTTAAAATTAACTATTGTGTTGTGTCAGGAAGGTTAATTTAATAAATCAAAAGCTAATTATAATTTGTTATATAGTTGGTTGGTCTTCCCATACAATGAGCAACCTTCTTCTTCCTATAAATATTTTGCTTTTAGGGGGATTTTTCATTTGGTTTTTGGGAGAAGTTAAAAACGCTAGAAAATGGAGGTGGGGAAATAGTAGGAACATCCATGATTCGAGCTTCTAGAGGCCACCCATAGTAGAGGAAGGTTAATTTAATAAATCAAAAGCTAATTATAATTTGTTATATAGTTGGTTGGTCTTCCCATACAATGAGCAACCTTCTTCTTCCTATAAATATTTTGCTTTTAGGGGGATTTTTCATTTGGTTTTTGGGAGAAGTTAAAAACGCTAGAAAATGGAGGTGGGGAAATAGTAGGAACATCCATGATTCGAGCTTCTAGAGGCCACCCATAGTAGTGTTGCAGGCATAGACGAAAGAATCTCGAGTTAACTTGAAGATGTAGGAGGGATGCACTGTAATTACCTTTAGGGAGATGAAAGCAAAGAAAGTGAAGAAGCATGCGTTGAATGTAGGAACTGTTCCTGGGATCCTTCCTATCTAGGGAAGATATGAAGAACCACTATCATTCTTAGGAACAACTTGAAACTTTCATAGGTAAGTATTCCCTCCACTATCGTTGTAACAATTTATCCGTTGATTAAAACTATGAGTGAGTAATGAGATTTTGGTGATTGATATATATATGTTCTAAAACTTTGATTATTTTAATTGATAGCCTTGAGATTAAGGCTATGTAGTTTGATCTAATCTATGTTTATGTGAAATTTACTATGACCCCTTTGAAACGAATTCATTTTATGCCACCTTTTGTTTATGCATTCCATTTGATGGTAATCGATTTATGCATTCCTTTTAGGCGTTTCCAACCTTAATATCTATTAAAAGTCCACCCCCCTCTCTTCCTTAACGAATGTCCAGAGATCCAATTCTGTGTAGGAAGGGAGGATCTGACTTTACACCTGCCATTTATGTTTCTTTGTTAGTTCCAAGGAAGATAAAAATAAAAAATCCAATCTTGTGCCTATCCTGACCTCGTGGCAGTTCATGAGACCACACTTCTTTGAGGTATTATGCCAAACGGTTCACATCTCTTTGTTGAATGTTTTCCAAATAGTTAAAAATACATTTTTATGTGTTCTAGAATCATTGCATTCCATGACATGACGTCTATTTCACCTGCTGATTACATTCCTTGAAAGTTTCTTAAGCCTTTTCAACATATACAATTTGCACACATCCTGCTATCACTTCATTCCATGAGACGAGATCTCTTTGAGGCCCTTCTGTCAAACAGTCCCTGAGACCTCTTTCTTTAAGGCATTTTGTTATTCATCGAAATAGAAACCAAGTCAAAATTAACAAAACAATCTTGATCTATGATAGAGTCTTAAATGGTTAGGAAAATTGACGTAAGCCCAATTAATCTTGATCTATGATAGAGTCTTAAATGGTTGACTTTTGTTTCAATTAGCATAATGGGAAATCTCCACAAGAAAATTGTCCCTATTTAAAATGATGAAAGATTTCGCATCACTCAGAACCTTTTCTTGCAACAAACTTGGAGGTAAATTTAGTTTGCAAAGCAGCAACCAGGTGCACTCCATGGAGTTTGTAGTGTTGGTTAATTAATCAATAAATGAATTTTGCAATTTGTGTTAATAATTCTTTATTTTCTTTGGTTATCAGAAATGTTTGAATTGTTATTAATACTAATAACTAACTAACTTGGAAGCATATTGTAGCACTCTGTTTTCATAAATAATATTTATATCATTTTCATGAAATAAATTTTGAACTAAGGGTAAGTATTTAATCTCGATTTATCCTCTATTTCTTCCACTATTTCTTAGATACTAATAACTGTTGTACTTTCTTGATAGCTTATATATAAATAAACATACATATGTGTTCACAAGAGTATAATGAACTTAATTTAAATATAATTACAATTCTATGGGATGTGATAGTCTCGAGGTGTTGAGGGGAAAACATTTCAATGTTTTTGGTTCATCCATATCATCTTCAAATTAAATTAGTAGTTATCTTTGATGATCTTTTTATACTTAAATCTAGTCATTATGTCGCAATAAATTGGGTTATATATATTATATTATAGTATAGTATATTATTAGTAAAAGAAAATGTTTAGAAGAAATAAGGTTTGGGCAGGTTATAAAGTATGTTGATTAAAATAAAAATAACGGCCAAGATCCTAATGATGAACATATTTACATTTTAACATAATGTGGATAGGTGGAGATAGGATTTGCTATTCATTCAATAATAGATAACTTCAAAACCCAACATAAAAACAAGAATAGTGGCTCCCATTTGTTCTCCTTTCAAAATGGACACTAGGAGATAATAAAACGAATTATATTCTTATTATGAGGCCTACAAGATTAGCATTAGTTTAAATGGTCATAAGTACTAGAGGACAAGGTAAACTATATTATTCAATATTTAATCCGAGTGTAAATTTAAATTACGCCGAGGTATATTATTTTCCCAGTCATGAATTTATATCATAATAAAACCATTTGTATATTAATCAGAAAATTATATTAATTTCCCCTCCATTTGTTGTATTTTGATAAATAGTAAAAAGGTTATTATTAAGTTGAGCATTTAATTTGTTGTAGATAAATGAATTGGGCAGTTAATTAAAGTGGATATATATATAATTGAGAGTTAGGGTTCGTTAAATTAGATAAATGAATTTGCATGTACATAGCCCTATTTACTTAAAGGTTAAATGATAAAGATAATTAGATAAAGTTGTGAATGTAATTATAATTATTTAATAGTTGATTACTAGAGTTTCGATGGGAATTAATTAATTAGAATATTGATATTACAATAGTTTGGTTTCCTGTTAACTATTTCAATAGAAATGGTTGTTCTGCTAATGATATAGTTGTTTATATATATATATATATATATATATGCATTGTTTGTAGTAAATAATCTAATAATTGAACTAAGTGGATAAGTAAAATGAGTGGTAAGGAAGTGAAAATAAAGCCTTATTTAAGGGAATATCTTTATGGTTATGATGCTATGATCAATTGTTTGTATTAAAAAAAGTGTCTTGGTTATTGGATTAAGTATGCTTTTGTTAAAGATGGATGTCATATGTGTAAAGTATGTTCAAGGTTTTGTGCCATTGGGAAGTGTGTTTAGTATGTTGGTTTCCAAAAGCCTAGGAAGGGGTATATTTGTATGTATGGTCCTTATGATTGTTTAACCTTGGAAGTGGTTTGGCTATGTTGTTGGTCATGTGTATTGTATGAACACAATATTTAAGGGTGTTGCCCCCTGTTTATGTGTGGATTCATGTGATTATAATAAGTGTGCAATACGGTCAATACCTTGCAGTGTGTAGGGTTTTCTAGTTGCAAGTAGGGGGAGTGGCTCTCAATGGAGGTTGGAACCCAAAGTGGTGTTCAGGAAAACCCATTGGAGGGTTTCTTAATTTAGTGATAACCTTAATAATGAATTAGGGGGATGGGTAGAATTCACATTAAACAATATAATGGATGTATCGCTCATTCCTGTAGTGCTCGAATAGGCTAAGGATGGGTTGAGAAGGTCTGGAATGGCAAGATCAATTGTCTTGTCCTCATGAAAGGTATGTTGGTTCCACATAAATTTGAATGGGGGTCGGGGATCAAGAGAGGCTACCAGGATAACCCAAGAAGGGGGATTAGGGCCTAGGAAGATCTACCAGGACAACCCATTTCAAGCTATGTGATGACTCCCTAGCTATATTTCCTCTTTTAGATGTGTGAGTGCCTCTGGAAGTGATGTAAGTGATGTTGGTATTGTTAGAAATGTTGTGTTGCAGTCATCTATAATCCCTTGATTGTGTTAGCTTGTTGCTTTCCTAGTCGTCTATTGGATGTGGGACCTTGTGTTATCTCCTAGCATGGGGAGTGGACCTCAGGGTTCCACATGGTCAGGAGGTTGGTGCTTTTTCTCCATTGGGTATTCTTGTTACATGTTCATGTGTGTGGAGATGGTTCATTGTGTTGTGCACTCCAATTTTTGTTCTAGTTTGAGAATACATCCTTTCATGTATTTGTATATTGGATTGTAGTTCCATTTGTATATCTTGATGTAATCTTCCCACATGTACTTGGGGAAGCATTTTTTTAATTATTGTAATTTGATGTAACAAGTATTGATCATAATTCCTTCTTGTAAAGAGCACTATAAAGTAATGCATCAACTATGATAGTTAGCTAGAAAATGATCTTTAATGTTGATTATCAGTTGTCATGTTATGGAAGTGAGTAATATAGGATCATTTAATTTGGTGCTTTAAAATGAACCTTGCATGTTATATCAATCATGTATCCTTTATCATTGATGAAATGTTTCTAGTTATCTTGATTGTTAGTTTTGTGAGTAGCGCAGTTGAGGAACCTTAGAGGACCTAGGAATAGTTTATCATGTTATGTTATGTACTCTATAGTTATTCATTTTTTAAAAACAATTGTCCCATTAATTTGACCTAGTTTAGTGTTGTCCACTGGGTTTCCTTGGGCGGGGTGCTACAATCGATCTATGGAGATACCATCACTTGATATAATGTGCCCAAGATAATGAACCTCTGAATGAAATAAATCACACTTAGACAAGCTTCCATAAAACTAATTCTCTCTCAAACATTGTAACACTCATCACAAATGCCCCTCATGCTCCTCCTCTAAATGTGAATATATCAAAATTTCATCTAGGAACACTATTACAAATTAATATAGAAAGGCACAAAATACCCCATTCATGAGACTCATGAACACAACAAGGGCATTCATCAAGCTGAATGGTACCACAGTAAACTCATAATAGTTGTACCTAGTCCTGAAAGTAGTCTTATGTATATTTGCATTTGTAATCTACAACTAATGATACCTCAACTCAAGTTCAATTTTAGAGAAAACTCTAGCACCCTATAATTGGTTGAATAAATCATTGATCCTCAAAATAGGTTAACGATTCTTGATCATCACCTTATTTAGTTGTTTGTAGTCCATACAAAGACAAAGGGATCCATCCTTCTTCTTAACAAAGATGACAATATAATCCTAAGGTGGGACACTCAAATAGATATGATCCTTCTCTAACAACTCCTCTAACTATAGTTTGAGCTCACTAATCTCATCAGTGGTCATCGTGTATGGTGCATGTTATACTAGCTCAACTCCTGGTACCAAGTATATGTGGAAATCAATCTCCCATTAAGGTGGCATACCTGGTATTTCTGACGGAAACACATCTACAAAATCCTTAAGGATGGGATGATCATCCAAAGATGTATTTGACTCCTCGTTGGTCCTATCACTGATGGTAAAGGTGAACAAATGAACTCCCTTTTGCGTACACTGATTAAGTTGCATTGTGAATATTATGCGAAGAGATATGGATATCTATACCCCTATAATCTCCACTATTGTACGAGAGTTGTCTACACATTCAACTTCCTTTTAGCAACAATCTACCTTGGCTCGATGTGCATCGATCCAATCCATGCCCAAACTACTCCATAGGAGCCTAATGGAGTACCACAAAGATGAGTTGAGGTAGTCTAGCCTCCAATTCATAATGGAAAATCTCTCACTATAGAATATATAGACACCTTAGATTTTGAAGCTAACTCAACCTCCCACCTATCATCTTTCTTAAATGCCACTAACCTGCTATTCTCCACTATAGATGGAGAAATGAAAATATTTGATGTCCTAGAACCAAACAAAGCAAAAAAAAGAATATCACCAATCATAATTGATGTCTCAATAATAGTGTCTTGATGCTCAGCTTGGCGGTTCTCAACCACCATAAAAAAATTGTGGGACTTGCCCACATCTCCCACTATCTACTCAAAAACTCTTGCATGTTGTCCTCTAGCTACATGTCTTTGAGGGAAATCCCTTGCTAGGTTTCCCACTACACCACATACATAACAAGGGTCTCTAATATAAACCTGACATGTTTGAGTCCTACTAGACTATTGTCTCCCAGTCCTGCTAGAACCACTATGGCTTCCATGAAGGGACTATTGTGAACGTTGGGGTAACACCTTGTGTGTAAGGACATTGATTACATCGAAGAACCTATGGATACTATTGTGCCCTCGGCACACACACCCCGTTTGTAACGGGGACCCTCTTTTCTTTCACTTGTGAGGTCATTTTTGTCACCGCCTCGTTTTGCGTGCCCCATTTTTAGTGTCCTAGATGGTCAATGTTGCTTCAAAGTCTCACCATAAGTTGACCGTGCCTTCCCCTTTTAATTTTGTTAGGTTTTGGTGCCTCGCGGAGTCTCTCTGGTAGTTCGCCCCTGCGAACAGCCCCTGGCCTTGCCGGGCCCCACTGTTCGGGTTTCCCTTGCCAGGTTTCCTTGTTACATTCGCCGTTCCTGATGACGAGTAGGTCGCATCCTCCCGAACCCCGAGGCTCGGACCCTCATTCTCCGTCTGGTAAAATCCCAGGATAACCTACAGCTATCTGACCCTCTGAGCCTACGACTCTGGACTTCCGCTCCCAGGGTTCTGTTAGTGTTTCACCATTCCTCACAGCGAATCTCCAGTGGAATTCTGCCCTTCAGGTCTTGACCTTCCCTTTACTGCTGGTGATTCCTATGTTAGACTTTTAAACTACCATCGTACTATGCCTTCCTGGTCTCTAGACCCAGGGTCTCCCGATGTCGTCGCTGAATTCAAATTCACCAACTTCCTTGCTCGTCGTACTCGCATTTAATGGGGCCATTGATGATGGAGGGAGTATAAATAGAAGGTTCAATCCTACCATTTTCACTTGTCAGTGTTGCAGAGGGTGATCAGAGAGCTTGCTAGAGGATCCCACTGTCTTCGAGACCTTCATGCTCATTGCCCTCACTGTCACCTCATCGATTGTAGGTGGATCCCACACCTCCCTGCATCGAGTGTTCGAGGTAGGTCCTCCGTTCGCCCTCTCGAACATTGTTTTCTTAATTTCTAGGGATTTAAATGAACAACAACCATCAAAACGACATTCAAATGATAAAATATGGCACTATGAACAAAACCCATGTCCTTGAAAATGGGGTAAACCAACATAGTATCCCCATGATCAATTCGGAGCTTCATCCCCGCGCAGCCATTCTTCGCAGGGGAATTCGCGACCCTCAGGCCCAGACGCTCCCTTTTCTGGAAAAGACTTAGCAAAAAGAAAAAACAAGAAGATGTCGAAATAGCTTTTGGCTCCCTCGGGCCCAGGTATCCAGAATTTTGCCCCCTCGTTCTCCATCGGCAAGACCTCCCTGATTCGGCAAGACCTTTCACCGAGCATATCCTGCTCTTGTTGAGTGGCCTAGTCGGGGAGACATTCATCTATCACCAAGACCTCACCGTGAGCTCCCCCACTCTCGCCTAAGGCTCCCTCTGTTAGCATAACATTGCCTGGTCGACAAGACATCTCCCCGCCCAAGAGTTTTCCTGCCGACATGCTCAGTTGGCAAGACATTCAGATGTCGCTGAGACATCTCGCCAAAGATCAACCTCCTACCAATTTTCCTATTCAGCGAGACACGCGGAAGTCAATGAGACCTCTCACCGAGGGCACAAACCTCCCGCCGATGAACTTTTTTCCTGATGATCGCCAGGGCCTTTTCCTTTCGCCATGACCTCTTGGCAAGAGCACTTTGTTCTCCTGAGCTCTTCCGTCGCCATGACATCGCCCAGTCGGTGAGACCTCTCCCCGACTTGGAATCTTATGTCGAGGGCTCCCTTTGCGCTGCCCTAAGACCCATCATCTTCGGCAAGACATGATGCCTTCGCCAGGATATCACGATGATATCATTTCCTTTTGGCGAGTGCATGACATCCTTCCACCGCCCGGGTCCTGGGCTTCCTTTCGTTGTTTGGAAAATTCTGTTGAACCTTAAACGACCTTGACCATGCCAGGCTCCACCCTCTAAAACTCTATCCCATGACCGCTATTTCAAAAAAAAGAAATCATCCCCGGCCTTCGGACCGTCGGGCTCCGACTTTCCCATTAACGCGAACACGTGGTGAGAAAATCCAACAGCCAATGCCCGCTCCGGGCCCGGTCTGCATCTTGGCAGTCGGCGAGACATTCATAGGTCGCCCAGACCTCTTAACAAAAATGCAAACCTCTCGCCGATGAGCATCAAAATCTTTCGTCCAACCGTAACACCGGGTCTGATCTGCTGGGCTGCCCTTTTCAGACTTCTGCCCAGCAATGGCCATTCCGAACAGCGAGGGATGAATGGCTTCCCGATGCCTCAGACCTAAGCACTCAAGCAGAAAATTGTAATCTTCTGACCGCCTTGCAGCCCTCCAAACCCTGGACCCCAGAGTTCCGTCTCTGAAATTCTGTTTTCAATCTGCTATCCCAAACAGCTATCTTTTGATGGCTTTTTGACCTGGTACCCCCGGATGCTCCTAAATTGACCCAAATGAGCCCAATTTGAAATCTAATCTCGACCCACATGCTTAATCTTGGCCTTCTTCATTGCGAACTTTTCAAATTATCAAAATTCAACTAAAGAGAATCTCTAGGAGCCCTCCGCCCTATTTGCCTTTCCAAACGGCATTCCTGCCAGGGAAGTCTGGCCTTTTGGGCCCGGGCTATCCCAAAGCCCTCAACTAAAAGACCAATGACATCGGGAGATAAAGTATCATGTTATGCTTGATAGACTATTTAAAATGGATTTTGTCTTTAGAATTTCAGCTAACATGAATGTTTGCATAGTCAATTGCACTTACTATACTTTTTACTTGTAGAATATATGGAATCAGGTGTGGGACCTTTCAAGGCAACCGTCGAAAAGGACAAAGGAAAGAAGTTAGGAAAAACTCCTTGAGGAAAGGAAGACAAGGACCAAATGAAATACCAATTCCAAGGTGAACCTCTGCACTCGAAGGTCACCACAGATTGGAAAGAGATCATAGATACCAATATCGGCCATGTCGATATTGATGAATTCACACAAAGGGTTAGGGTCAATCCTATGACCAAGAATGCAAGATTGATAAGGCAAAGTGGAATCACAAATGCTACTAGATTCCCTACATCCCTCGTGGCCCCTAAGCTGGTCATGGCTTGTTGGGAGGCATATCAACCCGACACAAGGACAATCATTGATGGGGAGGGCAATGTCCTTGTCGACATGTTGGCTGAAGGGATCAAGAAGACTTTCCACATCCCCACTTTCCAAGAGATGGAAGCCCCCACCATAGAAGAATTCCAAGCAGCGTGGGATGATAACCCAACAAGATGTAAAAGGTTGATAAATCAGCACTAGCTCAAGGAGAAGTGGGGTAGCGTAGCAAAGGTTCCTCATGAACTCTTCCATAGTGATTTCCATGAAGATTACCATGACTTAGTCACAATGCTAAGCAGGGTTATGGGTCTTCCGATGGTGGCCTTCTTCTAGGAATGGATGGTGTACTTCATTGAGAAAATTCTCTGAGGGAATGAGGACGTCACCACAAAGACTTCGTTTTACTGGGGAGGAATCATAAGCAACTGCTTCCATGAGCAGTTTGTCAATGTAAAGAAGAGCTCCAAGTTCTATATGACTTCCTATCTCGTCTATTCCTTGGTGGATTGGAGGTAGCACAATGGATTGTTTGTAGCACCCGATCAGGAGCAGGGTCAAAAACTCAAGGCCTATGATAAGTACCTGCAACTCCAGTACTGAAACTTCAAGAAGGAATACTACAGGGTGAATGACGCCTTCATTAGCCACATTATCAGAGTGATTGCTAGGGACTTTGAGAGAAGGGTCTCCCATAGTGCTAGAGCACTCTTGAAGCAGTATGCCTTCCTCTTCAATCAATACTTGAAGTTCGCCTACATCCGTGCCCAGGGTTTCACCGAAAGGCCGAACAAGTTGCCTCAATACCCCAATGAAAAGATCATCCTTCTAGAGCTTTCCCGATAGCTCCAACACATATAGGAAATCTTTAGCAACAAGCACATAGCGGGGATCTCCTATCCCATGACTCTCGGCCAGGGCATGTACCAACTACAAACCTCCCAATGCGTTGCTAATTCCGAGAAAGAACTAAAAGACTACCACTTTCACTTGCACACTACCCGCTCGTGAATAGACCCGTATGGGCACGTAAGAAAGGCACTAGGACCCGAGTTTGCTCATCTGCATCACATTGAAGACTTCTAGGTAGATTTTAAAGACGATAAAGAGGTATGGGAAAGACACTATATGTGCATGATTGCATATTTCGTAAGAAAGATACATCCCTTCCCTATCCCTGACCAAGTCCAAGAGGACAAGAGCACCTTAATGGATCCCAGGTACCCTGTGGTGGCCAATTTACCAATACCAACTATTGACTGGGACGAGCAGGAGGTCGACGACCTTGATATGATAACCAAGCCAATCTTGGCTCACACCAAGGAGTGGGTTGATGGGAAAGTAGCCCAGTTGAAACAGTAGGAAATGATTTTAAATTATGAAGGGGTCAAAAGTGAGCCTAGTGCCATGGAAGACGCTGCTGCCACCACTTCAACTGGCGGGACCTCCAAGTCTTTACCAGTCACCAGGTCAAAAAAGAGAAAGGAGATAGAAACAGAGTAGTCTCCTGACCCCAAGGTCTATGCAAGAAAAGAAATGGGGGCCTCACCCTCCAAAAGGCTCAAATGAATGGGGAGCGCCGCAGAACAACCCTCAACCCAAGAAGAGGAAGGAAAGGGTATGGATCAATTGGAACCCCTCTTTTCTCTCCTTGCCCCTATTATTGCACCATCTACCTCTCTAGCCATGATTTCCACATCCCCGCTAGTAGTGGAAATCTCTATCCATCTCGCCCCTTCACCTCTGGCTGAGTCCGCAATAGTTGTCAACTCTTCTTCTGCCATAACTACTCCCCCTTCCTCCAATGTCATGTCACTAACCACGTCACTCCCTCTGGAAACAATGACAGCACCTATTCCCACTTCCACCATACCTGATGCTCTGTCGAAACATATGTTGAATCTCCCCCTGAGCTCTCCCAAATCCTAATGGATCCCACTCTTCAAGCAGCCCTTGCACAAGTCCTCACTACTGCTCAGCCTTCGCAACCGCCAATAGGGCCACCGACTATGGAAGCCACCATGCTAATCTCTAAGGAGTGGGAGGAATGAGAGCGAGAAGCCTCGAATCCCTTTGAGGAGGAAGCCAATGAATACCATGAACACCCGGAGTACGAACACCGAACCATTGATAGGGTGGCTTATGAGGAGGGAATGGGCTCTTCTGAGAGTGGGGATGAGGCGGATGATAGTGGTAAGGCCATTGTGTGAACCTTTGACAATGATCTAGAGGAAGAGCTACCCCGGCAGCTAAAGGACACCAAGGCGGAAGTAGAAAGGTCACCCCATGAAGCCAGAGGTCAGCCACTAGAAGATAGTCTAAGAGAAGATTTACCTGAGAGTGGAACCCAAGTTATCAAGGGTCTCAAAGTTGAGCATGCTAAGGGAAAGAAAGAAGAAGAGATAGTAGGAAAAGAGAGGCTCGTGCAGCAACTGTCTACTAGGCTTCCTATCAAGCACCTCGTGTTTGTCCAAGACTTTGACGAAGAAGAGGGGGATGCAACCAAAAGGGGAGGGAGGACCTTGGAAGATAAAGAAACAGAGGCTTTAACCGAGAAGGGCGAGGGCGATGGAGTTCATTAGTTTTGCTACTCATGCCTTTGACCAATTAGAGTTGTTCAGGGACCAGGGTGCCAAGTATGATGAAGACTGGATAACACGAAGGAGTCGAGCTACCAAGTGCTAAGGTATGAGATTATTGAAGTGGACAAGCTCCGGGCAGTCATCCTCAAGTTCATAGAATATGCAGTATCCAAGAAGCGGGAGGACAGCCCTATCGATGATAAGGAGCTTCCCAAGGAGTAACTATAGCAAAACAACAATCAGCAAGGGATGAAAATGCTATAGTGCTGCCACTAAAGGACAAAATAAGGAAAATGACAAAATGTAATTTTAAAATTGTAAAATATTGAGGGTTGGTGAAACCCTATTTTGTAATGAATTTTGGCCACACAATGAGAATTAATCTTGGCCATTCATTTGATCTTTGGGATACTATAAATAGAGCTCTTCTCTCATTTGCAAAAGGGAGTTGAGTTGTTGTAAAGACATGCTGCAAGAATTTATAAAGAAGATACATTGACTTGGTGCATTTTCAGAATTTCCTCCATGTTACTTGATTCAACCTCCATTGTTAGATGCTTGACTTAGATTTTCTTTGTTGTTTTAGTTAGTTGTATTCTCGCTTTAATAGATTTTAGGAATGTTGTTCTGTGATTATGAAAATTCCTACTGTGTAGATGCCTTCTTAGTCCATACTTTTTGTTGTTTGCTGATGGTAGATAGCTGTGTAAAGTTACTCTAGACTTCAAATTCAAAGCTGCTCCACACTTTCATTTTTGTTCATGCATGCACATGGTGAATGAAAGACAAAATATCTGCAGGCCTTAGAAGATAGCACAAATTTCATGAGACTGTGAGGTTTCTGGTTAAGTGAAATATTGTTCCCAGGAAGCTGTCCATTGCAGGAACTCCATTATCACTGTTAATAGTTAATTACAAGTCCGGGAACTTCCTTTCTCCCCCTCTCCTTTTTCCTTTTCTTAAATAGTGACCTATGCTAAGGTTCATTGCACATTGTAAATCCAAATCTAATGATAAAAATAATGGAGTTCAAGACTGTTGTTTGAACCTGTAGTAAAGACACAAAACTCTCCCATCTTAAGAACTCCATCCACAGATCCAACTTCCCTGGCTTTGTAAATCATCCGTAAGACCGCCTTGTGATTCCAGCAAATCACATCAAACAACTAAGATATTCCAAGCATTGTCAAGACCTGACATTACAGACCTTGGGATAGTTTTATGCAATCTGATTGTGGAAGATTGTCTTTCAAGAGAGGTAGTGCACCTATGCATTACCTGTGTTGAGAAGTGCATAAAAAACACATCAACAAATACCATGGCTTGAAGTAGCCACCCTGTGAACTTTGATGAGGCCTAGGAATCTAACTCTATTATTTTTGTTGCTACGTCCTAGGTGGCTCAACTAAAGGTCTAAATCTTCCCTTTGAAGGAAGGGGGGTCATTGAAAACTATGTGACTATGGACTGTGGTTATGTTTCTGAAACTACTCTCATGCGTCATAAGATTTCACTTACATCTCCTCAACTATAAGGTCCTTCTCCAGTACAAGCTAAAGGTTCTTTAGATTGACCATGAGAATGGGACCTAATATGCCTTATTTAGGCCCCTTATAAATTAGTTGACGAGAATCTTCCCATCCTGAATATAGTCCACATACTATAATAGCTCCAAAAATTGGCTCTCGTACTTGGCCACTAATAAACCCCTTTGATGAAGGTATTGGAACTCATCAATATAACGCTACTTAAAATTCCTAGACAAGTAATGAGCTCTGAATCACTCTAGGAATATCTCCCAAGTGAGGGTGTCAATGGAAAGGCGATACTTGCATTCCTCCTAATGCCACCACATAGAGGTTGTACCTCAAAGAAAAAGTATCACAAAATGTGCTTTTAGATTGCTTGCATATACACACAATTCAAATCACCTATCAAGATTGAGAAGCCAAGAATCAACCTCTACACCATTCATGGATCCCTCAAAGTTAGGTGGTTTAAGTCATAGTAGCTCTTGAATTAGATCTCTTGGATCTCAATATGCTCTACCGTCATCTAGTACCTCAAGATGGAGTTCCTGTTGTGGAGGATCTAGGTGGACTAATCATCTCTCTCCCTCAACATAATAATCCTTAGGAATATGAGGGGGACCTCTGTTACACTCTCTATGCTCTAACCTATGTGCCTTGATCGAGTTTTGTGTCTACTCTGATCTAGGTCCCTTCGCTTCTACTAGTAATTGATCGTGAACAACCACAATTGAATACACTAATGCATGAAGGATTTCAAAATTGAGGTTCTATAAAGGCTCATGTTGTGGTGTCTCTAAAATGTGTGGGGTTGTTGGTGGTGACTCAACTCATCCTCTCCTCACACCACATTTGCAACCGAATTTGTGAACCTTCCACAATCTAGGTGGCACCATACATGATAATGTCATAGATATTATTAACAAGGTGAACACATATTCCCAAATTTCTTGATGTTGGAACCTAGGCTTTGATACCAAATGTAATGTCCATAATTTACAATAGGGAAAAATGTGACTAATAAATTATTTTTTAATGTTGTAGAACACAAACAAAAGTTAACCATGCACATGCAAGGTATCATACTATGCACATCGCCTAATGAGGTGTGGTCATCATCATTGGCTACACGTCACCATAGAGCGAGGTAAGGGAAAGAAAAAAAATTGAGTGCATAGAGTCTATCATGCATACCCTCAATCATACAAAGGATAGGCTCAATAATCTAGGTAAAACAAGGATTCATTAGATTACTTAACGACTAATATTAGGCCATGAAATTTTATTTGACATTTAACTGTAGTGTAGAAAAATGTACTCATTTACATTTCCACACTTTGTTTGGGTCCCCTCAATTTAAATGGACTTAATTAAGCCTCTAATTTCCTAAATTTTTCATTTACAAGCCTAATTAATTGCAATTTTTGAAGGGGGAAGTGTGATTTAATTAATGCATTTAATTAATTTAACACCTCAAAATTCAAAGATCCTAATAACTTAGGTCAAGACCCATTCACCCATGAGCGAATGGGTCCCATTTAAGTTGTAAATTCAAATTTTAAACATGTTTTTGGCAATATTTTTATGATCCAAAATTCAAATTTCAATGTCAACTTGTAATGTTTATTTTTCGGGAAATTAAAGATACATACCTATAAATACAAGGTTATTTCATCAAATTAATCCTAGTTTTACAAGAGATTTTAAGATGGAGTTTACAAGAGATAAGATTATTTTCAAAGGTGTTCAAGAGTAGATCTCTCAAGCATTTGTTGCAACATTCAATATCTCAAGCATCGTGTCAAAGTTATCAAGCATCATGCATGTTTTTTGGAGCTAACATTGTGATGTAGGTTTCAAAGATCAAGTGAAGCATTCAAAGTCATATTTCAAGCATCAAGATCCACATCCATTGAAGCCATTGCATGCAAGATCAACATCAACATTTCAGATTTCCAAAGGTTTATTCAAGGCTTTGGTGAGTTGCAGCATTGCATGGTTCATTCATCATTCCTTTCGTATTTAATTTTAATTCAAGGTTTAATTACCAAAATGGGGTTTGACCAAGGAAAACCCCCATTCACCAAAAAAAAACAAATTTTCCCTCTTATGTGTTTTACATATTTTAGGTTGAAGGAAAATTGAAGATTGGAGATCTCTAAAGTGTAAAATTGCAAAAGTTGTAAAAATTTTCAAAGTTGCAAGAAAAGTTGTCAAGATCACATAAACTCATATCTTGGATTTATTTTCCATCATTTTTAAGTGAAACTAGTGGGAAATTACATCTTAGATCTATCTTCAAAGGCTCTAAAAAATTTAGCTCAAAAAGTTGTCTTAGGACACTTTGCAACCAAACAAGACACTTAGCAACCAATTTTTGAGGCAAGCTTTAAGTGTCTTCCACTCTTCCAAATAATACAAAATTGATTATTTTTATTAGATCTAGGTTTCATCTACATGAATCGGGTCTCAGGTTATCGAATTGAGGTCATTTAATATTTTTAATCTTTCTCCCAAAAGTGTTTTTGGAATTGTATCTCTAGTCCACACACACAAATGAAATTGTCAGATCTTCCATAGAATTAACTCACCTAAGGGATGAAAGTTAATTCTATCTTTGAGGATATCATTTCTTTAATGAAACAAAAAATAGGTAGGTTCATTACACCTCATTTTTTCCTTTCTATTTATAGTAATTTTGGTGAAACATTCCAATTTTAGTATAAAACCATATGTTTTGAACCCCAACCCTATATGTATATGTTTCATTATGGTGAACCCAACATTTTGAACACTCTAATTTCTAATTTGGAGATCATTCAAACCCTAGATCTAGGATTTGCATAATTTTTCATTGCATTTGCATTGCATATAGGGTTTTAAATTTGAATTTTTTCATTGTTTAAAATCTAAAAGATTCAAAAATTTGCGTGCATATTACATTGATTTTGCATAATACTTGCATATTAGTGTACTTCCCATCATTCACATTCAAAACTTGAGTCAAAATTGCATTTTAAAAACTGTCATTTTGTCCATCATTTCACTTCAATTTAGACATCAAATTTTAGAAAATTCTATCACAGAAGTTACAGTTTGAGACCTGGAATAGAGATCACATACAACAACTCAAAAACTGCACTTTTCATTTTTTCAAACCCTGCACAGAAACCCAATTTCCCATGGGAGAATGAGTCCTTCAGGGCCTCTCAAAACCATCTTTTCTAAGCATTTTTGTGGTCTTCTACACTTCTCGAATCCACTATAAACCCATATTTTAGTCTAGCAATTTTTTAAGGAATTTCTATTTTATGCATCTAGGTCTAATCATCCATTTAGTGTAACCATTTAAAATCATTCCAATATTTAAAATCATCAAATTTATAGGATAATTATTTACATTTCTGAAGCATTACATAAGTTGGGTAGATTATTTTTATGTGATCATGTTTCCTTTTCAAAGATATGGTTTTGACATGGTTAAGAATGGATTGTATAAGTACAACATCCCCTCTTATGAGTACAATTTAGATCAAATAAATGAGGTCATTAAGAAACATGTTAGTCATCCTCCCACTATCTTTCCTAGTTATGAGAACATCTTAGAGCAAGAGAACCAAACCATTGACACATTCCTTAATATCACCTTTCCAATCCTTCACTCAACCCCTACAATCTCTCCCATTTGTGAGTATGTTTTGATACAAGAGGATACAAGCATGGATAATCATGAAAACCGTAATTTTTCTTCTCCTGATACCTCTCCTACTAATGATGAAGGTAGCTTGGTGAAAGAAGATATAGTCATTGAGAATCATGAAAGTCTTTTCTGTCCCTCTCCATCTACTTCTCCCACTTGGGAAGATATTATCACACAAGAAGATGAAATCATTGACACATTTCTTAACATTACTTTACCTAGTCTGCATTCATCTCCCAACACCTCTCCTACTTGTGAGAAGTCTTTAGTGAAAGAGGATACAATCTTGGACAATCATGACAATCATATTTTTTCTTCTACCAAAATCTCTCCTATTTGTGAAGAGGATATTTTGGTGTTAGGAGATCCAATTATTGATAGCCATGAAAACCCTATTTATTTCTCTTCTCCTACCTCTCCTACTTGGGAAGACATTATAGGACAAGGGGATGTAATCATAGATAACCATGACAATCACATTTTTCTTCTCCTAATATCTCTCCTATTTGTGAAGAAGATATTTTGGTTTTAGAAGATACACTCATTGAGATTCATGAGAACCTTGTTTCTCCCTATCCTAATGCTTCTCCCACTTGGGAAGGTATCATTGAACAAAAGGATGCAATCACTGGTAAGCAATAAAATCATAGTTTCTCTTTTCTTGATGCCTCCCCTACTTGTGATGAAGTTATCTTACAAGATACAACCATGGAATGTGATGAACATCTTGTTTGCTACTCTCCTAAAAACTCTCTAAAATATTCCCCTTAATTTTTTCTTGATTTTTCAATATCAATTAAAATGCCACACGCACCTATTAAGGTTAGATCCAAAACCAAAATGATGCGGACTAGTAACTCTAACCAAGAATGCACCCTAAGAGCACTAAAGGAGGAGGGGCAGGCATATGGTCAGAGGATCCCTAGGATCTAAATAACTCAATAACTAAAACTAATTACAACTGTAAGTGCAAAGACAAAACTCAACACCAAGAATGTTCACCAAGATCCTTGGAAGGTGAGGTGATAGCATATGCCGGAGTACCAATTACAAAACTGAAATAAACTTAGGTGGATAACTATCCGTAAGAGTTTCCAGGCTACCACTTAAACAATGGGGGGGAAAACATTACAATTCAAAACAATTAATCCGCTTTGCAAGCATCCACTTAGCAATGGAGATTCACCACTTGAATAGTGGGTAAAAATGTACACACAATATTAATTTCCTCCACACTGGAAGTAAACCATCCAGGGGTTAATGTGTTTGCATTAAAATTCACAAGTAAATGTAGCAATAATAATGATTGGATTAGTACTACTAATACATAGCCTTACAATGAAATAAATCTGCAATTTACAAGTGTTACAATGATAAAATCAATGTAAATAAATGAAGCATGATTTTTCGAACTTTTGAACCTATCAAATATTGAATTACAAGCCAAAATATGAACTTATTGAAGTCTAATAACAAAAGAACAACATACTAAAAATGTCAACCAATAAAATGTAAATCAATGAAATGCTCATAACTCTTTCAAAATACCTCTGAATGGAATGAAACAAAGTACAATGGCTCACTAGAAGGTTGGCACCCAATTTGCAATGATAAAACATATAAACTCAACCATTAATTTATGCATGAATCCCAATGCTCTCCAAAAAGGTACGGTCTCCTTGCAAGGGCGATTTTGCTTGATAAATTCAAACACTTCAAATAAAAATCTGAATTTCTTCAGGAATGGTCACCATGAGCCTAGAAATAGAAAGAACCAACACCCATAACTAAAATTAAATCATACAAGGAGCTGCATACGAAAATCACCTTCAACCATGAACAAACCAGCAAGATCAAAACTGAAAATAACATCAATTTCTCCAACAATGAAGCTCAATGTGCACTTCTAAATGAGGCACACTCTCAATCCACCATCTAGGGAACCATAGTTTCAAGCTTGGAGAATGGAGTAAACTTGCTAATCTTTCCCTTAGCTAGATTCTGGATTTCAAACCAGCAGCATAACTTTAAAATATTTTCCAAAGATAAGAATGAATGAGCAAGGTATCATAAATAGGCTTTTCAGTTGGAAAATGAACCAACATGAAACTCCCACAAGAACCTCTTTAGCTTCTCCAAGCGATGCCACCTCTCATGTTGCACTTTATTTGAATTATTAAAATATTAATCATCTCCCTTTAGGCGTCCATTTACAATTTGCACAATAAAACATTTAATATAACTATTAAATGCTCAAATCAACACCTTATGCCTCGTTTTTAAAAACAACTTGAAGTTTTTTCCTAGGCACAAGGTACAAACTCAAATTATAAAATTGACTAAGTTTTGAAACTCAGTCCAAAGGAGAGATAGAAGCCAAAGCCAAAAACCAACACCTAAACTGATTCTGCCAAAAATAGAATGATGACCTAAGCGGATGTTGTAAATGATACCATTTCCAAAATTAAACTTACTAAAAATAGCCAATGCCAAAAATAGTAAGTTTTCTTCAAAACCATAAGAAAGCCAAAATGAACAACCGAACTGCAAGGGATTGAATTGTTGCTAAACATATACTGCTAAAAGATAGACTTGCTAAAAATAGCAAACTGCTATAAATAGTAAGCCTGCACAACATCCTTTGAATGCCAATTGAGCAGTATCTAAAAGAGGAAATACCAATTTTCTACTTTAGCTTAGCCTATGGATTTATGGAAATAGGCTAAATCCAAATGAAGAGCATAGGGCTAAAATGCGGACATTACAATCTACCCTTCCCAAAAAAAAATTTCCTCAAGCAATGCTCCAAGGAAACAATTTGATCCTTACCACACCAAATAGGATCCCAAGGTCCCAAATCCATCTCCATATAGACCCATCATGCTGACGTTGTGTCACACTGATCACATAAACATGACCAATATCCCAAGACTGCACTGTACTCCTTTCAATCATGTGGCTTAAACTGATTTTCCTAAAGGAATTGAAATCATAATCCTGCAACATCTCATGTCCTGTAAACTCAGAGGATTCAACAACAATCCCACAATCTAACACATTCCTAAGAAAAAAGAAAGATAGTCCTCACAACTCAAAAACATGCTCCATATCATAACTCCTCAAAGCACCAAGTAGAGTCATGATAGCATATGTGACTCTTCCAGTACTTCTTGCAATGCAAAGAGCAACTCCTTGCAAGAGATCCTCCATCACATCCTCAAAAATCCATGAAGATGTATAATGCCTTCTTTGAAGCAAACTGAGATAACTCCATGAAAAAATTACAAATTTCACCTCATGAGTCTCCAACTGGTGAACCAAATCAATTTCCAACTTCCTACCCCAAACATTGGTATAGGAGAAAACACAGAGAAGGCCACTATTGAACATTAGAGAACATCCCATACATGAATTTTGGCTGCTCTGGAACAATCCTTTTCTCATTTGAGGCTCAAAATCAATCCTAATAGTAGACTAGAAGGTCAGAAAATGGAAACACCAACCAACAGGTCTAATTTAGACAATTTGAAATTTGATTTATGAAAAATCAGCATCCCAAACTATAAGCAGCAGCTTCAATATGAAAAATCTCCAACAAAATAAGCATATCTGCTCTTGAATAAGGTTGTTGGCACCCCTATTGAAGGTCCCAATGCCACCATAGACCAACTTCTGATCATATTTCCTTCCCAGAACACCAATTTATGATTAGAAATAAAGAACCAATGACAGAAAAAGGAGGCAGCAAACATAAAACTAAAAATTTGACACTTATCTCTCCATCCAACCTTCTTTTTATGCATTCCATTCTTCATAAGAAAATACTTGAGATCCCAAATACTGATTTTCAATTGAAGATGTTTCCCAACACATAAGAAATTGGTCACAACCACATTCTGACTATTATATGATGGTTTATCTCCCATAAAATTTATAGTATTACCTTCTTGCCAAGTAATGCCAGGATCCCAAACTAACAACCATGAAGAACCACTTCTCAAATGGAGAACTGCTCTCAAATGAATCCTCTGATTTTCTCATTCCATCTAAATTTCCACTTCTTGAAACTCCAAGAAGTATTCAACCAATCTTTGTTCATTGAAGAGATTGAATCCATAATCTTGTGATATGACTTGCTGGGAATATTCCATGAATCCTTCATCAAATACAATTCTGAAATCAATCACTCTAAGAGAAGATGAAGATGTACTAAAATCTAACAAGAGCCTCACAAGCATCCACATCAAATAATGAATGAAACCTTCATCAACATGTCAATCATCTCTTTATTGATGAACAAAAAGAATGTCTTCATTTCTTCGTGATCCATGAGTTACCATTTCTTGTTGAATGGTTGCACTAAGAGTAGCAATAGATTCAACTTTGTGCAACTCATGTATCATCTCTCTAATGCTAGAAGACAAACTCAAATTTCCTCCTTCACTAATCTTTGAAGCAATTTCTTCATCATTTTCAAAAAGAGGATTTACATAAGCCTTACTAGCACCTTCTTCATACAAGATATTTTCAAAAGCTTAAAAAACTTGAGAATTTGAATGCTTTGGTCTCTCATAACAACATTCCAAATCATATGTTTCTTGTATGAGATCCAACTCATCAAGACTTTTCTGAAGCTCCTCTGCTCTTCTTTTTTTTTCTTTCTCCCATGAATGTTGAACAGTAGCAATCTGACTTTCTTCTTCAATTAGAGTCTCATGAACTTCTTGCAACCTTGCTTTGGTAAACTCATTCCACTCCAATGCCTTGTTAGCAATATTATCCACTATGTCTTTGTCATGAATGATGTGCAAAAGACTAGATTTAATCTCCTCCAAGGAAAATTTAATGGACTTCATGTCATCAATAGAAATGCAACATACAACTTCTCCCATAGGAACATCATGAATCAAATATTCTACTTGCCTACGAATCCTATCAAGTTTTGACAAAACTTGAATACCATTATAAGAAATGTGTGAACTTGAGCTGCAATCATTATATGCAGCCTGAGATGGGGTAGAACAACCTTGATGGATAAAGATTTCAAAAATGGTTTGAGTTGTACTCCTCAACTTGTCACACATGTGATGAAAACTCTTCATCATTCCATCCATAGTGCTTTCCAATTCCCTAGCTTTTTGCCTTAGCTTGATTTCAAGTAAAGATAAATTTTCCTTATAACTACTAGAAGCTTCTCCTTCCATGTTGTCTTCTACACATGACTCTAGGGAGTTAGTCAAATCAGCTTTGAAGTGGGAAGTGACTACTACTTCTTCTATCTCTTTCTCCTCTTTAGCTTGACTTTCAAACTAGCATTCTCTGGAATTGTGAAGAAGAAAATTACTGATTGAACACATATCTTCAACTATCTGAACGTCTTCCTCGTTTGGATCTACACTTATGGCCTCTTCATGCATCTCTATTTCAAATTTTGTTTCCACAAGTTATTTCTTTGAATCTTCAACATGAGACTTATTAACACAATCCAACTCACTATTCTCCTCTGTAGAAAATAAGAGTACTTCACTAGTCTTCAAGGCTTCCACTGACACATTACATTCTTCTATAGAATGCTTGGATAAGTGAAAAATTTTGAATTCCCCTTGAAATTTTGCAATGTCTTCAAAGGGATTCCAACTTTCATCCTCTTCAGCTTCAAATATCTCTTCTCTATTTTCAACAGTCTTCTTCAAAACTGGTTTCAACTTATCTTCACATTGACTAAAAATTTCTTTAACTAACAAATCAGCAATGGGAGAAATTTTCTCTTCACATTTATAAGCATCCAAGAGAAGAGTTTGGACACTTTTAGGAAGAGAATAAACTTCTTTGATGGTTTCAATTAGAAGATTCTTAACAGCTGCAAACACATCCTCTTCTTTCTCACTCCAAGTCGAAGTGAAGAGATAATTAAACAAATGGTAAATACGATTTTTCATCTCCAATTCTATTAGAAGGATGCAATTTCTTACTTCTGAATTTTTTTTTTAAACAACAACTCTTCTAGGAAAAAATCCACTCCCAATTTCATCCAAATCCTGGAAACTATCCACTATCATATTTGATATAATCTTCATAGTTTCATCATCATAGGGAAAATGGGGATTTACAATTCTTATTATTTCCATGAAACAAGAAGAAATCAACAGCTTGGCTTCTTCATCAGGTTGCCCCAACCAATAGGGCTGATTCAAATAATTCACTATAGGAGCTAGTGCCAACTCCATTTTCTCTAAAGTTGATGGCTTCACTTGTCTCAAACATTTTTCTAACAAATGAAGACTATTCTCTTCATTTTCTCTTGACTAAAATTCTTTGCCAAGTCTCTTTCCAGCCATATACAGTGTCTCTACCAGTTTCATCTCTTCTTCATTAGCCATGCCTAACTACCAACTTTTGGATACCAGAAGGAGCTAAACTAGAATATTTTCTAAATTTTGGTGTAGTACCAAAGATCTTTGTCACTCAATTTCCTAAACATGAAGCTCTGATCACAGGATGGCAGGATCTTCTACTCTGATACCACTAAAATATGCCCCTTAATTTTTTCTTGATTTTTCAATATCAATTACAATGCAACACACACCCATTAAGGTTAGCTCCAAAACCAAAATGATGTGGAATAGTAACTCTAACCAAGAATTTTCCCTAAGACCACTGAAGGAAGAGGGGTGAGCATATGGTCAGAGGATCCCTAGGATCTAAATAACTCAATAACTAAAACTGATTACAACTGTAAGTGCAAAGATAAAACTCAATGCCAAAAATTTTCACCAAGATCCTTAGAAGGCAAGGTGATAGCATATGGCAGAGTACCAATTATAAAACTCAAATAAGCTTAGGCAGATAACTAGCCATAAGAGTTTCCATGCTACCACTTAAACAGTGGGGGGAAAACATTACAATTCAAAACAATTTATCCGCTTAGTGGGCATCCACTCAACAGTGGGTATTTGCCACTTGAATAGTGGGTAAAGATGTACATACAATATTAATTTCCTCCACACTAGTGGTAAACCATCCAAGGGTTAATGTGTTTGCATTAAAATTCACAATTAAATGTAATAATAATAATGACTGGATTAGTACTACTAATACATAGCCTTACAATGAAATAAATCTACAATTTACAAGTGTTGCAATGATCAAATCAATGTAAATAAATGAAGGATGATTTTTCCAACTTTTGAACCTCTCAAATACTAAATTACAAGCCAAAATCTGAACTTAATGAAGTTTGATAACAAAAGAACAACATACTGAAAATATCAACCAACAAACTGTAAATCAATGAAATGCTCATAACTCTTTCAAAATACATCTGAATGGAATGAAACAAAATGCAATGGCTCACTAAAATGTTGGCACCCAATTTGCAATGATAAAATAGCATCTAAATTCAACCATTAATTTATGCACAAATCCCAATGCTCTTCAAAAAGGTATGGTCTCCTTGCAAGGGCAATTTTTCTTGATAAATTAAAACACTTCAAATAAAAATCCGAGTTTCTCCAAGAATGGTTTCCATGAGCCTAGAAATAGAAAGATCCAACACCCATAACTAAAATTAAATCATACAAGGAGCTGCATATGAAAATCGCCTTCAACCATGAATGAACCAGCAAGCTCAAAACTGAAAATAACATCAATTTCTCCAACAATGAAGCTCAATTTACACTTCTTAATGAAGCACACTCTCAATCCACCATCTAGGGAACCATAGTTTCAAGCTCGAAGAGTAGAGTAAAGTTGCTAAGCTTTCCTTTAGCCAGATTCTATATTTCAAACTAGCAGCATAACTTTAAAATATTTTCCAAAGATAAGAATGAATGAGCAAGGTATCAATAAATAGGCTCTTCAGCTGGAAAATGAATCAACATGAAACTCCCACAAGAACCTCTTCAACTTCTCCAAGGATTCCACCTCTCATGTTGCACTTTATTTGAATTATTAAAATATTAATCATCTCCCTTTAGGCATCCATTTATAATTTGCACAATAAAACATTTAATATAAATATTAAATGCTCAAATCAACCCCTTATGACCCCTTTTTAAAAACAAATTGAAGTTGTTTCCTAGGCACAAGGTACAAACTTAAATTATAAAATTGACTAAGTATTGAAACTTAGTCCAAAGGAGAGATAGAAGCCAAAGCCAAAAAGCAACGCCCGAACTGATTATACCAGAAATAGAATGATGACCTAAGCTAATGCTACAAATGACGCCACTCCCAAAATTAGACTTACTAAAAATACCCAATGCCAAAAATAGTAAGTTCGCTTCAAAACCATAAGAAAGCCAAACCGAACAACCGAACTGCAAGGGATTGAACTGTTGCTAAACAAATACTACTAAAATATAGACTTTCTAAAAATAGTGAACTGCTATAAATAGTCAGCCTGCACAACATCCTTTGAATGCCAATTGAGCAGTATCTGAAAGAGGAAACCCTAATTTCCTACTTCAACTTAACCTACGAATTTTTGGAAATAGGCTAAATCCAAATGAAAAGCATAGGGCTAAAATGGGGACATTACACTCTCCTACTAGGGAAGATATCATGGTGCAAGAAAATGATAGAATTGATACATGTATTTCAAACAATAGTAATGTGGCTTCATTAGATGAGGATGATGAGGTAATATTAGACCCCCTTTGCTAAGATATCATCACAATAGGGATAAATATTTTTAGGTTATCCCTTGAGTCGTCCTAGAAGTCCTCTAATTATTAGACCTCCCAAGTCATCTCCTGAGCTACTTCTTACCATCTACCCACTCTCACATCAGCCTCAAGTGCAAAACAAACCTGTTCTTACCATAGGACCACCTAAAAAGCAACCATTATCCCTAAGATATATCTTGAATTTTACAAGGCAACTTACTAGTAACAATGTTTCGCAGCAACCGAGTTATTATACTGTTTCTCACACATATAATACAATGAACAATAGGAAACCACAAACTATTCCTACTTCATTACCATTGCCTCAACCTTTCTTGCCTAGTGCTCCTCATTTTCCTTTACATAATGGAAAGGAGTATGATTTTGTTGAACTTTAAAATACTCCCACTAAGATATCCTTATGGGATCTTATTCAAGCATCACCTAATTATCATAACATGCTTCAAAATTCCTTGCAACAAGTTGTGGTTCATCCTAGTGTAAATCCAAATGATGTAGCAGCCCTAATTCAAGGAATGAATTCGGTTAATATAGACATTTTTTTCACCAAAGTGAGTTACCTCCTTTAGAAGTGAAAAAAAAAATGGAGCTCTCATGATAGTGGATATCATTAATAGATGTGGAATAAAGAGAACCCTTGTTGACAATGGCCCAACCCTTAATATGTGTAGCATAAACCTTTTGGATAGACTTGGAATAGACAAAATACAAATAAAACTAGATTCTTTATCTATTCATGGATTTGATAATGTTGGAAAGCAACTGCTTGGTGTGATCACAATACCTATCACAGTTGGAAAGGCTACATTGCAACCTCCTATCCATGTTATGTCTCAAAATATTTCATATAATCTTCTTTTGGGAAGACCATGGATTTATGAAATGCATTCAGTGCCTTCAACTCTTCATCGTATAATGAAGTATGTCTACAACAACAAAGTGTATACAATTGATGCTGACCCTAAACCAAAAAAATTTCACACTAAGAAAGATGAGGAAAGTCCTTTGAAAACATTGACACCAACTACAAAAGTAGAACCCGTCCAAGAGGAACAAAAAGAGAACAATACTAAAAGAGTTACAAAGTTATTGGAGGATGATTGGGGTTCCTTATATTTCACACCTCCTTTCATGGGAGAATACAAGATCATAACAAAAGAGTCTGAAAAGGGAAAAGAATTATTGATAACATCAACACAAAATTTAGAAGAACCTTTGAAAGAATCCACTTCAACCACTTTAGAAGAAGAATCAAATTACACAAAAAAAATTGAAGTTGATTATGAACAACCACCAAATCTAAAAGAAATGGAAAAGCTTTATGGAAGAGGTTACGAACTTTTGAAACAACTTGGATATAGTGGAAAATGATGTGGTGCTAGAGAACAAGGTATATGTGTCCCTATAGAGCCTAACACACAAAAAACCACTAGTGGTCTTGTTATTGCCCTTGAAAAGAAACAAAAGCATCAAAAAATCCTTCACTCAATACTAATGCTATTACAAAATATTCTTTTAAGACAACTTTAACTTAGTGCATCCTGAACTGATAGAAATAACTAGTGGTCTTGGTCCCTCAAAAGATTCAAATAAATATTTTCTTAATATCAATGTCATCTCGCAAAACACTCCTAGGACATCTTCATACACATGTCTTAGTAATGATTTGGGTTCACTAGATTTTACACCCTCCTTTAAGGGAGAGTACAAAATCTCACAATCTAAAGAGTCTTGTGTATGTATGACACCTTGTACTAAGTAAGAGATATATTTGTCACAAAATAAAGGAACATCTTCTACTAGTGATTAAGAGAGCACCTTGTCAAAGCTTCTCCAAGCTCGCTTGATATTTCTCCCTCCAAGAACACGAAATAAATTTTACAAGAGTTCATTTTGTGCATATCATAGAGTTCATGGTCATTCTACTAATGAATGTAAGCCTTGACTAATAAAATTCAACAACTTAAGGATTTTGGTACTCTTCCTTGTGTTGAAGCACCTATTTCTTCTAATTGATATTGATTTTCATCCTATCATGTTGCTCATCACTATGTGGCATTAGTACATTTATGTGTCTTGATCATTACCATTCATGGTGGTACAATTTCAAGTGCAACCATATCTTGGTAGCAATATGACAGTTTTTGGTGGTTGTCTTTTTCTTTATGATTGGGGGGCAAGGATAACTATTTTTTTGAGGTGTGCATTCTTTTCAAGGATCACCTCTTCCTCTCTTTCTACTTAAAATACCAACATAGAAAGTATGTTGACATTTTAAGTGGGGTGTATATTGTCCCTTAGTCATAATTTGCATGTTTCCTTCTTAGTGATGATATTATACATCACTTATAAGATATGAATTTTTTATTCAAAGTGTGGTCTTCTTACTTCATGCGATATGTCTTCTTGGTGGTTACATTGGATTTTATATCCTTCAAGATTGTGACCTGTATGAGCATATGACATTCCTCTTAGTGGTAATGCTATGAATTGTATTCCCTAAGTTGTGAATCTTTTATCCTCGACTTGTCCTCTATTGGAGACATTAGGCATGATGTTCTCTAAGAGGATACCTTACATGAACTAAGAAAAACCCCTTTGAATATCCTATTTTCATTTTTTTCATAAGTTCTTAGCATAACACAAATTGTTAGCCTTATGAAGCTCAAATTCATATTGTGTGGTGCCTTATAAAACTTATCAGGAGGTATAACTTTGGTATGGTTAGTACAATGGGAGCCTATAGACCTGACATGAATTTCTCATTGTACGCTAAGAAATTGTAGATGTGGCATGAATTTATCACTAAGCCACTTTCTAGGGGCTCACCTAGAGGACAGCGGATTTCACTAACTTGTGTAAGCACATTATTTTTTGCATAGTGGATAGTGAGTTCCACTTGTAAATGTTTTTGGAAAAAAAGCTCAGGCTTGATCCACATCGAGTTGGACAAATAGTTGAGCCTTGATCTACCCCTTTTTCTTTTCTTTTGTTTCTTTATTTAAGTCTTTGACATTGTATGTTTGTGTATCTTGTCTTGATGCTTCATATCATACATCATGTGTGTGTCCCTTTGTACTTATGTTGGTTTCCATGTGATCTTAGATCCTGAGGACTTGATCACCCTCCTTGATCTTTGTTATCCTATCCCATCCACATTTGTGCACTTAGACCCCTCTTGATGCATATTTGTCTACTTTAGTGTGAGTTTGTGCTTGTGCTCATCCTCTCACTAAATTGGGGGCTAAATGTAGTGTAGAAAAATGTACTACTTTACATTTTCACACTTTTTTTGGGTCCCCTCAATTTAAATGGAATTAATTAAGCCTCTAATTGCCTAAATTTTGTATTTACAAGCCTAATTAATTATAATTTTTGAAGTGGGAAGTGTGATTTAATTAATGCATTTAATTAATTTAACACCCTAAATTTCAAAGATCCTGATAACTTAGGTCAGGACACATTCACCCATGGGAAAATGAGTGACCTATAAGTTGCAAATTCAAATTTTAAACATGTTTTTGGTGGTATTTTTATGATACAAAATTCAAATTTCAATGTTGGCTTGTAATGTTTATGGTAAATTAAGGATACATACCTATAAATTCAAGGTTTTTTCATCAAATTAATCCTACATTTACAAGATATTTTCAAGAGAGAGTTTACAAGAGCTAAGATTATTGTCAAAGATGTTCGAGAGAAAATTTCCTAAGCATTTGTTGCAACATTCAAGATCTCAAGCATCATGTCAAAGTTATCAAGCATAATGCATGTTTTTGGAGCTAACATTGTAATGTAGGTTTCAAAGATCAAGTCAAGCATTCAAAGTCATATTTCAAGCATCAAGATCCACATACATTGAAGCCATTTCAAGAAAGATCAACTTTAACATTTCAGATTTCCAAAGGTTTATTCAAGGGTTTGGTGAGTTGCAACATTTCATGGTCCATTCATCATTCCTTTCATATTTTATTTCAATTCAAGCTTTAATTACCAAAATGGAGTTTGACCAAGGAAAAACCCTATTCACCAAAAAAAAATAAAAAATCCCTCTTATGTGTTTTGCACATTTTAGGTTGAAGGAAAATTGAAGATTGGAGATCATTAAAGTACAAAATTGCAAAAGTTGTCAAAGTTGTCAAAGTTGCAAGAAAAGTTGTCAAGATCACAAAAACTCATATCTCAAATTTACTTTTCATCATTTTCAAGTGAAATCAATGGGAAATTGCATCTCAGATTTATCTTCAGAGGCTCCTGAAAATTCAGCTCAAAAAGTTATCTCAAGACACTTATCAACCAATTTTTTAGGCAAGTTTTAAGTGTTTTCCACTCATCCAAAAAATAAAAAATTGACTATTTCTCTTAGATCTAGGTTTCATCTACATGAATCAGGTCTCAAGTTATAGATTTGAGGCCATTTACTATTTTAATCTTTCTCCCAAAAGTGTTGTTTGAACTATACCCTCCGTCCACACACACACAAAGGAAATTGTCAGATCTTCCATATAATTAACTCACCTAAGGGCTGAAAGTTAATTCTATCTTTGAGGATCTGATTTCCTAAATGAAACAAAAAATAGGTAGGTTCATTACACCCCATTTTTCTCTTTCTATTTATAGTAAGTTTGGTTAAACATTCCAAATTTAGTATAAAACCCTATTTTTTGGTGAACCTACCCTATTTTTTATGTTTCATTAACTAATCGTTACAAGGTTAGGGTTTGCAATGTTCTCGATTTAAAATGCAGACCACAACTAAACTTCAAACTGTGATTGGTATTTAATTTCTTACAATTAACTACTGAAGCATTGTAAGCATAATTCTATTATCACATGCATTATTGGTATTGAGCTTACTTAGTTATTATTGTTTATGAACTTGGTGCTCACAACACTCCTTAGACATGAACCTCAAACACTAGTAGAATTTGGAAAATAAATGACTAGGTGACTAAAAATTTTAGTCACAACAACTAAAAATGACTAAATTCTACTAATTTTTTGCAACTCAGCTATAAATGAGTAAATAAATGACTAATTTTTTCGTTGAATAAAAAATTATTTAGTCATAGAAATAAAAATGACTAAATAGTTAGTCACCAAATATGAATTAGACAAAATTTTAAAAACACATTTCATCCAATTATTGGCACGAAATATTGCACCCGTCGATGTATTAGAGCTTATTTGTGTTCATTGTAGAAATATTCTTCGCATCATTCGTTAGTTGTAGGTTAGCTTGGCACTGAGGTGTTTTGATCAGTTATAGCAGCTACTTACATGGGTGATAAGGATTCAGAGAGGAACTTGAGACTTTTGAAAAGGCGTGCAAGGGCAAGGAATTCAAAGTTTTTTGTAATGAATTTGAATTCGGCAAGGCCCTCTTTAGCAAAGTCAGATTTGGGGATGCCATCTACAGTGAATTCAAAGGTAATTTGAAACCCTTATTACATTAAACACAAAATCTATGGCTTTCTAATTAGCAACTTACAGTAGTTACAATCTACTTCTCTTAATAATGTTCTTTTACAATCTTTCCACTATTCTACTTCATAATGTGTTCGAGCTAAATATAATAAAATTTGGGTGTCAATGCCAAAATAGAATTTCCTCAAACAATTTTGATACATTTTCACTGCAAGCATAAATTTTCCTTGTGCAAAGTAAACATGTGCTATATTTACCCACACATTAGGCATCTAAACAAAGATTTTTCCTACTGCAGCTTCTTGTACCTATGTAAAAATTTCCTTTACAATATCAACTTGACCCCTTTCATCTAGTACAATGGTTGCCCCATTTGTAGAATAAACATTTCTTGATCTTTGTGCCAACACTTTACAATACAGTTCTCTGGCCTTCTCAAGATGTTGTGACTCCCCCTTTGGATCCCTCCTCTCATTATGAAAAGTTGCAAAATAATTCCAATTTCCAAGTGAAATGTCAACATAAGAATTATTTGCACCTGATTCACTTTGTGCAGCTTTAATTGTTTCTTTTTCTTGAAGCCAATCATCTATTTTCAATTCCATTTTTCCAAGCATAGATAAAGCATTTTATGTTTTTTTATCCACCTTAAGTGCATCCCCAATCAATTCTATGCTTAGTTGGATCTCATTTTGATCCTGAGCCATTGCTGCAAGACATAGATATGCATCCACATAATCAAGAAACTTGAACAATATTAGCCTATACAAAATATTTTCTTTTTCGGTATCATGTAGTTGTCAAACAACCTATCAATATTAAATAGTGTTGTGACTTTATCCCTTGGTAACTCAAGTGAAACACCACCTTCTTCTAGTCGATGGAATAATTTCATATCCTTAAAGAGCACAGGAAAAACTACAGAATTGGCACTAGGGATTTTATTTATGAATTCAACCCTAATTCCATTTCCTAATGCCTCCATAAAATTTTGTTGAGCCAACTCTAGTTCATCATGCTCAAAATGAAGAGCCCCAAATTTTCTTTGACAATTGAATGGGTACTTCTTCTCTGCTCTTCTTCAAAAGAGACAATGTTGTCTTAAGAGAATCTAAGGCTACACTAGGGTCTGATGATATTAATAACTCACCCATCTTGATAAATGCATGGGCATCACGTGGATCTATGTGAGTTTCCTTTCTTAATTTCCAAATCCTTCTTTGCATTCCTTTGTTGAGAATATATATGGCCTACAACTTTTAAGCACTCAGATTTCTCAAGGTGGACTTCCAGAACCTTTTCAAAATTTGAGAGAGAACTCTTAAGATCTCCCAGTGTCAATTGAACTTGTCCACAAAATCCTGTGGCCTCTGGCTTTCATTGACTGATTTCATGTAGTAGCAGCTAGTGGTGTCATAATCACCTTTACTATGATAATATCATGCAATATTATAATATGAATGAGATTTCATAAGAGGGTGTTTAGCTGAAACAAGAGTTGTCTCAATCAACTGTTAATCCACAAGAGAATTTTTCCCTACAGTGAAGAAATAATGGTTTTCTAGATGAGTCAATGCCATTGCACAGTACAGGTATAATTCAAAGGCTCTACGCATCTTTTCCATTCCTTCATGAACACTACCTTTTTCACTAACTATGAGAATCCTACATGTAAAAAATGCACAAAACTGACCACAGAGATTTATGTAGAGGAAAAACATCATTTCCTTATGCCTACATAAAATTTTGTTGAGCCAAATCTAGTTCATCATGCTCAAAATGAAGAACCCCAATGTTTTTTAACAATTGAATGGGTACTTCTTCTATGCTCTTCTTCAGAAGAGACTTTGGCATCTTAAGAGAATGTGAGGTTGTACTGGGGTCTAACACTATTAATAACTCACCCATCTTGATAAATGCATGGGCATCATGTGGATCTATGTGAGTTTCCTTTCTTAAGATTTCCAAAGCCTTCTCTGCCTTCCCTTACTAAGCATATATATAGACTAAAAATTTTAAGCTCTCACGATTCTCAGGGTGAACCTCCAGAACCTTTTCAAAATTTGAGAGAGAACTCTTAATATCTCTCAACTTCAATTCAACCTGTCCACAAAATCTTGTTGCCTCTAGCTTTCCTTGATTGATGCCATGTAGTAGTGGCCAGTTGTGTCATAATCACCTTTACTAAGGTAAGATCATGCAAGATTATAATATGAATAAGATTTCATGAGAGGGTGTTCAGTTGAAACAAGAGTTGTCTTAGTCAACTATTCCACAAGAAAATGTTGCCCTGTGAAGAAAAATGGTTTGCTAAATGATTCAATTCCATTGCATAGTATGGGTATAATTCAAAGGCTCTACGCATATTTTCCATCCTTCATGAACACTACCTTTTTCACTAACTATGAGAATCCTACAATTAAAAAGTGCACAAAACTCACCACAAAGATTTTTCCCCATTTCAAACAGCAAAATTTCCAAAAAAATACATTTAAAACCTGCAAATAAAATCACACCGATTTTTGCACCAAAAATAAAACCATGAGACCATAGCTTGTTGCTTACTATTATGCTTTGATATATTTTTTCCAAGCATCCATAGATTTTTTGAAATCACCTATTTTAGGATTTTAGCCATAGCAACAAGGCAGTGAACTGTTTGATAAAATGCTTTGATAGACATGTATGAAAAATGTGGTAGCATAGACAAGGCAATGAACTTTTAAAAAAATGCCTCAAAGAAATGTGGTCTCATGTTGATGGAATGACATGATGAATTCCATGACAAGCAAATTGTTATGGATTGTCATGGAATTCCATCACCATGAGACCACATTTCTTTGAGGCACTTTTTCAACCAATTCATTGCCTAGTCTATGCTATTACTTACTATTATGTTTTGATAGATTTTTTCCAAGCATCCATAGCCTATTCGAAAGTACTTGTTTTAGGCTTTTAGCCATAGCAACAAGGCAGTGAATTGTTTGATAAAATTCTTTGGTAGACAATATGTATGAAAAATGTGGTAGCATAGACAAGGAAATTAATTTTTTGAAAAAATACCTCAAAGAAATGCAGTCTCATGGAATGCCATGATAGGAAAATGCAATTGGCAGCTACTCCTAGTTATTAGTTATGCAATGTGAAGTAATTGCATAATTGCTTAGGTTGACTTTGTAAAAACTATATTGTAATTGAATTTTTTTCATCTATCAACATCTAGTTATTAGTTATGCAGTGTGAAGTAATGCTTTAAGTCTGAAAGATGTGCAATGCAATGTAATCACCAATTTGAATATAAACTACAAAAATCTATTTTTTACAATTCATTAGTTAAATTCTATTTTATTTGCTCTGTATAACTCTATCGCTATGGAAATTCCATTCAATTAAAAAAATAGTTCTTCCTCTTAGTCTACAATTTTGTGTTGCTATGTATAGAACATTACAGATGGATCAACATCGAAGGTTGACTAGGGATCAATACCATGTGTTTTATGAGAGAATAGTCGATGAAAGGGACATAGACAAATATTCATGTCCATGTAAAGACTATCTTGGTGGAAATGTGAAAAGAAATCAGATTTATCGACATATGATAAGATATGGGCATAGTGGTATAAGCCATTGGAATGTCAATTATTATGAAGATATGATAGAATGGTAGAGTGTGAGAGATGAAGAGGCAAAAAACATAGATGAAGTGGCACCAAACATAGATGAAGAGGCAGCAATGTTAGATGAAGGGTTTGAAGTTGATAGAATGTTGAATGAGGGTCTAAACGATGATTGGGCCAAGTTGATGGAGGATGCTTCAAATCCTATGTATGCTAATTGCAAGTTAAGTCATTTGACAACAATCCTTCAAATGCTTAACTTGTAAGTAGTGCTTGGTTGGAAAAATGAGAGTGTAGATCAATTATTAGCATTATTAAGTTCATTGTTACCACCTGACTCCACATTTCCAACAAAATGAAGTCAATGTAGAAAGGAAATCACTAAGCTACGCTTAGGGTATGAAAACATCCACACATGTGTGAATGGTTGTCATGTATTAATTCACAAGAATCTTACAAGTGAGAGTGAATGTCTAAAATTTCATGAAGCGAGGTATAGACAAGGGTTGAAATCAATTGTGGTTCCTAGAAAGGTTCTTCACCATTTTCTGGTAATCCCACAATTACTTTAAATTTATAGGTGTAGAGACATTGTTGAACTTATGTAATGGCATGCCAAAAATAAGAGCATTGATGGAAAACAATGACATGTGCCTGATTCTAGGACATGGATGGAATTTGATAACAGATGGGTTGATGTTTCTCAATATCCTCATAATTTAAGGTTGGTTTTGTATCCATATGGGGTGAACCTATTCTCATATCAAAGTAATAAATGGTCAACTTGGCCAATGTTTTTAATAAATTATAACTTGTCTCTATGGTTAGCAACTAAACCATTTTACTTAATGCTATCATTGATTATACCAGGAAATAAAAGTGTGACTTTAGATACAATTGGTGCTTATCTAGATCCATTACATGATGAGCTAATGGAATTGTGGAAAGGAATTGAAGAAATTCAATCTTTATGGGATGGTCATTCAATCAAATTCACTTTAAGAGCTTCCTTATTTTTTACGATTCATGATCTTCCTGCATATGGCACATTGTCTAGTCTTAGTGTTCATGGATACCATGGATGTCCTACTTGCAACTTTAAGGATTTTGTGAGGCACTCAAGAATTTTGTGTAAGTGTATTTATTGTGGACATCGTGCTTACCTTAAAATGGGTCATCCATATCTTCAACAAAAAACACAGTTCAAGGGTCATGAAGAGAATTGTAAAGCACCATTGCTAATAATAGGTGATTGCATTGTTGAGAATAGACAAAAAAGAATGCCATTTATTGAAAATGATGGGATTGTTGGTAGTCGATATGATCCATGTATTGAAAGTGGTGTAAAAAGGTTGTGCACATTCTATAAGTTGTCATACTTTAAGGATATAGCCATTAGGCATACTATTGACTTTATGCATATTGAGAAAAATATAGCCTATACTATTATAGAAACTCTTTTTGGTGCTTTTGATACTATTTCATCATGTGAAGACTTTTGACAACTAAAAATTTGTCGAAATCTTTGGGTTGAAAAATATGATGATGAAAAATATAAAAAACCTAGTGCTCCTTATGTCTGGACAAAGGAACAATGTGCACAATTCTTACAATTGATGTCTCAAACTCACTTTCCCACTAGATATGTAAGTAGTTGTTTTAGAAGCCAAACTGACATTAATGGCTTAAGAGGCTTCAAGACCCATGACTATCATGTCATAATAGAGAATATTTTACCTATTGTGGTAAATATATTAAGTTTGGAAAAGGGGCCAAGATTGGTAGTTATAAGGTTGGGCCTAATATTACAGAGAATGAGTTTACATGTATTAGATCCTTCGAACTTTGATAGTTTGAGGGAGGAGGTTGTTGAAGTCCTTTGTCTATTGGAACAAGAATCTCCACCAACAATATTTAACATTTCTATGACTCTTTTGATACATCTATAATATGAACTAAAGAATTGTGGCCCGGTAAGAACAAGATGGATGTATCCTAAAGAATGATATATGAAGGTTTTGAAAAAACTTGTTCATACTAGGGAAAAACTAGAAGGCGGGATGTCAGAGGGATATTCAATGCAAGAGGCCATGGGATTTTACATAGAATATATGAAGGATTTTAAAAATTCCAATCGACGTGTATGGGATGATAATGAAGAGGAAACAAATGCAGGTGAAGCATTAGAAGGTAATGGATATCACTTCAAGCTATCACATTAAGAAAAAAGTGTGATACATGCCTATATTCTTCAAAACACATCTTCGTTTGATAAGTGGAATAGGTAAAAAAAAATACATAATAATTTATTTACTCAATTGCATTTACACATTTATATTATCATCTTACTATTTGTATGTTAATATTCTATGTAGAAAATATGAAGAAGACAATCAAGCTCGGATGCAACATCGACCTCGAAAGCATAGATGTCATGCTGATTTGATTGGAGGTGATTCTTTTCCCAAATTTGAAGAATGGATTGTTAATGTAGTCAATGATGCAAAATAAGAAGGTCAATATATAACAATGGAAGAAAGTGATCTTTCACAATCTCCACATTTATGGGCTACACATTTCAATGGAATGTGGGCCTATGGTAGTCATTTAAGAGTGGAAGAAAAAGACAAAGGAAAGATGAATTATGATTGTATTGTTAGTGTTGAATTTCTTCATGAAAATGAGAAGAAATTTTATGTTGGATTCATCCAAAAAATTATTCTACTGGACTATGGTGAAATAGTCCTATAATATTAAAATGTAAGTGGATCTGACCATCTACAGTACAATTTGATGAGTATGGATTTGTATGCGCAACTACAAGACATTTTTTTATCAGAGATAGATGAGTCCTATGTTTCCCCTCTTCAAAATAACTAATCATTTCTGATTGATGATGTGAGAAGCCCAAGATGGTTGTATTGCATTCAAACAGAGTCTCGTTCAAAACAAAAATTCATGGAAGTTGTTGATATAATGCTTGATGGGAAATATGTTAATTTACAAGAAACATTCAAAGAAGTGAATGAAGATGATGATGGAGTGTTTGAAGAAGAAATTTTGGTTACCAATGAAGAGATTGGGAGAGAGAATGCATTGCATGTCACGGATGAGGATGAGGAAGAAAACTAAGCAGATGCAGACACAAATGATCGAGATTCTGATCTTGCTAGAAATGCAAATGATTATGATGATGTTTTGTCACCTTAAGAGGTTAGCTTTTCACCTAAAATTTGTTTATATGTATGGTGTAATTTATTATTGAATGTAATAAAGATTTGAGTATAGGAATTCTTATTCACTGTCGTTTTAATAATACATTTTTTAATGTAATCATCATTATTCTACTGGTACATTGTATACAAAACCTGATATGTTCACTGTTGATTTCAAGTGCATTTAAAGTTAGGTTCAATCATTCTTCTTAGTTTTCTTACTTTGGTTAAAAATTTGAAATTAATTTTTTTTAGTTAGAATATAATTTCTTATATGTACTATATGTTTTCTAGATGCAAACACATAATGAGCATCTAATATTTAATAATACATATAGATATCTTAACATTAGGTGAACTAAGCCTCCTCATTACAAACAAAGAAATGATCTCCTAGGTCTGACTAACACTGAAAACTAAAACTGAGAGACTGCAAAATTAGAAAATTGTTCATTCTTTTCAATAAAATGATATCTAAAATACTGCATTCATAATAAAATCCAATACTGCACTACCGCAACAGTCAATAGAGGTATGTGTGGGATGGTAGGACATATAGGTCAATGTAAAAATGCTTACCACAATACTGTGGCAACTAAATATGAATACCACAGGGTGGCGGTGAGAACATGTTAACAAATAAAGTAAACTACAACCACACAAGGGTAAACAGTGACACTGCAGTATGGCAGTGAACAATCACTCAACTACTAGAATTAACCCAATGTCCCGTGGGATTCCAAAGGGGTGTGCACAGGGTGGTGATACTACTAAGCCTACCATACCGCTACCCCGTAGTGGTCTTGATATGACAGAGCGATATGGTGGTGAATAGTCACTCAACCACTACAATTAACCCACCATCTTATGGGTGTCCAAAGTGGTGTGGATGAAGTGGAGGTACTGCTAATGCTACCCCGCAATAGTCTTGAAATGACAGAGTGGTACTATAGTACAAGTTGTCAAAGCATTTAATGATTACATTTTTTGACTTTCCAAGATCAAAGGCATGTATTCAAACTTGAAATATGGGTAGATTATAAATTTTTTTGAATGAATTGACATTAATAGTGAGGTTACTGAGCTCAGCAGCAAATATTACTTGGGATTCAATGACATTTTGGAAATCATTCACATAGCTCAATGTACCAAAGGCAAGGAAGTTCAAGCGGGAAGACTCTGCAACTATTATTTCATCGGGTAAGTTCATAGAAACCCTTTGTAGCAAGTGTATAAGAAGTGAATTTTCTTTTACAAGTAGACACTTAAAGAAATCAAGTAGGAGTAAATTCTTCATCATGCCATCCAAAATAAGTCAACTAGCGAGTAAAAAGGAAGAGTCCACATTTTCTAAATCAAAGAAGAGGTCCCTACAATAATCCATTTTAGATGTGTTACCTAATTTTATAAACAAAGGATTCAAAAAGGTGTTTAAAGATACAACCCATGGATGTAGAGACCCAACTATCCATATCTCAGGGTGGGATCTGTTTTGGTACTTCTATGAAAAAAGGGATGAAAAGATTCCAGTTTTGAATCCTTGGACCTTAGATTTGGCCAAATTGATAGTCCCAAATATCTTCGTAGATGTTGAGTTTATTAAAGTATTGGCACAATACTATCCCCCAGCTACCAGGACTATAAGAATGCTAGATGGTTCACCATTAGTGGTGTTGACTAAAGAAGCAATTATAGAGTGTTTTATGTTAAACAAGCAAGATCACTAAGATCGAATTGGAAAAAAGTGAGGAGGATTATAGGAGATTGATAAAAACCTATAGGAGTGATGAACTTCCTTTACACATGAAAATGGGTGTAAACAATAGGAGGATACCTATCTCGCCCTCCCAAATTGAGCAATTTTCCATAGAAGACTTCCAATTATATTTTAAAAGAACTTATTTTTCTTTGTGCCAAGAGCTTGGAATAGATTTTGAAGAGAGGATTCCAACCTATCTCATGATGATGACAATTAAGATACAAAATCCTAAATTCAACATTGAGTATGGCTTTGATGTTGATATTGAGAAAGGGCTACATGAGGGATTTTTGCAAGTAAGAGAGAACTTAGCTCCTATCACTTTCAGGAAATACTCTATGTCATGTCATTTAATATTGTACCAAAACAGAAATAGATGGACTAAAAGAATGTTTTTGGGAATGACTGATGATGAAGGGAATAGGTTACCTATACAAAACTGGTGTTAAATCTAGGATAGTAGATGTAAAAATAAAGATTATGTAATATTTCATGATTACTTCATAATAAATGTCATGGCCACTCTTGGTCATATTTCACCAAGATTTCCTAATAAAATCGTGCAAGTATTAAGACCTTTAACATTGAATCCAAAGCAGGGAAACACTCACAATTTTGGTGTCTGGTTCTTCTTAACAGAACAAACAGTAATAAGGGTTTATAGACACGTAAAATGTACATGCACTCAATCCTGATCTACTAACATTGTTTCATCCTGAATCATCCTTCGATCTAACCATTTAATCGAATACCTTTATTTGATTAAATTTGTCAATATTCCTCTCTTAATTAAAAAAAATAGTTATCTAATTAAGTCACTTTTTCTTGATAATTAAATTGACCATTTTGATATAATTATCCTATTTAATTAAATAATTAACTTTATTTGATTAAATTTCTAAAGTATATCTATTAAATTAAATTAAATTAAAACCTTATTTAGTTTAATCTAACATCATCTCTTTTAATTAAATAAATCAAAGTCTTTATTTAATTAATCCCTTATCACATTTGATTTAAATAAATCCACAAATTTAAGTCAAATAGGTCACATCATTTAATCCCTTCATTAAATTAATTAACCCTAATTAATTTAAATCTCTTCTCATGTCCCATCCTCTAGCTTTTCCCACTTGCACATGAAAATAGATTTAATTGATTTATTAAAATCTCTATTTTCCTTCAACAATGACATCTTTTAAGAAATATTCCCCAAGTTTGAGTTTAAAATCCAAGTGGGATGAGTCCTTCCAACAAGGAATTTGCTCTCTTACATGTCCTTTTGCTTGAGCCAAGTGGCATTCAATGAATTCTTCCTTCCTTCTCTCTTGCATGTCATTTCAAAAATTTCATAATTCAAATATATGCATTTATTGACACGTTCTTCAAAACTTGCACATTCTCCATCCATTCATCAGTGGACAAGTGGCATTTTTCCATTGGCTAATTCTTAGTCCCACATTGCTCTATTTTTGGACATCTCCTCAACTTAGCATTCTATAAATAAGAGGCTACTCTCCGCATTCTATCATCCACAATTCATGCAAACTTACTATGCTCAAATCATTAGCAATTTTCATCCATTATCATTGAAGTTCATAGCTAGGTTATGTTGATTTTTCCATTGGAGCACTCATCAAGCATCAACAAAGTGGATCACTCTTCATCACACATCAATCTTGCATCATAGGACTTGGGAAAGGGACAATTTTCACATCAAATTTGCACCAATTCCCCCATGGGATCAAGAGTTTGCTTGTTTTAATATGATTTTAATCTATTTCATTGTGTTCTTCATTCTTCTTTCCTATTTTAAACTATGCTAATGGATTTCATGGGGAATCCTTGTTCTTACTTGCATATTACCTTCTAATGTGTTTGTTCATATTTTTTTGCAGGTATTAGGATTGAGGTTTGACATTTTGGCGCTAGAAGGAGGGAAAACCATAAGATCAAATCATGTAATTTTGTGCTTTTTTTGTGTTTAAAGGAAACAACACTACTCACAGTCTAGTGGGGCCATATAGAACCGCTCACAGTCTAACAGGGCCATATAGAACCATTCACAGTCCAGCAGGGCCATATAGCACTCTAGTGGGGCCATATAGAACCGCTCACAGTCTAGCGGGGCTATACAGAACCACTCTGGAAACAAACTGCACCACTGGAAATAAACTGCACTGCTCAAAACTTCAAATTGCACCGTTGGATCTCCATCGTCACCATATAGCACCGCTTAAACTCCAAACAGAGCTGCCATCACAAACAGAACCGCTTGATTTTCTTGCTTTTTCATGCAAACTTAAAATGGCCATATCTTGGTCATTTTTTGGTATTTTTTGAAGTTTTATTTTTTCAAATGGGGTAGAATTTCATAAGCTATCCAATGGTGTAGGTTATTATCAACTTTAATAGAGTTAAAATTTTCAAATTTTCACTTAGTGTCAAATCATAATGAAACTTGGTCTAACTTTTAGGGTTTTTATGCTTAATCATCTATCTAACCCTAATATCTTCTTATTTCTTGATTTAATTTAAAATTTGGAGCGTGTATTGCTGGTTTTGAAGCATGAGTATGGAAGTCAAAGAAAAAGCATTATCACATCATTGTAACTGTAGACACCCAAATTTGATCACTCCCGTATGATCAAATTTACCTCTTTATTCATCCATTCCCTCAATATTAATTTATTTAATTAATATTACACTTCCCACATAAGGTTCTTAAAGTATTTAATTTAATAATTAAACACTTTATCTGGTATCTTTTTCCTCTCTAAATTAAATAAATACATCAATTTATTTAATTTAGTCATTTTAATCTTTTTGAATTAAAATCAATTTAAAATTCTTCTTTTCTCTCTCCTTGTCACATCCTCCATAATCCATCTCTAATTTGGAGTAATTTAATTAATTCATAGTTAGGATGTGCATCCTCTTAATCAAGGATTAATGTCACATCCTCCTACATTTTCCACTTGTCTCTAATTTTCCATTAATTATCATAATCAAATATTTACACAACTTTAATCGAAGTCATTAGCCACTTTTAGCACCATTTTTTAGTCAATCTTTCCATTTTTCTTTCTTGGCATTAACCCTCTTTCCTATGTGAATTTTTAATTCACTTTTATTCATCCTAGGTCTCTCTCCTCCCCATGTGAATTTTTAATTCACATTTTATCTTTCCAAGGCTTCTAGAATATTTTATTTGTCACCTCATGCACATGTGACCAATTCCCACCTTTTTGGAAACCCTCTCTTATCCATTAGATTCTCCTAGGAATGCGAATATTTATTTCTCCAACCACTTTCTCTTTTCCCATGGAGATTTTTGAGGAATTCCAAAATTCTTCACATGTCATTTTCACTCTCACTTGGGGACAAGAAGTTCTTTTTTGAGGAAATCTTCACTCCCCAAGGTACTTGGAAGGTACTTGTCCTTCCTCCACATCACCTACAAATCTTCTCACCCTTAGCCACTTCACAATCCACATGTCAAGATGTAAGGGCTTGTGAGTCCTCAACTCACCTTAGCCCTTCATCTTTGCCTTGTTGGATAAATCTAAACCATTGAATTCTCTAAATAATTCAAGTTTATCTATAAATAACCCCCCCTCTAAGGAATTTCTAACACTTAGCCATTTTGCAACTAAATGTTGCCACTTTGTGCATTCATCTAGCCATCAATTTCATCTATTTGCATTTGCATCCAAGCATATAGTTAAATCTTGCATTTAGCCACATCAAGAGCCATCAAAGGATTATACAAAGTAATCTAAAATCAAGGGCCAACCAAGGAGTTTCAGCTGTAAAGAAAAGGTATAACCACTTGCAATCATTTTACACTTTTTCTCTTTGCATTAACAATTTCCTTAGGCTAATCTTGAGGTGTTTCTTTATGTTTTTCCATTGCATTTTAGTTGTTTAGAATAGGTAAAACATTTGGATATCACATTTCTAGCACGCTCGATGGGACCCACAAGCGGGTTCCTCAATTTCACATTTGTTGTTGTTGAGTTGTTTGTAGGAACACTTCACAAAAGGATGACTACACCCTCCTGGTGACTACAGAAGGGCAACTGCGCCCTCCTGGTGACTGCAGAAGGGCGATTGTGCCCTCCTGGTGACTGCAAAAAGGCGACTGTGCCCTCCTGGTGACCGTAGAAGGGAAACCATGCCATCCTAGTAACTGCAAAAGGGCAGCTACGCCCTCTATTTTTTTGCAGAAGGGTGACTATGCCCTTGTCTATTTTTTTAGCTTACTAACATTTTTTGCAGAAGGGCGACTATGCCCCCTTGGCTGAACTTTTTGTACTAACATTTTCTGTAGAAGGGCGACTACGCCCCTTGATTGAACTTTTTGTGCTAACTTTTTTTACTACAGAAGGGTGACTGTGCCCTCCTGATCACTACAAAATGGTGACTGCGCTCTTCTATTAGCACTATAGAAGGGAGAATACACCCTAAAACAACACATTTTGAAAGGTAAAACTGTCATTTTAGCTTCATTTTTGTTCCTTTTTTTTTGTTTTCAGGTACTAACCCCCTAGCATTGTTTCTTGCAAGGATATTTGTTTTTTCGCTAACATTTTGCAACATATTCTTGTGTAATTGGTGAAGAATGTGGGATAAGACAACAAATAGTTGCTTGCAGGGTCATCCATTATTTCAGATTTTTAAAACTATCCTTGTTGTTGTCATTAATATAAGAACATAGTCTAATTAGGGGAAGTAATATTCATTACTTGCTATTTCTATCTTTTTTTGTTGCCCAAAGGGGGCATTAGTTTGTTTTCACTTTCCCCTTGTGCTTCATGTGAGCCTGGGGAGTAGTTGGAAATGATTAGTGCTTTCTTTCTAGTGGGACCTACTTGGGGATTTCATCATCCCAAGGGACAATTCCAACCACACATATTGGCAGGGTATATAAAGGGGGGAGAGTGAAAGTTGTACCCTAATCTAGTCACATCGTAATTGGTAGAGCATCGAATCTAGGGTGATACCTAGATAGACGTGAAGAGTTGGTTCGAGCCCTTCAGTATCTCGCTGGGGTTCCTGACTCACGCTTGTGATGGGATGGTGTTCACGGTTGTGCCTCACATACCGAGAGTATATCAAGGACTCCCTAAACACCTTGTGCATCCTAGATTAAGACCTCATTGGCCATACCCTTAACACTAGTCATAGGATCGTATTTTCTTGAAAGTGTTTTCTTGTGAGAAACCAATAAACTTGCTGATAAATTGACCTTATTATTATCATTTTAAAGTCCTTTCCATAATCATTTTCATCAAACCAAGTCCCTGTTTACTGTAGAAGGGTGACAATGCCCTCTGATTTACTGCAGAAGGGCGAATTTTCCCTCCTAAACAGCCAAAATCACCTCGTTTGGATTTGTTTAGCCTCTAAACCATCATTTAATCATTCCCAACCTTTATCTCATCATCCCAAGCCTCCATTTTGTCATTCTAAACCTCCAAAAACCTCCATTTTATCATTACAAACCTTTGTTTAGCCCTTAAAACCCTCGTTTAACCATTCTAAATCTCCATTTATTCTGCCCAAATGTCCTCAATCCATCTACTCATTTTTAATTTTCCAATAATCCATTCAAAATCCCATATTATCACCTAGTGAACTTGATTCATCAAAATTTTACCATTTACATCACCAAACTCATACCTCATAAACACCACTCATAATCAAATCACCTTAACTTTGTGTTAAAAAGTGGTTACCCAAATTGACCTTAGCACTTGAATTTGATTATTAGTCATTAACTTCGACCCAAATTAATTTACTTCCATCTTGAGGTGAATTTGGTGTCATAAGTTATCATCCTTGGCCCAAATCAATCCATTTCTATCTTGAGGTGGATTCGGTGTCGTGATCATCCACTTAATCAATCAATGCTCTAGGTCACTAAGGGTAATTTTCTTTGACTAAATTTAGGGTCCCTCACATCTTTCATCACCTAATCATTCCCATCCAATCATCCAAATCTATCAAACTCAATCATTTGATCAAATTAGTCACGCTTATCCAATTACCTAATCAATCAAATCACATCCATTCAAATCAGCACAATCCTATCAATCTTAACAATCCAATCCAATTCAATCTATCCAATCAAAATTTGGTCCAATAAAAATCCGGTCCAATCAAAATCCAATCCAATCCAATCTATCCAATCAAAATCCAATCCAATCCAATCTATCCAAACAAAATATGATCTAAATCCCATATCATTCAATCCAAATCCCATCTCGTCCCATCAAAATAAAATCTCATCCAATCACAATCAAATCATTCATCAAAGAAATCTTTATAATCCACCCATAGCACATTTGCATGCCCATTCAAACTAGGTCACAAGTTAAGAAACAAATGGCACAACAACAAGGTCAAAATTCCCAAGCAAACATGTCTCAAGACCTTAATAACAATACAAATCCCACCAATGGTGTGAATATTTCTCAAGATCTTAACAACATCCCCCAAGATCCTCATAATGGTACTTCATCACACTCCAACACCAAAAATTAGAACAAATCACCACACGGTGAAGAGAGTATGGATAATCAACCCAAAATCACACTTGAGGAACATTTTAGTAATCCTACCAATGTACAAATGACTAACCGCTTGTTCGAAAAACATGGGGAAGAAATTTTGGCCCACCTAATTGAGAAGGGTGTCAAACTCCCCTCGGTTGTTGACTTATCCAAATATAGGAGCTCCACATCTAACATACCCCAAGGTTCTCAAAATGCACCAGAAGGTTCGTACATCCCCAATGTTCCTCTAGTTGAGGGTTGGCATCAACCTGAATTTGGAAATGTTGTTCTTTATCATGTTAACCACCACCCACATGCTCCAATCTTAGTTATGGGGGGTCCTCAAGTGCATGATCCCAATAATCCTTTTGCCTATGGTATGCCACAAAATTTACCACAACCTACACCATTAACGCTATCAACACCACCTCTTTTGAATCAACCTCTCGTCAACACTGGGGGAACCCCCTTTACATAATTGCTTCCACCTCCTGGGGCCAAAAATCTACCATCACTTTCATATACATCTCAACAGCTTCATCAATCCAACCTTTTGCTTCAATTACCTCCACAAGGCACATCCCAACCAAATGTTCTGGTTGTTACCCAACAACCCCCTTTAGAAAATGCCTCTACATTATCTCAGCCACCTCATCAACAACAACCCCTGCATAACACTTTGGTTTCTTCACAACAACCACCATACCAATTGCAAGGCAATCCATCATGACCTATCGCTCAAACCATATCCCCATTCCTTGCATCCATTTTATGTCCGCAGACTCAACCACAACACAACATCCCATCTCAGCCCACATAATAGCTGACATCACAACAACCTCCTCAACACTATTACTATCATAATTAGAAGAAATTTCATCAACAACCACCTTATGTGGCCTCCCAACAATCACAACAATACCTTCAACACCAACAAACTAACCCGCAACATCCCATCCAAGCTCCTCAACAGCCTACCTCACACTTTTATCAAACAAATCCATACTATACCCCACAACAATAGCCCCCTTATCAACAAAATCCCCCAGGATACCAACAAGGGATGTCATCATCCAACTATCAAAATCCGTACCTTAACAATCTGACACTCTCTCAGCAAGATCCTTTATCATCCTATCATCCATATCCCTCCAGCCCACCACCAGTCAACTCGAATCTGTTGGAAGTCAAAGACTTTCTAAAGGATCTTCAAGCTGGGGCTAGCAAACAATCGTTCAAATTCGAAGACATATGCCCATATCCATTTGATCCCTCCATCTCATTGATCCCCTTCCCTAAACATTTTGAAATGCCAAAGTTTAACAAATACAGGGGGAACAAAGATCCTAAGGCTCACTTGTAGGACTTTTACTCCCAGTGTCAAGAGGTTATGCACAATGACAACTATCTCTTGCACCTCTTCCCACGAAGCCTAGCAAGCAATTCCCTAGAGTGGTTCATGACTCTCGAAAAAGGGTCCATAAAATCTTTTGCAAACCTATCAAAAAAACTTTTCTCCTACTTCTCCTTCAATTTGGAGGACACTGACACCTTAGATCTCCTCAAAGAGAAACAATGTGAGGGGGAAACCTTTACTAGCTACCTCCAAAGGTGGCATGCACTAGCAAGCTGAATGAAAACCCCTCTGAAAGAGAAGGACATGGTCACTCTCTTTGTGGAGAACTCTCATCCCGACATGGCTCATAACTTTAGGTTACATTGTGTCACCACTTTTACGGAGATAGTGGAAAAGGGACATATCCTTGAATGTGCCCTTGTTGCCAAAGGGCACATCAAAATACATAGCCATGATAAAGAAAGGTCATTTGGAGAAAAGCCATGTTTTTGGAACAAGAACAAGAACTTAATGAATTACGGCGTGACTAATACAAAACACGTCCAAGTGGCTAATACATCCCTAAGATAACAACCATCTGTACCTAACGCCATATCTGTACCCCAGGGGGCACCTCGTCCTCCTCAACAATCAAATTAGAATAGCCAGGGGAACACAAAGTGCCAGTATGCTCAATTAGGGGAACCCCTCAGTGTTGTCTTCAATAAATTGTTACAAATCAATTATCCAATCATGTTTCCTATCACCAAGCCACTTGACGAATCCAAACCCAAGCCCGCATGGTTTAGGGAAAATGAATATTGTGAGTTCCATAAAATCAAAGGACACTCTTTGAATAAGTGTCAGGGTCTGAAAAACTATGTCAAAGATCTCATTGATCAAGGAGATATCAAAGTTGACACCAGTCAAGCTTCGTCATCCAATGCTCAATTGTAGATATATCAAAATGCCCTTCCAAACCATAATCAAGGCGCGAGCACCTCTAGTAGCAATCCCTAAGACAACAACACATAATGTAAGCTATAAGAATGTACCCCTCAATTATGAGGGTATTATTTATTACATTGAGCAAGTAGAACCCTGTGTATCTATGATACATGTCAAATCCAAAGACCCTCAGTGTGTTGTTACTACACGACGAGCCCGCATCACTATCCCTGTGGCCTTCGCACCCACCCAATCAACTCCTATAAGCTCTCAGAACAACATCCTTGATCACTTAGGAAAGACCCCCACTCATATCTCCATCTTGGATTTGCTTAAGTCTTCTCCTGTACATCAATAAATCCTCAACAGAGCCTTGCAGGAAACCCATGTACCTAATGACATCGACCCCACATGATTCCAAGCTTTGGTAGGACACCCAGCTTTATCTTATCAACTCCACTTCAGCCAAAATGACATGCCAAACATCGATGTCAATCATAATCTCCCCTTGCATATCAAATTCATGGTTGCCCATCATAAAATGAAAAGGGTCTTGGTAGATAATGGCTCTTCCCTCAACAGTGTACTCTGAAATTCATAAAATAGGTGGGGTATACTCAAGCAAATTTAAGTAATCAGATCATCATGATCAAGGCCTATGATAATACAGAAAGGAATTCATGGGGAATTATCAGTCTTCCTATCCAAGTGGGACCTATGGTTCAGTACACTACCTGTCATGTCCTTGATCTAGACTTACCATATAATCTCCTCCTTGGCCGGCCATGGCTACATGCTATGCAAGTTGTCCCCTCTATGTACCATCAATGTCTAAAATTTCTAGTTAACGGACAAGAGGTCACCATCTATGCTAACCCCCAACAATTTGAATATTGCCACACTTTAGAAGTGTCATTTCCCCATTTACATTATTGTCTCAGGGTCAAAATGGGGGCATCTCAATCATCATCCACTAATCCACCCTCCACCACGACAACCACTCCATCTTCTTCCACTAATCCTATAGACACAAAAGTCCAGATCATTGACAAAGGTTGTGGGGAATATGAAATGCATACTGCTCTTAATGTAGCAACCATGCCACCATCACCACATGAGTATGGTCAACCTTCACATGCTACTCCAAAGGAAGATAAGACTGTCACCTTCAATGGTAAAAACATCCCTACCACCACTTTCAGGTCCCCTAGTATCAAGATAGATGCACCAAAAGAGGATATAAGTCAATGGGTATATCGAGAAGAACCCCAACCAGATCCCCCTCTAAAGGAATATTTTCAAGAAGCATATCCTTGGTCAACTAAGTTTGCATAAAAGTATAACTACCAAGGTAGGGGCCTAGGAAAAGAAGAGCAGGGGCTGTTGCAACCTATTGATACATCAAAGCTGCCAAAGAACATAGGCATCAGATATGACAAAAAGCAAAAAGGCCCTACAACATCGTCTAATACCTCCAATAGTGTTGTTGTGGGAAATGTCTCATTGGAAGACATACCCGAGGAGGAATCCATCATACGGGCATACAATGACGTTGATCACACTGACATATCATCCATGTTCGAATGCCTATCTATCTATACCATTAGCTTATCCCTTTGTCACCCTGAACTTATTGATTGGGACCTATGTGATAGCACACCTGTCAATATGTCTGCGGATACCTATGTCAACCTCATGGGATTGGGGGAGGATGAACACTCCAGTCACAAAAATAAGAATAAGAAAAATAAAAAGTGGTCATCTAGTGAAAACCTCCCCAAGGCACTTCCTGACCTTGAAAAAGTAAAAATAAAGGATGCATATGATTGAGAAAACCTCGAAGAGGTGCTAGAAGATGGAGATGTTCATCTTCCCCTTGTAGGAACTCAGTTATCTACTTGATCATCCATTCTAATCAAAGAGACTCAAGAAGTTAATCTGGGTATTGCTGAAAATCCTAAGATCACCTATGTAGCCAAGTCACTCTCAAAGCAAGAATACTAGTCATCATGAAGCTACTCCAAGAGGGTAACATTAACTTTGCTTTTGGTCATATTCAGACATGCTAGGCTTGGACCCTGCTTTAGTGGTTCATCATCTAGATGTTCGCCCTGATGCCAAGCCTATCAAACATAAGCTCCACAAGATGCATCCACAAGTAGCCTTATTAGTCAAGAAGGAACTGGAGAAATTACTAGATGCAGGTTTTATCAGACCAATTGACTACTCTGAGTGGATCTTCAATATAATACCAGTTTCCAAACCAAATGGAGACATTCAGATCTATACAGACTTCAAGGATCTTAACAAGGCTTTCCCAAAAGACAACTTCCCTCTACCTAATATTGACATGTTGGTCGACCTCACAATAGGACATGAGATGTTATCCCTTATGGATGGTTTCTCTAGTTATAATCAGATCTGAATTGCACCTAAAGATCAACACAAGACCACCTTCACAACACCCTAGGGTACCTTTTGTTACAATGTTATACCCTTCGGTCTCAAAAATGTAGGGGCAACATATCAAAGGGCGATGACAGTCATCTTCCATGACCTCATCAATATCATCTTGAAGGATTATGTCGACGACTTGTTAGGAAAATATAGAACCCTAGCGGAACATCCTACCATCCTAAAAAATATCTTTGAACGGATGGAACATTACAAGTTACACCTAAATCCAAAAAAGTGTGTCTTTGATGTTATGTCAGGAAAACTGTTGGGTTTTATAGTCTCTCGAAGGGGTATTGAAGTTGATCCTGCCAAGGTAAAAGCTATTCTAGACATGCCACCCCCACGCAATCTGAAGCAATTAAGAAGCCTCCAAGGGAAGATGCAATCCATTTGTTGGTTCATAGCCCAGCTTCTAGATAAGTGTTAGCCATTCACTCATCTTTTGAAGAAACACTCCACCTTTCGATGGAACCAACAGTGTCAGATAGGTTTCAATAAAATCAAGGAATATTTAGCTCATCCACCGATCTTGATGCCACCTATTCCAAGGAAACCCCTCCTACTTTATATCTCTTCCACTTCAGTCATGCTGGGGGCATTGTTGGCACAACATGATGAGTCATCTAAAGAGATAGCAATCTACTACATCAATCAGACACAGGTCAGCTATGAATTAAACTACTCTCCCATGGAAAAATCCTTCCTCGCAGTAGTCTTCAGCACACAAAAACTCTGACATTACATGCTTAGTCATCCTGTTAAATTAATTGCTAAGATTGATCCACTAAAGTATCTATTGTCCAGGACCACCTTGACTAGCCGCATGGCCAAGTGGGTCATGCTCCTAAGTGAATTTGACATAGAGTATGTGGAGTGAAAATCCATAAAGGGATAGGTCATAGCTGATTAGTTGGCTGAGGCACCATTAGTAGATGCTTACCCTTTGAACATTGAATTCCCAAACGAAGAAGATTACACAATTACAGAAGCGCCAGCTTGGAAACTATATTTTGACGGTTCCTATACTCATAATGGATCAGGCACAAGGATTTTATTAGTTACCCCTCAAGGTGACTACATTCCAAAATCATTCAGGATATCATTCTCGTGTACCAACAATATGGAAAAATACAAAGCTCTCCTCACCGACCTCCAAATTGCAAAGCAGTGGCACATAACTCATTTGAAAGTCTTTAGTGATTCTTTGCTATTCATTAAGCAAGTTAATGATGACTTCCTAACAAAAGATGATAATCTATTACCCTACAAGTGCATGGTGGATTATTTCAAGAAATATTTCACCTTTATACAATTTGACCAAATTCCTAGGGTATAGAATAAAGCAGCCAATGCAATGGCCACTATCGGCTCCCTGATTGACATGCCCAAAGATCAGACAGAATGTGAGTTCCTTGTAGAACAAATTTTAATCCTAGCATACGATATTCCTGAGACTGACATGGTGTGTGATATCGTGGGTCCCGCTTCCCCCCGATACCAGGACATATACGTCTATCTCCATGATAATATTCTACCCCCATATCTTACACGTAATCAACCCAAAGCCTTTATTCATCGCTCTTCCTGATTGATTATCATTGGTGATACACTTTATCATCGTGGGTATGACAGAATCCTCCTTAGATGTCTAAATGAGACTGAGACCCACACTGCACTAATGAAAGTACATAGTGGTGTTTGTGGGGCTCACTCAAATGGTATGGCTTTGGCCAAAAGGATTCTCCGAGCAGGATATTACTGGCCTACACTAGAACATGATGCTTGTGAATTTGTGAAGAAATGCCTTCCCTTTCAACAACATGCAGATTTAATTCATGCTCCAGCACATGATCTCCAGCCCCTTCTAGCACTGTGGCCATTCTCTCAATGGGGTTTTGACTTGATTGGAAATATTTACCCGCCATCATTTGATGGCCATACATTCATAATTACCGCCACTGAATACTTCACTAAGTGGGTGGAAGCAATACCACTCTCATAGATCACCAGTATTCAGATCTCAAAATTCATCCTTTACCATATTCTTTGCAAATATGATATCCCATCCACCATCCTCTCTGATAATGGAAAACCCTTCAAAAACCAATCCATGAAACACCTCTATGACATCTTTCATATCCAGCATCGTTGGTCAACACCTTATTACCCCCAGGGTAATGGTTAGGCATAAGCAACCAACAAGACCCCTATTTGCATCCTCAAAAAGGTTTTCAATAATACTGGTCGAGATTGGCACCTCCATATTCATCCTGCCCTCTGGGCATATTGCACATCCATCTGCAACCCTACAGGTGCCACCCCCTATTTTTTAGTGTATGGTGTCGAAGCCATCTTGCCAATTGAAGTTGAGCTCCCATCACTGAGGATTTCCCTAAAAAATCTTATCATCGAGGAAGATGCTCGTGTTGCACGGTTGCACAACTGGAGTTACTTGATGAACGAAGAATCAAACCCTATGATCATCTGCAAGCATACCAAAACTGCCTCAAACATAATTACAATAAAAAGGTTCGTCCTCCTCAGTTCCAGGTGGGCGATCTTGTCCTTAAAAAGAGAATCAACATACTCAGCAAGACCGAGATAAGGAAAATTTGAGGCAAACTAGTTGGGGCCTTATGTCATAGCCGCCAAATATGGATCTGGGGCATACAGATTGACTACTCTTGAAGGAGAGCCCCTTAAAGAACCCATCAATATCATGCATCTGAAGAAGTTCTACACCTAAGTCCGCTCGGTAACCCCACCTAATCACACAAAAAAAATCAAGAAAATCAAAAAATCAAAAAAATTCAAAAATAGTAAAGAGAAATAAATTCATCCTATGGTGAAAACCACCTTTTGGTGGTGCCTTGGACAAGTACGGGTGGTGAAAACCTGGTAACAGGTGTCACTCGTAGAAGGCTTAATCATTATCTACCTAGCATCCTAGTTATTTTCTACTTTCATCTGCACTATCATCCTCACCCATTCCATTCTTGATCACTTGGTATATTTTGATTGAGCATTGGACGATCTGTTTAGGTTGTCCCTCATCCTAAGCTTTTTAGTATCCCACCTTGAGCTTATGTCATTCATCCCCTCTTCGGTCGGTCTGTGTCATCGCATAGGATCATCAATTGTGTTGTCTCCATCTTGATCTCATCATGTCACTTTAGTTTTTCTAGTCCTCGGTCGAACTATGTTGCCCCTACGCTATCACATAGGCAAGGTTGATCATTTGATCTTCCCCCGGGCTATTCTATCCATCATGTGTTGGTCGTCTATCATTTTTCTCCACTGTTCTCTTTCCATTTTATCCATAGTCTTTTCATGAACTACGAGGGCTCTGCGCTTTCACGTAGGCATGGCTAATCTTTGATTGGCCCCTGAGCCCCTAGGTCTATAGGATATGTTATTTTGTGTCCTTGTCTAGCATGTTATTCTCAAATAAAATCCCCTATTATTAGATGATTTGGTTAATGAAAAACATCTAGTGTCAAACTGGGTCATTCTAGTTTAGTATCCATCATCGATCTCAACAGGATGCATCCTTCCTAGTATACCTCATTAATCCCATCCATCCCCTTGATCCTATGGCAAAGGACATTTTTTAATTGATTATGATTGTTTGATGTTGTGGAGTTTATTTATCATTTGAGCTCACTATCAACACTTGTCATGGTTTCCTTGATCCATCATATCATGGTGTGCTTTGACTCATCTACATAGGGGCTTATCTTGGTCTTTTCTTTCTTGTTGTTTTCTTTATTATCCCACGTAGTACCCAGCAAGATCCCTTAGGTCTTGTGTTACGCTAGGGCATCCTTGTGTGTTTGTGGTTATCCCAATACCTAGCTTGACCAAGGTCATCATAACCTTGGGATTTTGGGGTAGCCTTTTTGTTTGTTGTGTTTGTTTCTTGCATTGGATGCCAACTCACCTTGGTCTTACATGTCAGGGTATCTGATATCTTATGCTATAGCAAAAATCAATGTTCTGAAGATGGAAACTCATATTAGGATTGCATTTCATCATCTTTTGCATTGAATTCACCCTATTATTTTGGTTGTGCAAATACTTTATCACGCTCTCTCCAATTCTTCTCAGGATACTAAAAGTTTTTGACAGGTGACAAATTACACCCATTTTTCACAATCACTACATACTCATCTTCCATTATCATGTCAGTTCTTATTGACACTTATGACCATGGGTTATTTCCTTTTTCACTATAAATTACAAAAGCATTATCACATATTAGGTTCATTCTATTAACCACACATACATCACCACCTAAATCACATGTTAGAACCATGCATGCATGGACACCTGCATCACAAAGTGTCAAACTCATAATACATCGCATCCTGCATATATAAAATATTCATACAGAATCCATCATACATATATGCATACATGTCAATAAATCAACTAGGCATCCATACACATAATTCATCCTAGATATAACATATGCATACATCATATCACCATCTGAATATCTGCATTAATACAATCATCCATATTCCACAAATACATAAACCCAATCATCCATTATCATCTCATAAACATGTGCATAAGTAAATCAACTCATACATCCACATAGGCATGAAGTATCATATCTTCATACATCCACATAAGTTTGTAGTATCATAAATATGTGCATAAATCAACCAAATTATCCATCTACATAAGCAGGAAATATCATATACATATGCATACATAAACTAAATCACCCATCACAAAAGGAAACATACTACATAGTGTCAATAAGGACTATCCCATATCATAATCAAAGTAATACAATGTACATCATATGTCCATCATACATCAAAATATATCATGTATCCATCACATATCCCTCATACATCATCAAATAAAGTATAAAATCCAGAGATGTAGAGAATCTTTGATCTCTGTCGATAAATACTGCACGCTCCACCCTGCATATGTCAAAAACTTAGTAACCTATCATCTTCCGAATGAGCCACCCACATCTGATCTTTGTGGTGAATCTGGTACTAATCTCTTGCCTGGTGCAATGCCTGGTGAGTCACTATAACCTCAAGTCTGCATCCCTAATGACTGGGATGGCGTTGGCATCTGTGGTGTCTGTCGAACATTCTGGAATATCTGCTATGTCAGGTTTGGAACTGCATGGTAATACGTGGCCATCCAAAACCCTGCCTCCCTCACATTCTCCTCTCGCTCAACAACCTGAACCCGAGTGGAATTCCACTCCTAATGATATCTATCCCAATCTCTCATGATTACTCTCCTCTCTTGCTCCCAGGCCTCCTGGGATAGTCATAACTGCACCATCTCTGCCTGAACCCGATCTCTCATCCCCTCAGTAGCCACTGCCCTAGCCACTGCTGCATCCATCTCCCCCTGTAACCCCTATGTATCTATCCCATCACATCATTGACCTACACTGACTGCCACCAAGCCACTACTACATTCCACTCTCCTTGTAGCGTCTACATCTGTATCTCTGTAGCATCTCTCTCCCTCTGTACGGCCTGTAACTGAACCACGGTTGCATCTCGCTCTCCCTACAGCGTCTGCATCCACATCTCTGTAGCATCTCTCTCCCTCTATGTGGCCTATGACCAAGCTAATGCTCCATCTCTATCCCTCTGAAGCACCTGAACACACGCCTACACCACATCCCTCTCTGCCTCCATCACCTGTACCTGTGCCTACGCTACATCTCTCTCTACCTACATAATACGAGCCTACTCCTTTGCCTGCCTCTCTCTCTCTCTCTCTCCCACATCAACCCCATATCTCCAACTATCTACTCTAAACAATGCACTCTATCCTGTAGCTCATCTCGCTCCCACCGAAGATCACCCACATGCTACCCACTACCTATTGATACATGATTTTTCATCCCCTCTAACTCCCCCATGGCCTACAATATAACAGTCTCCACCTGTAGTCTATCACGGTCCCAACTGACAGCAACTAACTCATCTTGTATCCCTTGTATGACAACCTATAGTCTCTCTCTCTCCCTCCCCATTACCTCTACCTGTGTGGTTAAGAGGTCAACCATAAGTCCATAATCTCTCTGACCTGCTACCGGTACTCTCAATAGCTCGACTCTAAGTCTGATCACCTCTGCCTCTGCTACCCTCGACCTCTTATCTGTACTTTGAAAGCTCCTTGTAGTGTCTCTTGGCTAAGCAATAGGATCTCTTGAGGTAATGATAGGAACCACTGCCAATGGCTCTGCATCCCAAATATCCATATCTGGAACATCTCCATCTATCTTCATAGCATCATCGTCCCCCTTGCCCTTCTACTCCTGTTGAACCTCCACATCCTCCATAGTAGGGCAGACCTAAACTCTCCATAGCTGACCATGCCTCCCCACTCTCATCAGTCTCCTCTGCCCTCCTATCTCTAGCTGCTTCTCATCCTCACTCTCCCCTATCTCTACAATGGGAAGCCCCTGCCTTGCCGAAATCTACTTCCCCTCTGTCATCTCCTACTCTTCATCCTCCTTGACTGACTCCTGGCCTCAATCTCCTCTCGAGCTCCATCATATTGTCCACCCGCTCCCATCCCCTCCTGCTCTGTCATGGTATGTACCCTCCTCAGTCATCTCCTACCTGCTATCCTCTTTGGATGACTTGTCGCCTGCATCTCCTCCTAGCCTCCATCCTACTATCTATCCTCTCCCCACTCCCCCTGCTCAGCTCGTACCAACACTCTCCTCTGTTGTACCCTACCTCCTATACCAGTCTGTTAAACAACTCCACCCTCCACTGTGTGTATCATCTCCAACTCTGACTCATCCTATCCTCTTGCATCTGGCTCTGGACCTATCCCACCCTCCTGTCATACTGCCTCTCTCTCCTCCACCTCCACCCTAGCCCTCCTCCGCTATCTCCTCCTCCTCCTCGTTGGCTCTCCCATTGCCTCCATCCCCTCTCCTCCCCTCTACGCTTGTCTCCTCCTATCTCTCCCCCTAGTGCTCATCCTCTAATCCAAATCCTACCATTCCTACAATAGGCACCAGTGGTGTAACCCTCTCCCATTGGTGGTTGCACAACCACCGATCATATCGTATTGTCACTCCTACATCCTCCACTCCAACACATCTCTCAGGGTAAGGTACCTGCAATTTTTTTTCCCACGCCACTCTGGCCTCCCTCAGTCTAAACATGGAACCCCATGGTCCCTCTCTGGTGAGTCGATGAAACTTGATTGGTGCAGTCGAAATATCCTATGTCAGCCCAAACTGTCTCACCACCCTATCTAGTCGATGCATCTCCACCATGCACAGAAGACTCCCAATCAAGACACACTAGCTCATAAAATACCCTCTTCCTCTCCCCCTCCTCTCTCCATCCCTTGAAGTTTCAATACATATATGGCCACCATAATATGTCTCTCTCTTGCAAATCATCCATCATCCTCCTCCATCCCTCCATATCTCCCGACCTCCTATACCAAAAAATATATCCCCCCGCCTCTCCATACCCCCATGCCACCAGCTCCCTATCATCCTCATCTCCCTCCCTAACTACAACCAATCTAGTCACCATAATATGCTCCCATGCCCACACCTGTAAAAGGGTCATGTGTATCAAACTCACTATATTTCAGTAGCAAATCATATGCATATCCATGTATAACTGTGCTAACACAAGTACCCCACAAGATTTTTCCCTCATGCCACTCAACAATATGTCAAATCACCTCCATGAACCGAAGACTGTAGAACCACCTGCTATGATTTGGTAACAATATCCCACTGATCAGACCACCTAAAAATAAAGGCAAAGGTGGTACCCCCACTATCAAGCATCTATCTAGATCCAACTGCTGACCCTATAGAGGTAGGTTGTCACATCCAAATAACACCGTCATAGTGTGATCTAACTAGGCCCCTCTCAATACCACATCACTAAGAAATATCCCCACTATTGACAGCTTCAAGATGCACCATGCATCCTCTAGTGTCATCGTCATCTCCCCCGTTGGCAAATGAAATGTCGATGTCTCTAAGCTCCATCTCTCTAACAAGGCCATCAACATCACTCAATGCGCCCTAATCACCAGCACCTATAGAAAGTGCAATAAACCCACAATCTTTAAAGCCACATGATCAATGCTGGTCATGGTTGCTACAGTCATCGTCAATACCTTCAACCGTCACTCATGTGTATGTAACGGCACAAAACCCTGTATCCACACCACCTGATTATCAATACACAAGCTTTCGGGCCCCAAGACATCTTTTGCTTCCCTCTTTTCTTTACATTTTTTTCTATCTTGTATCCCTGTTTTTCCCTCATTAGGGTGATCTCATCTTTCTAGCTTAAACAGTTGACCCCCCACTGGGGCGAACTAGGCCTAGCTCGGGGTGACTCCGCCCTCGTCCAGGGTGACTTTTTCCCCCCGCCAGGGTGAGCTTTCCCTAGCTCTAGGCAACTCCGCCCCAGTCCGAGGTGACTACACCTAGCTCCGAGGTGAATCCACCCCGCATCGGGGTGGATCTGCCCCACTGTGCGGCGGATCTTCCTCAGCCTAGGGTGAATATGCCTCTTGGCTGCCCTATTCCCCCCCCACTAGATCCCCCCTTTTCTCCATTTTTTTTCCCAACTAAAAACTACCCATTTTTCTATTCCACCCCACCCACAAAACCCACATTTTACATTTTTTATTAACTATTTAAAACATGCTAAATGTTTAAAATACACTTGATGTTTTCTATTACTCACCTGGCATGACACCGCAAAGTGGGTATGGCATCTCTATAGCTTGTCCGCTTGGTGAATGACCTCCAAATCATAATCATGCGGCATCGTTGCTCCTTCTCCTCTCCCTCTTCTCTCCTTTTCTCTCAACTACTATAGTAACAATGAGACAAGGTAATTCTTCAAATTATTAACCCTTCTTTTCCCCCCTTTTTTTTAAAAAGGTATTTTTTACCTTTTATTTAACCTCTTTTTTTTCCCCACTAATCCCCTTCTTTCCCGGAGCCGTCATTTGCACACCGTGTGTCCAATGGACTCCATTCAAAATTCAAACTTGTTTAGTTTTTCGAGCTCTATCCAACGGTGTCTTCCATTTCTTTCTATCAAGAAGTTGTCTGAGGCCCCCTTTTTTCTTCCCCCACCGCCCTCTCGAGGGGGCATACCCTATCATTTTCCCTCCATCCCTTTGAGGTAGTCACTAGGGAATCCCTCTCATTTTTCCTTCACTTGGGCAGCTCATTCAACCTCTTTCATGTTGGGGCATCAGGCCCTACCACTTTCTTTATCACTGATATTTTATTTTTCTTTGAAAAACTGTTATTCTAACAATATTTCGGAGAGGGGAAAAATGTAGACACCCAAATTTGATCACTCCTGTATGATCAAATTTACCTCTTTATTCATCCATTCTGTCAATATTAATTTATTTAATTAATATTACACTTCCCACATAAGGTTCTTAAAGTATTTAATTTAACAATTAAACACTTTATCTAGTACCTTTTTTCTCTCTAAATTAAATAAATACATCAATTTATTTAATTTAGTCATTTTAATCTTTTTGAATTAAAATCATTTTAAAATTCTTCTTTTCTCTCTCCTTGTCACATCCTCCATAATCCATCTCTAATTTGGATTAATTTAATTAATTCATAGTTAGGATGTGCATCCTCTTAATCAAGGATTAATGTCACATAATCCTACATTTGCCACTTGTCTCTAATCTTCTATTAATTATCATAATCAAGTATTTTTACAACTTTAATCAAAGTCATTAGCCACTTTTAGCACCAATTTTTAGTCAATCTTTCCATTTTTCTTTCTTGGCATTGACCCTCTTTCCTATGTGAATTTTTAATTCACTTTTATTCATCCTAGGTCTCTCTCCTCCCCATGTGAATTTTTAATTCACATTTTATCCTTCTAATGCTTCTAGAATATTTTATTTGTCACCTCATGCATATGTAACCAATTCCCACCTTTTTAGAAACCCTCTCTTATCCATTAGATTCTCCTAGGAATGTGAATATTTATTTCTCCAACCACTTTCTCTTTTCCCATGGAGATTTTTGAGGAATTCCAAAATTCTTCAAATGTTATTTTCACTCTCACTTGGGGACAAGAAGGTCTTTTTTGAGGAAATCTTCTCACTCCCCAAGGTACTTGTCCTTCCTCCACATCACCTACACATCATCTCACCCTTAGCCACTTCACAATCCACATGTCAAGATGTGAGGGCTTGTGAGTCCTCAACTCACCTTAGCCCTTTATCTTGGCCTTGTTGGATAAATCTCAACCATTGAATTCTCTAGAGAATTCAATTTTATCTATAAATACCCCCGCTCTAAGGAATTTCTAACACTTAGCCATTTTGCAACTAAATATTGCCACTTTGTGCACTCATCTAACCATCAATTTCATCTATTTGCATTTGCATCCAAGCATATAGTTAAATCTTGAATTTATCCACATCAAGAGCCATCAAAGGAGCATACAAAATAATCTAAAATAAAAGGCCAACCAAAGAGTTTCAATTGTAAAGAGAAGGTATAACCACTTGCAATCATTTTACACTTTTTCTCTTTGCATTAACAAATTCCTTAGGCTAATTTTGAGGTGTTTCTTTGTGTTTTTCCGTTGCATTTTAGTTGTTTAGAATAGGTAAAACATTTGGATATCACAGTAACAAGTTTTTTTAAACACTTTGGGAAGAAATTATAATCCCTCTAAGGATTTTCTATCTTTCAAACTTTTAGGACCTACTAAATTCCTTTTGGGCTCTAAAAAGAAAATTTTACTAGATTTTGTTTAAGGTTAACAATTAAACAATCAAATTCACACTTCTTTTGGTGCACTAAAAATAATTCACTTTTGCTTTGTGGACTTAAAATGAACAAGTGTTCTCATTGTTTTGTAATTACTTACACAAAGTAGTATCATCAAAAGACGTATGCACTTCTCTTGCGCCTCACAGTGATCTTGAGAATCAAAAGGATTTTGGTGACATTAGGTTGCGTAAGTAATTTCCTACACACTTATATTTGAGTTTAAAAATTGAACAAATTGTGCGAGTGTGAGTAAATCTATTGCGTGTGTTCTCCCTTTGTTTCCAAATGAAGGTTGATCGAACTATGAATACATTTACTCGCTATTATTTATCTTAGAGGGTCTGCCTTGGAGAAAAAGTACTCACCCAAGGGAATGACTCAACCGGTAACACTCTGAACCTGAGAGTATTTCCAGTCGGGATATAAATGTGGGTATTGGAATAAACACCAATATCATGCGGTTGGCTCCGACAAGAAGGGCAGCAATGGTCTCTCGCCACATTGGTTCAACTCCAACAAATGGAAAGTATGAATTAAAACCCTTGTTGTAGAAAGGCCAAAATCTTTGATCTACTTGTTGGTGCAAGAACGTTAGTTCTGAAGCCGTCCCACATTTTTATGGCTCTTAGTAGAAATAAAAATCATGCCATGAGATTTTCATGGGTGTTGATGCTTGGCTGCCCCGTATAAGTGAGTGTCATGGATGGGAGCCAATTGGGTCAAGCATCTAATCATTCACTAATAGTAGGTGTAGCTAGACTTGTCCAAGTGGGAACTCAACAAGTAAATTTTTTCATATCCATAGGGTTGTGCATGTTCTTGGTATCAAAACAATTGCTTGTTTGAAAACATTGGGAAACACACATTCAATAGGAAAATCAAAATTTCAAACCCCTTAGTTAGAGCAAATACCTTTGAAAAAAGCCAAGAACTATTGCTTACCCTAGGGATTATGTCCTTAGAGGTTTCTAAGTAATTGGGTTTACATCTTAATTTGCTTCTACCAAGGTAAACATTAGGCAACCATTGCCCTTGATTTCCTTGAATTCCACATAGCACTTTGTGGGATGAAAAGAAGTTAGGACATTTGATGTTTAGTTTGAAAATCTAATCAAGAAAGTGTTTGTGGTAAAATTAATTCACTAATCAAGAGGAAATAAATTGAACCCCACACATGTTCTTGTGTATCTTTTGTCTTATGGTATTTTGAGAAAACATTGATCTTTTGGTTTGAAGGTAAAAGCATGTTCTTCAAAACCTTGGCCTTGTAAACAAGTCCTTCTTAGGTTCATTTAGGATCAAATCAAACACTTCATCCATTTCAAACATTTATCATCCCATCCCACAAGCAACTTTGGAGCTTTGGAAACATCATTATCTAGGATTGGGTACATCCTTAAACCAAATCAAAATCACCTTGTTTAATTAGGAGTATGGGAATGCGTCCTTTCTCATTCCTCTAGTTAAATTAGCACACCTTTAAACAATTTTATCCTAAAGATCACATCCAACATCTTATGGTTTACAAGTTCATTATCCAATCAAAACCAATCAAAATCAAATCCTAAAGTCTAGCATTGATCCAAAGTTCCTAAGAACATCAACACCTATATCATTCATCCTTCATCTCATCATTGGTCCTAAACACCTCAGAGGTCACTTTTACAACAAGGTCAAAACACAAGAGGAACATGGAATATAAACTTGATCCATACATCATGAGTAATCCAAGTCAACCATACTATCAAAGCCTTACAATTCCAATTTATTTTCAAAACTCGCATTTATACAATCCATACATGGGATCATTATCTCTTACAAACCTCAATGGTACAAAAAATGTGAGTATACTCAATCTAAATCTTGGAACACCTTTTCCGATGGTAGATTTAAATCCAAGTCCAAACTTACAAATCTATCAACCAAATACTCAATGCATGAGTCTTCAACAAAATAATATTATCCCACCAAATCTATACATGTCAAATATGAATATACCAAATACAACTATACCAAACATGAACATTTCAAATCCACACTTGGTAAAATTTTGGATAGATATGTTTGCAAATCACATGAATGTTGTTCAAAATCCATCACACCCATATGCCCCCCTCACCTTTCATAATCCTAATGACCCATCATCATCATTTAATGTAACATTGCAAACCTCTCTCCCCATGACCTCACAAGGAGAAGGTGACCTATTTGGACCAAGGGGAATTTTTGATAAAACATAATCATTTCCCCAAGGGAGCATGCCACTCACTTTCCCATGACTCCCACCCTTTAAATTAACATTTGTATCACCTCTTAGTTTGGGGCTACCTTTGCTACCACCGCTCATCCAAAACATCCCCCCAACTATCAATCAAAGCATCATACCAAATCCCCCCCCTTTCCATCGATATCACAACAATAGATGACAACCATCCCCATGGCACAAGCAACCAACACATCATCTATCATCCCTCAAAATATGGTTTCTCAAGAACCAACCATATTGATCGCACCATCCACCACTCAAATACCAATCATCAATATGATGGTACCTCTTATCACCACAAAAATAACTATTCCAAAACCATCTCCTCCACCACCACCACCCAAACCAAACAAATAAAACCAATACAACATTGCATTTCAAGCTGCTCAACAAGCTGCTTATCAGAAGGCACTCCAACAAAGCCAAAACTGACAAGCTATAAAACTAGCTACTTAGCAAGTTTCCCAAGCTGATCAAGTTTCCCAAGCCACACTACAATCCCAACAAATACAAGCCCAAGGTCAAGCGCAAGTGCAAGGCCAAGCCCAATTTCAAGCCCAACAAGAAAATGTTGTTCAAAATCTAAACAAGATGTTAACGACTCCGTGTATTAGTCCAAGTCAAGGTAACACCATGCAAAATCAAAGTTACCTAAATCAAGGCAATGTGATTCCCAACATCAACAATGTTCAATTTCAACTTATCATGCCAAATCTAAACATCATCCCAAATCATAATATTGTCTAAAATCAATCAATCCAAGGCAATCAATCAAGAACCAATCAAATCATTGGATCAAATCCCCCAAATATACCATTGATATCACAACAACATATGGTATCCAATCAAACAACAACATTGATCCTGAAAAATCAAAACACGGTCTCCCAAGGACCTATCACCTCAATCATTCAAACCATCACTATCACTTCAATTATTCCAACCACCACTCTCACACCCATCACATCTCAACCCCTCACTACCATGATTGCTCCAACCGTATCTCAATCACTTGTCATTACATCCAACACAATTCTGAATCCACCACCACTACCACCTAAACCAAACACAGCAAGCCAATACAATAATGCACTAAAAGCTTACCAATCCTGCCAAAAAGCACTCTAGTAGTACCAAGTTGCTCAACAAGTTGGTCAAGCTACCCAAGCCTCCCAAGCTATGCAAGCTGCTCAAGCTACCCAACAAACATAAGCACAAACACGAAAAATGATAACTATTGGGGACAATGATCAGGATTAGACCAATGACCATGTTGAAAATGTCTCTACATTGCCTAATGAGTTAGAGGACATATCTCAAGAATTTATTCCAAAGAAAGATCAAAATATTCCACCAAGGTCTAGCAATGGTCCTTTCCAAGACATATTGACCCCCTTTGACCTCATATTTACAAATACTAAAGGAACTTTGAACTCAGCACTTGATCCAAGTACACTCAAAGATCAAGGGGTTATTGAACCACTTACAATGACTAATGATGATGTCCAAGAACCCTTTATAAGTAATACATCCTTTGAAATTGACCCATGTCAAAAACTTGATGCAAAGCATGTCGAAAGCAATTCCAAAATCATTGAAGATCAATAATTTGTATCTCCAAGCTACTACAATGATCTAATGGATACTCTACTATCTATACAAGATAATCATATCCACATAGAACATAGTCCCCCATAAGATGCTTTCTATGGATGGACACATGATGATCTTCGTTCAAAACAAGATTCTTTTACTCTTGACATTATGGTATCAGGACATAATAACCTGGCCAAAATAACCTTGGACAGAATAACCCGACCAAAATAACCCAGGGACAAAATAACCGAAGGACATAATAACCCATGGACAGAATAACCTGTGGTCAAAATAACCCATGGACAAAATAACCCATGGTCATTTTAGATCAAGCTGGTAATGATGAGAATCATTTTTTAATATTCACACATCGGTAGATCTTATCTTACCAGTTGAATATACAATTACCAATAGAGGGGAAAAGTTTCTTTTTCATGACAATAATGATGAGAATCATTTTTTAATATTCACCACCACACAAAACTTGCAATTACTGAAAGAATCTAAAAATTGGTTTAGTGATGGTACATTTAAAACCATGGCAACTATTTTTCAACAGTTGTACAAGATTCTTGGCTTGAAAACTGATGCAATATTTCCATTCATTTATATTCTTATGAGCAACAAAACAAGAACCACTTATACACAAGTACTTGCAGAATTAAAACAACTTCAACCTAATCTAAACCCAAAATCTATACTTACTGATTTTGAATTAGGTTTCATGGGAGCTATTTCTAAATTTTTTTCCATTTCTCTCAATGCTTGTGGAGGAAAGTTCAAGAAGAAGGTCTACAAACACATTATAGTTCCGATGAAGTATTTGCATATGAGATCAAGAAAAATGTTGCATTAGCTTTCGTGCCTCAGATGGATGTAATTGATGCATTTGAAACACTTCAACAATCTCCTTATATAGAACATGAGGATACCTTGCAACCCATAATTGATTATTTTGAAGACACATGGATTGGTAGACTAACCAAAAGAGGCAACAAATGATCACCCAAGTTTCCAATCACAATGCAGAATTGTTATTTAGCTACTCAAGATATCTTCCCATAACCAATAATACTATTGAGGGATGGCATAGAGGATTTAGTGAATTGCTTCAAGCATTGCACAACTTAGTCTGAAAATTCATCAAAGCGGTGAAAAAAGAATAGAGTCTCCAAGAGAATAAAATAGAGAAATATATGTTTGGATACACTGGGCAACCAAGTAGGAAAAAATACCATGAACTCAAAGAAAGACTAAAAAGACTGGTTGATGATTATGACAACCATAACATTTTAGATTATATAAGATGCATCGCTCATAATTTGACACTTTAATTGAAAATTTGAATAATAAAGTTTTTTAGCAATATACATGTAATTTATAAATTTTGTTTTCCTTTCTCTATATTCTTATGGGGATATTTTTTCCATGGGTTATTTTGACCATGGGTTATTTTGGCTTGGGTTATTATGACCCTGGGTTATTTTGTCCTTGGGTTATTATGACCGGGTTATTTTGTCCAGGGTTATTTTGGTCAGGTTATTATGTCCCATAACCGACATTATTACACAAAAAGAGCAGGTTATTTTGTTTTCAACATTAGGATCAGACATATCCCAAATTCAAACTAAGAACATCATGTATAAAGATATCTAGTAGTATCCACTCAAGGAAACAGGTCAGATAGAACGGGACATTTCGAAGTCAATAGAGCATCCAATCGAAATAACATCATATGCAACAGTCATTTATCAGAGAATGCACTCTAAACAAGAGCTCTAAGAACAGGCGAAATCAAAGTATGAGGGTACTACTTCCACAATACTAGGGGAAAATTTGTCTCAAGAAAATGTCAATATAGGGAGCATGAAGAATCCTTATGATGAAACCAATGCCAATCCTACAACTATCCATGCCATGAATCTTCACCACCCATCACCACATCCATGAATTGGGACCAACATTAAAAGAAAGATTTGAATCAAAGCATGATGAACATTATCAAAGAAAAAGAAGCCAAGGAGCACAATGGACAAATCAAATACAAATGGATACTAAAGAATACAAAGAAAGATTATCCCTATCAAACTCCATCAGTCAAAGAAACTATGGGGAAAAATAAAAAAGGGAAAAGTATCCATCAAAGATATCCACAAAAGCAAAAGTAGGCTTTTCAAGTGACGTACAAAGTTTATCAAGAAGTTGGTCCTAATTCCATGCACACCTTCGTATCCACCCATCATTGCTCATCTTCCCAAGTTTGGAGATTCAAAGGTTCCAAACTGTCAGCCAGTCCATCTTTTATCCCTAAACACACTCCATCCACGCCTCCATGCATGATATCCAATTCTCACATTGACCATGTATTGGAAACGACCCTTCATCATAAGGATTTAGAAGGCACTCTATTGCGATGTGCACATAGAGATAGAGTTAACCCCAATATCAATAAAGTAGATCAAGAATCCCAAAAGTTTCATTCAAGTGCACGTATCTAAGCAAAGCAGCTTCTTCAAGCAGGATATCGATGGCACATTATGACAAGGGCATCTACATCAACAACACCTTGTGATTCATCATGAGCTTAAAATCTTTCAAAATATATATATATATAAATCCAAAAAAAAAAAGGATTAAAAAATATGAAAACAATAAAGAAAAAAATTGTCCTCTAGTGAAAACTGCATAGGCAACGCTTTAGGCAAGACCATGACGAAAAATTGGAAAACAGGTGTCATGAGTAGAATCAAGCATCTGCGTACACCAGTTCAAGTGAAAGAATCTCATCCCATCCATAATAAAATACAACATTCTATCCACCTTATCCATAATAAATCCAGTCATCCATGAGCCATTTATCCAATCCTTATGCATATGTCTACATCCATGGTCCAAGTTATCTTGATCCTAATGAAACTTTGGTGCACACTTTACGCTTGCTTACGGTAAACATCTCGACATGGGTCATTTTCATTAGTCCTATCCTACCCAGCATTATCTGAGCCATGAAGCATTATCCAAATGGCCATCTTCTATCTGAACACCTTATCTTATTGCAAGATAATCCATATCCATCCATCCATACACCCATCCAGGCATCCACCCACGACATTCCCTACATTGCTAGACATTGGGGGCAGATATTTGCATCTTTCTTCGACAATAAATCTTGATCTATATCCTCCAACTTATGTGGTGACCCAAACATTGGAAAATATGAAATCAAATTGGTCAAGCATTTGTAATCCAAAATCCAAATCACTAGTCCATGGCATATTTTGATGAGAAGATGTTCTTTATCAAGCTTCATCTTTCATCGAACATCAATCCAAACAATCAATATCAGTCGCATCTAACGCACCTGTCAAACGTCAGATCAAATCATTCAAAAAAAATTTATTCCAAATCAAGCTTCATCAATCATGATCAATCAAATCCAATCAAAAAATCATCATCTCGGAATATCCTTGTGCTGCTTAACACTATCCTTGCATTGTTGTGCATCCTCAACAATGTTATCATCATCAATCCATCGATCTGATCAATCAACCTTAGCTTGTTTTTCAACCAAATCCCAAAAAAAATCACTCATATCATCACATATCCATATCCAAATCATCAAAACCATGTGAAAATCCAAAAACATAAAAAAATAGAAAAATTCAAAAACACTCAAAAAATCAAAAAATATCAAAAACATTGGAATCCAAACTATGTCGTCTCTGACCTTAAACGTGGGAAAGGCTAATCTTTGATTAGCCCTCGAGACATCAAAATGTAAGAACATTCAAAAAACATCAAAATCCAAAAACATTCAAAAAACATCAAAATCCAAAAAACATTCAAATCACACAAAAGTCCAAAAACATTCAAAAAACAAAAAAACCCAAAAAACATTTGAAAATTTGGAAAATAAAAGAATTCATAAAATATCGAAAAAATACCAAAAATAGCCTCAAAACATTCCAAAAAATATAAATATTTGAAAAAATCCATCTATCTCATCTTGCTTTCACTCGAAATAATCAATCATGCATAATAAATTGATCGTCATGACCTTCATCCTTTGGAAAAACAAATAGAAACAACCATAGCAATTGGCAAAAGAAAACTTCAAACGTAAAATCAAAATTGAAACAACAAACTTTTAAAAACCAAACCTTCATCATTCGCAAACATGTCAATCGACCTTGTATCAACAGCCTTTCAAATAAACCTATCAACTTGCCACCATCCACTAACATGTCCTAGAATGTATCCTTCCTACAATGGACATTATCTTTTCACAAAACACTTTGGATAAATAAAATGATGTGTCGCCATCCACTAACATGTCCTAGGATGTATCCTTCCTACAATGGGCATTATCTTTTGGCAATCATTTCAGTTCTTATCCTAAACAAAACAAATCCCTTTGGCTAGAGGTATGAAGAACATTGACTTGTTTGTGTACTTGATCTTTTCTTTTGATTTATGATGCAGGAGCATCCAGTGGTGTAAGGGCAATCTTGCATCACCCAAAATAGTTAAATTTCAATTTTCTCAGTTTTTAGATGTTTTTACATTTTTGGATACCCTTTTCATCATAATGAAATTCTCAATTTATAGTTTTTATTTTCTATTCCTGGGTTGAAAGATATTGCAGTTTTAGTTTCCCAGATTTGCACCTAAAAATCTTTTGAGCTAGATTTGAGGCACTTAGATTTCTTGGAATGACTCTAAAACTTTCTGAAATTGGCATAGCGATTTCGAGCGTGTTATTGACTTCGAGACCTTTCCAACAGTTCAAACGGTTCACGAATCGGAGTCTCCGATCAAAAGTTATGGCCCCGGGAAGTTGGCGCACTTTCTAGAAGATACAATTGCAAATGTTCTTTTAAAATTTGAACTTCAAATTGTAATTTTTCGGCGCCAAACCGCCTAAACTCAAATTTGAATGTTGTTTTGGTTCCAAACTAAAGAGGAGCTATATTTATAGGCGGGTTTCTAATTTTGGGTAACTTTTTGGGGACAAACTCGTATATTGCGAAATGGTGATTCTGTAGCTTTCTGTAACTTGCATGTGTTGTAAAACTTGGGGATTTGAGATCCTCTGCA
>VDFB02373365.1:170789108-171246387 GCA_007258455.2 Sequoia sempervirens | reverse complement strand
GGGGTCACTTCTCAAATTACCAAAGGTGTCTAATGTAGGAGCATCCAGTGGTGTAAGGGCAATCTCGCATCACCCAAAAATAGTTAAAATTTCAAGTTTCTCAGTTTTTAGATGTTTTTACATTTTTGGATACCCTTTTCGTCATAATGAAATTCCCAATTTACGGTTTTTATTTTCTATTTCTGGGTTGAAAGATATTGCAGTTTTAGTTTCCCAAATTTGCACCTAAAAATCTTTTGAGCTAGATTTGAGGCACTTAGAGTTCCTAGAACGGCCCCAAAACTTGTTGAAATTGGCATAGCAATTTTGAGCGTGTTATTGACTTCGAGACCTTTCCAATGGTTCAAACGGTTCACAAATCGAAGTATCGGATCAAAAGTTATGGCCCCGAGAAGTTGGCGCACTTTCTAGAAGATACAATTGCAAATGTTCTTTTGAAATTTGAACTTCAGGTTGTAAAATTTTGGTGCCAAACTGCCTAAACTCAAATTTGAATGTTGTTTTGGCTCCAATCTAGAGAGGAGCTCTATTTATGGGTGGGTTTCTAATTTTTGGGTAACTTTTTTTGTGGACAAGCTCGCATATTGTGAAAGGGTGATTCTGTAGTTTTCTATAACTTGCATGTGTTGTAGAACTTGGGGATTTGAGATCCTCTGCATGTAAGAAGCTCCATTTTCTGAATAATAAAATTATTCTCTTGTTTGTGGATTATTTTCTAAGTCTCGGGTTGCACCCTCATCAATTTATTTTATTGCACTCATTCGAATGACCTCTTGATGATGTCTAATCAAAGTGACTTAGAGAGAAATGAATGGGGCAACGATCATTATCCTTTTGTCTTCTATGTTTGTTGGACGTTCTTGTAATATAACTTGGCGAATACTTGCTTTGTTAGGTACATCCTAGCAAGGTTTTTGTATGTCAAGTGTGAACAAGAATACTCCTATCTTTTTGTCATGTCAAATTCCATCACATTAGGTACAATGCCATCCTGGTTCTCTATACCCTGATGCATCGTACCACATGTTATCAAACATAAGAAAGTTGGCCCTTTAAAAATCCTAACTCCTCAGCAAGTAGTCATCATCATTTGCATATTCATCATCTTATGTCTTGTTGAAATGACTTCTCTTTCATCCCTTCTTGCTCATCACACTAACAAAATTACTATAACAGTTAATCACCATCATCATCGTCATCGATCCTGCATCCAAAAATCATTAGCATATTACATAAAATTATCATATAGGAAACATATGCATTGCATTTCCATCATCATATAAGCATGTTATTATAAGCATTTTCCATAAATAAGCACATCCATTTTTTCCATCACATGAACCATCACATAACATTCATTTGCATAAACATTTCATAAGCATTTCACATTACCACCTACTACATAATCATACATAATAGGTACAAGAGCATTATAGATAATGCATTGCATTATAAGCATGCATACTCGTATAACATCATAAAGTCATCTCCCAAATTGCATTCATTTTACATAAAACATCACCATACCACTTTGCATTAACATATCATCACATCACAATAAATGCATCACATACATTGCATTATCATTTAACATGTTTTGTGATAATATATATTTGTTATTCTAAGCATCTTAAAAACCATAGCATTTACATCATCAATATATATATCATATAAAGCACGACCATTGCATTTACATCGCATTATATCATCCATTAGTCATCCATATTATATAAAACACCTCATAAATAACCATGTAGCAATATTTTTTCGCATTTCATTCGCATAAATCATTCCACACCATTATAAGCATAAATTGGAACATAAAAAATCCATTACATTAAAAACGTACATCCATCCATAATAATTTTATATAAGCATGGTTCACATATCATTTTGCATATACACCATAGATCATCTCCATATCATTTTGCACATTACATTTCATATCACACATCATATCATTTGCATCAACATAAATAGATCATCATATAGACGTACATCATCATCCATTCACATCACATATCATAAATAAACATCATAATATAAGATCTATCCATAATGTATACATCATCAGAAAAGAAATGCATCCATATATACATCGCATAACACCATACTATGATGGCATAGCATATAGAAATAAAACCATCCATAAATACAAAAATAAAAGATACACATCACATCACATTGTATCAAAATCTCATATATATATATATCATCGTTGGATAACTGTCATAGTACAATATAATTAGATCACTATACATGTATGTCAATAAGTACAAAAAGGCCCATCGAGCTATCAAAAATGAGCCCATATGGCACAAATAAAATATCATCTCAATCAAAGTAAGGTCAACCCATCTTGTCTGCTGCCCTTGCCCCTGTCACCATGACCCTCTACTGGTCTATGGCTAGTCCACTGCAAGTAATCTGGGGCCCACTCTGCTCTGGGTACGGCCTAATGATAATGCATACAGTAATAATATTTCTCCTGGATAGCCTCCTTGTAAGACCAAAGGGATGCTATACTCTGAGAGGAGGAAGCCGCCAGGCTCTCCAACTATTGTCTCTAGCCCATCTCTACAACTGCCTGTAACTCTAAGGCCTGGCCTCTCTGGGCCCTGGCCTGATCTCTCTCGGTCCTGACCTGATCCCTCTCCCCTGTCAAGGTTTTAACCTGACCCTATAGCTGTGCAATCAGTGCGTCTCTGGGATCTGGCTGCCCTACTAGTTGTGCTTATGCAGGCTGCACATGAGGCTGACCCTCACCCTCAACTCGTGGCGGTGCACTTGCCTGCTCTTGCTACCTTGCTGGCACCTACTATTGGTCCTACATCTGAACATTAGCCTGACCTGGCTAAGGTGGAACCCTAGCCAACTAATCTTGTCATGCACCATCTCTCTGTCCTCATCCTCCCCCTCTTCCCCTCATCCTCTGCTGAGTTGGGACTGCTCCTGGAACCGTCAATCGTAGGGGAGATCAAAACGAGTCTTTGTACGATAATTAAATATGGCTACATAATCATCATTAGGTCGATCCTGTTGCTCACCAAACTGATGTTGAACGCACTCAGGAAAGTATCTCTCCACCATGGTATGCTCTTGCCCCTGCATAAACTAGTCCTAACGAGAAAAGAAAATCTACTTTGCATCATCGGCCCATTTGGGCCGACCAAGGTATGGGTGCCATGTAAAATCCTGCTTCTCATCTAGGACTCTCCTCTAGTAAGGAATCTCATGCTCACCCGTGTGTGTGAAGGACACGCCACCTCTGTAATGCCACACCAGGGGATTATCAGGCCCCGTTAGTACTACAATGACTTGCAGCCAAAGAACAGAGATGTGCTCCCATGCCCATACATGGAGAAGTGTAACACCTACCCCGACTGCTCTACCATTGAGGTAGACTTACTCGTGTAAATCTTTGTAGAGTGAAGAAAAAAGAACAAGACCCCAAGAAAAATGAATTGGCCCATCACACATCACCATGTGCTCCCAACAGAGTCCCCAACCAAGACTGAAGTATCGACCTCACTGATTTGGGGTAACAAGACCTGAAATGATAGCCACAACAACCAAGCGGAAGGGAGAGGCCAGAGCCCTATGATGCTTACTCTCAATTTGACCCTCGCAATAGATAACGTCCTCTATAGTAAGGATTGTGTGACAAGCATCCCACCCAGCATCCATATCAAAAATAATGCGTCAACCATAAATCAGAAATCTCAAGATGCACCATATGTCATCTAAAGTGATGGTGGCCTCGTTAGTAGGAAGGTGGAAAGACGAGGTCTCGATGTGCCATCTCTTGGAAAGCACTGACATCATCCCAAGGTGAGTGCACGCAGGTGCTATGTATGCGATGTACCACAGCCCCATGTCCCATAATCAATCCTTCTCTTTGTCACTGAGGTCTCACAAGTAACCAAAGATCTTCCATGACCTGTGCTCTCGGGAATAGAGCACCCTCACCGCATCCTGCATCAGGAAAGGTCACTGTATTAAAATTATTGAAAAATTTCATTCTAGGCATCCAAAAAACCATCCCAGCGTCGCTATCTTTGAAGGCGTTGTAGTTTGAAAAGTACAAACTGTAACACTGGAGGGCTAAATTCTGAAAGAGCACCATCGTGGTGCACTTTTCCATTGAGCAGCATAGTTTGGGAGGATTCCTGTTTGATGGAGCACCACCGTGTCGCACTTTAAAATGAACCCACTGGCGGGGGCATGAGCGTCAGAGTTTGAAATTTGTTTTCAAACTCCACCACCATGGCACAGTTTGTTTTTTGAGTGGCGCTATATAGTGCCACTACAAAATAACTAAGTTTAAAAGTAATAAATGAGCATGAAAAATGAGAAATAAAGCTCAAGTAAGGATTACTTACCGGTGCCCCAATGTCGGGTGGTCACTGGTATGTCCGAACTTGATCAGAAATGTGCATCGGGAGCTATCATTGCACCATATCGTCAAGAGGTCAGAGCTCAAATCTCAGAAATTGCTAAGGGGTCGTGTGTGAAAATGAATTGAAAGTGACCCCTCGGGGCCTTTTTAACCTTGAAAATTAACGTTTTTTGACCCTGTTTGACTATCCTACTAGGGTTTTGAACCCTTGAATCCGTTTTTGTCCAATTGAGGCCTGTTTTACATCGTTTTATTGCATTTAGACACATTTTTTGCCTCTTGGAGCCTTTATGGACCTGTCAGGCACCTTGTCCTCTTTTTTCGTGAGATTCCACAAAAATCAAAAATTTTGTCCAATCTCTTGAGGGGGCAATATAGCGGCATGTTTTCTCTTTCCAAACAACAGTAGGGCAATATTTTGAAAATGAAAAAAATTTGGCTTTGATCGAGACTGTTTATTCTTTGAACCAATGCAACGAGTGCATTGCTTCAAAGAGGGGAAAAATGTAGACACGTAAAATGTACATGCACTCGATCATGATCTACTAACATCATTTCATCCTGAATCATCCTTCGGTCTAACCATTTAATTGAATACCTTTATTTGATTAAATTCATCAATATTCCTCTCTTAATTAAATAAATCAGTTATCTAATTAAGTCACCTTTTCTTGATAATTAAATTGACCATTTTGATCTAATTATCCTATTTAATCAAATAATTAACTTTATTTGATTAAATTTCTAAAGTCTATCTATTAAATTAAATAAATTAAAACCTTATTTAGTTTAATCTAACATCATCTCTTTTAATTAAATAAATCAAAATATTTATTTAATTAATCCCTTATCATATTCTTCTCATATTTGATTTAAATAAATCCACAAATTTAAGTTAAATAGGTCACATCATTTAATCCCTTCATTAAATTAATTAACCCTGATTAATTTAAATCTCTTCTCATGTCCCATCCTTTATATTTTCCCACTTGCACATGAAAATAGATTTAATTGATTTATTAAAATCTCTATTTTCCTTCAACAAAGGCATCTTTTAAGGAATATTCCCCAAGTTTGAATTTAAAATCCAAGTGGGATGAGTCCTTCCAACAAGGAATTTACTCTCTCTTACATGTCCTTTTCCTTGAGCCAAGTAGCATTCAATGAATTCTTCCTTCCCTCTTGCATGTTATTTCAACAATTTCAAAATTCAAATATATGCATTTATTGACACATTCTTCAAAACTTGCACATCCTCCATCCATTCACCAGTGGACAAGTGGCACTTTTCCATTGGATAATTCTTAGTCCCACATTACTCTATTTTTGGACATCTACTCAACTTAGCATTCTATAAATAAGAGGCTAATCTCCTCATTCTATCATCCGCAATTCATGCAAACTTACTATGCTCAAATCATTAGCAATTTTCATCCATTATCATTGAAGTTCATAGCTAGGTTATGCAGATTTTTACATTGGAGCACTCATCAAGCATCAAAAAAGTGGATCACTCTTCATCACACATCAATCTTGCATCATAGGAGTTGGGAAAGGGCCAATTTTCACATCAAATTGGCACCAATTCCCCCATGGGATCAAGAGTTTGCTTGTTTCAATAGGATCTTAATTTATTTCATTGTGTTCTTCATTCTTCTTTCCTATTTTAAACTATGCTAATGGATTTCATGGGGAATCCTTGTTCTTACTTGCATATTACCTTCTAATGTGTTTTTTCATGTTGTTTTGCAAGTATTAGGATTGGGGTTCAACAAGGTCTATGGGTGTCCTCAAGACACACATGTTTTACCTAATTTTTTTATTTGAATTGCATTTTTAGAATTTATTTGGAAAATGTTATGGATGGACCAAGATGTTACGAAAAGACAGAAAAAGGGACATTCCTCCCTAACCTAACTAAATGTGAGGAGCTATCCATAAGGTCTGATACTCTTAAAGAATAGAAGAACTATTTGAAGATGGGGTATTCATTGAAGTCATGAGGAGAAAGGATCTTTGATCTTGAAGGGAATATTAATTTTGTAAAGCAAACACTTCTCACTAAAGCTAGGATTACCCATGTAATTGATTACGAAGAAGATGTAATAAGAAATTGCTTTACACCTGATGAAGTTTTCAGAGGAAGAGGAAGTGTGAAATCATAAAGAGGTTTGAGGAGGAGAAGAAGAAAAGGGACACTAGATTCCAAGGATTCTATGTTGAAGAAAAGGATCCTATCAAAAGGATGAACGTAATAATTGATAACTTTGAAATATTATATGTTGAACCAAAAAAGAAAATTGAGGGTCAGTCTTCAAAACCCTCCAAGCTACCCATCAAACCAATTGGTATTGTAATCACATAGCCCCTACCAGACACTACCATAATACAATCAGAAGCATCCCCTAATCAACCAAGTCCTAAAAGGAAGAAGACACATGGAGTGGCCCCTTTAGTGGAATATGAAATAAGTGAAGGAGTAGGGGATATTGAAGAGGTATTTGATGTACTTTTGAATTTTAAAGATGATGAAGTTGATCATCCACTACCTAAGCTTGCAACTAATGCTCACAAACTAGAAGAAAGAGTGGATGTACATGGGCATAATGATCAAGAAGTGCATGATTATGAAAGGGTGATTTTTTCCCTTAGATTTATTGAAGATGATGAATTTATTCAAACTCTCGAGTTTAAGGATTTTCAGTTTAAGATGAAAATGAAAGAATTTGAGGAGAGACTCCAAATTAATAAGATGGGCACTGAGAAGTCACAACATTACTAGTTTGTTTCCCAGACTCTTGAAGAACTCAGGATTAAGAAAATTGGTCTTAGAAAGAAATACACTAATTATTTCTAAAGTGGAGTTAAAAAATATATTCCTACTGGATCAAGTAAGAAGCCAAGAAGATCCCATGTTGGTTTTTGAATTCAATTCAAATGATGGAATGAGTGGTATAGGTTACAATCCAAGACTTGAAAGCCTAGCCTTTTAGACAAAGAAAAAAGAATAGAAAAACTAATATTGATTAATGTTGTAAAAGAAATGAGAGGGACTACCATGGTAAAGACATTTCAAGACACATGAGCATTGGAGGCAGCTAATATGACAATGCACTCAACAATTTTTACTAGGGATGTAGTTAAAACTATGGAGCTTAGACTGGTAGAATATGAGAAATCATAGACTAATCTAAATGATGAAGTAAATAAATTATTCATATAAAATGTGAAATTGAAAGAACAGTTGAAGGGAGCAGGTCCTTCCCAAAGCACTAAATTAATAGTATACCAACCCCCTTCCATCTAGACTAATACAAGTGCAATCATTGTTGAACAAGTAAATGTGCTAAAACAAGAAATTAAGAAGTTGAAAAAGACTAATGAAGAACAAAGGAAAGAGCAAAGAGACAAACCCTCAAGGTATTAGAATAGATCTTGGAGCATAGGGTTAAACTAATTGTGGAAAAATTAGAAAGTGTGTATGAATGTTACGTCTCTTTTTCACAAGCAATTGGTAATATAAAGGCTTGTGCACCTATATTGGACCCCTTATTCAAGAAATGACAACCTATACATCACACCTTAATGACTTTGTGCAAAATTTTACAAAGGAGTGTTGAGGGCCCCATAGCTTTAAAGCCTATTGAGCAAATGGTTTGAATGGTCATAGATGAATTTCAATACATATCTGTAGAAGACCAAAAGATTAAGGCAAGAATGGATTCATTTCACACACTAAAGCAGTAGCTCTTGCCTAAGATACTAAGGGATGATGATCAATTGAAAGGCTCCAAGGATTGGATAGATGAGTTTAGCAAAATTGTTCCCAATTGCCTCACTAATTTACAGAAGGATGGTGACATAAATATGAACACCGCCTTAATTTAACCTTGGATGTTGGATACTTAAAATTTATCATAGATAGCAAAGGGTTATTGGACAACAGATGGAAGAGTCACTTGGCCAACACAAAAAAAAATACAAGAGTACAAATGGCCTCATGATTACACAATGTACCAATGGGAGCAGACATATCTAGCTCCCCTAGAAGAATAGGCCTTACAGTGAAGTACCAAGCCTGCAGATACTATCATGGAGAGAGGACTTGGCTAGATCTAAATGATCATGAGTACCTTACGATGAGTAACAAACTTCTATATCTTGCAAGTGCTCTAGAATTCAACATCTTATCATTTCCCTTCACTTCTCATCTTTTATTGCTTTTATGGGATCCTATGTAAATAACGATAATTAAGACTTTATTGATTTATGTTAAAGTGGGTAATTGAAAAGACACTTTTGGACATGTCAATCAAGACAAAATTTTGAAACGTATTATAAAATATTTTTGAAGATTAATAGAATGAAGTTATAATTGGTGGTCAAATTATGGTTTCTACAATGAACGGACAATGTAAGCAACATTTATAGGGTGTTGTACCCTACACAGAGAGCCACAAGAGCTAGAAAGTCCAAATAAAAAAAGCATTATCCAAAACACCACACCAAAAAACACCTAACTAAACCCAAATGGAGATTGACAACACACATGGACCAATAGCAAGCCAGCAGCATACTAGTTGGCCTTCTCCCAATTCTTAGACAATAGCTGAACCATATCATCACAAACCCACTCCTGGTGGTCCTCGGTCTTCTTTATCCCTATCTCATCCTTCATGGCAGTCGACAGGTTACTAGTGACACAGTGAATCATCTTGACCATGAAGTGGGTCAACCCAAGGAACTTTTTTCTAGGATGTCCAGTCTATTTTTTAGCATACCAATCTCCTCCCCATTGTCTGTAGTGTAGATGGGATCATTCTGCTCAATCTCCAGAGGCTTCAATGAATTGGAGGTTGGACCCTCCTTCTGAACTAAACCAATGTCAGGAATAGAGGAGGGATCTCTAGTTTTATCATCATCCTTGTCTGCCGACACCTCTTCCACATCACTATCTTTGCTGTCAGATAGCTCCTCTTTAGTATCCATATCCCTAACCTGCACTTTTTTCTTGTTTTTAGCCAGCCTGCTAGAGCACCTAATGATGGCATCACAACCAATAACCAGGGTCTCCGCAACCACTGTATCACCCAAGGAATCCTTGCTCACAACATTCTTTCCTTTACTTAGAGGCACTTTCTCTTGCTTACCTTTCTTTTTCATATCAAGCTTACCAGGGATCTTAGCAAGGGTAGATTTTAGGTCACATAAGCTAACAGTCACACTAGTCTAGGAAACACCATTAGAACCCTTGTGTTTTTTTGCAGCAAGTTTGGGTTTCTCAGTAGGGGCCAGGTGACTCTTTCTGACAAGGCCTTTAGATTTGGCCAGGGACAAGTTGTGCACGATGGGGGGCTCAATTTCCTCAATACAAACAACCAATATAGGTTTTGGAGGGCACAAAGCTAGGTGGAAATGGTAGAGTCTTAGGATAAGACCCTGATGGAGAGGCAGAGGAGTAGGTTCATTGGGGTAAGTAGCAACCGAATCAATACATTTTTTAACCAAATTTTCAAAGTCCATAAGCAAGTAGAAGGGAAATTTCATAAGCACCTTATGCCTAAGATGATTTAACAAGGGAAAATGGTAGTAGTAAAAATTCTTGTACCTTCCTTCCAACATAACATACTTTATCAGAGCATGGCACACTTGTTTCCACAGTTGTGGAAGTGCCTCCCATTCAAACCCAGACTGGTTGCGCACTGGCATCTCCTCCCCCACAAAAAAATTATTCATAATTTCATTGTTTTGGGTCTTAGAATGTTTAGGATGCTTCATTCCTGTGCACTGGAGACCTGTAGCCTACGTAATAACTTCCTCATCCACTATGAAGGAGATTCCACCAATGGTAACATGACGATTCTTCCACAAATTGACAAACTAGGTCGATAGGTTAGGGTCATGACCCACAAGCCTCTCCATCATAGGAGCAATTCCAACTTCAACGCACATGTGCCAGACCAAAGGGTCTTTTCAAAATTCATTTCAATTATCAGGTTCAGTCTGCACCCTTTCTCCTCCCATGATGTCACTCTGCACACTATATAACCAAGAACTTTGCAAGCAAAGAAGGTTAGAGAAAATAGCAAGGTGGAAAAATCCCCACACAATAAGGCATTTAAGTCACAAATAGTAAATTTTGGTAATCAATCCAATGGAAAAATCACACACATGAGTGGAATAATTCCCTGAAACCATCTTAGCATATCCATTAATTAAGATCACATCGCATAACCAGCTAAGAAAAAAGGTAGGGAAAGATTTCCTTCCATGTCACAAAAGCACAAAATTCTAGGTAGAATAGTCGTGGGGCTATAATTAGATATCTCCAAAACCATAGTATTTAGGGGTTGGAAACCTTTAGTTAACCCGCAAGAAGGAGCTATAAGGTGTGAAGCCAAAATATCAGCAAAATAAAAGCCACAAAGAAGCTTAGTCTCATAGTTACAAGTCACATTAAAATCAAAAAACTAGAATTTGAAAATCTGAGAGTTTAAGCAGATCCCCATAAGGATATTACAACAAGTATGATCTAGCTTAGTAATAATCCTCTTGTGATTCAACAATTTTTGGATGATACATTCCTATTTGGGAAACCCTCGGTGCTGGAAGCCAGGAATGGAAAAACTATCTCAACAACTATGTTGCTTTGTTTGGACAATGCATCAACTACAACAAAAGCATGATCTAGTTCTTTAACAACACTCCTAACCTAAAATTGTGGGTTACTACTATTCTAGGTTGTCAGAGTGGTTCCCTACCTTCGGTGTATCTTGGATTAACCCTAACTATCAAAGAAGTCACTTCAAATTTCTGGAATTCTATTTTAGAGAGGATTCAACATAAGCTTGTTGGATGGAAAGGCTCTTTACTTAGTCATGCTGGTAAGCTTTAGCTTCTTACTGTAGTCCTTCAAGGTATCCTTGTCTTCTTTATATCCCTGTTTAAGATGCCTAGGTATATAGTTGAAAATTTTGAGAAGATTCAAAGGTCTTTCCTCTAGTCAGGTACTGAGGAGAAAAAGAAACTTTCTTTGGTGAAGTAGGATAAGGTTTTCCAACCAAAAAATAGTGGTGGTCTTGGGATAAGAACCATTTCTCTTTCCAATAAAGCTCTCATGGCCAAAGTGGGATGGGATCATCTGGGGGATAGGAAGGATTGGTGTGGGAAAATGAATGCTAAATACCTGCTAAGGCAGTTGCTAATTGACTACCTTTTAGAGGCCCATGCTCTAGGGTCCTTGGTTTGGAAGGGGATTTGTAGCCTTGAGGATCTTTTAAGGAACAAGATTAAATGGAAGATAGGTAATGGTAATAAAATCATATTCTAGGAAGATATTTGGTTATTAGAATCTCCCCTGGATTCTTCTGAGTTTAGGTTTCTCAAAGGCCATGCACAACAAGTGTTTGGTATATATGTTAGTGATTACCTGATTGGGCCCTTCAGGGCCAGGAAATGGAATGATATTAGCATTTGCTATCCTTTATCCCCAAATCTGTGTATTCTTGCCAAGACTCTCCAAGATATGCTGGCCCTCACTATATTACCATCTTCACATCATGGGGATGAGTTCTTCTGGACACATGATCAATAGGGTGATCTCACTGTGAAATCTACCTACAGACAACTGACTGATAAGGGGATTGCTAATATTTTATGGAAAAAGGTCTAGAACCGATACATGATACCAAAAGTCAATTTCTTATGGTGGACTGTTTGTCATAACAGGATTCTTACACAAGATAATCTAAGAACAAGGGGGTTCCAGATTCCTAATAGATGTTTCCTATGTAAAAGCAATGAAGAATCAGTTAATCATCTGCTATTACACTGCCCCTTTGCTATGGAGGTTTGGGAGTTGGCGCTCAAAATATTAGGGATTCAATGGATTATGAGTAAGGAAATCACATCCTTTATTTTAAGTTGTTCTAGGCCCTTTTCCCATCCTTTAACTATTGAAATTTGGAACCAAGTTCCTCCTATTATATGTTGGTGCTTATGGAAAGAGAGGAACAACAGGATATTCAGAAACACTGAGATGCACCCAAAAGAGGTATTTGGTATTGGTGCACGTCTCATTGAGATAAAAATCTCTCTTCAAAGGGAAAACCCCAAGCATAGGCCCAACTGAGTTGGATATAAAAATGGCTAAAGTTTGGCAATAGGTTTTGGATTCCAACTCTTATGAAAACTCCAAAATTCTTTCTTGGAGAGCTACTATTTGGAAACCTCCTGACAGGAGCTAGTATAAACTAAATTTTGATGGGGCTGCTAAGGGCAACCCAGGTAAAGCAAGTATAGGAGGAGTGATTAGAGACCACAAGGGAAAATTAGTGGTTGGTTATGCTGGGGGATTAAGACGCCACTCTTCTATGATTGTGAAAGCTCGTGTGTTGTTGAAGGGCTTACAGATAGTTGTTACCCTGGGGATAGAGAACCTACACATTGAAGGGGACTCCAAGTCCATTATTGAGGTTATTAATTGTGGCGGATTATTGGGATGGAATAAAAAGGATATTCTTCTTGATATTAGGTTCCTATTGTCTAAATTAAAAGCTAATGTGGCCAGTCATATCTACGGAGAGGGGAACCAAGTGGCGGATTCCCTGGCCAATTTTAGCACACACTAGAAACTATCCAAATGTTAGCAGGACATAAGCATACTTCCACCTAATATTCAGAGTATTATAGTTAAGGAACAAAGCCCTTACTTGACCCATGATGACAACACTGCACATGCCTAGCTGGTTATCTGGGGGACCCATTTGCTTACTCTTTGGGCTTTATGGTCTTATTGAGGTGATGATATGGATGATGAGTTGTATCGATGGGATGGACAACAAGTGGTTTCAATTGTTTGTTGAAGTGAATTAATGAATTTTATCTTGTTGTCTCCAATTTTATCTTTTCTTGTTATTTAAATCAATATATCAAGGGTATATCTAGTTTATTGAAACACATTTGTTATCAAACAATTCATTTTGTACTACATTTTTGTGTCAAATCCTTAGTAATTATGGTTAGTTTCATTACATTCAAATTCTGAATTTTGGAAAATTATATGTAGTAAATAGATTGATGGTTGTTTGGACAGTGAAATTAGCTCTCTTAGAAATTAACTAAAATATCTTGTCTTAAAATATCTAGAAGGATTATTGTTTTTACAATGTAGCTATCTTGATATTTTCATTCAAGATACAAGTCATGATCAAAGTCAAGCACATACCAAGAAGATGTTACTCTACTTCAAACCCTCAACCTCAGTTTATTCTACTTACATGGGGATATTAAGTAAGTTTCTAAACAACTAATATATATCATTTGTTGTTTGTGAAGGAGAATCCTATGAGATCCAATATGGTAGTGGATCAATATATGATTGTTTAATTAAAGATGATGTCACAGTTGGGAAACTTGTTGTGAAACATCAGGTTAGTAATTTTTTGATGTTAAGGCTTCCCAGTTGAATATCAAAGATCTTTTCTCATCAACTTAATTTGGAATTTATGTATAAATGGATTCTTTCATGGTGCAAGTCTTTACTGAGACAACACATGAACTAGGGTTGACATTTTTGTTGTCCAAGTCTGATGGCATTATTGGGCTTGGTTTCTACAAAAATTTTGTTGATAATGTTGTTCTAGTCTATTTAGTGTTGTTATCCTTCATTCTATTATATGTCAACTTCATTCTATAATCTGACCATATCACCTTTCTTAAATTTTGAACAAGGTTCTAAATCAAGGGTTCAATATGCATATTTCAAGCCTATGTTGAACACTTTTTTTAAGGAATTTGTTGACAAGGCTACAATTTTTTAATTGATTTACCTTTTTCTTGTGTTTGGACTTACTTTTGTAAACTTGCAATATGCAATGCACTTTTATTCTTTCTGAATTGAGACTAATAGTAATTTTGTTGGTTGTGCTAAGGCACAACTTCAATCATGGCAAAAAAGGCAGCACCCTGTTGCTCATATCAGATGGCACATTGCATATAAAGGAGGAAAGATTCTAGTTGGGTTATTGTTGATTGCATTGAAGGAGAGAGATTCATAAATGGGACACGATCAACACTCTCATTGGATTCTACATTTTACAGCTTGCTCCAAGAATATTTCCCATGTTGTGGAAGTTTTAAGAGATGAAAGAGGCATGTGCTCGCATTGAAGGGCTTCAAGCATGTGTTTCCATCATTGTAGAAGTTTTTGGAGAAGTTTCTTTCTTGTAGTCATTTTTGTGCAATATTGTAACTCATATTTTTCAGTCTTGTGACTAAAAATAACAATTGTAATACTCTATTTCCAAGTTGTAACTATAACACCTTCTTTAATTAATAAATTTCACTGATTTTTCCTTCTCACTAGTTGTCTTATTGTGTGCAATTGATTATTGATGTGTATTTTTGTGTTTTATGCTTAAATCCTCAAATATTTGTTAATTAAAATGACTAAATATACTACTAATTGACATCAATTAATAATTAAATTAACTAAATATACTACCAATTGACATAAATCAGTAAACAATAAATAAATATGACTAGATATATGACCAATGAAATTAGTGAATAAAAATGACTAAATATACTACCAAATTGATCAAAATGATGATTAAAATTAATGACTAAATACACTACCAATGCACAAAAATAAGTGAATAAAAATGACTAAATAAGTGACTGGTTAACAACAATCAATGACTAAGTATATCAATGAATTAAAAAATGACTAAATAAGTGACCAAATTATAACAATCAATGACTAAATCAACAACTAAATAAGTGACCATTTAAATATATTAGTGAATAAAAAATGACTAAATAAGTAACCATATTACAACAATCAATTACTAAATCAACGACTAAATATATCAGTGAAAAAAATGACTAAATAAGTGACCAAATTACAACAATCAATGACTAAATAATTGATAAATCAAAACAACTAATAAATGACTAAAAATGGTTTAGTCATCAATATGGTTGTGTTATATATGACTGGCAATAAACTGCTAATGGTCACTTGACCAAGTTCAGTCATATATAAGCAATTTTTAGTAGTTTATTGTTGTTTATGTACTAGTGAGAATTCTAAGGGCACTAACGATAACCCTATGCCTCAATATCAATCCTAACATACTTCTACTTATTAATACACTAATGCTAATAATATTATTATTTTAATATTAATATTTGCATTAGATTTATCATTGTTAACACTAATAATGTATCGATACTATTCGTGACAAGAGCAATATTATCATAATACTCATCATTATTGATTTCCAATGTGATACAATTAGAGGTATATATTTGTATATATTTGAGGATATCCATGGTAATAATATTACCATCACTATAATCTCCATTAAGGGTTTAAATGAAATACCATTATTAGTAATGAGTAGAAGATATGCATGACGATAATTATATTAACATGAGAATGTAGTGTTAAATTAGTTTCCCAATATCAATATTTTTATTATTTTTTATTATATCATAACCGAGACTTAATATCAAACTTAATATAAGTTAACGATATTAATATTTAAACTTCTTCTAATATTAACATTAGTATTTTAATTATTACCCTTGACAAACCAATTAGCAGGACTAGGTTCCAAACTTAATATTATTGACTTCTCTTTGGATATTTTTGTGCTCGAGGCATCACAGAATATATTTAGTTTTTGCATTAATATTCCAAGGCTTTCTTCATCAAGATCAACAAAAAGGGTTGTGTCATCAACAAAGTGAATATTCATCAATTCACTTTCATTAGGCTACTTGAATCCTCTTACTCTGGGACTATATATAGAATCTCTTAATGAATAAAAAATAGTTTCAGAAGTAATTAAGAAAAGGGTAGGGGCTAGGGGAAACCTTGTATTATTGATCTCCGGAGAGAAATTTGTTTTTTCAAAGCCCTATTTATATCAATAGGTGGCAATAATATATTAACCAATTTATAAAAATCTTTTGGGAAACCAAAAGCTTCCAAGGCCATTAAGAGGAAAGGTCACTCAATTCTATCATATGCCTTCTCAAAGTCGAGTAGAAGCATTCCAACATTTTGGTTGGAGATTTTACCATTCACTTTCGAGGAGAACATATTACTGAAAAAAAAATAGAATTAGTTTTGCACTTTCTGAGGTTTAGAAACCAAGGTTTCTCCTGCCCATAGACATTCATTTTTTTCTTTTATACTTTTTTCTTTTATAAAATGAAGAAAAAATTTGTTCCCTTATCCCCATTGGTTAACTAATTTAACTTTTCTCTTTTCTTTAAACCTTGGATCTTCCTTTATTGAATATTTCTCAATGCATTTTTGCATTCAACTAGATCTTCCTTTGAATGGTTTTTTTTAGCTTGCATTCTAGATTGGGTAGCTTTTCTTAGAGAGAATTTTCACTTTGTCTACAATTCATATCTTTTTTCCTCCCTATAGTCTAGAACATCAAATCCCAACCTTTAATATTTTTATTCCACTTTGTAATCAGGTTCAAATCCTTTAGAATTCATTTATTAATTTATCTTAATGTAAATACAAAATTATTGCAATCTTCATCCCTTATGTGATTAGTTTTTAGAAATAACTTCTTTTCTTTTTTATTTTCTTCTTGTCTTTGGTTATTTGTTATTATTCTATCACTAATAGGGTGATGATAAAAAAAATTGCATAGGTATACCTTAACTCTTGATTCATTTTTAATCCTATCAAAAAAAGAAGTAATCTTTATTAACGTAAAATCTATCTAATCTACAATAAACTATTTTGTTACCTTTTGAGCATTAGACCATGTATACCATATGGTTTTGGCAATAATTTTTACTCCTTCTATGGATTCATAAAGTTTAAGCTAATTTTTCATTTTGTCCAAAAAAAAATTCATTACCTTTCTAGTCTAAGTCAAGACCACCAATTTTTTCATTTTTGTTTTCAGTCATGTTAAAGTCACCCCTTACAATCCAAGGGATGTTATACAAATCACACATACATTTCCATAGTTCTATTCTTTCTTTGTAATCATTAGAGGTATAAATAGAACATATTCCAAATCTATTATTGTCTTTTTCTATGACTACCCAAACTACCCTATTACATGAAGAGGAACTAGATTCAATTACAAATCTAGACCATCTATTAGCTATCAAAATGGCCACACCACCTTTTCCCCTATCATGATTGGAGTAAAATTGGGATGCTTCTTTTTAGATAGATCTAAGATTGTTTTATAGGGTGAAATTGACTACTTTAACCTCTTGGAGGAGCACAACATCTTGGATTTTCTACACATTTAGATACCTTCTTACAATATATTTTATTTCATGGGATTACAATCCCTAACACTCCAACTTGAAAAATTAAAGATGATTAGCTTCCATGGTTTGTGGTTCCTCTTTATAGTTCCTAAAGCTATCAAAGAATTTAGGAATGCTTTCTTCTTTATTTTTACTATTTGTCTTTGGGTAAAGGTCTCTTTCAAACTATCTAATCTACCTCTTTCTTTTCATTTTCCTTTTAATCCACTTTGAACCTATAGGGGGGATAGTGTCTTCCTTAATTTCATAATTTTGTTTTAGGAGTTGAGGGGTTTTTTCCACTATGGATATCCTTGGGCTTGCTTCCTTATCAAAGTCTATGTGTACAAAACCATCATCTAGAATCTCTTACATTGAGCAAGAGTTCTTATCTATTTGAACTAGGTTATTTTGAATTTATTTGTCTAATAATAATCCAAGATCAAAGAAAACCTCTTGTTTTGGGTTAGTATTAGACAATGAAAAATTATAATTTCCAATTTCCTCTTTATTGTTTATACCTCCTTCCAAAACATCCAAAAAAAATTATCTAAGGGTTTAATTTTGTTGTTAGTTAATTTCCTATAGTTGACTTGAGGGAAACATCACTTTGCTTAGACTTAACTAAAGACAATTTAGGCATCTTTCAGTTGGATGTAACCAATTTCCAATTATATTGTTATTAGAGAGCTCTTCTTATATCAATTTCTTTTTGGCTTCATGGCTATCAACCTTTAGAGAGGTGCTTACATTGATAGTATTTGAAACATTGACAACTTTTTGTTCTTTAAACCTTGCATAAATATTTTATTTCTTAGTGGAAACATCACTTTGGCACTCCCCTTTAGTAGAGGAGTTTAATTTTTTGTTTTTTTGAGAAATCCTTTGCTTATTTTGTCTAAAGCCAATTCTTGGGATTTTTTTGTGCCCTTGAATACTATTAGTCACAACTATTGATATAGTTTCAAGGTTACCCATCTGGGAATCAAATTTGGGGGGAATGATTTATCTTCATATTTGGAGTCCCCCATCTACAACTCTTACATAATATTTTTTGAGTTTTGGTTGAATTTTAATTAATCTGGATTGAGTATATTTCCTTTTGTGTCAAAAGATTCTAATGTATCCAAAGAATCATATTTGGATTGTTCTCCTTCAAATTATCTATTAATATAATTATTGTTGTCAATTGATATGTCTTTATACCATGATGTTGTCTCTAATATTTATTTTTTAACTTCTTTTCCTCCCCCTAGGCTAGGGTTTGAGGAAAGAGGGGTAATTTTCTAGTTAGAACTTTTCTTCTTCAAAATGGGGCAGTTTATCTGATGAGAGTGCTAACCCGAGACACAGAATAACACACACAAAATAGAGAATAATATTTTATTCAAAAATATGTAATTCTTACATGTAGAGGATCTCAAATCCTCGAGCCCTACAATACATGCAAATTACAGAAAACTACATAAAATCCCCTTTTCCCAGTATTCACTTTTTTCCCCTAAAAGCTCTCAAAAATCAAAAAACCCCTCCCATAAATAAATCCTTTTCCATTTTGGAGCCAAAAAACATTTGAATTATGATTTTTGGTAGTTTGGCATCAAAAATTACAATTTGAAATTCAAAAATTGAGTCCTAATTTGAAAATTGGCAATTTTCCAAAAATCGGCCAACTTCTAGAAGCCATAACTTTTGATCTAGGACTCCATTTTTTGAACTGTTTGAACCGTTGGAAAGGTCTCAGAGTGAAGAACACACTAAAAATATGCTCTACTAGTTCTGATGGTTTTTGGGCCCATACGGGACCATTTAGTGCCTCAAACTGGACTCGAAAGGTTTTTCAGAGCAAAAAGTAGAAACTGAAACTTGAATAACTTTCAAACTGGGAATGATCTTGACTTGATTCTTTTTCCAAAGTGCTTATTTTTCTATCTTGAAGCTTCCCATAAATTTATGCCTCCTAAGGCCTTCAAATCCAAAACTACTAAAAATAGCAATTGAGTAGAAAAAGCAGAAAAGTAGTTTTGAAAGTTGGGAACTCTTATTCAACGAAAAGGTATCCAAAAATGCAAAAACATCTACAAAAAGCTAACAAAAGGAAACATAAAAGAAAACATATTTTTGGTTGATGCAGGATTTCCCTTACACTATTGGACACCCCTACATCATTCTCCTAATATGTCCTCTTTTACAAAGAAATAATGAATTAAGCCCACCCATAACTTCAATTTTGCAATTAAAACCTTTTTTTGTGGTTTCTATTACAATCTCCTCATGAATGTCTATACTAGAGATAGAGCTATCATTAATCTAACATCCATATTTAAAAAATTCTTTTTTTTTTTGTTTCTTTGATTTTTATTATATTCCCTATTGGGGAGACCAATTGGGGTAGGAACACCCAATATTGGGGTGGCACATCCTTCACTGTCACCCATCTTGGGTATGGCAGAGCCATAATTTTCTCATTTAAAGTGTTAGGATCCCATGGTATTGATCTAAAAATGCAATTTCCAATGTTCTAATATTGTTTCTCAGTCACTTTTTTTGTATTGCATGATCTTTAAATAAAATCAGAAACAATCCCTTTTGCAACATTCTATAGAAGGTTAAATTAATCCCAATTTTTTTAACCCAAACATTATTGAACCATTCATCTAATAATTTCCTAGTAGGTTTTTTGTTACAATCTAAGGCTACAAGAAAAATTGCAACATTACTTAGCCCAGCTTCCTCTTTGTCAATGGCACACAACATGTCACAATTCAAAGAGAATAATTTCTTAAGGAAACATGAAGAGAACTTACCCACTCCACCTTCATCTACTTTCCTTTCATATCACCAACAATCTTCATTTCTTAAAAAATTTATTGATGTCAGGTGTTTGGTAACCTCTTCTCTAGCAACAATATCTCTGAAGGATTATTTAATTCCTTTGGAACTTGATTCATTGGAATTAATTAACCCTAAATACATATCAAAGCCACTGAGAGGCTTGACCGCTAAATCCACATCACATTCCATGAATTGTGAGTAATATCACCCTTCCAGGGTTCTACCTATAATGAATTAGGTAGAGATAAACACCAAAATGGCAATGCTCGGACAACATTCAAAGTACATTAACATTCAGGAATTAAATGTGAGCACAAGGAAATGAGGAAACATAACAAGGTGAAATGAGATTACATAAGGTTAAAAAAGAAAACCTTAATGACCTCTGGTGAAATCCCACTTGTAGAGTATCTGCACGTCCTCCACTTCTTATCCTCTAAAATGTTCAATTTTTCTAAGAGATATTTATTAATCTAATTGATTAATTTATTCCCCTAGTCATAAATAAAAAATTAGTGGGAATCCAAATCTTGTGATAATGTTTTCATAAATAATCATTTTTATAGTATACTATTTTTCAATTTTGCTTTTGCCACCTAGTTAGATATTTAATATTGGCTATAATGAAGTGTCTTAGTTTTCCAAGAAATTAGATTAATGGTCCTATTAAATTAATTTCCCACTTATTGAATGGTTTCATGGCTAATTGCAACTATAGTGGAACTTTTTATCTTGCAATTGGCTTGTCAATTTGTTGGGAAATATCACATCTATTATAATATTTTTTTGCATATCTAAATAGCATTAGCCACCAAATTATGGCCAACAAATTTTTTCGTATGGCTTCATTTCCGAATTTACGCCTTACATAAATACCTTAATGTGCTTCTTCCAATATTTTTCCTATTTTATGATCTATTACTACTCTTCACAAGAATTCATCTTTTCCAAAAATGTATAGTTCTCCACTTATGATAGTGTAGAAGAGCTTTTGTGATTAGTCTCTATTTTTTTTCTTAGTTGTAATTGTCTAGGAAGGTTATAGTAGATATTAATTTATAAATAGCTTGTAGTTTATTAGGTACCACACTTATCTTGAATAAGTGTGCACCGAGGGGATCATCCTCAATTTTTCCTCCTTCATTCTTATTTCTAGAAAAATACTATATCATCTTATTATTTTTCTATTTTTAATCATAATATTAAAATCAAATTCTTGGAATAGCATTAACCATAGACATGTTTGGACTTCTATTATCAATCTATTCATGAGGTATTTTATTTTTTTATGGTATGTATATAAAATGAATGGTGTTACTAAGAGATAATTTATAAAATTATAAAAAGATAAAAAGCATGGATAAAATTATAAAAAGGTAAAAAAACATGGATAATGTATTTCTTTTCAACTACCATAGGTTTCCTACTTGCAAATGCTACTAGATGGTTTTTCTTGCCTCTAGGTTGTGCTAATTCTTCATCTATTGTGGTTCCAAATACATCAACTTGAACATGAAATGGTTGTGTATGGTTTATAAATATTAAGATTGGAGATTCTACTATTATGTTCTTAAGTATATCAAATAATTTTTGGCATTGATTTTTCCACTCAAATTTTTTATTATTATTTTAATTAAAAGGTTCTTAATAGGACTAGAGATAGATTCTTTTTTTTTTTTGATGAATTTGTGATTGTAGCAAGCATAACCCAACATTATTTTCATTTCTATTACATTATTTGGGGATGGTGGATTTAAAATTATGACTATTTTAAGACGAAATGCCATTTTTCATTTCTTGCAAATAATGAGTCCTAATAAGGTGTTGAATGGGGTTGCAAATATGCATTTTTTAGATTAAGAATAATTCTAAGATTGTGGAACCTTTCAAACATAATTATTAGTACCTAAACATGATCTTTGAGCATCCCTTATGTTGTCCAATCATCAAGATATAATTCAATGAAATTATATGTGAAGTCTCTAAATGTATTTACCATAATTTTTCTAAACATTGCAAGTGTATTATTTAGCCCAAATGGTATAATTTTGTACATGTATGATCCCCATTTTTTATAAATATAGTTTTTGGTTGATCTTATTTTGGTATATTTAACTGACAGTAAACAAAAATCCATCTATAAATTATTATACTTATCTACTAACAACACTTTCCAAGACTTCTATAAATAGAGTTAAAAAATGATAGTGCACACAGTATTTGTTAAGTTATCCAAATCCATACATATCCTTATATCCTTTGTCTTCATGCTTTAAACTACTATAGGAATTATCCATTTAGCATTCTTTGTTGGTTTAATGATACCATTATCCAACATTTTTCCTATTTCAATTTTGAATTTTACTTTCAAATTTGAGTTGAACCAATAAAGTCTCTATTTTTTATCAAGGTAAGCAAGGATTTTGAAAGGGCTTGGACCCTTGTACAAAATAAATAAATAAACAAAAAGAAGTGGGAAACAAGGGTCCCAACCCTAAACAAATGTGTTGCAAGAATGAAGGTATTGTCATTGATGTCAACTAGTCAATCGATTATCAACTAGTTGTTGGTGTCATTGATTCATGGATGCAGTTTATTTGTTGTATATGTCAAGGATGTTGAGAAAATTGTAATGAAGAAAGGTTGCAAGTGTTCATTGGTTACTTTGAGTTTTGCTTCGGGTTTTGCTCCTATGTTTGTGTGGTTCAGATATGTTGATCAAGGTTGTTGGAAGCTGCTATATCTAGATTTTTGGCTTCTGATTCATTGTATAGTATGAGTTATGTTCACCAATTGTGAACTGTGGTTTTCTATGTATCTGGATGAAGTCCAGGAGAAATTTTGCTAGTTAATTATCTATGTGTTTTACACTGGTTTGTCCGACCTTGTATTGAACACTACTTTCAAATTTCATGAAGCGTGTTGGGACCTATTTGGGTCCTCATCAAGCAGGCATTTGGGTTTCCCTCATTCTAATTCCACCCTAGGATGTTTTGGTTCTGACCTAATTTGAATTTAATGATGGATGACTAACTTTGGATATGTTTCAAAGTTTAAGATGGTATAAATACAATATGTGTTAATGGTGAATGGTGTACAAGAGATATGTGCAAAGAAATAAAGAAGATAAATGCAAAACATATGCAAATCAGAGTGTGTATGTGATGTGAGTGTGGCAGATTAGTGCAAATTCTAAATGCTAAGTTTTTGGATTCAATGAGTTGAAGGTGTACTCTATCATTCATGCATGTATGCAAGTGGTTGAGTGAATTGTAGTGTAAATCTTTGTTGCATTGATATTGTCTTCTCTCTATAACATATATCTTCTATCTTCTTTGTATCTCTATGGAAGTGAGCCCTCCGGGTGGTTAACCCTTGTTGGATAGTGAATCCTGATCCAAATAGTTAGTCCTATTTTGGAAGTGAACCTTTTTCTAGCAGTGATCCTTTGTAATCAATTTCAATATTCTTTATATTGTGAGCTAATCCTCACCGTGGTTTTTCCCTTATTGGGTTTTCCATGTAAATATGGTGTTATTATGTTTGTGTGATGCTTTTCAATTTTTGCACTTTCACTTAATGTTTAATCATTTTAGCAAAGTAAAGGATTTGAGATTGATCTAAGTTTTGGTGAATATTTTAAAGGTTAAAATTTGGTACAATTGATTCACCCCCCCTCTTAGTTGTCTTGTTCAACCATAGGTATCAGAGCTTGCTTCCTTGGAGAAGAGCTTAATCACTTAAGGAAGGTTTGGGATGGTAGGAAAAGTTACTTATGATTATCTGAAGTTTGATGGAACTAATTATGCTATCTAGAAAATACTGATGGAAGAATACCTAGAGTATTGTGGATATGATGTGGAGAAATCTTACAAGACTTTTTACACTCCTCTTGTTAATGGTCTAAGTATGGCCGATGAGACCAAGGCACATGAAGCAAACAATAAGGCGAAGTTCATTTTGAAGAATAGTCTTGTACATTCTGAGTTGATTAAAGTTAAAAATTTGAAGACTATTAAAGAATTATGGGATGCTTTAGAAAAGGAAAGTGAAGGAGATGAAAGGGTCAGAGAGGAAAAGTTGCATAATTTGGAGACACAATTTGAGCTCCTACATATGTCTGAATATGGGAATGCAAATCTTATGTATAAATATTGGATGAGGCAGTAGCTAGAATGCAAGGACTTGGTGCTACAATAGATGAATCTTGGATTGTAAAGAAAATTCTTAGAACTCTCCTTGATGCTTACAACGAAAAGGTATATGCTATTGAAGAACATATAGACTACAATACTTACACTAAAGATCATTTATTGGGAACTCTAACATCTTATCAGATGAGAAAGTCAAATTTGAGAAATGGTTCCAAATCAAAATTTGCTTTTAAGGCTACAAGAGCTGAAGATCTGGATGAAGAAAATCTTGATGAAGTAGAAGCTAACTTTGTGAGAAGGATGAAGAAAGGCTCCAGTAAATATGAAGGTAAGTTACCCTTTAAATGTTTTACTTGTAGAGGAATAGGTCATTATGCTTCAAGATGTCTAGAAAGAGCTGAGGAATAAACAAATATTTAACAAAGAAAACAAAGGCAAGCAGATAAATAGAGCATATTATGTGAATGAGGATGCTAGTATTTCTAATGAGGAATTTGATTATGGAGATCTTGATGATAATGAATGCTAGTTCCTGGCTATAAAAGATTAACCTACTTCTGCTAATTCTAAAAAATAGGTGAAGGAATTCCCTCCAAAGAAGGAGAAAAGTGAAGGTACTATAGTCTCTGCCCTACATGCTAAACAAGAAAATAACTATTAGTTTGTTGTAATTTTTTATTCACATCACATGATCAGTGATAAGAGTAAGTTTGTTAAACTTGAAAAATATGATGGAGGCTTAGTTATGTTTGGAGATGATATTGGTGCTAAGATTTCGAGATAGGTTCAGTAAGTTTTTATGGAAAGCATAATACTAATGGTGTCTACTATGTTAAGGGTTTAAGGAATAATATTTTGAGTGTTGGATAGTTGTGCAATAAAGGATATAATCTTGTATTTAAGGATGAAATATGTGAAATTAGGAAATACTCCAGAATAGTGATTGTTGCAGGAAAGAAATCTGAAGGAAATATCTATCAACTTAAGGGTGTTGATGGAAAATGCTTTATGACTTAGATTGATGATAGTTCATTGTAGAATTGGAGAATGTGTCATATGAGTTTTGATAATCTGGCAAGGATCAATGTAGTTTAGGCCATGAGAGATTTACCAAGGATTACAAATCTTGTTAATGTTATTTATAGGAATTTTTAGTTTGGGAAGCAAGTAAGAAATCATTTCAGATCAAAGGAACAATCTACTACTGGGCTACTAGATTTAATTCATACAAATCTCTATGGTCCTACAAGAGTGAGAAGTCCACAAGGTGAAAGGTACTTTATGCTTTTGATTGATGACTACTCTAGGTATACATGGGTTATATCTCTTGGAGAAAATTATGATGCATTAGATAGATTCAAGACATTCAAAGTTATGGTTGAGAATGAAGTAAATTTAAGGATAAAATGTTTAAGGTATAACAGAGGTGGTGAATTCACCTCCCATGATTTTAATATGTTTTTGAATTTCATGGAATAAAGAAACAATTATATGCTCTAAGAACTCCTCGGCATAATGGAGTTGTTGAAAGAAAGAACATAGCAATTCAAGAATCTACTAATTTAATGATTACTGAGGCTAATCTACCAAAATTTTACTGGAGAGAAGCTATTCACACTATTTTTTATGTATTCAATTGAGTCCGAGAAAGAGAAAATAGTACAAAGACTCCCTATGAGCTATGGTGTGGAAGAATTCCTACTATTAATTATTTCAAGGTATTTGGAAGCAAATGTTATATCAGACAGGATGAAGAAAATTTAGGGAAGTTTGATGCTAGAAGTGATGAAGGTATTTTTCTTGGATATTCTACTGAAAGCAAAGCTTACCGAAGTTTCAATAAAAGATTGAGAAAGATTGTAGAAAGCACAAATGTCAAGGTTGATGAAGCAATGAAGAATTCAATTGATGTTGATGGATATGTATCTGATGAACCTAACTAAGTAAGGATTGAAGAAGTTGTGGAAAAGGTTGAGCAAGAGAAGTAGAATGAAGAAGAATAAGAAGAAGAATAAGTTCAAGTGGTTTTCCCTAAGACACCTAAGTATGTACAAAAAAATAATTTAGAAAGCTAGATCATTGGAGACAAGACAAAATGAGTATTGACAAGAAGCGAAGCTGGTGCTAGTGAGGTAAATTTGTGTTTACTTTCTGAGATTGAACCGAAGACTATAAGTGAAGCATGTAAAGATAAGAATTGGATGGAAGCTATGAAAGAGCTTATGCAAATCGAGAAAAATAAAACTTGGGAATTGGTCCCAAGATCGGCAAAGAAAAACATTATTGGATCAAAGTGGGTATTCAAAAATAAGTTGAATGAGAATGGAGAAGTGGTCAGAAATAAAGCAACACTTGTGTGTAAAGGCTACTCACAAGTAGAAGGCATAGATTTTCAGGAGAATTTTGCTCTGGTGGCAAGAATGGAAGCTATCAAGATGTTCTTAGTGTTTTATGCTCATAAATATCTCAAGTTATATCAAATGGATGTTAATTCTATATTTTTGAAAGGTGAGCTGGAAGAAGAGGTCTGCATGGAACAATCAGAAGGATTTCAGTTGTCAGATCAACTAGATATGGTTTACAAAATGAAAAAAACTTTATATGGATTGAGGCAAGCTCCTAGAGCTTGGTATGCAAAGTTAGACATGTACTTGATTTAGCAAGGTTTCAACAAAGGTACAACAGATAATAATCTATATTTTAAAATTGAAAATGACAAAATCTTGATTGTGGTTGTATATGTTGATGACATTATTTTTGGAGGAAATGAAACAATGTGTAAGATGTTTGCGGAAGAAATGAAAAAAGAACTTGAGATGTCCATGTTTGGTAAGATGAATTTCTTTCTTGGGCTAGAAATTAGTCAAATAGAGAAAGGGATTTTTATTTCACAGTCTAAGTATGTGAAAGAGATATTGAAGAAGTTTGGGATGGATGGTTCCAAACCAATATGCACTCCTATGGTAACTAGTTGAAAATTAGGTAAAGATTTTGATTCACCTAAGGCTGATCAAAGAAAATATAGATCTATGATTGGTGGATTGTTGTATTTGACTACTACTAGACCGGATATTATGCATGTTGTCTATATTGTGGCTAGATTTCAAGAAGATCCTAAGGAAACACATGTTGCCACTATTAAAATAATATTCATATATTTGAATGGAACTCTGTATTATGGCTTATGGTAAGTGCTTATATAGATGCAGATTGGGTTGGATGTGTAGATGACAGAAAAAGTACAAGTGGTGGTGCATTCTTTCTTAGTTGCAGATTGGTGGGATGGTTGAGTAAAAAGAAAGATTTAGTTTCCTTATCTACTGTTGAAGCTGAGTATATTGTTGTTGCATCTTGTTGTACACAAATTTTATGGATGAAACAAGCATTGAAAGATATCAAAGTAGTGTATGATTATCCCATTTCTATCTTCTGTGATAATACAAGTGCAATTAACATTTCAAAGAATCCAGTGATGCACTCGAGGAAAAAGCATATATCTATCAGGTATCGCTTCTTGAGAGAGAAGGTTGTGGAGAATGAAGTAAATCTTGAGTATGTACCTACGAAGGATCAGATTGCTAATATATTTAGGCTCTTCCTAAAGATACTTTTGAGTATCTCTAGGAGAAGTTAGGGTCATTTCCCCTCCTTTCTTGAACTAGATGCATCAATCTGGTAGGTCTATGGATCTATCTTTCTTTTGGATTGACTTTTTGGAGGCTACCTCTCGAGGGAGTAGGTAGTATCTTCTATGTTTGAGAGTATTCAGTACTGGTTATGTCAAATGGGAAATCAGCTAAAATATCTTTTTCCTTTGCCATTGATGTCAAAGGGGGAGAAGAGTATCATGTGAAAAAGATTATCTACTAAGGGGGGGAAATAGAAAGAAAAATCATGAAAAGTGTGTTCAGAGCTAGTGTGTTGTCTTTGATGGTTTTTCACATCATGTGTTGCCATCAATGACAAAGGGGGAGATTGTTGCAAGAATGAAGGTATTTTCATTGATGTCAACTAGTCAATTGGTTATCAACTAGTTGTTGTTGTCATTGATGTCAAGGATGCAGGTTATTTGATATATATTTCAATGATATTGAGAAAAGTATAATGAAGAAAGGTTGTAGGCGTTCAGTGGTTACTCTAGGTTTTGCTCCAATTTTTGGTCTTATGCTTGTGTGGTTCAAATATGTTGATCAAGGTTGTTGGAAGCTGATATATCCAGTTTTTTGGCTTTTGATTCATTGTATAGTGCAAGTTATGTTCACCAGTTGTGAACTGTGGTTTTTTGTGTATTTTACTAAGGTCCAGGAGAAATTCCGTTGGTCCATATTTCTTTTTGGTTAATTCTTATGGTTTGTGGTTCTAAAGTTAATTTGTTATGATCACGTTGGAGATAATTTTGGTGTCTAAAAGGATTGGATTGTGTTAAGGGTTACGTGTGGTTAATTGTTATGTGTTTTACATTGGTTTAGCCAACCTTGTATTGAACACTACTTTTGAAGTTCATGAAGCATGTTGGGACCTATTTAGGTCCTCATCAAGTGTGTGTTTGGGTTTCCATCATTCTAATTCCACCCTAGGATGTTTTTTCACTGACCTAATTTGAATTTAATGATGGATGGTTGACTTTGGATATGTTTCAAAGTTGAAGATGGTATAAATATAGAATGTGTTAATGGTGAATGATGTACAAGAGATAAGTGCAAAAAAATAGAGCAAAAAATGCAAAATAGATGTGACTTAGTGTGTGTATGTGATGTGAGTGTGGAAAATCAATGCAAATTCTAAATGTTGAGTTTTCAGATGTAGTGAGTTGAAGGTGCACTCTATCATTCATGCATGTCTGCAAGTGGTTAAGTGAATTGTGGTGAAAATCTATGTTGCATTGATATTTTCTTCTCTCTATAACATATCTCTTCTATCTTCTTTATATCTCTATGGTAGTGAGCCCTCCAGTTGGTTAACCCTTGTTGGACAATGAGTCATGGTCTAGATAGTTAGTTTTGTTTTGGTATTGAGCCTTTTTCTAGAAATGAGACTTTGTAATCGATTTTGATATTCTTTATATTGTGAGCTAAATAGTCATGAGAGCATCCTAAATTCCAGAAGTTGAATGAGTTATGGATTAGGTTCCCATGTTGAAGCCTTGTACACATTAAATAATTTATTATTATAAGTCTTGGTTTTCTAAGGAATGGGTGTAGTTTTTTTCAAGTGGTTTTGGAAAATCTTGTTTCGGTTTACCATTGTGGTTTTACCTCCCACAAGTTCTATAAATTGGAGCCCTAAGATGGTAGTAGATTCTTGTGTTATTTGTAGGAGATCAGAAAGGAAGTGTATTTTGGTGTATCTCTCTTGTGAAGATAAATAATATAATTTCCCTCTTTTCTCATGTGATTTTTTTTCCCAAAAGGGTTTTTCCATGTAAATTGATGGGTGTCATATTTTTTTTTTAACTTTTTTATTATGGTGAATGTGCAATCACATACATATAATCATATTTGATAATCTTATTTTCATATTTAAATACACATACATAATTTAATATTGCATCTTAGTTTCACCTTGTTTTAAAATTTTGGTATCAAAGCTTTTAGAAAGGGATGCCTTTCGAGGTTTTTTGGTTGTAGTGGTAGCTTTTTTTTTATGGTATATTAAATATATTTGAAGAATATTGTAAGCCATGGACTCTACCTCTTGCTATGATATTGAAATTTCAATGGAATGGGCTACAAAATGTAGAAATTAAAGATGGGGGATCTCCTAGAAGAGAGAGATCAATGGTTGTTAGTTTCACAAGAAAGTAAAATAGTTGCAATGAGTGATGAAGCCTAGAAAAATTTAGACAAGAAAGAATGAGGAACCATTTGGTTATGTCTTACAGATTTTTTCCTTTTGTATATCTCCACTGAAGACACCACATATAATTTGTGGAAAACGAAAGGTGATATATATCAAACGAAAATTTTGTCTAACAAGTTATATCTCAAAAGATGATTATATTCTTTAAAAATTAAAGATGGTGAATCTATTCCAGATCATTTAAATTATTTTAATTTGATAATAAGTCAGCTTACATCCATATATGTTAAAATAGAATATGAAGATAAATGTATCTCATTTCTTTGTTCTTTTCCCAAATCTTGGAAAATTTTAATTATTTCCATAAGTAGTGGTAATGCAAAACCAAATATGGAATCCATGATCTCCATACCTTTTTAGAGAATATGAGAAATTACATGAATGTTGGCTCCCAAGATGCCTTGCATGTGCAAGGTAGGTCCAAAGAGAAATGGCCTAAAGGGATAAATCTAAAGGATTCTCTAAAACCCTAGAAAGAGAAAAGTAAAGTGTTGGAATTATGGTAAAAGAGGGATGTGAAGAAGCAATGTAGTAGTGAGAAAAATACTTTTTATTCCTCCATGGAAAATTTATTTGGTGATGATTTTGATGCTTTGTTTATTTTAACAAACACTATTAGTGGTGATGCTTAGCTTATTGATTCAAGTTTCCCCTACCACATGACTCCTCGCAAGGAGTGGTTTACTAATTACAAAGAATATGATGGGGGAGAAGTTTTCCTTGGTGACAAAAACACAAAGAGGATTATTGGTAAGGGAAGGATAAAGTTGTGTTTCAATGATGGGAGGATTAAAAATCTTGATAATGTTTTGCATATTCTGGGACAAGTGCAAGAAATTTATTTTTAGTGTCCAAGTTAAATGATTATATAATGCATGTGAAATTCAATAAGTTTGGTTGCAAGTTGGTAAGAGGGAGTTTTGTGATAGCTAAAGGATCTCGGATAGGGACTTTGTTTAGGCTAATTGTCTCTAATTTAAGTAACTTTGCCAATGTAACTAACACTAAAATTACATGTAAGTTGTGCCAACATAGATTGGGTCACATAGGTGAAAAAGGACTTAATTCTATTCTAAATAAAAAGTCAATTGATATTATTTATGATTATTATGTTGGTAAAAATGAGTTTTGTGAACATTGTGTGTTTGGAAAATAAAATAGATCATCATTTTTAGTAGAACTAATAAGGTGGAGATATTATTAGAGATTATTCATTCGGATGTATGTGAACCAGTGGGTGTTGAATCTTTGGTTAAATCTCAGTATTATGTCTCTCTCATTGATGATATCTCAAGATAAACTTGGATTTATTTTATGCACTCTAATATGAAGTCTTCACTAATTTTAATGAATCTAAGGCCTTAGTTGAAAAGAAAACAAATTATAATATAATTGTTGAAATCAGACAATGTGAATGAATACATTCCAAATAATTTGATGAATTTTGTAAGCATGTAGGCATTGTTTGGTAAAATACAACTCCTTATACTCCTCAACAAAATACGTTAGTAGAAAGAATGAATAGAACCTTAATGGAAAGAGCTAAGAGTATGTTGAGTAGTGCTAAGCTTGAAAGATGTTTTTGGGTAGAAATGTTGGTATTGTTGCAAGGTGTCACCCTTGGTCTCCTTGGCATGGGTCAGCACAGCACTCGAGCTTCATGACATGGTTTAACCACCTCTTGTGGATCTTGGATCTTATATAAATCCAACATTTATATGGGGCATTAATAGTTCAATCTTTTGGTACAACAATAGACACTTGTGCAATAATTGGTATGAGAGTCGAGGTCACATGTTTGAACCCCTTGCTTACACTAGAGGGGGATTGTTGCAAGGTGTCACCCTTGGTCTCCTCGGTGTGGGCCAGTGCAATGCTTAGGCTTCATGAAATGGTTTAACCACCTCTTGTGGATCTTGGATCTTGTATAAATCTAGCAATTGTATTGGGCATTAATAGGTCAATCTTTTGGTGCAATGGCAGCTGCCTGTGCAACAGGTATTGCTTGTTATTTAATTAATAGATCTTCTTGTTCATCTCTTGTTGATAAAACTTCTTATGAAGTGTGGATAGATAGAAATCCTTATGTTTTACACTTAAGGGTCTTTGGTTGTGAGGATTTTATTCATGTTCCTCGAAAGAAGTGATCTAAATTGGATCCAAAAGCACATAAATGCATATTTTTTGGTTATGATGATAATGTAAAAGGATATAAGCTTTGGAATCCTCTAACTCATAAAATAATCTTATCTAAAGATATAATTTTTAGGGAATTTAGAGCTTACTTGGGAGAAGAACAACCAACAAAGAAAGATAAGACAAAGACAATGCACTTTGAGATAAATATTGAGAATCAAGAAGATGCACATGTGGAAGAATATTTAGATAGATCTGAGGATGGAGAAGAAGAAGAGGGTTTAGATAGTTCATAGGATTTGCAGGATGAGAACACAGAATAATAATAGTTAGATCCCATTACTCCTACCTTGAGGAGGTCCACAAGGAAACAAAATTTAATTCATAGGTAGAGTATTGACAATGAACCTAGATCTTTCAAGAAGGCTCTCTCTTCAGAGGAAATTCAGTCTTGGTTGCAATCCATGTACAAGGATATGATGGCTTTGGATAGTTGTGACACTTGTGATTTTGTTATTTTCCCAAAGGAAAGAATCCCATTGGTTTCAAGTGGGTATTTAAAAATAAGTATGGTCCAAATGATCGGTTAGAGCAGTACAAGGCCAAATTAGTGGCTAAGGGCTACTCCCAAGGAGAGGGAGTTGATTTTGGTGAAATTTTCTCTCCTATTGGTAAATTAACTTCTATTATATTCCTACTATATATTTTTGATGCTTTTGGTTTTTAGATAGATAAAATGGATGTTAAAACTACTTTCTTGTATGGGAAGCTTGAGGAGGAAATTTATATGCAACAGCCTAATGGTTTTATTGTCAAAGGAAAAAACAATTAGTTTGTAGGTTGAAGAGACCATTGTATGGTTTGAAACAGTCTCCTAGGATGTGGTACCATAACTTTGATACTTTTGTATTTAAGTTGGGTTTTCTTAAGAGCAAGGAGGATCATTGTGTTTAAAGTTGTTGATGATCAAATTCTAATCATTGTATTGTATGTTGTTAGTATGTTGTTCATGAGTAACACTAAGGTGATGATTAGGGAGTTCAAGACACAAATTTTTGGCACATTTGATATGAAGGGCTTGGGGGCTGAAAAATATATTCTTGGGATGGAAATCATTAGAGATTAGTCTCACAGAAAGCTTTAGTTAAGTCAAAGTAAGTAAGTGGATACAATTTTGTGAAGGTTTAGTATGTATGATTGTAAGCTAGTTAAAATTCCATTTATGGATGGTACTAATTTGAGCTTAGATATGTGTCCTAATATTTATAATGATTTTTAGGATAGGTCTAAGGTTCCTTATGCTAGTGGAATTGGTAGTTTGATGTATGCAATGGTTTACACTAGACTAGGTACAACCCAAGCAGTGGGAGTTCTAAGCAAGTTTATCTCTAACCTTGGTAAAGAGCATTGAACTTTTATTAAGAGGGTGTTTATATATTTGTGTTGTACTTTAGATTGATGTTTGGTTTATCACAATACTAATGATTTTTTCAAGTCATTAGTCATACAAGGTTTTATTGATGCAGATTGGCCAGGTGACTTGGATAGTCGAAGGTCTACTAGTGGCTATGTATTTACTTTGTTTGGAGGTGAAATGGGTTAGATGAGTAAGAGGAAACCTAAAATTGTGTTTTTTTCCATTGAAGAAGAGTATATGGATTCTAAACATGCCTATAAGGAGGGGGTATGGTTACAGAGACTTGGTGATCAGTATTGATTTTGATTGCAGGATAGTGAGGATTATATATTGTTGGTGTAGGCTTTTTAATATTTATTTTTCCTACAAATTATTAAGCATACTTAGGTTATATGATACATGGTTTATGTGAGGACACATGGTGTAATCCATCGATTACATGTCTTAATCTCACCCACACTTGGTTGATTGAGTCTCACACCATCTTTTAGCCTTTTAGCCACCTCACGAAACCACTATCTTGTCTATTTTTTAGTAGGTTATGCCACATGTTTGGAATTTTCCAAGTAGGTATAACTCTAACCTAGTTTGGTAATTCGGGAGTTATTACCCCTCTTAGAATTATATTCCCACATTATGCTATATAATCAGCACTCATCTCTCCCTTCCTAGCTAGTTCAAATGAGTTCATATCAACTTAGTCAATTCAAGAGAGTGTTGATGCATATTGTATCATTTGGAGTGTGATAATATCATTATTCTATTATTGCACCATATTCTAGCATTTCATCCTCTTGCTATTCTCATGTAGAAGGTTAATCTTAGTTTTTCAAGTGATCTTGGGTGCTCGAGTTCATCAGCGATTCTTTCATGGTATTAGAGATTCCAGATTTGCAAGCCTCTTCAAGAATTTGGGAGAAATTTGACATTGAGTGTTTGGTGGGTGCATTTTTAGTGAAAATGGACATCACCATTGAGTCCAGGAGGCTGAATAGATGAATTTTGATATAAAATACTCTATATTTTAGATCAAAAAAAAAAATTGAGTATTTTTGGAGGGCGTGAAGAATCTTGTAGTAGGGATCGTATGGTCTCCATGTGCAAAGTACGCTACATATTTTTAATAATATATATATATAAACTTATTATTTCTTGCATTTAAAAATATTTATTAGCAGGTTTTATATTAAAAATAATAATAATAATTAATTATATTTTGAAAAAAAATCAAAAAAAAAAAAAATAACAAAAAAAAAAAAAATTTAAAAAGTCAAAGGGGCTTAACCATGTGGTACACATTGGGGCCTTAGACTAAGCCCTTTGGACCCCACCAAAAAATCTTTAAAAAGAGATTTTTTTTTAAGTATTTTTAAAAAACTAAATTCAAATTAAAAAATTTAAAATAATTTCCATTCAAATTTTTTATTTAAAAAAATTGAAAAGTTGTTGCACCCGTACCTCAGCCTTTGTGCAATCAATCTCAACTTTCGTGCTTGCATTTGGCACCACTGCCAAATTTAGCAACTTTTTTGGTTTTTTTTTTTAAATTTGGTGGTAATTAAATTTGTTTGGAGGCATTCCAAAATGGACAGATCTCCAAACTTGGTGGTTTCACCAAATATAACATCAGGTCAATCAAATTTGGCAGAGCTTGTGGTTTGAATTTTTTCCCCTTTACCATTGAGCATTTGAGTTTGGGAGGCCCGTTCTCAGCCATATGAAGGCCTTTTTAAGTGCAATTTTTTTATTTTGTGTAGAATTTCACAGACTTCATAGTGGCGTGATCAATTTTTTCTCAAGTAATCTGGATTTCCCAAAAAAATAGTTATTTTGAAAGATATGGAGGACATTTCTCATTTTCTTAACTTCAAACGACTGTAACTTTCACATACAACCTTAGATTGAAGTGATTCTTTTTTTGAAAGATTCTATTTCTCTTATCACTACAAAATAGTGCTATTTTGAGGTTCTGGTTGTAGGATTATTTTTTACTTTTAGTATTTGGGTCCAATTTTGGACATTCTAAAACTCTGATAACAACTCTAGAATTGTAAACGCACTAATTATAAAGTGTCGCCATCATATTTTTCTAGGGGGGATCATTGATTGAGTGAACTTGGGGGGGTGATCTTATGGTGTTTTGATTGCTTTCTGATGAAGGCGTAGCCCGAGACCTAGAAAATAACCCACAAACAAGAGAATAATTTTATTATTCAAAAAATGGAGCTTCTTACATGCAGAGGATCTCAAATCCCCAAGTTCTACAACACGTGCAAGTTACAGAAAGCTACAGAATAACCCTTTCGCAATATGTGAGCTTGTCCCCGAAAAGCTACCCAAAAATTAGAAACCCGCCATAAATAGAGCTCCTCTTTAGTTTGGAGCCAAAACAACATTCAAGTTTAAGTTTAGGCGGTTTGGTGCCAAAAATTACAACTTGAAGTTCAAATTTCAAAAGAACATTTGCAATTGTATCTTCTAGAAAGTGTGCCAACTTCCCGGGGCCATAACTTTTGATTTGGGACTCTGATTCGCAAACTGTTTGAACCGTTGGAAAGGTCTCGAAGTCAATAACGCACTTGAAATTAGCTACACTGATTTTGGAAAGTTTTGGGGCAGTTCTGGGAACTCTAAGTAGCTCAAATCTAACTCAAAAGGTTTTCAGGTGCAAATCTGGGAAACTAAAACTACAATATCTTTCAACCCAGGAATAGAAAATAAAAACTGTAAATTGGGAATTTCATTATAACGAAATGGGTATCCAAAAATGTAAAAACATCTAAAAACCGAGAAACTTGAAATTTAACTATTTTTGGGTGATGCAAGATTGCCCTTACACCACTGGATGCTCCTGCATTAGACACCCAGGGTAATTTGAGAAGTGACCCTGTCACGTCTCAGATGGTTGAGGAAAACCCAACTGGTCAACCACTACCTTAGATAGCCAAGATGAATCTTCCACTGGCCTTCCTCTCCATTTCACCAGATATTCTTCATACTGCCTATTTCTGGTACTCTTTCCCACACAACTATCCAAGATTGCTTCAATCTCCTCCCTTTCTAAAGTAGGTGTTGGAATGCCATACTGCCCTATTTTTGGTGCTTCCTCCATTCCACCTTCATTATACTCTGGCAAATCTGAAATGTTGAACACAAGGGAAATGTCGATTCCATCAGGCAACTCTACCTCATATGCATTCCCTGAATCATGCTTCTTCAAAATCTTACAGGGACCGAATTTCTTCATCTTCAATTTGTTATAGGTTTCCATGGGAAACATTTCTTTCCTCAAATGGACCATTACTTCATCGCCAATCTAAAACTCCTTATTCCTCCTTTTCTGATCTGCCTTAGCCTTATATTGCCTATTCATCTTATTAATGTGTTCTCGTACCTTCTCATGTATATTCTTGATGTGCTCTGCAAAATCTTCAGCTTCAGCACTTATTTTCTTCTCTTGGTCCATCTTCCTCAATTTTGGAGCTGTTCTGGGGCTACCTCCATACACAATCTAGAACGGTGATCTACCAGTGCTTCTATTGACAGAATTGTTGTAAGAAAATTCTTCTTGGGGTAAGATCAAGTCCCATCCCTTGGGTTTATCTCCTACCAAACATCTCAGTAGGTTACCCAGACTCATGTTAACAACCTCTATCTACCCATCTATTTGTAGATGGTGTGTAGAACTAAACTTCAGCTTTGTCTTCAGCTTCTTCCATAAGGTCCTCCAAAAGTATCCCACAAATTTGGTGTCACGATCTCAAACAATACTCTTTGGTAGACCATGTAGCCTCACCACCTCTTTGAAGAACAAGTTAGCAATGTGGACTGAATCATGGGTCTTCTGACATGGAACGAAATGTGTCATCTTCAAAAACCTATCAAACACCACAAAGACTGAATCATTCCCTCGTTGTGTCCTTGGCAAACCAAGAACAAATTCCATACTTATATCCTCCCACGGCCTTTCTGGTACAGGTAAGGGCTGATATAAGCCTATATTCTGGCTCACTCCTTTAGCCATCTAACATACCCTGCAGCTTTGTACAAACTTCTTCACATCATGCGACAATTAAGGCCAATAATGTGCTCGCGATAATGTAATGGTCTTATCCCGATAAAATGTCCTGCCATTCCTCCACTATGCTTCTCCTTTATCAGGTTCTCCCTCATGGAACTCCTTGGGATACACAATTGACTTCCCTTAAATAACATGCCATCCTGGATTATGAAATCCAGCCACCTTATCATGTCCACTATAACAGGTTCCTTGCAAGCTTCCCAAGCCTCTGCAAAATCAGGATCTTCTGCATACAGTGTCTTGAGTTCATTGAACCCAACCACTTCAATCTGCATCTTTGTCATCAATGTATGCCTCCTACTTAAGCCATCTACAACCCTATTTGACTTCCCACTCCTATGTTTCAAAACAAAGGTATAACTCTGCAAAAACTCTACCCATTTCATATGCCTCTGATTTAATTTTCCCTGACTATTTAGGTACTACAAGGCCTGATGATCATTATATAGAACAATATCCTTTGGCAACAAATAATGTCTCCATTTCTTTAATGCTTGAACTATTGCATAAAATTCTTGATCATATATAGAATACTTTCTCTTGGCATCATTTAACTTTTCACTGAAATAGGCAATGGACTTACCTTCTTGGCTCAACACTGCTCCAATGGCACAACCACTAGCATCACAATCCACCTGAAACACCTTGTTGAAATCTAGGAGGGCTAGAACAAGTTGCTCTGTCACCTTTTGCTTCAATAGTTCAAAACTTTTTGCCGCTCCAGTGCTCCACTTGAATTCTTTTCTATCCTCTCTCATTGTTTCAATCATGGGTCTATAAATACTACTAAAGTTTCTAATGAACTTTCTATAAAAACTAGCCAAACCATGGAAAGATCTCACCTTGGTAGCAATTCTTGGGGTAGGCCATTCCAGAATAGCCTTCACCTTCTCTAGGTCCATCTTGAGACCTTCTACTGAGACAACAAACCCCAAGTACACTAGCTCCCTCTTCACAAAACTGCACTTCTTCAGATTAATCAACAGTTTCTCCTCTCTTAACTTCTCAAAGGCTCTCTGAATATGCATTAGATACTCATCCAACGTCTTACTGAAAGTCAAAATATCATCTAAATAACCAAAATAACAAAACTTCCCAGAAATTCTTTTAGTACCTTGTTTATGAGCCACATGAATGTGCTTGGTGCATTGGTTAGCCCAAAAGGCATGACTAACCACTCGTATAGGCCCTCTTTGGTCTTGAAGGTAGTCTTCCATTCATCTCCCTCTCGAATCCGGATCTGGTGATATCCACTCTTTAGATCAATCTTTTTGAAGTACTGAGCTCCACTCAAACAGTCCATCGGTCATCCATCCTTGGCAGGGGAAATTTGTACTTGATTGTTATCTTGTTTATGGCTCAGGAATCTATACACATCCTCCACTCCCCATCCTTCTTTGGTGCTAGTACTGCAGGTACTGCACATGTACTCAAACTCTCCCATATCAAACCCTTTCTCAACAACTCTTGAACTTGTCTGTTCAACTCCTCATTTTCTGCTAGATTCATTCTATGAGTTGCCTTATTTGGCAAACTGGCTCCAGGAATCAAGTCAATCTGATGACTAATCTTCCTTATTGGTGGTAAACTCTCAGGTACATTATCAGAAACAATATCCTGAAACTCATCCAACATCCCAAAAACTTCTTCTGGAACATTCTCACTATCCTCCTTACTCACTCTAGGAAACAATGCATAACACACATGCTAATGCTTCATACCTTCTAAAAAATTTATTCCATCTACATAACAAATTCTAGCACTACTGCATACCTTTTCTTCGGTCTCCTTCAGGGGTTTCAACTTGTGACAAACCTCATCCTTTGTCAAGGAATAAGTGTTTGCATGGCCATCATATATAGCTCGCCCTATCCGGCTGCTATAGCCTCCCCAACAACATGTGACAGCCATCCATGGGGATGATATCCGCGATTACTGCTCATCATGGTAGCTCGATCTTGAACTTTACTAGGCACTGCTCATTGACCAAAAGGCATGGTTTTCTACAACCGGGCAATCAATGTCACGGATGCGGGTGCCTTTCCTCTTGACTTCAACTTTGTGACCATCTCCTCACGACGCAAATTGCTCGATTGCTCCCCACCATCAATAATGACATCAAAACATTTTCCTTTACTTACCTTGTGCAAAATAAGATTCTTCCTTTGTTTTTGGTTCATTTTCCTCGGTCACTAGGGCTTCTCTCCTTTTAGCATCATCTAAATGTTCAGATTGGGCCTCCTCATTTGCATGTGCAACCCTTCCATGACCTTCTAGCCTTTTGTCTGCCCTTCCTTGGTGTTGTGGGCATTCATAGGCTCGATGCCCTTCTTCACCACATTGGAAACATGTTCCTCACAGGCCACCCTCTTCCGGATCCTTTTCCATATCTTCCTCATCCTCTACCTCTTTGTTGATCACCACTGTTTTTGATCACGAGGGGTGGTAGAAGTTGTCATTCCTTTGGCTTCGGCTGGTACCCACATCTTCACTTTCTTTTCCTCATCATCATTTCGGCTTCTGAAGGTCTTCCATTGCCCCTTCGCTTTGACATCCTCATCCTTTTTTCTTGCCATCAAATCTTTTGTTCAGCTTCTCTTCCACCTTCAAAGCAAACTAATATACACTCCTCAATGGTGGTCATTCTGACTAGACTTAACTCCTCCTGAATGCTCGATCGTAACCCATTAAGATATCGGGCTACCTTCTCCTTATTGGCCTTGTGTGACCGTTCTGATGATTATCTTGTGAAAATATTCAATATATTATTTCACAAATCGCTTCCTTGCACACCCTTGCAATTTCTTCAACAGATCTAACTAAGTAGTCCTTTGGTATGAATTGCTTCTTTAGTTTCTCTACCATGTGATCCCATCTGGTATATTTCCTTTTCCTCTTCGATTTCTTTCCAACTGGACCTCTTTCCACCAAATACTTGACATGGCCCTTGAGCTTCATTTTCAAAACTTAACCCGATCTGGGTCCTCTATTTCCTCATACTCAAAATATTCTTCTAGCTTGTTGATCCAATCGATCAACTCTTCTGGGTTCAGACTTTCGGAATAACTGGGGACTTTTGCTCTGGGTCTTTTCTCAATCTTTGAAATGGCCCTTATTAGCCACATTTGGTCTTGATCAATTGCTTCTTCTTCCTCTTCTATGTTTTAACCTTCTTCCTCTCCATCTTCAATTTCCTCCCTCGGGTTTAACCCTCTTCTCAACTGCTCTTGTAACACATCAATCTGTCTCTGGAGGGCTGCCAGTGCATCTCTTCCACCAGCATTTTTTCCACCTCGACCACCTCTGGCACCACCATGCCTACCAGGCATCACTCTTGGAGGCATTTTTCTTGACCTCGACCCACAACCATGGTCCTGGTGCGAACTGCCTCACGATCAGTGATCTGTCCACACGCTCAAAAAAACCTGCTCTGATACCACTTGATGAGGGTGCAGCCCGAGACTTAGAAAATAACCCACAAACAAGAGAATAATTTTATTATTCAGAAAATGGAGCTTCTTACATGCAGAGAATCTCAAATCCCCAAGTTTTACAACACATGCAAGTTACAGAAAGCTACACAATAACCCTTTCACAATATGCGAGCTTGTCCCCAAAAAGCTACCCAAAAATTAGAAACTTGTCCATAAATAGAGCTCCTCTTTAGTTTGGATCCAAAAAAATATTCAAATTTAAGTTTAGGCGGTTTGGCGCCAAAAATTACAACTTGAAGTTCAAATTTCAAAAGAACATTTGCAATTGTATCTTCTAGAAAGTGTGCCAACTTCCCGGGGCCATAACTTTTGATCCGGGACTCCGATTCACGAACCGTTTGAATCATTGGAAAGGTCTCGAAGTCAATAACGCACTTGAAATTTTCTATGCCAAGTTTGGAAAGTTTTTGGGCCATTCCAGGAACTCTAAGTGCCTCAAATCTAACTCAGAAGGTTTTTAGGTGCAAATCTGGGAAACTAAAACTGCAATATCTTTCAACCCAGTAATAGAAAATAAAAACCATAAATTGGGAATTTCATTATGATGAAAAGGGTATCTAAAAATGTAAAAACATCTAAAAACTAAGAAACTTGAAATTTAACTATTTTTGGGTGATGCAAGATTGCCCTTACACCACTGGATGCTCTTGCATCACTTTCATTTCTTTTTGTGTGTGTTAGTACAATGTGGAAAACTCAAATTGAAATCCTAAGTCCATATAATTATGAATCATGGAAAAAATAAGTAAGGAATTATCTAAGGGAAAAAGGTTACACAAGCTATGTAAAATAATCTATTCTTGAACCTGTTGATATTCATGTTAATGCTAAGGAAAAATGGGAGATCAATCATGAGAGAGCTCTTGGTTACATTTTTTCACTAGTCTCTTTTGATTTACAATTTCATCTTGAATCATGCAAGACACCTAAGGAGGCTTGGAAGACACTTGAAAATTTGTATGGTAAAACTTATAAGATTAGGGGTTATCAGATTGATAATGATTTGATGAATCTTGATCCAAAAAGTTTCAACCACATTCAAGACTATATCTCCAAGATTAAGCAACTAAAAACACAACTAAAGGATTGCAAGATTACTAAGGAGGATTTACAATTGATTCTCAATGTGTTATCCAAGCTTGGTCTTGAGTATTCAATGTTTGATTCTGGATTTCACACCAATATGATTTCTATGGGAACCGCATATGTTGATCCTACATATGATGGATTTTTAGATTTTCTAATCCAAGAGGAATTGAAGTTGATTCAAATGGGTCTTATCAAGGTTTCTAAGTCACAAGCATTGGTGTCTAGTGAGCCTAAGGTACAAAAAGAATCAGGGTATCCTGATTAGAAAAAAAAGAATAAAAAGAACAAGCCACAAAAGGAATTTGAATCCTTTTCCTCAAAAGGTGAATCATCTAAAAAAGAGAAGCCCACATGTGCATATTGCAAGAAATTTGGGCATGACGAACATCAATGTTATTTAAAAAAAATTATGAGTTGAAGCATCTTTTAACAAAGAATAAAATCAATTTACCTTCAACTATATCAAAGGATTCATCATCTTCTTATAAACCAAAGTCAGAGAAAAAAAAGGGAAAGCACTTGTTGCAATTGCAGATTCTGAATTAGGGAGATGGATCCTTGATTTTAGAGCCTCACATCACATGTCTTCATCATAGAGTATGTTCTCTTCATTTGAAACTTGTTCATCACCAAACATCTTCATGGCTAACAACACATATATGTGTGTTTGTGGGAAAGGATCTATTAACATAGATGGATTATCATTCAATGATGTCCTTTGTGTTCCTTCATTATCAACAAATATCCTTTCTATCTATCAAATCACACCTAGTGGGCAAGAAAAGAGTGTTGAGTTCTCACCAGATTCTATGATTATTCAGGATTTGCATAGTAGAGATATTGTTGTAGTTGGGGAGGTAGATCATCAATCTTGAGTATACACCTTCTCACATATTCCCTCTAATGTTCCTTTGACTGATGTACACACTCACACATCTAGTGTGAACATTTTTTAGGAGATTTAGTATGGTCAAGTTAATCTTGGTATTCTTTCAACTGAGGTTCAAGATACATGTGTTGATACTTCATCTCCTACATCACCTATTGTTTATGATGATACTAGTACTACTACATCTATGGATTCTATTGAATCAGTGCAGTAGGACATTCATCATCTTCCAGACACAACTACTTGGGATGAGTACTTGACAGACATTGCAGGTTTGTTTTGTGAAACCTATCTTGGAGACTTGGAGGACATAATTGAGTGTGCATACATCTTCTCTTTGATGAAGTTTCTTTGTCCTTTTTAGATGTTGAGGGGGATCCTTTTGACCCTCTTGTTCTTTACCCACACAATCATTCCTCATATTTTCACATGATTGTGGCTACTATTGACCAACATTTGGAGGAGGCACCTTTGTCTTTAGAGAAGATATCTTTATCTTTAGATTTTGTTCCACATCCATCTCCACTAGGTCCTGGATTGTCATCTTCTATAGTGTGGCCTAGAACACTTGATGTTATGGTGACATCTTTTGACATCGACATGGGGACACCTAAGCAGAGTTCAGAGCCATCATATATTTGCATCATTCTTCCTTCATATTCCTTTCAGAAATGGGAAGATATCCTTCATGCATCCTTGGTTTTCTTTCTTCCGAAGGGGAGGAATATTGTTTGGTGATCTTGGATCATCTTTAGCTTCTTTTTTCGAGCATTCACCAAAAATGTAGGAGATTCTACATCAGGGGACTATATGGTATCTCTTCTTCTTCTCTCTTGGGAGGAGTTTTTTCCTACGATTTTTCTCTTTCTCATCTTTTGAGAGGTTTCATTATTGTACATGGGTATCTAACATGGCCTTGGAGCCGGGACCTGTCTTTGCATCGTTTCATCCTTTCACCCATGTAAGCTATGCTTAAGGGGGGGTGTTGGTGTAGGTTTTTTTATATTTATTTTTCCTACACATTATTAATCATACTTAGGGTATATGAGACATGGTTTATGTGAGGAAACGTGGTATAATCCATCGATCACATGTGTCACTCTCACCCACACTTGGGTGGTTGAGTCTCATGCCCTTTTTTGGCCTTTTATTCCACCTCACAAAACCACTATCTTGTCTCTTTCTAAGTAGGTTATGCCACATGTTTGGAATTTTCCAAGTTGGTATAACTCCCATCTAATTTGGCTATTCGAGAGTTATTACCACTCTTGGAATTATATGCCCACATTATGCTATATAATCAGCACTCACCTCTCCCTTCCTAGCTAGTTCAAATGAGTTCATATCAACTCAATTAGTTCAAGGGAGTTTTGATGCATATTGTATCATTTGGAGTGTGATAATATCATTATTCTAGTATTGCACCATATTCCAGCATTTCATCCTCTTGTTTCTCTTGTGTAGAAGGCTAATCTTGGTTTTGTAGGTGATCCTAGGTGTTTGAGTTCATCAGCAACTCTTTTAGATATGATAGTCAAAGTGCTATTTGTTTGGCCAAAAATCTTATGTATCATAGTCCTACTAAGAATTTTGATGTCTAGTATCACTTTATGTGAGATATGGTTGAGAATGGTAAGGTCTTGATTGATAAGGTTCACACTTTGGATAATGGTGAAAATTCTCTCACAAAGCCAATGACCACAGATAAGTTCTCTTGGTGCAGGAAGTCCATGGGCCTTAATCACTATACTTGATTTACTATTTGTATCTCTTAAATTTAATTGCAATGTATAATGTCAAGTGGGAGAATTTTAGGTTAGGTGGCATTAACCTTTCAAACCTATCATTTTATGTCTCCATATTTCTTGGAAATTTTCCTAAAGGACATGAGAGAAATGTATTTAATATTGGGATATTGTAATTATATTTTCAAGAGTAAATTTAATGTTGGTGGAGGTGACACATCACTAGAGGAAAATAATATCCCTCCTAGGCATTCACATTGGGACTGTGAAGGGTCTTGAGTGGGGTTCCAATTTTGGAGGGAAACAAGTGTCCATTAGTTCTCCATCTAGAATTTGAACAGTCACTAGAGCATCATGAATGCCAGAAGTTGAAGGGGATATGGATTAGGTACCCATATTGAATCCTTGTGAAAATTAATTAATTCATTATCACAACTCTTTGCTTTCCAAGGAAGGGGCATGGGTCTTTTCAAGTGGTTTTGGCAACTCTTGTTTCAATTTATCACTGTGGTTTTACCTCCCACAAGTTCCATAAATTGGAGCCTTGAGATGGTAGTAGCATCTTGTGTTATTCACAGGTTTATGGAAGCATGTGAATTGTAAGACATCAGCAAGGAAGCATATTGTGGTGTATCTCTCTTGTGAAGATAAATAATATACTTTCCCTCTTTTCTTGTGTGGATTTTTTTCCTAAAAGGGTTTCTCCATGTAAATCGGGTGACATGTTTGTTGATTTTTCTATTATGTGAATGTGCAATCACAAACATATAATCATATTTGGTAATATTATTTTCATATTTGAATACACATAGATAAGTTAATATTGTAGCTTAGTTTCATCTTATTTTTAAAACATGTCAGCACACAAAGAGGGAGCATCCACACACATAGGACAATTTTAATCAAGGGGGATTCCCCCACAAGGAGTCTATCAGCATGAGAAGAAAAATGAGGGTCTAAAGTTAAGGGAAGGTCATTCTACAAGGTGGGGAAAGAGGTTCCACCAATAAAGTATTTGTTTATGTGATTTATCATTTTATTTTTTCATAATCATTCCAACTTCTAGTTTTATTCCTTTCAATTGTACAAAATTTTATGGGAATAGATATTATACTCCTTTAATATTCTTTTTCTTGCCAATACTCTATAATCTTGGTTATTTTTGTTTCAATATTCTTAGCTATGTTTTCCTCTTTAATCTTTAATGGTTGGTATAAATATTGATTTATACTGTTAGTTTTATCTATTATTTTTATTTTTTCCTCCCCTATCCATATATCCAATTTTTAGGGTCTTCTCCTAAAGTATCCCCATATCCTTTTTTTGTTGAAGAATAGATTATTTATAGTACTAGTGTCATTTACAATATCTATTCAATATATTTCTTCCATATATATTCATTTTGAAGTGTATGTATATGTTTATTTTATAAATTTGTATCTTACTTTTTCCTCCAATTAATTTATTACTTATTTGATCCTTTTTAGCACACTTTTCATCTATAGATTTGGGTCCTAGAACTATAAGGTTCTATAAAATTCTTCCTGGTATATCTCGATATCTTTTTTCTCCTCCAAAAGTAAATACATAGCCACTAGTGGACATTTGACTACCCAAGTCACTTGCCCAATCTACATCAACAAACTCTTATAAGGATAATGACTTGAAAACATCATCAACACCATGATAAGACTAATCATAAGTACCAAGAAAATATCTAAACACCCTCTTAACAAAATTCCAATGCTCTTTATCAGGGTTAGATATAAACCTACTTAGAACTCCCACTACTTGGACTATATCTAGTCTAGCACAAACCATTTCATACTTTAAACTACCAATAGAACTAGCATAAGGAACCTTATGCATATCCTCAAAATCATCATCATTATTATGAAATATATCCAATCTCAACTTAGTACCAACTAGAAATGGAATATTGATTGGCTTACAAGCATGAATGTTAAGCCTTTGCAAAAATTTATCAGCATACTTGCTCTGAATTAACCAAAGCTTTTTGTAATCCCGATCTCTACTTATTTCAGTCCCAAGAATATATTTTTCAGCCCCCATGTACTTCATATCAAATGTTTCATAAAGTTTTGTCTTCAGCTCCCTAATCATCACCTTGTTTCTTTCCATGAACAACATATCATCAACATACAAGACAATAATTAGAATGTGGCCATCAATAACCTTAATATAAACACAATGATCCTCCTTGTTCCTAAGAAAACCCAACATCAATACAAAAGTATCAAACTTCTAGTACCACATCCTGGGTGACTGTTTCAAACCATGCAAAGACCTTTTCAACCTGCAAACTAATTGTTCTTTTCCTTTCATACCAAAATCATCAGGTTGTCACATATTTTCCTCCTTAAGATTCCCATGTAAGAGATAAGTTTTAACATCCATTCACTCTATCTCAAAATCATAAGCAGCAACAATAGATAATAGGAATCTAATAGAATTTAATTTAGTAGCGGGAGAGAAAATTTCACCAAAATCAACTCCTCTCTCAAGGAGTAGCCCATAGCCACTAATTTGACCTTGTACAACTCTAACCAACCATCTGCACCAATTTTTTTTTAAATACCCACTTGCAACCAATGGGCTTCCTTCCCTTGAGAAAAATAAAAAGATTCTAGGTGTCACAACTATCCAAAGCCATCATCTCCACCTGCATGGACTATAACCAAGACTCACTTTCCTCTAAAGAGAGAGCCTCCCTAAAAAATCTAAGTTCATCATTAGTACTCAACAAATCAAATACAAAATAGTAATCTAATGGGATATACCTATCAACTAGATTTTTTGCCTTGTGGACCTCCTCAAGGTAGGAGTAATGGGCCCTACCTATTATTCTTCTTTTGTGTGCTCATAATATACATACTTTGAAATATCTAAAACCCTCTTATTCTTCTACATCCTCATATCTTCTAATTATTCTTCCACATGTGCATCTTTGTGCTTCTCAATCATTGTCTCGAAGTGCGTTGTATTTTTCTTATCTTTCTCCTTTGGTTGTTCTTTTCTTGAGTAATCTCTAAATTCCTTGAAAATTACATCTCTAAAAAATACTATTTTACAAGCTAGAGGATTCCAAAGCTTATAACCTTTTACATTCTCACAATAACCAACAAAGATCCATTTATGTGCTTTTGGATCCAATTTAGATCACTTCTCTTGAGGAACATGAACAAAATCCTCATAGCCAGAGACCCTTAAGTTTGAAATAGAAGGCTTTCTACCTATCCACACTTCATAAGGAGTTTTAATAATAAGAGATAAACAAGATCTATTAATTAATAACAATCAATAACAACCACTTCTTCCCAAAAACATTTATCAACCTTAAAGCACTACTCAACATAGTCCTAGCTCTTCCTAATGATTGTATCAATGCTTCACAAAAGTTTACATCAACACAAAATATCTCTCTAAATTTTGGAAGCACTTTGTTACTTCAACAACATGCAAAAATAACTTATAAAACTACTATTTCAAGGATCCAATATATAGAGATTTGTAAGAGGGAAAACCACTGTGGTATCTTGAAACAAAAGGTAAAACTTGTTGAATGCACAAGACAAATGGGAGGGGGAGTGAATTAGTTGTACCTTAAAACTTCAAAACTCTCACAAACATTCAGATCCACATTAATTCAATTAACCCTTAATCTATTAGAATTATTTATCATGAAAGTGGATAATAGAAATAGAACTATATCAACACCATGCACAAAGAAACGCCAAATTTATGTGGAAAACCCAATAAGGGAAAAACCATAGTGAGGATTAGCTCACAATATAAGTAATATCAATAGAGATTACAAAGGGCTCATTATCAGAGGGCTCAATGCCCAAAAGAAAGAAATGCTCACTAGAAAAATACAAAATAAGATAGAGAAGAGTGTTACAATAAGAAATCCATCTCAGTGAAACAAAAAATTCCACCATAGCATCACTAACACCTCTAAATTCTTATTGAATATTGGAGACATATTTTTCTCACAGCATCCAATAGTCTAACACATGAAATTTCTCACTTCACTTCACAAATTCACATCACACACATCTATATTTTTATCCCTCAACAATTCAACAAATATTTATACCATCTTCAACCTTAAAAACATTCTCCAAGGTTGACTATGCACCTCAACCATGCAAATTCAAATTAGGTCTCCACCAAACATTCCCACAGTGGAAAGGAATGAAGGCAGACCATAAAACACCTTAACTTGAACCTAAATCCACTCAAACATGCCACACCACACTTCCAAAAACATCAAAGCAACTCTGTAATTAGTGTAAACACCCAAGGTTGACTGAATCTGTGTAATCTCCATTAAATAATTAAGTGCATGCTTCCTTTGATCCAAAAACAACTTGCAGACAATAAATGTCACTTGAACATAATTTGGAATATTCCACAAGCACCCTGAAATCCAACAAATTCCTTTGCAACAACTTTCGCTTGAAGAATGTACACACTTAGTACACTCAACCATTCCTTCTATACGCTGTAACTCAAGAAACTGAATTTTAAAGCACCAAACCTCAAATAACTTCAACTAAAGAAAGATGCAAACACTATCAGCACCCTTCTAGACTGCAAGACCTAAAACCACTTTGTGGAGAAATGCGGAGTGAAACCATTTCTCCCAAACACCTTTGCAATACATAGTTTTCCCACTAGTGAACACAACTTCTTTTTCATAATGATATAGCACACCAAATTTTAGATGCAACACCTTTGAACACCTCTGATCAACATATCCAAACCACACAATCAGATCTTCAACTTAGAAGAAATGTATAGCGAAACCAAAATGTTACTTTGCAATACAAAACACCACTACAACACATCGTCTCCTCTTTTTATTCAAATTTTCTAAAAATCACTTGGAAACCAAGCACCAGAGATGCATCTTCAACACTTCCTCATAACCACCAATCCAACTACAACTTAGAAACTCAATCATACTCCATAGAAAGAAGCTTATCAAAGAAACACTAGAGGTTGCTACTAATAGCTTACTAACGACAACATAATGCAACTAATCAAAGCATCAGATACAACATCAAATCAATACTAACTACTCATGTAGACACCTAAAAATGGTCCGAAGAATCTAATTAATTAAATACGACTTATTTGATTAATTTATCTTAAATTCATCTACTTAGTAAATAAATAGAAATATTTATTTATATTAAGTTCATTATTAATTCTTCTATTTCTCTCCTAATTAAATAAACAAAATTAAATACTTTGTTTTATTTAATTAATTATCATTTTATCATATTATTTTCTCTCTTAATTAAATAAACAAAATTAAATACTTTGTTTTATTTAATTATTATCAAATATTTCTTCTATACTTTATCTATTAATTTTATCTTAAATTAAATACACAGCTTCAATAATTTGTGTTATTTAATTACCTCATCACATTCTTCTTAAATTAAATAAAGATATTTTAATAATCTTTTATTTAATTATCATTTTCCTTTTATTTTAATTTAATAAACAAACCCTATAGTTTGATTTATTAAATTATTTATTCCTCTTTGCTAAAATTAAATAAATCAAAAATATTTAATTTTATGCATAAATCATTTACACTATTCACTCACCAATAAAATTAGATTTTTTAAATCTAATTAATGCAACTTCCATTCACGGGAAGAGCTTCGGGGACAAACTTGCAGGAAGTCCTCTCAATCTTCTTCCATCAATCCTCCCTCTCTTCTTGCCTGGTGTTTTCATGGGGAGGAACAATCCTCCATGATCAGCTCCATCTTCTCATCCCATGCCTTTCAATTCTCCAGATTGAATCACAGCCCCTTATCCCGTATCCCTGTGCAAATGTGTTGCCGTGAAAGCTATAAATACAGCTCTTTGGCTACAGGAAATGGATCCCAACTTATGCAATCTTACTCTGTAGGTTTTCCAAGCATCCAAGCATCCAAGCAATCAAGCATTCAAGCATTCATCTAGCATCCATCAAGCAACAATCAAGCATCCAGCATTTGCAGTCATGGCTGCTATTACAATAGATTTGCATATTTAATCACATAGGAATAGAATTAGTTCATTTCTCATTCTCTAAATGTCATTTTAATAGTTTAATTAGCTTCTAAATCTGAGAGCAAAGTAAATTAGAGAGATCCTTTAGAGATAGAGAGCAATAGGATAGATTTTTGAAGCTTTTTAGTTTAAATTAGTTTAAATTCTTTAAATCTTAGATGCAATGTCCTATTTAGAAGTGTAGAAGCATGTTTAATGTGTTTATCCCATTCTTCCACTTACATTTTGGTGCCCACCGTGGGGCCTAACCCCATATTTTGACTAATTTTTGAGAAACGTGTTCTACAGGTATCGGCGTGATAGTTTTCGCAGAATCGAGACTTTTTACAGCGCGCCGGGTTTCTGTTACAGTGCGCCAAGTCTTTATTACAGTGCGCCGGGTTTCTGTTATAGCGCGTCGGGTTACTGTTCCAAGGCGCCGATTCACTGTTTCAGCGTGCCGCTTCACTTTCTTTAAAATCATTCTTCTTATCTGGATCCGACGCGTCCACGGCTAGATTTTGTTCTTGTCTAATTTTGGATAAAATTTATCAATCCTAGGATAGAAATGGATAAAATTTACCAATCCTAGGATAGAAATGGATAAAATTTATCAATCCTAGGATAGAAATGGATAAAATTTGATCAATCCTAGGATAGAAACTTCACAATTTTCTTTTGGGACTAAAATTGAACATCATGTTTTTATGGAGCAATATCTCCATATAGATTAGATCATTCATCTTTTGGGTTTTAAAAGTGAACAATTTCTCTGCTGTGATTGGGTGATAGGTTTATGCTCTCCCCTTAACTGGGTGCACCAAAATACCAGACTCACTTTTACTTTACTCATTTTCAAGCTTTCATTAAAACCTTTAGACAGGCCTGCCGTAGTGGGAAAAAGTACTCACCCTACGGGAACGACCTGAGTGGGGACAGCCAAAAGCCATGGCATTCCAACCCACTTTAAAATTTATGTGAATTTCGGAAAACCCTCTTTCAACGGAAGTGTGTAGGATAACCATCCCCAAAATCTTTGTTTTAAAGATTGGGAGGTCTCTTGAGGGAGTTTATCCATTTTCTGCTCTGAACGGAAACCCTATCTAAGAACCTAGAAATAGAAGCACGCCTGTCAGTTTCTAAACATTGTAATACTCGGCGGTGCAGGGGCGGGGAAGAATCTACCCTCAAACACTCACCATATAATTGCCAAGGACTGTTTGCTTAGGGGATCCGATATCCACTTCTGTCACTCTGAGTACGCACTTGGAAAAGACAAAAACACGGGCGCCCTCTAGGGGGTGACATGGCTGTGTGAGTCGACGCAATTCCAAGCTGTGGGCCGTTCGAGTATATAACGATGACCTTTTGTCTCTAGGAGTGAGTCTATCTGAAGTGTCTTATCTGTTATAAACCAGTGAAAATCAAGAAGAATCATTGATTCTTAAGAACATACACTATCTGTTTAGATTCTAGGATTTTAAAGTCAACCATTCTATTCTTGCTTGCTGTGTTTTCTCTCATTAAATTCAGATAAGATCATCACAAAAATCATCAAAATCAAAACACTTGTGGAATTCTCATTATTCGAGATTGGGTATCCACCAAGTTTGTCAAGAAATCTCTTGTCAAACGAATCATAAAACCAAAGAAAACACTTGCATACAAACAACTTCTGAGAAAGCAACGATTTATATATCAAAGCAGGAAAGTTCTACTCTAACATACGACTTTTATTCATAGGTATCACGATTTCTCTAGAGGTTATACGGACAACTATGCTGTAGATCCCTTAGATTCACAAGCATTCTATCAAAGAAGGGCTCTTAGGCAACACCACAATCACAGTCAAAGAATTCGTCCAGAATACATCCCACAACCAGCCATACAATACGATACCAGACCAAGTGAGTTTCATAGAATAAGATAGTTCTGTCTTAGCACCTCGTGGTTCTGTTTTAGCGCTTTGGGTCTCTGTTCCAGCGCGTCCAGTCTCTGTTCCAGTGCGTAGAGTCTCTGTTTTAGTGCTTTGGGTCTCTGTTCCAGCATGTTTGGTCTCTGTTCTAGCGCGTCAGGTCTCTGTTCCAGGGCGTACGGTCTCTATTCTAGCGCTTCCAGTATCTGTTTCAACGCGTGGAGTCTCTGTTCCAGCGCGTACAGTCTCTGTTCTAGCGCTTCCGGTATCTGTTTCAGCGCGTAGAGTCTCTGTTCCAGCGCGTCCGGTCTCTGTTTTAGCACTTTAGGTCTCTGTTTTAGCGCTCCAGAAAGTCAAAAAAATAGAGAGTTGGTAGGACAGCTTGTCAGTTTTCCCATATCGATAACAAGGTTTTCATCAGTCCAAAACATTTTTTTCACAGTCCAAAACACTTGGGTCATACAAAAGGAAAACTTTACCATTACACCTAGATCTTGAAACATCTTGCAAAGTGTCATTATCACCAAATCTGAGATTTTTTGTCAAAATTTCCCTATCAAGGATTTTTATCATCCTTCCATCACGAAACTAGACAAGAACTAAATCAGATTTTAAATCAAAAACCTCGACACTTATCCAATCAAAAAATCCAAGATCAAAGTCTAGAGTAAAACTTTAACGTTTGTATGCCTATTTTCACACGAGCGGCCTATCAAAGACAACAACAAGAAGAAAATGAAAGAATAGCAGCCATGGCTAAAGAAAACCCTTGGGGACGATATAGCAACACTGATCCTCTCACTAATTCACAAGAGAAAGAGATAACTGCAGAAGAAATCGAGAAAGTTCAACAAGATCCTCATTTCCATAAATTTATGGAAAAGATGCTAGAGCAAGATATGGAAAAGTATCTTCTACTATTAGCTGACAAAGGTGCTAAGCTTCCTAAAGACTTTGATGTCAATCAACTTAAGGAAACAACCACACCTAACCCAACTAGTATAGAAAATCCAAATCAAATAGATGCTTTGACGAAACAAATCCAACAATTACAATTGCAGTTCCAAAATATCCAACAAGGGCCAACAAAAAGATATTCCTTACAGGACATTTGCCCTTATCCATTCGACTCAAGCATTAACATGATACCATTTCCACGGTATTGTGAGTACCCAACATACAACAAATACAATGGGAGAACCGATCCATTTGATCACGTACGGGAATTTCGAGCCATGAGCATAGAGTTCGCACACGAGGACTCTTACTTACTACGATTATTTCCAAGAAGCTTAGGAAACACTTGCATGGAGTGGTTTTCTAAATTGGAACCTGGGATCCAATCTTTTGAAGAACTGATCAATAGGTTCATAACACACTTCTCATTCAACATCCAACATGGGGTAACCTTAAAAGAACTCTACAACACCAAACAAGCAAAGGGTGAAAAGTTTCTTTCCTTTCTCCAACGATGGAGAAGGCTATTTGCTAAATACCCTAGATCTATTCCTAAAGAGGAGAAGATAGAGATGTTCATTGACAACTTAGTGGATGACATGAATTATAGGTTGGACTTACAATGTCCATCTACATTTGAACAAGTTATCGAAAAAGGGCTCAAAATCGAAGAGGCTCTAATCAAAAGAGGAACAATCAAACACTTCATTGAAGGTTCAAACAATAACAATTCCTCTAACAACAACAATGAAAAGCCAAGATTTTGGCAAAAGAATAAGAATACTGATACCATGATCGATACACACACATCCAAACTAATATTCACCTTGACGCCAACCACTACAAGCAAACAAAACAATGGTCTTAATATCAAACAAAGTAGTGATCAAGGAAATAATCAAAATAGCGGAGAAACAAAAACCCAATCATTCCAACGACCATCCAATAAACGAAAATTCACGCCCTTAGGACAATCATTGGAATCAGTCCTCAAAGAAATTTTGGACGAAAAACTCATTCAAGTACAAGACGCTAGAAATTGGGACCCTCAAGTCAAACCATCATGGTGGAATGACTTACACTACTGTCACTATCATCAAAATAAAGGCCACATGACTGAAAATTGTTGGCAGTTAAAATATGCGGTACAAGACCTCATAGATCAAAAGAAAGTATTTGTAGAAGGGCACCAAACAAACAAAGATCATACAACATTCAAAAATCCTCTACCCAATTATCAAAAAGGAGAATCCTCTTCCGCAAATACCAAAGGTAAGAATGTTGGTTATGTTTATGACACAACGATCCTTTTTTTTTCTACTGCCAAGGAGGATGAAGAGTTATGCAATCAAATCAATCGGAACAAGGACATTACATCCACCAATTTGGTACAACATATGGACAAATCTGAAAACCAAATTAACGTAATCACACTCAAAGGGAAACAAGAGTACCAACCAGTTAATGCCACAACAAGGGCGCAATCAAAAGTTATATTGAAAGGAGCATCAATATCATCCCCATCTGTGGATCCTCCCTCTAATCAATATAATCTCATCGATCAATTGCAGAAAATACCGGCACAAATATCCATCCTGGAACTTTTAAAAATTTCCCCATCACACAAAGAGGTTCTTGAACAAGCTCTTGTATCAACCACGGTACCTAACAATTTGGATGTATGTCAATTCCAAGCTATGGTGGGACATCTATCTGCACCTCATTTCCTTTCATTTTCCGAACATGATGATGTATCACTCACCCATCCACATAATTTCGCCCTTCACATTGAAGTCCTCATCCATAAACACCGTGTAAAGCGTGTCCTGATAGATGGAGGGGCTGGTTTAAATATTTGTACCTTAAAGTTGATTCATGCACTAGGATACTCAGATGAAGCCATTGATACAAGAAGAAAAATCACAATCAAAGCATATGATGAAGAAGAAAGGTCCTCTAAAGGGTTGATCATATTACCCATTCAAGTAGGACCTATTGTCCAAAATGTGGTTTGTCAAGTCTTAGATAGAGAACTGACATACAACATACTATTGGGACGTCCTTGGATTCATGATATGCAAGCAGTACCTTCCACCTATCATCAATGCCTGAAATTTCCCGTCAATGGATAGGAGGTAACAATCACAGCAGACTATAATGACACTCAAGCTTGTCATACATTGAAAACATCTCAGGATACATTGATACCTCACAATAGAGAAGTTGGCGCATCAGATTCATCTAATGGTGAGAAACAACAAAGTTTCATATCAAAGTGGCTTCCAAAACAACAAAAATCACAAGAGATCAGGGTAGAACAATCTAACCCTTCAAATGTTGAAGAACAATTGGCTTCACTCTCACATCAATTCACCAAGGAAGTACAGATAAGTGATGAAGGAATAAGTGAATATGGTGTTGGACACTCATTTCATTTATCACAAATGTTACCCTCCTTACAAACATATGGACAACCATCTACAACCACCCAAAAATCAGCACAATCTACAACAGCGTTAGATGGCAGATTTATAAAAGCTGGGAACTTAGATGAAGAATCAGAAGAGAAGGCCATACTAAATTGGCTTTATAGAGATGAGGAAGCTTCCACTTCCACGAGTAATATCATAGAAATAAATCAATATGGAAAGGGAAAAACTATTCTGGAGAAGATGGGATATTCAAGACAAGGACCTCTTGGGTTAAAGAAAGGAGGCATAATAGAACCAATCCAGCCACTCATGCTCCAACATAAGGATAAAATTGGACTAGGATATACAGCAGAACAAGGATCTCTTGACCGAGGGAAACAAAGCGTAACGGAACTGATCCAAGTTCTCACAATTCAGCAAAATGACAGAACTGGACTGGGATACACAGAAGAAGCAAGAGCAGAAATCACCAATAAAACTATGGAGCGTATTCTGCAAATGAGAGATAACTCTGAAACAGATTCAAATGAATATGAGTGGGATAACTTATCAGATGTTTCCTATGAAGATATTCAGATCAACATCATCAAAAAGTATACCCCCAAACATGAGGAGGGTCAAAGCTCGAATTTTAATCCTATTGTCTTTGAAACACAAAACTTTGATGACTCAAGTCAAGATGAACGGACATCAATTGAGATAAATGATGTGGAAGAAAATACCTTCGTAGGCCTCGACATAACCATTAACAACCTGGATGACATTTCTGTCCGAGCTTTCACTATCGCTGACCTCAACCCATCTAATGATTCATTGCCTTTACTACATCCCGAGCTTATCGAATGGGAACCCCAACACCCTATCAATCTCCCTGTTTTTGACAATGACTCCGCTATTATTAACTACCTTTGCTGTGAGGAAACTGATACTTGTTCTACCAATGCTTCTTTTAATGATGCTTTCAGGCAGGAGGATGCCAAGCCTTCCAGTTGCAAAAATATGGAAATAAAAAATGGATCTAATGGTGAAAACCATTGTATGGCAGTATTTGATCCTAAAATAGTAAAAACAAAGAACGCATCCAATGGTGAAAACCTCATTGAGGCACCAAAGGATGGAAGGTTTGACATCCTCCCACAACATTACCATGAAAGATCATCAGTATTAATAGAACCCACACAGTCTATTGATATTGGCACAGTAGAGAAAGCAAGAATACTACACCTGGCAGCATCCATGACAGATACAGAAAAGCCATATTTTATCAAATTCTTTGAAGAACGATGCATCAATTTTGCTTGGTCATACTTTGACATGCCAGGCTTAGACACAGATCTCATTATGCATCACTTATCCTTACTAGCTGGCACTAAACCAGTAAAACAGAAACTGAGAAAAATGCATCCACATGTTGCATTATTGGTAAAAAATGATTTAAAGAAACTACTAGATGTTGCGTTTATCAGATCTATTGATTATGATGAATGGATATCCAACATTGTACCTGTTTCAAAACCAGATCACACCATCAGAATATGTACTGATTTCCAGGATTTAAATAAAGCATGTCCAAAGGATGATTTTCCTTTGCCAAACATAGACATGATTGTAGATTTAACAGCTGGCCATCAAATGCTATCACTCATGGATGGATTTTCAGGATACAATCAAATCAAAATAGCTCCTGAAGACCAAGAAAAGATAGCATTTACATGTCCATGGGGCACCTTTTGCTGGAACGTCATGCCTTTTGGGTTAAAGAATGCAGGAGCTACATACCAGCGAGCTATGACAACAATCTTCCATGATATGATGCACACCTTCATGGAGGACTATGTGGACGACATCTTAGCCAAATCTTACACCAGAGAAGGACATCTAGAGATACTGGCCAAAATATTTGACAGGTTGGAGAAATTCAAAGTCAGATTAAATCCTAAGAAATGTGCCTTTGGAGTAACATCAGCAAAACTCCTTGGATACATAGTTTCTACAAAAGGAATAGAAGTAGATCCAGCAAAAGTTAAGGCCATTATGGAAATTCCACCTCCTAAGAATATCAGTACATTAAGATCTCTACAAGGCCGACTACAGTCCATCAGAAGATTCATCTCTCAACTAGCAGATCGGTGTCATCCATTCAACCATCTTTTGCATAAAAATGTGTCTTTTAAATGGGATGAACAATGTGAGAGTACTTTCAATCAAATCAAGCATTATTTGATGACACCACCAATCTTGGTACCACCCAGTGAAGACAAGCCATTATTGCTATATATCGCAACAACAGATATCTCTTTGGGAGCCTTGCTAGCACAAGAAGACAGAGAAGGAAAGGAACAGGCAATATACTATATCAGCAGGACACTCAATGGACATGAAGTAAACTACACCTTCATTGAAAAATCATGCTTAGCAGTAGTATTTGCAACACAAAAATTGTGACACTATATGCTCACTCACACTGTCAAGCTCGTTGCAAAAATTGATCCCCTCAAATTTTTACTGAGCAAAGCAGCTTTAACAGGAAGGTTGGAAAAGTGGGTCATGCTCCTCAGTGAGTTTGACATTCAATATGTTGAAAGACGAGCTATCAAAGGACAAGTCATCGCCAACCAATTAGCAGAAGCTCCATTATCAGACTATCATCCTATGACCATGGAATTTCCTGATGCAGATATCCTCAATATTACAACACAACCATGGCAACTCTACTTTGATGGATCCTACACAAAACATGGATCAGGGGCAGGAATTTTATTTGTCACACCTCTTGGGCACACAATTCCACGATCTTACAGGCTTACCTTCCGTTGCACTAACAATGTGGCAGAATATGAAGCTTTGATCCTTGGAATTAAAGTGGCTATTGACTGGAAAATAACAGAACTACAGGTATATGGAGACTCTCAATTAATCATCTATCAAGTCAACAATGATTACCAAACCAAGGATGACACACTGATTTTATACAAAAGACTGGTAGATGATCTAAAGAAATACTTCATAGATATCAAATTTGAGCAGATACCAAGATCAGAGAATAAAGCAGCAGATGCCATGGCCACAATAGCATCTCTTCTACAAATGCCTGAAACACAAGATCGTTATCGATTTATTGTGGAACAAGTGTCAAACCCGACATACGCAAATCCCAAATCCCAAACCATAAGCCTTTTGGATAGTACTCCATCTTCCATTTATGGAGACATTTATACTTATCTAAAAGATAATATCTTACCACCAGATCTTTCTCACAACCAAAAGCGCAACTTCATACGCCAATCCACCAAACATACCATTATTGCTGACACCCTTTACCGTCGAGGCCTAAATGGTACTCTTTTACGTTGTTTATAACATAACGAATCTGCTTCTGCTTTACATGAGGTCCATGAAGAAATTTGTGGTACACATTCAAGTGGATTATCTTTAGCCAAGAAACTCCTTCATTTAGGGTATTACTGGCCACACATGGAGCAAGAATCTTACCAGTTTGTTAAGAGATGCCAGAAATGTCAAATCCATGGCAACCTTATACATGCACCAGCATAGGAGCTCCATCCATTTGCAACTACATGGCCTTTCTGTCAATGGGGATTGGACTTGGTAGGGAAAATAAACCCATGTTCATCTAATGGACACAAGTTCATTATCACAGCAATAGAATATTTTACAAAATGGGTGGAAGCGGTTCCCTTAACCACAATCACTAGGAAGCAAATATCATCTTTTATACTTAATTATCTCATTTGTAGATATGGGATACCCCAGTCAATCATCACAGATAATGGCAGGCCTTTTAAGAACCAAGACGTCCAAGAGCTGTGTGAAAAGTTCCACATTCAACATCGCTTTTCAACCCCGTATTACCCTCAAGGTAATGGACAGGCTGAAGCTTCAAACAAAACAATCCTCAAGATTCTCAAGAAGACTATAAATGAGGTAGGGCGTGATTGGCACGTTCAACTTAACCCTGCTCTTTGGGCTTACAGGACTAGCATCAGAACACCAATAGGAGCTACACCATATGCTCTTGTTTATGGATCAGAAGCAATATTACCTATCGAGGTAGAAATTCCATCCCTTCGAGTTTCACTAAAAGGACTCATTCCAGATGAGGATTATAGGATCTCTAGACTTCAAGAACTAGAGCTACTTGATGAACGTCGACAACAAGCTGTCAATCATTTGACAGCCTATCAACAAAGGATGTCTAGGAACTATAATCAGAGTGTTAAGCCTAGAGTCTTCCAAATTGGAGACTTGGTCCTACGGGAAAACCCTAGAAATCAAGCAGACAGAGAAAAGAAGGGAAAGTTTGAACCTAACTAGATAGGACCTTATGTCATAATATCAGCCTATGGATCAGGAGCATACAGGTTGTCTACACCAGAAGGGGATATGTTGGAGGAACCCATGAACAACATTCATCTCAGGCGATTCTACACTTGAGGATACCTAGTGCACGGTCAAAAAAAGTTGTCTTGATGAAAACCTGGCAAACAGGCGTCATGACGACGGAAAAGCAAAAATAAAATTAAAAAAAATAAAAATAAAAATACAAAGAAAAAGAAAAAGAAAAAGGACACAATGAAAACAAGTGATGAAAACCTAGCAAACAGGCGCTACTTGTGATTTTCACCAGCTCTTCTATCTATTTAGATACAGTTTTGTCACGATTGTTTCCTTTCGGATCATTTTTCGTCCATCATTTGGGATAATCATTATCACTATCCATATCAGTGCAGAGATATCCTGTTTTACCCTAGCTTGGGGGCAACATCCTAGTGTTAATTATGGACTTTCAACTTAAATGGAAAGGAAATCAAACATAACAACACCAAGTGACGATACTTGCAAAAATCCACAAACATCGGAAAATCCATCAAAATCCAAAAACATCGGAAAATCCATCAAAATCCAAAAACATCAAAAAATCAAAATCCAAAAACATCAGAAAATCAAAATCCAAAAACATCGAAAAATCCATCAAAATCCAAAAACATCAGAAAATCAGAAAATCCATGCAAAGACATTCATAAAATCGAAAATACAAAAATAGAGTCACAAAAATAGAGTCTACATCAATTAAAAGTGGAGTCTGTGTCAGTCGAACTACGTGGTCTCTGCGTGTATAACGTAGGCAATACTAATCTTTGATCAGTCCCCGAGACCCCTAGGATAGGTCTTTAGGTTACATCATTTGGTCGAACATCTGAGAATATCATGCAAACATCAACACACACATTTCAACATCGATGATCTAATCTGAATAATGATTTGAAAATACATTAAGTAGAATTTGAATTGTTGTGCTTTTTATTTTTATTATTTGCTTATCATTTCTTTGGAGCTACTCGATGATGTATTAAAACTAAGAGAAGCAAGGAAGGAGAATGATACATTTTCTTTGTTTTCTATTTGTGAGTTAGTCATTATTACTTTGTGAATTGTCACGGGAAGTGCTCTACCAAGTATCATGGATGACATTCCGATTCACTTAAGAAAATGATTAATTCTTGTCTGTTTACGCAAGAAATGCTCTGGTCATCATTGGTCTATCTCATACCTTGATGCTTGTGTTCGCTTGCAAAATCAAAAATCATGAAAGAAATACTCGGGTCATCATTGGTCTATCTCATATCATTGATGCTTGTATTCACTTTCAACATTTTTAAAGGCTCAATGATGATACCAAACATTATAAAAAGATTATTGAAATGACACTTAGGTTTGCATTGATAAAATAGGTTTGCATGGTAAACATGGATTGCATTAATAATAATACATCTGCAGAGTACTGGTTGCACAAATTACAAAGATTCATTCACAAATAATGTTATCTTTTCTTATTAAGGATTGAGTATACTTGGCACATACGATTTTCATAATGACATGCATATAAAATCATTTCTTCACCTCATCATAAATTTTACAATAAACATCTCATTTTGTGGCATCATATACACGCTATGTTACATCATGCATTTACGTCTCATCACATTGTCATTATCATGTAGTTGCAAAATCATCATTCATTTATATTTTCATCATACATTTTCATTACATTTCATCCATTCACATTTCATTAATATCTCATTTCATTTACATCATTCATTATATTTTATCCATTCACATTTCATTAATATCTCATTTCATTTACATCATTCATTACATTTCATTTTATTATATCTCATTTCATTACATTTCATCCATTCACATTTCATTAATATCTCATTTCATTTACATCATTCATTACATTTCATTTTATATATCATTACATTACATTTCATCCATTCACATTTCATTAATATCTCATTTCATTTACATCATTCATTACATTTCATTTTATATATCATTACATTACATTTCATCCGTATATCATTTCATTCACATTTCATATTTCATTCATTTGCATCTCATTCATGGCATACATCATTTCACTCACATCTCATTTTATATATCATATATCACATATCATTTTATCTATCACATAACATCTCATTACACACCTCAATCATTTATATCTCATTCTATATTACATTTCATCCATATATCATTTCATTCACATCACATTTTATTTATCATACATGACATCTCATTAAGAAGGGAAATATATCATCAATATCATATCACATCATCATTAATGCATCCATACAAGCTAGTACAATAAATCATCATAAAACATAAAAATTAAAATGCATCCATCACATCAATCATGTGGAATACATCATAAAATCAAGGCATCCATCACATAAATCATGTAGAACATATCATAGATCAATCGAACCGCTGCACATATATATCTCATCAAGTGTCAAGTATACAATGAAGTCTGAAAAGAATGAAAATAACATTATGTCAAAAAGGGTTGTATATATCTCTCAAAAGGTACATAACTGATATCAAGTGGTACTCGCACCAGAAGGAGTAGGTCTCGCACCAGTATCAGGACCACCACCAGATGTCCCAGGATCTCTCGAATCTCTCGGATCTCTCGGAAGAGGCTGTGTCACGCCTCTACTCACTGTCCTCGAACGAGTCCTCTCTGAGCGAGACTGGGCATAACTGACTCTCTGCTCTGGGGGGAAAAACTCATGATAACAGCTCCTGTAGAACTCAATCTCAACCCCTGCTCGCATCGCCTCTCGCATATAATCTACCACAGAGGTCCCATCTGCCACTCTCTGCAATCTCTCTGCAGTAGCCTGTGCAGTCTCTGTCGTCTGTCTAACAGTATCTCGCTCTGCAGTCAAGGTCGTGATCTGTGTCTGTGCAGAGGTCAACTGTGCTCGTACACCTGCTAGCTGAGCTTGTACGGTCACTGCTGCCTGTAGAGCCTCATCCCTCTCACCAATCAGAGAGGTAATCTATGACTGTGCAGTAGCTAGTTGTGCCTGCATCTGAGCCTACGTCTGTGCCAATAATCCCTGCACCTGTGCTAGCTATCCCTGCAAAGTCTGCACCTGCACCTGTAGACCTGCAACCTCTGATGGATCTGCCGATGAGGAAGCAACAGCCTGCCTCTTATGAGGCGCACTAGTAGATGGCTCTGTGGTACCTGCTATGCTCGGTCTCCCCCCATCTCCGCCATCATCATCACTGCTATCGTCGCTGCTATCATCACTCTCACTGTCATCCTCACTGCTACTCTCACTATCATCATCTCTCCCCCATCTCTGACCAACCTGAACACCTGGTGTTGGTGCTGGTGCTGGTGCTGCCACTAGTGCTGGTACTGGCTCACCCGGAATAGTAATACGTGGAGGAGGGTGCAGAGCCAAGTACTCTCCATACTCGGGAGTAACAGGTACCTCAACAATGTCCCGTTGAATATCCCATGCTGATGGCTGCAGAGCACGGTAACCCTCAACGAGTGCCCTGTAAGGAAAACTAGGGCCCCAATCACTGACATCTATCTGACGTCGTCCGTAATGCGCCACTCCCTGTGGCATACACTGCACGATACCATACTACCTGTATACGTGACAAAACAGGAATCGCTCCAAGATCCTGGGGCTCTTCCCGATCAAATACATCAAATCGGACAAGAACCCCAACTCAATATCATCATCATCCTAGACATCACAATCCAAAAAGGGACGCCAGGTCACTGCCTCCACATCATCAATAATCCGCCTCCAATACTCTAGCTTACCCATCATATGCTGGGTAGGCCTGCCTCTATACCGAAACACATAAGGCCTTGTCGCTGGTCTCGCTAACACTGGCACGGGACACGTAACAGCAATATGCTCCCATGCCCATACCTGAAGTAGTGTAGCCCCTACCAATAAACTGCTGCCGCCGAGGTACACGATCCAATGCAAATCATGATAGAGCTGAGCAAGCATGCACATGCTCCAAGCATATCTCGTCCTGTGGGCCACCAGACCCTCTAACACCCGACCCCATCCGAGAGATAGACCCTTTGACCTCTTATCAGGACAAAGAAATCCACCAATAAAGCCGGCCAAAACTGAAGGAAGTGGAGCATATGAATCATGCATCTCTACCCAGGGAATCCACTCTCCCGCAATATGCGGATCCTGAAAGACTCTCCGCATAGCCTCTACCCCACCAACCTCCTCTGAATCATGCACTACAATCTCCCCAACGAAAGGAATGCGAAGAATATGCCATACATCCTCTGGCGTCACAGTCATCTCGCCAGTAGGTAAGTGGAAGGTGTTGTGGTCACTATGCCACCGCTTCGCTAAGGTTGTCAATAGACCCCTATTAAGTCTAATATGGGGCATATCAAGTAACGTCGCTAAACCGCAAGCGATAATATGCTGTCTCTCATCAGGTGAAAGTCGCGGTATCATATCAAATGGCCAAGGGAACTGCTCTCGCACTTGGATAACATCTAAATGCTCCTGTTATCATACAAACAGAACATTTTAATCAGAATATCAAACATCAGGAGGTCATCAAATTTTCAAAAATTGTGCTTTACCTATCAAACTATCAATTTATCAAGGAACCCTCATCTATCAATCGGGTTCAATCCTTCGGAAAGTTTAATTATTCCTCGCCTATCATGAGGGTAATTATTATCAATCAATAGATCTCGCTCATCATGAGATCGTTTACCATATATTTTAGTCAAAATCAAACTAAAATAGATGGAATCAACAACAAATCGACGAAAGGCAAAGTACATAATTTTTTCATCAATCTATACTTCCAAGCGCTACAAAATCAACCTAATGCGCTACAAAATCCACCTAACGCGCTAAAAATTCTAGCGCGCTATAAAATCCCACTGACGCGCTACAGATTTAACCCTGCGCGCTAAAACTTCTAGCGCGCTATCCTAATGCACGGACGCGCTACAAAACTTCACGGACGCGCTAAAATTATGGCGCGCTACAACAGATCACGGACGCGCTAAACCGCGTCCGCCGCGTGCTAAAACACTAAAAACACGTGCAAAAAGACACAAAAAGAATGGGCGTGAATCACGAGAAGGATTTGGGGTACATACCGGAGGTCCATAGTCGATCGGACGCTGGTGACGTCGCACACGCTCGAGTCGGTGGGTGTGGTAAGGGATCGACATCCTGAAGCTCTAAGCACTCTGAGGGTCTCTATCACAAGATTGTTAAAGTCAAATGCACAAATGACTTTTGAAAATGACCTTTTGAGCATTTATAGGTTATTTTTGTGGAATTTTCAAAAGATTTATCTATTTTTCCTTCTGAGGAATTATTCTTATCTATCAGGGGCATTTTTGGACTATTTAGTTGGGTGATAAATTTTTTCTTCACCAATTCATCATCAAATCACCATAAAAATTCAAAAATTTTGAAATATCATAAAAAATTCCAAAATTCATCAATTTATCTCCCGTGGGGGCATATATCGTTATCATCTCCAAATTCATTTTCTGGGGCAAATCAGGGGCATATTTTAAAAAAACTTTTCATCAATACTAGCAGTTGAGGCAAAATCATTCTTTGAAGCAATGCGTAAACACATCACTTCAAAGAGGGGCAAAATGTAGACACCTAAAAATGGTCTAGAGAATCTAATTAATTAAATACGACTTATTTGATTAATTTATCTTAAATTCATCTACTTAGTAAATAAATAGAAATATTTATTTATATTAAGTTCATTATTAATTCTTCTATTTCTCTCCTAATTAAATAAACAAAATTAAATACTTTGTTTTATTTAATTAATTATCATTTTATCATATTATTTTCTCTCTTAATTAAATAAACAAAATTAAATACTTTGTTTTATTTAATTATTATCATTAATATTTCTTCTATACTTTATCTATTAATTTTATCTTAAATTAAATACACAGCTTAAATAATTTGTGTTATTTAATTACCTCATCACATTTCTTCTTAAATTAAATAAAGATATTTTAATAATCTTTTATTTAATTATCATTTTCCTTTTATTTTAATTTAATAAACAAACCCTATAGTTTGATTTATTAAATTATTTATTCCTCTTTTGCTAAAATTAAATAAATCAAAAATATTTAATTTTATGCATAAATCATTTACACTATTCACTCACCAATAAAATTAGATTTTTTAAAATCTAATTAATGCAACTTCCATTCACGGGAAGAGCTTCGGGGACAAACTTGCAGAAGTCCTCTCAATCTTCTTCCATCAATCCTCCCTCTCTTCTTTCCTGGTGTTTTCATGGGGAGGAACAATCCTCCATGATCAGCTCCATCTTCTCATCCCATGCCTTTCAATTCTCCAGATTGAATCACAGCCCCTTATCCCATATCCCTGTGCAAATGTGCTGTCGTGAAAGCTATAAATACAGCTCTTTGGCTACAGGAAATGGATCCCAACTTATGCAATCTTACTCTACAGGTTTTCCAAGCATCCAAGCATCCAAGCAATCAAGCATTCAAACATTCATCCAGCATCCATCAAGCAGCAATCAAGCATCCAGCATTTGCAGTCATGGCTGCCATTACAATAGATTTGCATATTTAATCACATAGGAATAGAATTAGTTCATTTCTCATTCTCTAAATGTCATTTCAATAGTTTAATTAGCTTCTAAATCTGAGAGCAAAGTAAATTAGAGAGATCCTTTAGAGATAGAGAGCAATAGGATAGATTTCTGAAGCTTTTTAGTTTAAATTAGTTTAAATTCTTTAAATCTTAGATGCAATGTCCTATTTAGAAGTGTAGAAGCATGTTTAATGTGTTTATCCCATTCTTCCACTTACAACTCATGCTCTTGCAACAATCTCCTACACATACAGTTGAGACCAATGACAACACCAAAGCTTGTTGACATCAATGATGAAACCAACTGCACATACTTGCAACAAAACCCACCTAGAAAAACCAATGCCTCTCTTAGTGGACATTCCACAAACATAGTAAAAATAAATTAAAACATCCCACAACCTTCACATGGGAGCCCAACCCACAACCATTCAAAAAAATTCATACCCAAGTACACCATTACTCAATAACATCTATGACGGATCAAACCCAAAACATGCAAACATGGGTACCCAACTTTGGATAGCATGCAAATGGCATATGTCAACAAGCACAAAAATGCAAATTTGGGTGGTGGTCTCTACCTAGATAGTGGATTCCTAGATATAATATCCTCTTGAGATATGCTTTGTAACTACCATCGAACATGCATCCATCTCTATGAATGTAATTATAAATTTTCATAAAAATAAGTATTAAATAATTTTTCTCATGTCCCTGAGAGCATGTTCCAATGAACATGGAGACACATGAAAACAACTTAGGAATGCAAGGTTAATGTCACCTATCCTAACACCCAGTGCTAGAATTCTACCATGTCATCAATATCACTTTTGGAACTAAAATTTTCTATGAATATCTCTCCTTCAAAATAGGGTTCTCTATGCCATTATTTCCTAGATATTTGACCAATTCTATATAATATTTTCTCTTCCATCTTCATTATCATTTTCATCTTCATAGTGCATTTATTCCACATGTACACCTTTCATACCTTTATTTAATGGCATGTGTGGTACTCTTTCATTCCCATGTATTATTTTTTCCTTATCTACATCAAATATTTTATTTATATCCACAAACCATTTAATATCCAAGATGATGTTGAAGTCTTATTGGAATCATTTATACATATTTATAACTTCAAAGTCAAATTTTATTTGTATGCCCATGAAATCTACTTTTATATTTCTCCAAGTTATTATGGTCAATATAGGGCTTCTATCTATTAATGTAATATTATAGGGTATTTCATGCAATAGTGATTTTCCAAGTGCCTCCCATATCTCTTTAGTAAAAATATTTATATTTGCTTCTACATCCATTGAAGCTTTTCTAACCATTTTATTATTTACTTGTACACCCATTAAAACTAATTTATTTTTCCACTTCTTTTGAGTTTTCATCAAGGATCAAATTTGAGGTCTCTTTTGCCCTATACCATTTTTATTCCACTCTTTGGAAAATCACTTAAATTTTTCATGTAAATTTTCTTCTTCTATTAAGTTGGTCATCTCCTTCAAATTTTGGGCTTCATTTTTTAAGAAATGTCCTCTCTTATTTTCTTCTTATTTTTTTAATAATTATTTTATTAACTTATTGGGTTTTCTAACCACTATGTCATGGTCTTCTTTATTGGTGTATTGACTTCTTAATTTTCATCTACTTCTTGTATCTACTTATTTTTATTTGTATATCTCTCTACAAGTTATTATTGTAGCTTTGTTCTCTTTTTTCTTAAATTTCTCAATAGTTTTTTCCCTAACCGTTTTCCAATACTTCTTCCATCATAAACGATTTTCCTATTTTATATTTGAATTCTATATCCATTTTCTTACATCTACTAACATTATGTCATCTCTAAACTCAAACCCTATGTTGAGTCCAAGGGGGAAGGATAATGTAAAGAAAAACAACTAATGGATGTTCACTATTATGATATGAGCTCATAATCCAATGAGGATGAGGATGATGAGGAGTGGAGGGAGGAGGATGAGGGTGATTACTAAGTAGAAGTGCTCTTTGCACTTCCTTTGATGGAGAGGACCAAAAGAAAAGAAAGGAAGCCGGAAAGAAAACTTTGAAGAAGAAAGCAAAGAAGGTTATCTCTTGGTTGGAGGAGTCTCAAACTAGGGAGGAGGAGGAAGTTGTCAAATTAAAAATAAATGGTAAACAAATCTCAAAGCCTCATGGGAAAGCATCTAGCAAAGGCAAGGAGAAAGTGGGAGAAAAAATGGCCACAAGAATCCAGCCCCCGAGGATAGGCTCTACCAAAGATAAGATTGATGAGTAGCTAACACCCCTCCTCTGTCTAAATATTTTTCTTATCTTTGTGCTAATAAAGAGGAGATCTATGACATCCTTGAGCTTTCTAGGGAAGGATTTGCTAACCAATTTAAATTGCTTTAATGGCTCTTTTTAGATATTAATAAAACCAATGTCAAATTATGTGGTCTACAAGAGAAAATCACTAATGAGGAGAGAGACCAGTCTAGCATTATGAAGAGGGGGTTGCATAATAGGTTGGATGATGTTGAGGAATCAATTTTTTTTTGAAAATGCATTATGAGAGTCATATGAATGATTTGTAAAATAAAATCTAGGGGATTGATACTAATATGGAGAGTATCCTAAAGATAAGTGATTGTTCCATTAAAAATAGTGCTAAGGGGATAACAATCCTCATGAAGAAGCTCAAAGAGCTAAAGGAGGAGTAGATTACTAATGGGACCCTAGTGGCTAGCAGAAAGAAAGAACAAGTTATCAAAATAAACAAGCATCAGATGATTCGAAGGGGCCAAGTTCAAGAACAAGGGGAAGGAAAAAGAAATATTTTGAGGAGGAAAAGAATGAACTACTGAACTTGGTCAACTTTCATCAAAATTTATTGTTGTCATAATAGTGGTTTACAATTCTTGAGAGGAATGAATTTTAGCCGAAATCACATATTGTTAGAAAATATAATGATTTAAGCCTTAAAAAGTTCCATTTTAAGGATTCCAATTGAAGAAGGTTTGATCAAATTACCTTAGATCAAACCCCCCTGGATAGAACATCGCTAGTTTTAAACCATACCTATAAATGCGTCTCCTTTACACCTATCAAAATGTTGATAAAAAATCACTTTTGATTTAGCTTTTGGGGGATCAAATGAATTCATTTAAAATTTATTACAAATGATTATGGTATTCCTCAGAACAATCTATCCAATGAATATAATTTTAATATGTTTTGGTTTTGTTATGTATTTGTTTTTTAAGTTTTATTAAACATAGGTTTTTCATCGAAAATGAATTTCTTTGTTCTTCACATGTGGAAAAATATAAGATTATCAAAAAAATTGAAAAATATGGTGCACCAGATATTGAAGTCCTTGATCCAACAAAAAATAAAATAAAATTTTGACATATACAAAAAAAGTTACGCGTTATCTGATTGTCGAATTGTAATTAGTTTGACTTTGAAACTTGATTAAGGAGAAAATATTCAATAAAACTATCTAACAAATTGGAGACTGATTAGAATCTATTTAGAATCTTCATCTGGTGAAAGGAAGAATGTTTCGAAAAATTTATTCCAAAAATTTTGAAAAAAATATTTTAATCTACAGACAAAATTTGATGAGACTCTAGTTTGCACCATCTTCAAATTCCTCACAGTTTAGCCGCTATAGGTGCCCGAATGTGAAGATTCAGTTAAAAATAATAATTTCAGTGTCTAGTTTGGCCAAAAATTGTAAACCACTATTATGGGATCACCTCGTTAGAGGTTGTTGATACTCTGAAAAATATGAAATAGTCTTTGTTGTTGTTTGTTTTTCTTTTTCTTGGTTGTTAGTTGGCTACTCATTGGATGTGTTTCTTTTTTCTTTGTATTTTTTTACTTGTATAGAGTTTTGAGTCCCTTCAAAACCTATTTTTCCTATTAATCAAAAAAATTATGTCATCTCTTTGGTATTTTTAATAATATTTTACACAATGTTTCAAGTTTAGACCTGATAACTACTTTCTTCTCATTTTAGGTATTGATCTCTTCTTATTGAATAATGTGTCCTTAGGGAAATTGAATGTGTTGTGTTAATTGTCACCACAAAATGTATAACTTAGTTTTTCTTCTTTCTTCCTACTCCTATATTCAATGGCATAGTGTCCTCACTTTCCAAAATAGTGGCAGTTTTCTCTCTAACTTCTTCCTCTTCCTTGGCCACATCTATAATTGTTGCAATAGCCTCCTCTACCACACCCTTGAGAGAAATAATTATTAATATCTTTTATAATTCTCCTCACTTTTTATCAATGGTACTACATGGTTTATATTGTTGATTTGTCTTTGGTTTTTCTTTCATAATCATTTCTAATAGCCATGTTTTGAATAACTATTTACTACTCCTACAACCAATCCTTGTGCTTTATCCATGCTTTTGTTAGTAACAGATTCTCCTCTATTAATTCCTTGAACCAATGGTTCATATTATTTTTCAAATAACATGGGACAAACATCTATTTCATGTTTATCCCATTGTCGGCATATACCACAATCAATACTCACTATTATTCTAGGGGTTTTTCTAAATTCTACCTCCAATGTGAATTCTTTATTTGTGCATTCTATCACTAGGCATCCATTTCTAATATTTCATTATCTATTAGAATTTTTACACCATATGTTGGGCCTTTTCTTAAGGAAGAAATCTTCCAAAACTTCTTGTTTTAAATTTCTTTTCTAACTCTAGTTCTTATTTATTTATTTCTTCACTGCCACAAGATTCATTTCTCTAAGATTGTGCTCCCATTATGGTTGTAAACTCTACTAATTCCTTATATGTAGTTAAAATTCTCCCATATTTCATAGATTGAATATGTATTTTTAACCCAAATACAAACCATTATATCATTCATTTCTCTATCAATGGTTCCTAAAATGTTTTAACCTCACTTTTAAAAATCCAGTTGTATTATTTCACTAACTCATTATTTCCTTGTTTTGTTTCCCTCATTTTTATAGCACTTTCAATTGGGTCATAAATTGAGTAAAAATTTGTTAAAAATAGTTCACTTATCTCTTCCCACTTTTTTCATGTTTTGGGCACACCTTAACATACCACTTTAAAGCTTCAACTCTAAGTATTTCTACAAATTCATATAACCCAATATAACCATCATCAATGTCATCTCTACTTCAATGAGACTCCAAGATGAATATATGTGTACTTGCATATTTGGTATATTTTCTAAACACGAGGAGCTTAATCCAATTTGCATTCATACTTATAGAAGTTGAAGGTGTTTTCTATTTGTCTTTTTGTAGTTTAGATCTTTTATTTCCTCCTAATTTATTGTTTTTCTTAGATCTCTCTATTTCTTTTCTTTAGGTCTCATCTTTCTAGTTATATTATTTCTCTAGGTAGCTAACTTCCTTTCTTTTGTACCTTTATCTCTAGCAGCTACAATAGCAAAGAATTCACTACCCATTTCTTCCTCAAGATCTTTCACACAATCTTCTTGACCTCACTTATTCTAGCCTAAGTAAGGATTCAATACATATATTTTCTTTAGATAATTTTCTTGATGTATTTGGAATGATAGGTGACTCTTGGTTTGAGCAAGTCACCTCTTCAAGTGGTCATTTCATTGTGGGAGATGTAAATTTTGATGTTTTTTTGTTAGTTAATCGTGTGCAAACCCCAATCCTAGTTCCTACAAAACAACATGAATAAACAAGCTAAACAAGAGATTGCAAGCTAAAACAAGGATTCCCCATGAAATCCATTTACAAACTTCAAATTAGGAAAGAAAATGATGAAGAACACAATAAAATAAGAAAACATAGATTCAATCCTGATTAAAGTAGCAAACACATGATCCCATGGGGGAATTGGTGCCAATTTGATGTGAAAATTCACCCTTTCCCAATTCCTAAGATGCAAGTTTGATATGTTGATGGAGATTGATCCACTTTGATGGTGAAGAATGAAAGCTCCAAGCCAAAATCTGCAAAAAACCTAGCTAAGAACTCAAGGTTGATGGATGGAAATAGCTAAATATTTTAGCATAATAACTTTGCATAATTTGTGGATGATGAAATGAGGATATGATCTCTTTATTTATAGAATGCCAAGATGGATGAATGTCCAAATTTGAGCAATGTGGGACTAACATTCATCCAATGGCATGATGCCACTTTAGAGATTTAATCAAATAAAATTAATTGTTTAGTTAAAGAGGGATAATTAGATTAGATGGATTGATTTAATTAACAAAGAAATTGACTTAATTAGATAAAATGATTTATTCAATTAAGAAAGGAATATTGATGAATTTAATTAGATAAGGAGATTTGATTAAATGGTTAGGCCGAGGGATGATTCAGGAAGAAATGATGTTAGTAGGTCGGGATCAAGTGCACAATGTCAATCAGTATATTTTACGTGTCTACATTTTTCCCCTCTTTGAAGCAATGCACTTGTTGCATTGGTTCAAAGAATAAACAATCTCGATCAAAGCCAAAATTTTCAATATTTAAAAACTTGCCCCACTACTGCATGGTAAGAGAAAACATGCCATTATAATGCCCCCTCGAGAGATTGGACGAAAATTTCAATTTTTGGGTGATCTCGAAAAAAAAGAGGACAAAGTACCCGATAGGTCCAAAAGGGCTCCAGGAGGCTAAAAATGTGTCTAAATACAATAAAACGATGAAAAACAAGCTTCAACTGAATGAAAACAAGTTTGGGGGCCCAAAACCCTAGCAGGTCAGCCAATCAGGGTGAGAAAACCCTAATTTTTAGGCTTAAAAGGGGCTCGAGGGGTCACTTTCAAGTCACTTTCAAACACCTCCAATAGTAATCTCAAGATTTGAGCTCAGACCTCCTGACAATATGGCACAACAGTAGCTTCCTCTACACATTTCAGATTGAGTTCGGACGTACCAATGACCACCTGACATCGGGGCACCGGTAAGTGGTCCTTACCTGAGTTTTGTTTTCATTTATTGCTTCAGTTAATGCCTTTAAAGGGTCAGTCTATCTGCAGCGGCGCTATATAGTGCCACTCAGAAGTCAAACTGTGTCGCTCAGTGCTAAATAGTGTCACGGCGGTGCAGTTTGAAGTTTAAAAACTCTGATGCTGAGCTCGGGGCCGGCAAAGGGATTTGCAAAGTATGACGTGGTGGTGTGATTTTGTCCAAATTGTGTCGCTGGGTGATAAAGTGCACCGCGGCAGTGCGATTTTTCTTTTTTAGGGACTAGCATTGGAGTTTGATTAGAAATCAAACTGCGATGCCATCATGAGTTGTACCACTGGAGAATTTTTTTGGACGATTGATGAAGAATTTTTTCAAAAAATTTAACATGGTGACCTTCCTTGATGCAGGACGCAGTGAGGGAGCTCTACTCCTAAGAGCATAGGTCGTAGAACCTAGCCGGCTACTTGCAGGACTTGAGCGACAGGGACTAGGATCAACACTAGATTGTGGGGTTGTGCCATATTGCATATGCAGTACCCATTCATACTCACCTAGGGATACTGTCAGCGCTAGTCGAGAGGTGGCACAACAAGATGTCTTCGTTTCACCTTCCCACTAGTGAGGCCACCGTCACTCTAGAGGATGTTTGGCGTTTTTTGTGATTTCCCATTCACAGTCGTCGAGCGATTTTTGACATGGACAAGGGGTGTGAGGTCTACTTTAGAGTCCTTTCCACTAACGAGATTGTGTTTTGTGAGGAGCAGATAGAGCTCGAGCAGCACAGGATCCTAGCACCTCCCTACCGTTCGGTGATTGCAGCCATTATTTTGGGCCTTGGTACCCCTGACAGATGAGGGCGATACTTCAGTCTCAACTAGGGGTATTGCTAGGAGCGAATGGTGTGAGATATACCAATTCATTTTTCTCAGGGGCCTGTTCTTCTGGCTTCACTTTACGGAGACCTCCATGAGTACGTCTACATGGATGGAAAAGCACTGGGAGCAGGGGTGACCCTACTTCATGTTTGGGCATGGGAGCACATTGTTGTGCTTCGGTCACACGTTGTTTTAGTTCTGGTGATACTAGATGATCCCCCTGTGTGTTAATACAGAGGTGGTGTGTCTTTTACACACACCGATGAGCACAGGATCCCTTACTGGAGGCGAGCCTGGATGAGATGCAAGTTTTTACCTGGTGACCCTACCTTGGTCGGCTCAGATGGGCCGACGATACCGATCAAATGTTCTACTGCCACCAGGACTGTTTTATGCAGGGGCGGGAGCACACTATGCTTGAGAGGTACCTGTCTGGGCACATGCAGCGTCAGTTCAGGGAGTCGCAGGATCAGCTAGATGATGACTATGTAGTCGTCTTCACCCACACCATGACATAGGTTTCATGGGGGTGATACATTCCTGCTTCGGAGGCGGTCAACAGTTTCTGACAGTTGGTGGCCTAACCATGGGCCTATGATCAGGGGCTAGCAGATCCAAGCACTACAGGCCTATAGGGATTGGTTTTGGCCTCCTCTTCGGTTGACGATTCCGGGTGCAGTTCCAGATCTGCAGAGAGTCAGAGGCAAAGGGGGAGGACAAGGACAGAGAGCTAAGATTCGATAGGACCTACCATTTGTGCCTCTAGTCCAACTGGATTAGGCAAACGTGCACATGCAAGACCAACAGCAGGTGCCACCAATTCCACCACCACAAGCTGAGGGTGAGGATCAACCTCATGTGTAACCATGGGTATAGCCAACAAGATAGGAAGATGCTCGAGATGCACTGATTGTGCAGCTGCAGGCCTAGGTCCAGGCTGTGACAACTGAGAGAGAGCAACTCAGAGCTGAGAGAGATCAGGTTGTACAGCAGAGACAGGTTGCAGAGTTATAGGCAGCCACAAAGCTAGGCAAGAGATAGCAGCTAGAGAGCATGGCAACCTCCTCCTCCCAAGGTACTGTGTTAGTTCAATCCTATAGGGATGTCGTCTGAGAGGTAGAGTATTATCAGTGGTTTTATCATGAGTTCGTACCCAGAGCAAAGCAGGTCCCAGAGTATTCAGAGCGGGCCAACCACAGACCAACAGAGGGTCACGGTGATAGGGGTGAGGGCAACATTCACAGGGACTGAGCTTGATCGAGATGTTATGATACTTTTTGTGCCTTATGGGCTCATTTTTTATAGCCCAATGGGCCTTTTGTACCGATTGACATATATGTACAGTGATCTGATTTATTCTTTGTACTATGACAATTTCATTATTGATATATATATATATGAATTGATGATGATTTTGATGTGATGCAATGTGTTCTCTTTATTTATGCATGTATGGTTCTAATACTTCTATATGTTATGGATGCATTTATTTTTAATGATGTATGCATTATGATTATGACTAATAGATCTATATTATGTTGCCTTATGATATACAGATGTATTTATGTGATGTGCAATGATGTTGTCTATATGATGATCAATTTATGTTGATGCAAATGGGATAATCTAATATGTGATATGGATTGTAATATGTAAAATTATATGATCTATGGTGTACCTATGAAACAATATGTGACTCACGTTTATGGATGCATATATGCTTTGTTTGTAATAAATTTTGTAAGTTTACGCTTATGTGGGATGATTTATGCAATGAATGATTTATGATGTTATTTATGAGATGATATGGATGATGTGATATGAATGTGATGGTCGTGATATGATGCAAATGAAATGGTGTAATGCAAAGGAGATGGTTTTATGAGATGCTTAGAATAACAAATGCTTTTATCCTAAACATATTAAATGATGATGTATGTGATGCATTTAATAGGATGTAATGATATGTTAATGTAAAGTGATATGATGTAATGATATGTTAATGCAAAGTGATATAATGTAATGATATGTTAATGCAAAATGATATGATGTAATGATATGTTAATATGAATGTATTGTGGTGAGATGATGTCATGATGCTATGCAAGTATGTATGCAAATGAATTATTTATAATGCTTAAATACATATTGTTTATGATTATACCATATGTGGTAATGGTGAAATGATTATGAAATGCTTATGCAAATGTTATGCGATGATTTTTGTGATAGATGTAATATGATGCAAAGAATGGATGCAATGTAATAAAATGGATGCACTTTTATAATACGGTGGAAATGTAATGCATATGTTTCGTATATGTTATGTTGATGCAATATGCTAATGATTTTTGGATGCAAGATTAATGATGATAGTGATGGTGATGGTGATGATCAACTGTAATAGTACCTTGTTAGTGTGGTTAGCAAGAAAAGAAGTCATTTCAACAAGACACAAGATGATGAAAATGCAAATGAGGATGATGATGATGATGATTACTTTCTGAGGAATTGGGATTTTCAAAAGGGCCAAATTTTCTTATGTTTGATAATGCACATGGTATGATGCATCAAGGTATAGGAAACGAGGATGGCATTGTACTTAGTGTGATGGACTTTGACTTGACAAGCAGATAGAAGTATTCTTGCTCACACCTGACATATGAAAACCTTGTTAGGATGCACTTCAGAAGTTTCAAACACCTCGGACTAAAACACGGAAAGGTAAACCTATCCATGCAATAGTCAACAAGTTGCCCTAGACCTCCTCCATACATACCTAACAAAGCAAGTATTCACTGAGGTTATATTGCAAGAACATCCAAGAAGCATAATAGACAAAAAGATAATGATTGTTGCCCCATTCCTATTTCTCTAAATCCTCTATTTTGGGCTATCATCGAGAAGTCCTTGGAATGAGCACAATAAGATAAGTCAAAAGATAAAGATAAAGTAAAAAAATAAGTTGATGTTCTTCAATACCACTAACCAAAGGAGGATGTGTTTTCTAAGGATAAGAACCAAAACTTATTGTCAAAAGATAATGCCCATTGTAGGAAGGATTCATCCTAGGACATGTTAGTGGATGGCAGCACGTCATTTCGTTTACCCAAGGCGTTCTAAAAGATGATTGATATGGGACCAATTCGGATGATGAGTTACCAATACAAAGAGATGACCAACTTGCTTATGTACTGTCTTAGACCTAAGACTTGACGTTTTTAGTTTTCACTTTCGACCTGTTAGGCTTGCTTCTAACTGTTTCACCAAAGGTTGAGGATGATGATCAGTTTATTATGAGTGATGTTATTGTGGGTCCACGCGAGATAAGGTGGATGGATTTTTTCAAATATTTGGATGTTTTTGATGTTTTACAATGTTTTGAGGCTGTTTTTGGTATTTTTTGGGATTTTCAAATGTTTTGATTTTCAATTTTCCATTTTTTTGAAATTTTCTAAGATTTTGACCAAGAGACTAACCTAAATACCTACCCTAGGGGCCTCGATGCCTACGTTATACACGCAGAGACCACGTAGTTCAACCGATGAGTTGACTGATTTACAAATGATGATATATATGATGAAATGTCAGTTTATTATGACAGACTCCTATAGGACTAACCTAAATGTCTTGGGGGATGATCAAAGATCAACCTTGCCTACATTCAAGCTCAGAGACGACGTAGTTTGACAAGACGACTCCGTTTTTGACCTTTTGACCAACTTTTTGACTTGTTTTTGGATTTTTTTATATGTTTTGAATGTTTTTAGATTTATTTTTATTTTTTGATTTTTTTAAGATTTTCTAATTTTCTAATGTTTTTGGATTTTTTGATTTTAGGACTTTAAGGATATACAAGAATCTAATATTATGAGAACATGCCCCCAACGTGATGCAATAGACTACTAGGACAAGTTGACCTTGAGGATGGGTTGAATAGGACTAGGAGGGATCATGATATGAACACAGGACCAAGCTATGGTGCAGATGCGAGTGGATGGAGATCTAGATATGATGGATGATGCAGAACAAGCCGTAAAGATCCTAGTGGATGGAACATGCTTATTTATGCAAGGTGCCTGTTTGCCAGGTTTTCACCAAGGTACTTGTCCAAAGTGCCACCAAAGTGGTTTTCACTAGAAGACAATTTTTTTCTTTACTATTTTTTGATCCTTTTTCTGATTTTTTTTTTTTATAATTTTTTTTTTACCAAGACACCTATTTGCCAAGTTTTTTTTTGAAGTAACCATTTTTTAGGACATTTTCTGATTTTTTGGATTTTTTTGGTTCTATACCTTGAAAGATTTAGGCATAAAAAAATTTGAGATGAGAGCTATTCATGGGCTCTTGCAAAGGTTCCCCTTCGGGTGTTGATAATTGATATGCCCCTGACTTATAACTTGTTGTGATGATGAATGGTCCCAGCCAATTAGGTTCAAATTTTCCTTTGCTACTTGGGTTTGGGACATTCTTCTAATTTTCTTTTAATACTAGTTCTCCGACTTGGAACGTCCTGCTTCTGATTTTCTTATTGTAGCTCTTTTTGAGTCTATTCTGATAGACTTGCAAATGATTCAAAGCATTTATACATCGCTCATTGAGTAGCTCCAACTCATTTAGTCTTGATACTCGATACTCTTCATTTGTGATGAGGTTCTATAGTGATATCCTAAGTGATAGGATCTCAATCTCAATGGGGAGTACTGCTTCTGATTCGTAGAGTAGGGAGAAAGGGGTGCTACCAGTGGGTGTGTAGATGTTGGTTCGATAGGCACAGAGGGTAGGATTAAGTTGTAAATGCCAATCACGACCTGCGTCATTGACTATTTTCTTGAGGATTTTTAGAATGATTTTGTTTGTAGCTTCTGCTTGGCCATTTCCTTGGGGATAGTATGGGGTGGAGAAGCGATGTTGGATTTTGAATTTTTTGCATAAGTCACAGACATCCTAATTCTTGAATGGTGTCCCATTATCTGAGATAATGGCTTGTGGAACACCATAGCGGAAAATGAAATAGTTCAGGATGAACTTTGAAATCTTCTTCCCAGTTATGTACATCATGGGTATGGCCTCCACCCACTTAGTAAAGTACTTCATGGTGGTTATGATGAATTTGTGGCCGTTAGATGAAGTGGGCGTGATTTTTCCAATGAGATCAAGTCCCCACTGTGAGAAGGGCCATAGTGTGATGATAGGATGGAGTTCTTGAGCTAGAGCATGGATGAGGTCCCCATGTTGTTGACATTGTAGACACCTTCTAGCATAGTCATGTGCTTCTCATTCCATTATGGGCCAATAATACCCCATCCTCAGTAATTTCTTAGCTATGGTCATTCCACTCGAGTGTGAACCACAGATACCGTTGTGTACTTCAGTTAGAGTGGTTAATGCCTCCTCAGCATTTAAGCAACATAGTAGAGTTCCTTCTATGCTTCTACAATATAGGGTATCACCTAGGATGACAAATCTGGATGCCTTTTTGACAAAGGTTCATTTTAGGTTTGATGGTAAGTCAGCAGGTATGACTCCTATATGAAGCTATGTGTAAATGTCATGATACCAAGGATCACTAGGACCAATGATTTCACACATATATTCTAATTCTGGTACCTCAAACGCAGGTACGAGAAGCTGCTCAATCAAGAATTCATATTTTGGAACGTTGTGGGGGATATCAAGCAAGGATCCAATGGTTGCCATGGTGTTTGTTGCTCTGTTGTTGGTTTTAGGAATCTACTTGAATGTTATTTCTATGAAATATTCTTTGAGAGTCTCCACTAATTTCTTGTATGGAGTGAGCTTGTCATCCTTGGTCTAGTATTCATCATTTACTTGATTTATGATCAATTGAGAGTGTTCATACACTTTGAGAGCCATGATGTTCCACTGCACTACTATTCTGAGACATATGCTCAAAGCCCCATATTCTATGATGTTATTAGTGTAGGGAAATACCAGTTTGTAGGACCTTGGTATGCAATCCCCTTGTGGGGTAATGAAGAAGACACCAGCTCCTAATCCATGTTGCATGTATGAGCCATTGAAGTATAGTTTCCAGTGGTTAGCTATGTTGAGATTGAAGATGGATTCATCTAGAAACTCTGAGATAAGAGGGTTCTCGGAATAGATTGGTGCTTCTGCCAATTGGTCTATGATGAATTGGCCCTTGATTGCTTTCCTCTCCACATATTCGATGTCATATTCTAATAATATCGTTACCCATTTTTCCATTCTTCCCGTGAGCATTGCTTTTGATAGTAGATACTTGAGAGGGTCAATTTTGGCAATGAGTTTTATTTTATGTGCCAACATGTAATGTCTGAATTTTTGTGATGCAAACACTACTATGAGGCTAGCTTTATCGATGAATGAATAGTTTAGCTCATGTCCAACCATTGTCCTACTAATGTAATATATAGCCATTTATGTTCCATTTTCATCATGCTGAGCTAAGAGGGCTCCAAGGGTTGTTGTTGTTGTTGACACGTATAGAATCAATGGCTTTCTTGGGATTGGTGGCATTAAAACTGGTGGTGTCAGTAGGTATTCCTTGATTTTGTTGAATTCCTCTTCACACTTGGCATCCCATGTGTATGCTACTCCATTATGGAGTAGGTGAGATTATGGGTTTTGTTTTTCTGCTATTTGTACTATGAATCGTCAGATGAATTGGAGTCTGCCTTGGAGACCTCTCAATTGTTTTAATGTTTTCGGTGCCTCCATCTTAAGAATTGCTTTTACTTTTGTTGGATCCACCCTGATGCCTCTCATTGACACTATATATCCTAGTAATTTTCCTGATTGTACACCGAAGACGCACTTCTTTGGGTTTAGTTTGACCTTGTACTCCTCTAGTCTGTCAAAGATGGCATTTAAGGTTGCTATGTGATCTATTCTCTTTCTTGACTTAGCTAGAATGTCATCAACATAGTCTTTGACTGTTTTATGAATCATATCATGGAATATTAATGTCATGGCCCATTGATATGTTACTCCTACATTCTTTAAGCCAAATGGCATCATATTCCAACAATAGGTCCTCCACAGACAAGTGAAAGTTGTCTTATGTTGGTCCTCCTTAGCTATTATGATCTGATTGTACCCTGAGAATCCATCTATTAGTGACAACATCTCATGCCCCACTGTCATGTCTATTATCATGTCAATGTTGGGAAGCAGGAAGTCATCTTTTCAACATGCCTTGTTCAAATCTCTGAAGACTGTGCAGATTCTGATATTTCTGTCGGGTTTTGAAACAAGTACCAAGTTTGACACCCATTCTGGATAATCAATTGGTTGGATGAACCCTGCATCCAATAGCTTTTTTAGCTCCATTTTGACTAATAGGGTGATCTGAGGGTGCATTTTTCAAAGCTTTTGTTTGATCGGCTTTGCTTTTGGATACATTGCTAAGTAATGAACCACGATCTCTAGATCAAGCCCTAGCATGTCAACATAACTCCATGCGAAGTTTATTTGTCTTTCCCTTAGGAATTCCGCTAGGAGCTCTTGCTCTTCTTATAGTAGTAATTCTATGTAGAATGTGATATGTGGGGTTGCCTCTATTCCTAGGTTGACCAGATTATATTTTTTAGCCAAGAATGTTGACTTTTATTGATGAATAGCTCTTAAAGGAAGATTGAATCCCCATCCTCGAGCACCTCAAAGAGGTTTTCACCATTGGATACATCCTTTCTTTTTACTTTTTTCTTGTCAGAGAGTGCCACAGTGTGGTTTTCACTCAAGGACTTGGATATTATTCTTAATTGCTCACTTTTGTGACTGAAGGATTCAATCGTTTCCCCATAATAGGCATGTGTGTCCAACTCGATTATAAACCCTACTTTATGATCCCCATTTGGAATGTTATCCCGCAGTCCCATGAATTCTGAGAGCACCTCATTGTTTTTGAATGTATCAAGAACTAGTGATCCTCATTGGTCGTAGTCGATGAGTTGGGGCTATACTAGGTGGATCTCATGATTTTTTTGATCTGGTTAAAAGGATAGGGTACTAATCATGCAAAGAGTGGTATCCTCAAATAGCCTGGGTAGATTGGTCATGGTATCCTCGTCATCACTACTATTATAAATGTCAGTTATAAAGTTATGTATGTCTCTACCTGCGGATATTGGTAGTCGTAGTTTTGTTGTTGTTGGCTGAGGAGGATTATTAACTGTTTTAATTGGAGGAATTCAGCCACATATGATTATACACGGAGGGGTACATCCAAGGCCAAGATTTGTTATTGGTTGTGTCTCCGGTATGGTAGGTATTATAAGCCCGTTGTCATTTTTTCCCAATCTTTGATTTCTACCATAGCCCATTGCGAGCATCATTTGCAAACCCTTGCTTTTGTCGTCCATTGGTAATTTAGGTGCTGGTATTTCATCTTGATATAACATGTGAGATGGATTTGCCTCACTAAATTCTCGCCCAATATCTCCCTATCTTGTGAATTCAGGATAGTTTTCAGGTGACATTTGGGATGTGGTAGCCTCATTTATTTGCGAGCATCCCCATGATCTAGGAGACTATGGTAATTTTGCTACCACAAAAGCATTATTAGGGATTTTTTAATTTCCACAATCGTTATCTTGGATAATGAGCTTGATTTCAGAGATGGTGGGAATGGTGGGAGTGGCGGGTGTCTCTATCGCAAAAGTGGATGCAAGAGTGGCAGGGTCGATGTATGGTGTGGATGGGCCCCCATCATTTTAGGGTACTTGGGGTATTTTGTAATACTTTGCTTCAAGATTTTTGAAATACAAGAAAGGTTGGAGATCTCCATGGATGGTAACTTCTTGTCTATTACGTGTAAATTTCACACATTGGTGAAAAGTTGATGCTACTGCTTTCATTGTATGGATCCATGGACATCCTAGGAGGATATTATATGGAAAGTTGAGGTCCAAGACCTGACAAGTGGTTTCCATGATGACAATCCCTACTTGAATAGGGAGTTTGATTGGGCCCTAAGACACTCTTTCTTGATCATCATATTCTCTTATCATGATACCCTTCCCTTTGTCGATAGAATCTTTTGATATTTTCAACTACTTGATGAAGCTGGGAGAACATATATTCAAACCTGCACCTCCATCCACCAAGACCTTTTTGATTTTTCTCTTATGTACTATGGCTTCCAAGTGAAGTGCACATTTGTGAGATGGTTGATCAGGGAAATCCTAGTCAAAGAATGTAAGGAGATTAGGTGTAATGATATTTTCGACCATAGCTTGGAATTGCTCTGCATCAAGGTCTGTGGAGATAGTGGACGAGGTCAATGCTTCTTCAAGGATTTTCCTATGGGAAGATGAGATTTTTAGCAACTCCATGATGGAGATTTGTGTCGGCGTTCTCTTAAGTTGATCTAGGACATTATAGCCATTAGGAATGGATCTAGATGTAGGGATTTTGTTTGGCTGGGATGATCCTGTGATGGTTACTTTTTTGCCTCTTGTAGTGACTCGACAATCTTTGGAATAGGCACCTTTGATAGTAATGACCATGGAATTTTCATTTAGGTAGGCGATGACTATTTCATACACATGATTTACGTTTGAGTGGGTTCCTTTCCCTTTATCATTTTTATTCCCTTTGTTTCCATGATTCGGCATCAGATTTATATATATCTTAAGATCTTGATTTCCTGTAGGTTTTTCCATGTTTATGATTATTTTATCAATGGGATCTTGGATGATGTTTTTCAGTCTCATGCAACTGTTTGCAGTATGGCCTTTGATTTTATGGAATTTGCAAAGTTGATTTTCATTATACCAAGGAGGTTTCACATCCAGTTCTTGGTAATTCTCAAATATAGGAGGCTTGATGAGTTTTTCTTCTATAAACTTTTTCATTATGTCCTCAAGTGGTTCCCCCAAAGTGGTGTATTTTCGCTTGGGATAACTCTTGTGTTGAGGTGGTCCTCTTTGCTCATTGAGATTATTGATTATTGGATTGTTGTTTGGTTGGTGTGTTGTGTGATGAATGTTTTGGTGTTGTGTTTGTATTTTTGGTGCAGATGTATGTTGGCGAGGAGCACTAATGACCACCTTGGCATCGACGACACCATCATTAGTAATTTTTTTGTTCCTTGCCCACATGTGAGGTTTATCATTGTAATTGGATGGTGGGAAGTTGTTTTGTTGTTCGAGGTATGATGTTGATTCCATGAGTTGAGTCATAAGGGCTCTTTCGATGCTGAGCACCTTGGGGATCAACTAATCGTATGTGGTGATGCCCTGAACCTTGAGATGAAATTCCAAGCGACCTTCAAGGTTGGCTACGATGGTGCAAACTTGTTGTTCTTCTAGCATGGTCCACTTGCTCTGATTGGCCTTGGATCACCATCGTTGTAGGAATGCAGTGAATGATTCACCCTTTCCTTGTTTTAGAGCTAAGAGTTCTTCTAGACTAACATCCATTGCAATGTTACATGCATAGTTTTTTATGAATGCATCTATAATTTCTTGGAATGTCCTAATGCCTAAAGGTAAGTGAGAGAACCATTCCATAGCGTGGCCTACCAAACTCCTAGGGAATAGCCGCATCAGATAAGTATCATCATATGTGACTTCCATGCAATGAACTTGGAATTCCCATCCCTCAATATTTGTCAAATTTAGAGATTTCAAATCCCTTGGGGAATGGTTTCATCACTAGGCTTCTATTGAATGGATATGGACACAAGTTGCTTGGTGTCTTCATGGTTTGCCCTAATTGAAGATCGAGCACTTGTTGTGAGATTAACCTTATTTGTGTTGTCACATAATTTTACAGTTAAGGGGGTGGGATGAAAGTGTTTTGGGGTGTTTCAATCATGGTTTGGATGGGTGGGTTGGTGTTGTTCAATGGTATTTGTATGTTCTACCGAGCTAGGTAGGCTTCCACCTATTCTTGTATGAACAATGCATGTTGTTGATCTTGTTGTTGCTACGCTAAGATTTGTGCTTGTTGTTGCACTTGTTGTTGTGCTTGTTGTTGTTCCAACAATGCTTTTTGTTGGGTTGCCAATTTGGCTGCTTCTTATTTCTCTTGATATTACTTTATTGCTTGTTGATATGTTTGCAATTGTGTTGCTTGCCTTTGTGCAAGAAGTTGTGCTTGTGCTTGTGCTTGCACTTGTTGTGCTTGATATTGGGAATTTTCCTAAGCTTGAGCTTGTGCTACTTGTTTTTGTAATAGACCTTGTGCTTGAGTAGCTTGGGCAGCTTGTTGTTGTTGTTGCAATAAATCTTGGGCTTGCTACGCTTGTAAGGAAGCTTGGGTTGCTTGTGCAACTTGTGAAACTTGAGTGGTTTTTTGAGCATCAAGTTGTACAATTTTTTGTTTTTTCACTTGTTGGTATCCCCTTTGAAAAGCAGCTTGCAATGCCGCAGTGTATTGACTTGATGTGTTGGAATTTGGTGGTGGTGGGGGTGGTGGTGGATTTGGAATAGCATTAGTGGTGAGCGATGATGTCATGTTGATGTTTTGAGTGATAGATGGTGGTATTGATGTGGTGGTTGGTCCTTGGGAGATCATGCTTTGCGATGTTAGGAGGGTGTTTGATGATACTGCAATTGCTTGTGCATTTGTTGTATGTTGTTGCGACAAGTTTTGAGTGTTTTGCATAATGCTTTGATTGATATTTGGGATATTGGTTTGATTGATACTTGGTAAAGGTGGAATCCCTAAGCCAAGGAGTGGTGTGGATGATAATGGCAATGGTGGAAGAGGTGGAAATGTGAGGGGTGTAAGCTCTTGCAAGAATGTTGTGGTGTCAAATGTGCCCCCTGGTCCGAACATATCTCCCTCTTCTTGCAAATTTGTGAGGAGAGGATTTTGAGGTGTTGCGCAAAAAAATGATGATGATGGATCATGATGGAAAGTGAGGGGAACATTCTTATGTAATGGGTTTTCGAGTATGTTTTGTTCCAAGGTGGTGTTTGCATCCAAGTTTTGATTATTAACAAGGGGGTGTGCTTGGATAGCATTGAGAAATGCATCTACCTTATTAACATTGGGTTGGGTTGGAGCAAAAGATGTCGTGATTTGCAGAATGTTTTGCATGATGTTTTGGGATTGGGGTGTAGATGAGATGGGAATGGTGGATGAAATGGGAGGAAATGTTGTCTCCACTACGGTACTCACATCAAAAAGGAAAAAGGAAGGTAATTTGGCCCCTTGTTTTGCTAGCTCAAGTGTGTAAAATGAAGGGTTAAGCCTCATCATGATGTTCATGATTCTATGGTTGTCCGGATTTTGGAGCATTTCAGTTATTTCTTCGTGAGACATCCCAAAGGTAAGATCTTCTCCTTAGGTTTCCTCTTGTAGATTTTGGGATGATGAAATGGTCAAAGGATTGCTTGATTCGGCAGGATTCATTTCAACATTTGTTTGACTAAGATCACTTGAAGCGGGTGTTTCTTTGTTGGCTTCCATACTCTTCTTGTTTTGAGATCTAGTTTGAACCATAAAACAAGGATCAATTTTCAAGAGTAGGAGAGATGAATCTCTTGATTCTTTGGATTGATCTTTACTTTATGTCCAAAGTAGAAAATTTTAGGATATCTTAAGGATTGAAAGGTGATATGATGATGTGAGGGATGGATGATGTGGATGTTATGGTTTTTTGATAAATCTTGTTGGGGGATGCTAGGCTCTTGGGACTTTTGGATATGTTTTGGATATTGATTTTGATTTGATTTTGGATTTGAAATTTGTCCTTGATTTTGATTTTGATTGCTTTTTATTTTGAACAAAAAGACCCTAAGATGTTGGATCATTATCTAAGGGATAGATTTTTTCAAAGGAGGATAATTTGAATATGTGCAGGGAGAAGGATGCATCTACCCACACCTATTCAAAACAAGATGATAGTTTCACTAAGCATACAAAGAAGGATTCATCCACATATACTAAGCTAAACAAGATGATTTTGATAAGTTTGACTAAGCATATGCAAAAGGATGTATCTACATATACCTAGCCAAAGGTGATTTTGATAAAGTTTTCAAGAATTTAGTCCCAAATATTTGATGATTTTGATTTTTCCAAAAGGCCTAGCCTTAAGGATGATTTCAAGATTTCTCCAAAAGGTGATGGTGAGATGATTTTTGTTTTGATGTTTGAAGGATGGATGAAAATATTTTGATTTTCTTTGATCCTAAGATGAACCTAAAAAAGACACTTTGTTTGCCTAGACCTAGGTATTGAAGAACATGCAAATGCTTCCTATAGACCTTTGTGACCAAGAAGTGATTTCTTTTGAACACACTTTTTTTTTTATTTTGAACCAATGACCTTTGTTTTGCAATTTTTGAGAATTGCAAGGCTTCAACACACATGAAAGTTCATTTTTATTAGCTTTTCTTAATGGTTTTATTTTACCAAAAACACTTTCTTTGATTAAGTTTTCAAACTAAGATGTCCAATATCTTAATTTCTTCAAGCCCCACAAGATATGTTATGTGGAAATTTGATGAACTCAAGGCAAGGGTTTACCTATTGTTTACTTAAGGAGACAAATCGAGATACAATCCATTGTTTAGAAAGCTCTAAGGATGTGAATCCCAAGGGCAGGAAATAACACATGGATTGAGTCAATGGTATTTGTCTCCAAAAAGGGTTTGAAATTTAGATGATGATGTTAAGTGTTTTTTTTCAAGATGTTTTCGATCAAGCAATGCATTTTGTAACCCAAGAATAAGTACAACCCTATGGATGTGTAAGACAATATTTGTTGGATTCCCACTTGGAAAAGTCCAGCTACGCTTATCTTTAGCGAATGGTTAGATGTTTGACCCACTGGCTCCCCTCCACGGCACTCACTTATACGGGGCATCCAAGCATCAACACCCATGAAACTCCCATGGCATGTTTTCTATTTCTACTAAAAGACTGTTAAAGTTTGGGGTGGCTTCAAAATGACCGTTCTTGCACCAACAAATAGATTAAAGGATTTTGGAAAATTCTAGCACATGGGTTTTAATAAGGATTTTCCGTTTGTGGAGATTGACCCATATGGCAAGAGTCCCCTTTCGAATCCATCTTGTCAGAATCAAATGTGTGATATTGGTGTTTACTCCAATACCCACATTTATATACCGGTTGGAAATAATCTTGGCTTCAGAGTCTTACCGGTTGAGTCGTTCCCTTGGGTGAGTACTTTTTCCCCAAGGCATGCCCTCTAGGATAAACAAAAGCAAGTGAAAACAATATTCGTAACTTGATCAATCTTTGTTGGAAACAAAGAGAGAGAATATACGCAATAATTCCCCCACTCACACTCACACAAGATGTTCAATTTTAAACCCACATCGAAGTGTGGAGGTGATTGCTTTATCTCACCCTAAATTCATGAAAAAGGCCTTTTCATTCTCAAGATCACTATAAAGCACGAGAGAAGTGCATACATCCTTTTTCAATTCCTTTAGTTTAAGTAAGCCTTCATGAAAAACACAGTTGCTCTTGTTCTTTTTAAATCCACAAAGCAAATGTGAGTTCTTTTTAAAACACCAAATGACAAATGAGAGATATTTTGTTCAATTTTTTTAACCAAAAGCAAACTCTAGTATATTGTGATCCTAATGTTCATTTTAGCCTTTTGTAAGAAATGAAAAGTTTCTTTTTAAACCCAAATGAAATTAGTGTCTTAAGGAAGAAGTGATAACAATTTCGTGAAAAAGTGTTAAGCAAACACTAAAGTGTTTAAAAATACTTTGATTTGATGAAACATACTCCTCATGTTTCAGCTTTCTTTGATTTTGATTTCCAACCTATAAGAGAGAAAACTAGTCAGATTCTAGAAAATATAGAGATTAAAAAGCAGAAAATAGAAGACAAATTAATCATTAATCACAAAGCTCGTGCTAAAATTTTATTTCCACTTTTTACTCCCTACCAGCGGCACAACTCGTGACTACATCGCAATTTGATTTCCAAGTGGTGCCCTTACAGCACCGCTTACTAGTCAGCATCACTCTGTGTTAGGATAGTGAGCTCAACCGCATCGCAATTTTTTCCCAGCGCAGTTTTTTACCCAGCGTCGCATTTCAATTTTTTTGAAAATTTCCTGCGAGTCAAATGGTCAAGCGGCGGAGTTAAAAATTCAAATTTTCTTGGTGAGATGAGTCCAATGTCACACTTTGAGTCTTCCGCGATGCTATATAGCTATTTTGAAGATACAGCGGTGCCAAAACAATGACATTGAGCTCCCAGAGTTGGAATTTCTTGTGTAAGCAAAAATGCAGAAATTTTAAGAAAGGATGATAAAGAATGATATCCAGCCCTCCTTCTAGCACCAAATGTGCCAACCCCAATCCTAGTACCTACAAAACAACATGAATAAACAAGTTAAACAAGATATTGCAAGCTAAAACAAGGATTCCCCATGAAATCCATTTACAAACTTCAAATTAGGAAAGAAAATGATGAAGAACACAATAAAAAAAAAGAAAATATAGATTCAATCCTAATTAAAGTAGCAAACACATGACCCATGGGGGAATTGGTGCCAATTTGATGTGAAAAATCACCCTTTCCCAATTCCTAAGATGCAAGCTTGATATGTTGATGGAGATTGATCCACTTTGATGGTGAAGAATGAGAGCTCCAAGCCAAAATTTGCAAAAAACCTAGCTAAGAACTCAAGATTGATGGATAGAAATGGCTAAATATTTTAGTATAATAACTTTACACAATTTGTGGATGATGAAATGAGGATATGATCTCTTTATTTATAGAATGCCAAGATGGATGAATGTCCAAATTTGAGCAACATGGGACTAACATTCATCCAATGGCATGATGCCACTTGTCAATCTATGAATGGATGAAGGATGTGCAAGATTTGGGGATTGTGCCAATAAATGCATATTTTTGAATTTCAAATTTGTTGAAATTACTTGTAAGAGGGAAGTGAAAATGCCATAAATTCCACTTGGCTCAAGGAAAAAGACACGTAAGATGAAGTTATTGCCTTGTTGGATGTACATGTTCACTTGGAATTTTTGAATTCAAATTGAGAGAATATTCCAAAAGATGCCTTGTGAGGAAAATGGAGATTTAATAAATGAATTAAATCTATTTTCATGTGCCACTTGCAAAATCTAAAGGATGGGACATGAGATGAGATTAAATTAATCAAGGGTTAATTAATTTAATAGGAGATGTTAGATGATGTGACTTTTTTGACTCAAATTTATGGATTTATTTCAATCAAATAAGGGAGGAATATGATGAGAGATTAATTAAATAAGGATTTTAATTTATTTAATTAAAAAAGATGGTGTTAGATTATGTCAAATAAGGTTTTAATTTATTTAATTTAATGGATAGACTTTAGAGATTTAATCAAATAAAATTAATTATTTAATTAAATAGGGATAATTAGATCAGATGGATTGATTTAATTAACAAAGAAATTGACTTAATTAGATAAAATGATTTATTCAATTAAGAAAGGAATATTGATGAATTTAATTAGATAAGGAGATTTGATTAAATGGTTAGGTCGAGGGATGATTCTGGAAGAAATGATGTTAGTAGGTCGGGATCAAGTGCACAATGTCAATCAGTATATTTTACATGTCTACAAATGGCATCTTGTTACATAATATAGGACTCTCATCGTTCTTCAATTGTGTCAATTTCTAAGTTATTGTGCATGTCCCTTATATTATCTTTTCCCACATTCTTTTCTCTTTCATAAATCCTCAAATATTTCATCTTCTCTCATTGTAAAGCACTTTTACTTAATATGTTATATAAATATTCTTCACTCAATTTTGGAGGTTTTATTTTTGAAATTGAGGTTTATAAACCCTCAAATTCTTTGTTAGTTGTGACCCTAATGTTTGAAAAATCTAGTTCAAAATATGGCTCTCAAATAAAAAATTTAAATGAAAAAGCAGCCCTATTTCGACACCTTGGCTAAGCACTATTATTTCTAAGAAATCCCTTAATTGACTCCTTAATTTCATCATAATTTTTTTATCTAATATGCTAATCTAGTGAAAATTTCATCTTTTTTAATATGGATAGTTAGTTGCTTCATTGATTTTTGTTATTGAGTGGCACATTAACTATCTTCCCCTCTAATGGCATATTCTCATAACTCTCAAAATTCTTAATGTTGTATGTAGCATCCCTCCTAGCATGCTTTATAAGGCTTCATTGGCCTTCTCCATCCTTGTACAATATATTTCATATCTTTGTTAGATATGTTTCAACCTTCTTTCTTCTTCTATATGCATTTCATGAACTATCTTAATTTCCTCAAGAACTTCTCATGATCTTTTTGGTTTCCTTTTGGCATATGTGTTTTTTATTTAGAATTACACTAATAATTTTATTCATCCCTAGTGGCTCCATCAGGTTTTCTTTTGTAGCCACATCTTTTCAAGACCCCCCCATTCCATTATCACCCCCTAGGTGCCTAACCCCTCTCATAGGATAATACCTAGTGTGTATCACCACACATCTCAATTTTTAAATAACTATCATTAATAGCCATTTCCTTGGTAGTATTCTTTATTTGTAAAAAAAAAAAACATTATTTGTGTAATTCTTTCCAACACTACAAATTGGGGTCTTGGTAACATAACCAAATATTGATGATAAAAGAGAGGCTTGAGGTCTAGATTATTTATGTTGAAGTTGGTGGTGCAATAATAAAGAAATAATAGCAATGAGATAGGTAACATATATATTAAAATAAAACCAAAGTCATACATATTCATATACATCATAGAATCAATCTACTCATGTATTCATGTTATATATTCCTTATACAATGTGCATTATGTACCTGTATAGGATTGAATTTGCACCCCTTGCGCAAATTCCCCTTTCACACACCCTCACCTTAGAAAATCAAATTTGAAGGCGAAATTCCACATCACCCAACTTCCTTCCTTCCACTTGGAATTTTTCCTTTGTGTCGATGAGAGAATATTTTTCAAGGTTGCACGCATGGTGTGTAGATGTCTACACGGTGTGTTGTCCTCCCTAATGGATTCCTGTGTCTGAAGTTGATAGAGGCTTTACACTCCTGATTGGGGATGAATTGTAACATCCCTCTTTGACCAACCGACCCCAAAAATGGCAGATTCTTCCCATCCCACCTTCAAAAACATCATTTCTCATCTCATTTCATTCTCTAAGAAACAGATTCACATTCTCTTAGCATTTTTTCCACTTCACTTCACTCTCAAGCAACATTCCAACACTTCATTATAGCAACATTTGAAGCTTCGTCAACTCCACATTGCAAGTGTGAAGCAAGTCATAGAAGTGTGGGTTTGGAGTCTTCTAAGACCTCCCTTCATCATATTTGTGGTTGTGGTGACCTTGCCAAGTCCATATTCTCCTCCATTGGCTAGTGAGCTTTTGGGTGGAGGTGGTAACATTTCACTCCTCTCCTTTGTGATTTGATAGAAATAGCATAATATTGTTTGTAGTGGTTTTGTTCTCTTCTTTCCTTTATCACATATTCTACTTCATTTCTTTCTAGTTGTCTATGGAGGTGGAAACTCCAAAATGGGGGTCTAACTGAGGTAGGCCACTATACAACCCCAACAATTTGGCCTCTTGCTTGTGTGTAGGTGAATGTACGTGTGAAGCTAGCTGGCGAACATGTGCTTTTTTGAGATTATCTTCATCACCCTAGCTTTCATTTACTTGCTTTATCATCTTTGTCCCTATTTCGCATTCTTTATCATTTTGTTTTCCCTGTCAAAACCAACTAGCTAGGTTGTTAGTTTTTAGGCAGTTTGTATTGTGTTTACTATTTTTTGACTATACAGATGCTAATGCGCCTGAGAGACACCAACATGCCACACTATCATCCTAGAATTGCACTGCCATCCTCATACAAAGAGTTGTCTAAGACATAGTACCGACTCCAAAAACCAACTCACCTAGCTTGAACCTAAGTTCAGGGTTTTTAGAGTGATAGAAGTACATTATAGTGCTCATCATTCTCAATCCTTATCCCAAGGCATCTTTTAGAGTGAGGTAAGTTATGGAATCCCTCTACTCTCGGCTCTCTGTGACCTAGAGACTTGACATGGTTGCCCCCCCTCTCTTGCATTTTTAGTGAACCCGATGTAAAGCAACGTCTACCCATTTGACAGTGTTGAGACTTTTCCCTTGTACCCTGTGATCCTTGTACCCCTAAGTATTGTGAAGGTTTATGAGCATCACAACCCAGTCCATGACCACTAGGTACATTGTTAGGAGAAGTGTGTGATACCTTCTAATAGAGAAGATGAAGGTCACTTTTCATTTCTCTAAAGGCCTTTTTGCTATATTTTTCATTGGTCTTTCTACCCAAGAGCAGTTTTCGAGGGGCAAGGTAGGATTCTTCGATGATACTGACCACGTCCCCACTCCTCCTGCATCTCCTACACCATCATTAGTAGACAAGCACAAAGGGGTTCACATTCCTTCAGAATATATCTCTACCCTTAGCAAAGGGTAAAATTTGGCTAGAGCTGCTAGGGTTATAAGCAAGATAAAGTATATGGTGGTAAAAGACCGAACAGGCATAGAACTCCTAGCTAGTCTCTCTAGTCTGACTAAATTGTGTGCCCTTCCAAAAAATGCTAACATTATACAAGGGGCCACTCTCAAAGAATATGAGAGATAGTTAGGAATTTTGGTGCCTCCCATGTCTATGTATATGGCAAATAGAATACCCTTAGGTTTCAATTTCACCCCTCCTGTCACCTCTAGTGGTAGAGCTTTTGGTGGGTTGAGTGGTGGGGGTGTTGGTAGTGGCAGTCGCTTTGGCAGTGGGGGTGGTGCTAGTGGAGGAGGTTCCAGTGGAGGCCATGGTGGTAGCTTTGGAAGTGAAGGTGGCTCCGATGGAGGCCCTATTGGTGGTGATGGCTCCAGCAATGGCTCCGATGACAACCACGTTGATGGTTCTGAATGTTGGAATCAAGCAACACTGAGAGGGGGGTGAATAAGTGTTGTGAAATTTTTAACTTTATTAATTTGATCCTTAAAGCACTTATAACATTCAACAAAAATAAAGATGCATGCAAAAAAGAAAAATAACCACAACACCATAACATAAGGATTTTTTACATGGAAACCCTATTAGGGGAAAAACCATGGTGGAGGTTAATCCATAATATGTTCTTATTATACTCAAAAGAAAAGTTTACAAAATGGGAATGCACTTGCATTTAGGCACACTGCCTAGATCTTATTGCTCAAAAACCAAAAGGCTTAGTGCCTTACAAAAGTTTTAGAATGCTTCCAAATATTTGAACTGAGAAAGTAGTGTCTAAAAATGCCTGATTACAGTTCCGGTTAGGCTCAACAATCAAATTCTGGACCTTATGACTGATTATGCTCTTCTGCTATGTTTTGCTTCAACTCGCAACAAAAATCCTTAATGCACAAGTGAAACTATGCATAATTGCTCTACTTCCCTTCTTACATTTGCAACATATAGCAACTCAGATCGAACATATATCAAAATGATATAATTGATCACTTATATATATCTGCTACTTAGGATTTAATCGCTTCATGTCGGCTTCAACAAAATAAGAAATATTGACAAACTGTCAGCTCAAATCATGCATAATATTCAATGTGCACCCACAAAAGTTGGCCACAACATAGTGAGGACCCAAAAAAAATGCTCGAACACAAAAACACTTAGACAATAACTCCTCAAGTATCGACGACACACTACATTCACCAAGTCGGCCTTCATACATTGATGAACAAAAAAATAGTCAATCATACCTTCTAACTTACAATCAAATTGATACGAGGAACCAAGATTTACAGATAACATAGATTATGAATTGAACAAACTTCCCTGAGATCCACAACACAAAATAATAACATAAAATTTTCATATGAATCGAATAACACAAATCTACTAGATGCTATGTTCTAGCTTAGCAAATAATCATTGATCTTTAATCTGTTTGCTGGTATGAGTAAATGACAATGTGCGGATCAACTTACTAACAAGGGTTTCCATCAATGACAACACGAGAAAACATATGCAGTGTCTCTTTCCAAAAATCTCCCCCTTTGGCATTGATGGCAACACTTAGTGAAAAAAGACTAAGTGTCGGATCAATACCAACATAAATACACTACCAACCAAAACTTCAAAAATATTTCCATCCACAGCTCAAAACTACAACTCCCCCTTAGATAAATATACATTTTTCACTGTTCTATTCTCCCCTTTTGACATCAATAGCAAAGAAGGGGAATCCACATACAAAACTTTTATAAACAAACAAAAGCTTCAAATTTCATATGTACAAACTTTTTCACAAACTTGAAGATATCTGCAAAATTTGTCCTTAACAGGTTCAAACTTATGTCCCAACCTTATTGAGACTCTCCAGAATAGTCATGTGACCACAAAATAAATAATATTGCATCTCTATATATTTAAGATTCACTGGATCACTGACCGCCATAGTATCTTGTGCTTCCTTCAAAGCATTCAACATAGTTTCCATCTTTGGACCAATTAGGCCTCTAAGTTCACAAGCTCTTTCCACAACTCTGTCATTATCATGCTTCAAGATCTTTATCTTATCAAGTAGGGCTATAACTTGACCTTCTTGCATTTCAAAAGAAATAATTAAAGGATCAAAAGCATCAGAAATAGCGGCTAACTCTTTCTCATGATCCTTAACCTTCTTTTCATTGTCCTTAGTAAGTTTTGACAAAGACAAACACGACTTATAAATATTTCCACCTTCAGATAGTGAATTTTGAACATTCTCCACACAGGTAGCTAATAGATGTTTATCATTAGCTATCATCCCTTTCAATCTACTAAACCTTTTTTCATCAAACTCCTTTTATACCTTGACCAAAGCTGACTTCTCAAGTGACTCAAAATGAGTACTTACTAAATTAATAAGCTTCGTCAGCTCACCAGAGGAAGAATCATATGGATCCTTAACATGAGTAGGCATGATCTTCTCCAGAATACTAGATGCAAGATTCAATGCTCACTGTCCTCAATGTGAGACTTCATAATTTCTTCCCTAGCCTTAGCTTGTGCAATTGATGTCAATTTCATTTTCTGAATTGGGGACATAGTAGAAAAATGAATAGGACCTTCTCCCAACTCAAGATCAAATTATTCTTGTTGTTCTTCCATAAATTTCTTTGTTTCCTCTGCAGTGTCTCTTTCTTTCACTAGAACTCCCTTAACTTTAACCTTATTTTCCTCAACCACTATTTTCTCAACCACATATTTTTGCTTGTCATTTGGAATTTCAACCTCTTCAACTAATATCTCCTTTTCTTCAACCGACACAATTTTAGGAGCTTCATTCTCCATAGGTACTTTTGTATCATGCACATCGAGAGGAATCTAAGTGTCCTCAACTATAACCTCTTCATTTACTGGACCAGATGAAATATCTTCCACATGCTCCCCTTTGGAGACAACATCAATTATGTTCTTTAATAAAAATTCCTTCAGAATTCTTTTAGTTTCTTTTGCAACCTCTTCAATCTTACCCATCATAAGCTTGTTTACTTTAGTTTTTCTCTTGAATTCTCTTTTTGCTTCTTTTAGGATTATCTTCATTTCCTCAATAGACATTACTGGACTTATATTTGCAAGAATTCATTCTCTCAACTGCTCTTGTTCAATTCTAGCATTAACTCTCCTCATCTCCAAAATTTCATACAATTCCTTAGGCAACTATGCCATTATCTCAAAAAGAGCCATATTGAAATTGTTCAAATACTGTATTGTAGCTTCCTCAAGAAATTTTTGACCAACAGTATCAAAGGTACCATACACTTCACATAGGGGCTTAAGATTTCCATCCTTAAGTATACCTCTTTCAACTTCTTTCAAACACATACTTGGTTTTCCAAGCTTCATCTTCTTCTTTTCTTTCTCCTCTTCACTAGAGGGCTTGTCCTTAGTGACCGTTTTTGTTGCTTGGGTGCCCATATTCTTTACTTCTCTAATTTCTTCATCAGATTCTATCTATTCATCTTCTAAAACAGTTGTATACACTATTGTGCTCTTATACTTCTTCCTCTTACCAGATGTCTTATCTTGAGATTTTACAGGGGCTGACTTCTTTGCATGATTGGATAGGGGTACAAAGCTCCTTTTTTATCTAGTTCAAGCAAAGGATTTTCTCAGACTAGCAGATTCAATTTTAGCAAGCTCTTTTTCTTTTTCATCTTTAGCTTTTTCTCTCTTCCTTCTAGATTCTCTTATAGCTTTTGCAAATATACCCATGCTCTCGGCAAACACTTCCATTTCTTTCCTTACTCTCTGAACTATCATTGGTTTCTTCAAGTACTCATGGACTTGCATATTCTTCTCTGCATATCTTTCAAACCTCTCTTCAGGCAGATCCAAAGGATAACTCAAAAAATGTTGTGCGTATAGATTCTCTCCTCAACTTCATAACCCATTGGCATAATCCAAATGGTTCTAGGTTTTGCAGCTTCCATCAAGCACTGATCAATGTCCACCATAAAATAGATTTTACCCTTATACTTCTCCACAATATAAGTTAGAATTCTTTCCTTGGCTTACATTACATTTTGAAAGTTCTTGAAATATCCCCAGATTGCAGTTTTCCTGTCTTGCTTATCACCAATTCCATGAAAGATGTCTCTAATCTGAATAGCAACAGACTTATCACTTTTCCAATGCACTTTTCCAACTCCCAGAACTTCATTCATGAAATAAAAGAACAAACACAACAACAAATTACCATATTTAAAGAAATTATTCTTTTCTTTTTTAACCTTGCCAAGATTCTCCACAAGTTGACTTCAAAGCAACTCACATAGGTCATACTCTGCATTCTCCTTTACCATCTGATATGTTGCATATATTTCTATATCAGATACAGAATTTTCTTGGCTGGAGTGATATATCTTGTAACCAATGAACATCAAGGAAAATTTCACACCAACATCAATGATATTATCAATTTTCATCGCCTTCTATCAAATATTAAACTAGTTGCATCAGTGACTACTTGATTCTTTACAAACTTCAAAATTGGCAATCCACCGAAGGAATTGAACATGAACTCTACTCAAGATATACTGGACCCATTCACTTTCATCAAACATGAGGAATTTCACAATCTACGTGAATTTCTTCTCCTCTAGGGTTTTGAATTCAGGACTAACACATAAATCCTCTCCAACAATGTGATTGGAATATGAAGTCAGCAATTGCAAGCTCCATAACTCCTTAATATTATCATGAATGTATGCCCTAATATCTTCAATATGCAAGATGTACGAAATAGACGAAAATGTACCTAAGGGCTCAGTCTCAATAGACTTGAAAGGATGCCACTTGAATTTTAGATGAGGTCTATCCTTGACTTCAACTACCAATGAAGTAGCCATTTTCACAAATTCACAAGTTTACAAGTTTTCCCGATAAATACCCTTTTACCGAATTAGAGTTTGATCTTCGAATTTCCTTCACACTTGAATCTTCCCAAATTTCACCAAAGTTTGCTTCAGAGCTCTTCAAACTTCTTCTTCAAAATGCAAAGTGACAAATGAAAGATAGAAATGACCTTTATTCATTCACACACCTAACCTTTTTGATGTAATAAATGTGTTTTACCTAACTCATCTGAATACCCTGCTTCCATACACTATGAAAGATAACTCTTTTGCAGACCTTCAATTCTGCATAAATACTCTCTCCAACTATTCAACAACACTTGTAGATCATCAATGCAATCACTATACTCATCCACATCCCAGTGTCAATTACCGCTAGGGGGTTTGAAGGATTTTCTTGACAACTCCCCCTAGGCTAGAGGCCTTAACCTAATTCCCGAAGGAATTACTAGAAGTTGATTCCAGTGTTGGATCATATCCTGCAACAGAGGGACTCTTCTTCACCCATGTCTTCTTCATCTGCTTCCTGATCTGATTTGTAGTGACTCTGCCTTTTCCTTTTTCCTCCTTCTGCATGTTTCTTCTTTGATTTACCAAACCGTTTCTATAAAATCTAGCAATATGACCAGTTTTTTTGCAATTGTAGCACACCCCATTTCTTTGTCCAATTAAGTTGTTCCACTGATTTTCTCTTGATCTACATTGGTTAGCAATATGGCCAAATCTATTGCATGTATAACATCTAACATATCTATAAAAAAAATTCATCACATTTTTGCATTCATTTGACTTATGACCATACTTGTTACTGTTATCTCCTAGAAATGCACCATCTACAAAGTTATGAAACTAAACTTTCTAGAGAAACATTGATCATTTCAAGGTTGAGGGTCACCTAAAGTTGAAATGAACCTCCAAATAAGGTCGGCTCCTAGTTGGTTACCACTCAAAACTACTAACTTGTGAGGGAAAGGGAAAGAGAGATATTTTAAAATGAAAATCTACTCCTAAGGGTGATGCATCAAAATATTAGCTTGACTTGCGAACAGATTAAACACATGAGTTTAAACAAAAGCAAAGTTTAACATACACATCCCAGTATTATGTGTTTCTTGCATAAATATTTTATAAGATGGTTTTAATGCCTATATCTGGAAGGAAATAAATTTTCACAATTAGAATCATATGCACTTTTACACAACTTATAACCTACAATATACACAATCTTTTGCAAAAGATGTTATTAGTGAGACAAAACCACAAGGAAAAAGATAATCTCACAAGTGGCTTGATCAATCAAACAAGTGCATGCAAAGAGATGAAGAACTGAGATGGTAAATCACTTAACTTCATTAATTTTCCAAGGTAACTTTTGTCATACAAGCCAAAATGAGTCACAAAAGTTGCAAGTCTAAGAAAGGATTTCCAAAATCACTAGCTCCCAAAATTGCATAAGAAGAACTACTTTCAAAAATGAGTCAAAAAATGATTAATTATCAAAACCTCTCCTTTCCAAAAGCCACCAAAAGAGGAACTAGAAAACAATTTGGGTTAGATATCCTTCAAAATCCAAAAACATAGGACCTTCATTCTCTCAAAAAGAGCCCATATTGAGTGAAAAAGTCATGTAAGACTTAATCAAACCATAACAACTCCTAAAAATGCTCAAAAGGAAAACAAAAAGCCAATATTCACTCAAAAACATATGTTGGTAAACTACAAATAACCTCCCTGCAAGCTCTCAAAAGGCATCAAAATGTCATAATGAAGGTATGAGCGTATGGATAAGATATCTCCCCTTTTGTATTAAATAAAAACAATAAGACTTTATGATTTATAATATCATCATAAAATCATATGTTTTACATTTAAAAGGTAAATGCAAAAATAATGTACATGTTCAACTATGAACAACCAATGAAAATGAGGACCAAGTCTTGATAGACTCTTATCAAGCTATGAAGAAATATCAAAAATGTGTAAAAGCATTAAAAAGTTCTAAGGTGTAAGACCTAAGTCTTAGCCCACGGGAGAATAAAACACCTTATGATATACTTATATTTTCGCTTAAAAGCATAGATGAAAATTCCCTGTTGGCATTCTAGGGTAAGAAACCCTAAAAACAAAACAATGCCCCTCATTTCATTTTGAAGAAGCTTCACAAAGAAGCCAAGTCTATTGTAGCCATGAGGAAAGCCCTAACTCAACTGTATGATTTTCTTGTGGATTCTGAAGCTTGCATCCATGGTATTAAATCTAACTTTGTTGCAGATCTAAAAATTTCTCTTTCATTTTGAAAAGCTTTTGAAAGCTTTTAGCCACCACCATACTATGAAACTTGAATTTTTGCTAGTTTCCTATTTCTGGCCGCCATGGAAAATAGATTTGTGAAGCCATGGGACGTATTTTCATTTTCTGACTTCACTCTAAGATGGCTCAAAACTTAACCTAGGTAAGTACCAACACATGAAATCTCTACATCTTTTTATGAAAAACTTGATTTTCCTTTACCATTTTTTGTATAATATATTCTATTCAAGCTTATTGATGGAAAAATGGTGAATGCATTCAATCCTCTCTATATGGAATCCATTGTTCATGCAAAATTATGAAGGTTCTATGCTTTGAACTTATGACTTCCATTATTTCAAAGACCCTCTGTTATGATATGCAATAGTGCTCTTTCACATTCTACAGAAATTTTAGAGTTCTTGTGTTGGTGGCCATAGCCATGCTATTGTAGATGCTCACATATTTCACACTTTTATTTTCAAAAATACTCAAACAACTTCTATGCATATTTCTTCCATGCTAGACTTTGAGGGTCTCCACCATATACGGAAAAAGTTTGAAGATTTAACATAATAGCCACGAGCTATGGCTTTTCTTGAAATCTCCTTTGCATTCTTGGAGGATTTAATTCAAGGTCCTTACATATCCTTTCCACTCCTGATGGTCGTGGATCAACCCTTCATCATGCCTTTGAATGTTCCATTGCCATTGTTTATGCCCTGCCTTTCTTTTCGGGAAAAGAATACAAAAAACCTCACTTCTCCGCCCCATTTCTTGCTTTATGTGTATGTTGATGTCTACTCTGATTGCTCTTTTGTTTGCATACCAGCATATCTATGCCTTGTATTTTGCTACCTCTAATATGCTTCTTCAGGTTGATTATTTCTTTGGCACTGTTGTAACTTGTAATAGTCCTTAATGACTATTCTTAATCTCCCATGCCATCCCTTCATGATGGCTTCTCATTCTTCATTATGCTCTTTAGAGTTTGATTCTTGGATTGTGGCTCCAAAACCTTAATGGAGGCTCTTATGTAACAGTACCTTGCTATATCTGACTGTATCCTTCTACAGGATTAATGGCCACTCTAGAAACTTTACCCATTATTGCTCATTGTATTTGTTCATGTGATGAATTGTTCCTGTAGCTTGTATTGCATAACTATCCTTCATATTTTTCCAATGGATATGATGTAGAGGAAACTCTTGAATTTGCATTGGCTTAACCATATGGTGAGGATAAGCAGCTAAGGTACCCATATGGAGATTATTTTCCACTTTCAAAGCTTGATATTCCCATGATCACACTTGAATCATTGCTCTCTATCTATTTTTTTGTACCTTCTTACTATCTTTGGAGATCTACAAGCCTAATCTTGATCATTTGGATTATGATTAACTACCTTCATTGTTGCCTATGATCTGTCATATGGTTCTTCCTTCATAGGCCTATCACTTGTGCCCCTACTCTTATTCCAATACATTGTAGCATTGTTTTGATGACTGTTATCCTTTCTAGTTGTGGCTTTCTTATGAATTTTTGAAAAGGTATTATAATTGTGTATCTTTACCTATTAATTCAAACCCTTACTATGACTGTTACATGATGACTCTGCCTTATATGACTTTTAGGTGGTCCTTCATGTGAATTTTTGACAGAATGAAAATAGTTTGCACTGCTTTTCTTTTCCAAAAGACTGAAATTTTTGAATGAACATGTTTTCCTATGATCTCTCCATTATTTATTGTACATTCCTTATGATGATTTCTTTCAGTAAGAATAATGTTTAAACATGACAGCAATAAACAATGTGAAACTTGTTGAAAATGAAGCATTTTGTGTATGCTTGTTCACTATCATTTCATGATCCTGCTGATATGATGACTTTTAAGATTGAATTTCCCTCTTAAATAAGCTTGAATGAATTCATTATTTGATATATTAGCATGTCGGGCTCAACCCTTGTGGGAGCCTCGTTTTAACCCACATGCTGGAACTTGATGAAACAAAACAGCAACATTAATTTTTCTTGTATCTGCACATGAAATAAACAATTAGAAAAAAGGAAAAATATGTATATGTCTCAAGGATTAATGGTTTCTTTTCTCTCTTTTCTATGAATATGACCAGTTTATAGCTCATTTAATGCTTGTAAAGGGAAATCTGTAAATTGGTGGGTGGATGTGTATGTAGTGTTAGAGACCATCATTGTTTAGATCTCTGCTCTAACCCATTGCAATTCTTTCAAATGTAGGACATGGAAACTGGGAGCTGCAGAGGACGCAAAACAACTTGGAGTTGAGGATCATGTAGGACAATAGACTTAGACCAGTCATCAGGCAATGACTGGCCTCTTCCTCTATATATGCATCTTTTATTCTTTCAATCCATTTGTGTATATATTGCATTTTATCTTCATTGGACAAGCTATATCTCACGGCTTGTGTGAGATAGATTTGAACTTTTGAATTAATAAAGATTTTTCTTTTAGTAATGTTTGTGTAAATCTTTTCAATATTGTATGCATTTGTAAAAACATAACAATCTATTACTAAAAGAATAATCCCTTTGATTTTTATGTTTGTACATTTGAATGCGATATAGGGAAGACTGATATGAAATGCACCTTATTTTTAGTTTCTAAACACTTAAAACTCACTCATTTTGACCAAAAATAAAAATGGGTAATAGTTACAATTAAACCACTGATCGGAGAATGATGGACCACTTGAATTCATCCTAATTTTGCATTGAGCCACCATATGACCAAACTGATTAGAAACATAACAGTTACCATTAAATCTTTGAGCATTAGGTTGCCTTACTGGATACCTTCCAGGTTGATTCATTAGATTTCCTTGTCTAAATATGCTTTGTCCAAATCCAGAACTTTCTCCTTTCTCATATCCAAGACCACACTTGTCACCATTAGTCCTCTGAATTTTAATTAGTTCATCAAGCTTGGCTAAGCTAATCTTGAACTTCTCCTTGAATTCATTTGCAGTAGCAAGTTCATTTCTGAGATCAACAATGTGCTTTTCAAGATCTTCCTCATTGTGTTTGGATTGCTCCAACTAAAGTTCCAACTGAATGAATCCATCGGTAATTTGGCTACATTCTTTAGATTTCTCTTTGAGGGATTGAGCAAGCTTCTCTTCATTCCTCTTCATGTCTTCAACCTCCTTGGTCATCCTCATCATAATAGATTATGTCTCATGCTTTAGGACTGCATTATATCTGGAAAAAAATTCACATTCTTTTGTCTTTTCCTTCAGGGCTTGACTCAGTTGTTCATCTATAATGTGTTTGCTATCTTCCTGCTTGATCTAATCACAAAGTTCCCTTCTCTTCTCCTTAGACTTGTTGATTTTTTATTTCAATGACTCGATGAATCTCTCAACATTCATGAGATTTTCTTATAATTCCTGGACTTCATTTTTTCCCTAATCAAGATCATGTAGGGCCACCATAAGTTGTTGTTTAAGACTACTTCAATCCATTGAAACACTTTCTAAGATCTTCCCCAAGATTTTAAACTTCTTCCAAGGAACTAAGCTCTGATACCAATTGTTGGAATTAAGCAACACTGATTCACCCCTCCTCTTAGTGTTGCTTGATTCCAACACCAAAGGTGGCTCTAGTAGTGGCTATGGATGGAGTCTCACTATACCTTTGTCATCCCAAGACCCTATTCTAAACACTCTTCTTCAAAATATGGGAAAGATGTAAATCCAGCTAGCGAGTCTCTCCCAAGCCTCTGCCCAACCTATCTTTTAGCGCTTCTTCCAACATAGCCCATTTTGAGTAGTGATCTTAAGTAATCCCTTCCCAAAAGGAATGGATATTCCCAAATTCAAAAAATATGGCAGAAAAGGGAACCCGTAAATGCATGTGTCTGCCTTTAATGCCCTATGGATAGACTTCTTCCATCACAATGCGTTGATGGAAAAATTATTCCCTCAATCTCTTAAGGATACAACACTTGAATGGTAATGTTCCTTACCAGATAACTCTATTTTATCATTTGATCAACTTGTAAATCAGTGTCTCTAATAGTTCCAAGCCAACATCAGACTGAAGATGACCATTTCGGATCTTGTCCAATGCAAACAAGGGGATAATGAGAATATTATTCATTTCATAGCGTGGTATCAAGCACTCTTCTCACAGATCTCATACCCGCTACCTGATTCGAACCTGCAGAAGGTATTCATAAGGAACTTGCAAAGACCTTGGCAAGAAAATTTTTCCCTTATGAAATACCTTCATCCGTGCATTTGTGCGTTGCACTATGAGAATATCAACAAATGGTAGTCTAGTTCAAGAGATCCTCCTCGCACTCTCTTTCAAAAGGAAAATACATTGTATCAATCTTAAGAAAAGGTAAAGTTGTCACAAATGTAGTAGCCACTATGAATGACAATGGCCTTAGATACAACAAAAAGTTCACAAAGTTAGCGAAATATTATTCTTCCATCTTACAGAGATTGCTAAAGGATAAAATCTTAACCCTGGAGAACCCTAAACCTCTCAAGGAACCTTACCCTAGTTGGTATGATGGGAATGCCTTTTTTCAATACCATCGAGTTAACAGACATGATACTAAACGTTGTATGCACCTACGTCATGAGATACAGGTTTGCATCGAGGACAGTACTATTCATCTTGATGGAAATAAATAAAATGCAAACAAATTGGTGGTGAAAGAGAGTAGTGAGTTGCAGATATACATAGTTCTATCATATTCTTCCAACTTAATTATCAATCCCTCTAATTCTACCACTTGGCCTGAGGCGTATGTTAACATGGTCACGGTTACTCCTATCATGCAGCCTACGACTAGATCATTGGACGTGACATTCACATTGCAGGATTGTCCCTTGAACAATAAGCCCTCTCCCCTCTACATTCCCACTCGCCTCAATGGCAACATTGTGACGAGGATCTTAGTTGACCTTGCAAGCCGAGTGAATTTCATTATAGAAGAGACATTGTGGCTTAATTCATTGCATAGGGAGAAATACAAAGAAACAAAATCTACCATCCATACGCATGATGGTCTTTCCCTCAAGCAGTATGGCTTGATAACTCTATCCATCCTAGTTGAGCCTAGGGCCATAGACATAGTCTTTGATGTTATTCCAAAGTTGGATTTGTTCAAGTTGAAGTTAGCATACCTTGGCTAGCTTCCATGAATGGAATTTCCTTTGTCATTCATAAGTGTTTGAAATTATCCCACGAAGTTGTTGTGCATGTGGTACATGAAAATAGATACCAATCATTTGTGTCTCGTGGGGGATACTCATTGGATCATTTTTGGCTAGCCCTAGTTGGTCCACTCCCCCCAAGAACGGACCTACTTTACAAGAACTATGTAAAGTATAAGACTGATGGAAAGGGATAGCCGAAATTGACCCTTCTAATATAGCAGCAACCAACTACCTCCTCTTCTCGAAAGGGAAAGGAGAAGCTCACCTATCCTTGGGATGCCTCTTCTGCTCCTCTTTCTAGAGAGGAATTTTGGATGTCTACCCCTAGATTCCACCTAGCGAGTCTGATGGTGACTACTTGGCGTAGACTCAAGATCAAGATATCAAATCTCCCTACCAAACCACCTGGACCTTGGTTCTACTTATATGAAAAGAGAAAGGGTCCCCATGGGGAATCCTCTATGTCTTGGCCTCTGCGACCTCCCACCACTTCTGCTCCCAAGGCAGTAAACAGGAAGAGGCCCACTGCCAAGGCACTAGAGTCGACTCCCCCCTTTGTTTCTCGATATGCTCCTCCTGCTCTCATTCAAGACCCTATCCCTCCGCCAGAAATGGCTATACTAGACACTCCTATGGCTGATCAGGAGTCTTTTGTCCCTTCATAGCTCCTGACCTCTAGCTCAAAGAGTCACAAAAACCACCTTGCACATGAGCACAAGCATCAGCGAAAGGCTCCTACAGCTGAGCAAGCCACTTCAAAAGAAGGAAGAGGAGACGAACAACCCTACTTCAAGGCATCTTTTTGTGTCCTCCTCTCTCCTCCCCTTTTCTTCCATTTAATCTAGTTCAGCCTCACTTTCAGCTCCTACTAAATGAGTGCTCCTAACCCCAAAAAGGTGTAGGTATTCATCACTCCTTCGATTGAACCACCCGCTCCCAGACATCCCAACATTCCCTAAACCTATGGACATGCTAAATACATTGATGGTGTCCATTGTGGTTTTCTCCTCCTCCACAACTCTTAACTCATCTGAGGGGAGTTCACATCCCCCTATGAAGCAGAGGGTAGAGGTTGGCCCTTACAACAATGGAGGGTGCTCCTCCAAAGAGTGGTTCTGTGCTAGCTTGTTCTATCTTAGTGATGGAACAAGTCACTGCTTCCCCTGATTTTGTCACTGCTCCCAAGTCACTTAGTGAACTAGGTAGTGAATCTTGAGCACAGCCCTCTCTGTCCATTGATGTATGACATGGCACTCCAGTAAAGTGCATGTTTAACTCTTTGGATGAAGTTTCAGCCTTGTCAGCAATCTTCGCAAAGTTGTTGACCATAGCTCCACAAGAGCCTAGCGGAGAAGACCTCGCAAGGCCTTCTTCCTTAGCCTTTAGTTACGGGAGGGTCGAAAGCTCCTCCCCTTAATATTCCACCACTATAGTCATCCTCCTTCCCCTTATAATGATCTAGATTGGGAAGAAGATGACCTCTTGGTCAATGAGTGTTAGGGGGAAGCCTCTTCTTTATCTTTAGATTATATGCTTGTTGTGATGTGTTCCCCCCATGCTTGTGCTATGTGTTCCTAGATGACCCTCGTCACCCTCATTAGTGCTTGGATACAGGAGTGATTTTTTGTCATATGAACCTTCTTCTATCTATATCATCATTCTTCCATGTTTGTGTTTGATTTTTAGGAAATTGGGGATGATGCAAATTTTTGGGGGCATTTAGACTTCCCTTCCATGTTGGCCCAATTTTTTATTTGTACTTCATTTTTCATGCATTCTTCCCGATCTGGTGGGGATTGATGATCTTTCACCTTCCACTGCAGTTACCTATTATTTATATAAGCATGAGCAGATCTAACCCCATGAAACCATATACCCCTATGTCATCTATTTATTTATCTTTCACTCTTTTCTTATCAATCTCTCTTATTTGCTTGAGTTGTCCCTCTCATATTTGACACTTTGATTTTCAAGAAATGCATTCATTTCTAATGAATCCTTTCTTGAGAATATTTGCAAACTTTTTTAAGAATTGCATTCTTGACTTGGACCCTCATAGAATGTGTTTCCTTCATCATGGGTTCACAAAGAAAGAGCTTGAGAACTTTCCTCCAAGGTGGGAGCAACTTTGTCCTTCCCCCCGTCAAGGGGAATTTTCTTCCTTTGGAATTCCTTGATGAAGTGCACATCTTTTGAAAGGATTCCTTGATGATGAATTGATCTAAGAAAAAACATCTATGCTATACTTCCAAACAACATGTCCTTTGAGTCAACCCCTCTTCACGTTGGGTTCTTGAGGGACCCCTTTGAAAGCCTTCCAATTTGTTGATGGTCTGTGTGATTGTCTGCTTGATTTCCTACGTGGCCACTTTGTTTTCAGACATGCTTTATCTGTGGGTAATCATGTCACTTTGTAGGTGCACCTATAAATTTTTTTTCTAATCTGACTCTACAAAGTCTCCATCTTTAATTTTCCTCCATGTGAGAGATCTTGAGGGATGCCTCCTTGCAGGTTTGTGGTCCTATGAGGCACTTACACCTCTGGGCTTCCTCCATGCAAGAGATCTTGGGGGTTGCTTCCCTGCAAGTCTATGATCCTGTAAGGCACTTACTTCATTGGGTTTCCCTCATGAGAGAGATCTTGGGGAACACCTCCTTATAGGTCTGCAATCCTATAAGGTGCTTACTTTGTGGGGCTTCCTTCATGTGAGAGATCTTGAGGGTTTCCTCCTTGCAGGTTTGTGGGCCTATGAGATGCTTTCATCCTACTGTATTTGTCCATCATTGGTCCAAAGACCTTTGATGTACTTTGTGCAACTTCATAGTTTTGTGGGGCTATGGGGTCTTTTTTACAAAACTCCTTAGGGAGAGTACCTGTGGATTCATTTTCATGTCCTACGCTATCGAGCTCACCAGATCATGGTCTGCATCCTCGACGGTTTAGGTATAAATTTCTAACCCTACTAACTCTTTGATCTACTTTACTGAATCACTCATCGGTACTCGTGCTCACTAAAGTGGGGGAAAAATGTATAGGAGTGAATTTTCACCCCTTATGAAATTCCCCTTTCACACACCCTCAACTTAGATAATCAAATCTGAAGGAAAAATTCCACATCACCCAACTGCCTTCCTTCCACTTGTTGGAAATTGAGGTGATTGTGTAGCTTAATACTTTGTAAAACTTTGTGAATTCTGATCTAAATATGTATTTTTTGTTACAGATTCATTGTGGATGATTATCTGGTTAGATTCATTTTACCATTTGTAGAATGAAGACAAAAGGATGTAGAAGAATTAGTTATAATATTAGAAGTTACATAGCATATATCGTGGAGAAACCCTTTTGGGAAAAAACTCCACTAAGAATCAATGTATTATTTAATCTCAGAATAAGTTGACAATAATTCCAATCCTTACTTGAGATGCTTCTTTTTCCTTCAACAAATCTTCTTCACAACCTACAATAAAAATTGATACTAACTCTCTTCAACTTGCTTGAGATAAATAGGCAATAATCAACCTTGTAAACTCCAAAGAGTTATAATTACAAATCTCAATGCTTATCTCACAAAACCTACACCTATCTCTTGCAAGTAGAGTCCTACCTTGAAGAACAATGTCAAATCAACTCCTTCATCCATTTGGGCATCCCAAACTGAAGTCATAACTTAACCTTTATTTTGAAGATATCTTCAAAGTTTATCCTCAAAGTTGGAACCCAAGAATGGGCCCACTTAACTTAGCCTTATGAAATATCTTATCATGCCAAAGTGTTAACTCCAAGAAGCCAATTTGGGTACCCAAGCAGGGTCCAAGTCAATCTCTATTAACTTAAACATATCTCTCCACCATTCATGCAAGAATGATCATCCTCTATTAACTGAAAGTAATCACCTGTTATCTATCATGCAACTCAAGTCATTAGTCATGCATTCCCAGTTAGCTGAAGTCAACTAGCATTAAACTGAAACTAACTACATGCAAATGAAGATAACTAAACCATAACTGAACTAAACTAAACTAATACTGAACTAAACTGATACTAAACTAAACTAAACTAAACTAAACTAAACTAATATGAACTAAACTGAACTGAACTGAACTGAACTACATGCATGTAAACATCAATCCCTAACTTCTAGGATCTTTACATGCATTACAGAAGTGTTATCTTTTTCTCCAAATAGTTAACTTAACTCAAGGTGGGTTCCACCTTCCATGTGGGTGCCCCATGTGATCCTATTATTTAGGAACTCGTCTTGGACTCCCTCACATGTTCCTATCATTTAGAATTAATTACAAATGTCAATTAACATGAATATTTCATTCAAAATTAATCTCTTTTTAATCCTAGTGTTGGGGAACACTTTCCAAGGACTTAGGAGATACGTGAAATAATGTTTAGGATTGCAATTAAATGGCATCCTATTTCCAAAATTCTCCCACTTGACATTATACATTGAAATTATTCTAAACAAGGAATCACAGGACTTGAGTCTAATGGCCTTCCTACACTATGAGAACTTATCTATAGGAACTGGTTTCGTAAGATATTTTGGAGCATTAATCAAAGTGTCAACTTTCTCAATTAATGCCTTCCCACTCTCAACCATTTCTCGCACATAGTGATATTGAACATCAACATGCTTAGTACGAGCATGATACATAGGATTTTTGGCTAAACAAATAGCACTCTAACTATCACATTCAAGTCTAACTTGCTTGCAATTAAAACCAATACCTTTCCCAAGTCTCTGTAACCAAACTGCCTCTTTAGAGGCATGTGTAGCAGCCATGTATTCTACCTTTGTGGTGGACAAAGTGACCACGGGCTGCCTCTTACTCATCCAAATAACCATAGCTCTAAACAAAGTAAACACATAGCCACTTGTCAACCTCCGATTGTCTAGATCTCCTGCCCAATTTGAATCAACAAAACCTTGCATGTCTAATGATCTATGCATAATATCAATGTCATTATCACCATGATAAACCAAACAATAATCAGAAGTACCTCGTAAACATCTAAACACCCTCTTAACATAAGTCTAATGTTCTTTACCAGGGTTAGACATAAACCTACTTTGAACTCCCACTGCTTGGGCTATATCTAGTCTCGTACAGACCATTGCATATATTAAACTACCAATTGCACTAGCATATGGAATTTCAGACATTTCTTCATAATCAAAATCAGATTTAGGACTCATGTCTAAACTTAACTTCGTGCCAACTGGTAAAGGAATATTAATTGGTTTACTCTCCTACATGTTAAACCGTTTCAAAATAGTATCAACATAATTGCTTTGACTTAAGCAAAGCTTTTTGTTAGCTCTATCTTTGCTAATCTCCATGCCAAGGATATATTTTTCATCCCCTAGATCTTTCATCTCAAATGTGCTTGAGAGTTGTGCTTTCAATTCTTTGATCATTACCTTGTTGTTACTAATAAACAAAATCTCATCAATATACAAGATAATAATTAAAAGTTGATCATCAATAAATTTTATGTAAACACAATGATCTTCCTCACTTCTAACATAACCAATTTTCAATGAAAAAGCATCAAACTTCTAGTACCACATTTTGGGTGACTGTTTCAATCCATATAAAGATCTCTTTAATCTACAAACCAATTCTCTTTTTCCTTTTACAACAAAACCATTAGGTTGCTTCATATAAATCTCCTCATTAATATTCCCATGCAAAAAAGAAGTTTTCACATCCATTTGCTCTATCTTAAAATCATAAGTAGTAGTAATAGATAAAAAGAATCTAATAGAAGTTAATTTAGCAACAGGAGAGAAGATTTCATTAAATTCAACTCCCTCTCTCTTGGAGTAGCCCTTGGCTACTAATCTAGCCTTGTACCTTTCGAGATTACCATCTACTCCAATTTTCTTTTTAAAGATCCATTTACAACCAATGGCCTTTCTTCCTTTGGGAAAACTCTCAAGATCCCATGTGTCACAAGTTTCTAAGAATTCTATTTCCTCATGCATAGCTTGTGACCAAATCTGTTCTCATTTGAAGACAAAGCTTCCCTGTAAGAACTAGGTTCATCATTAATACTCATTAAAGAAAATATACAATGGAAATTAGGTGGGCTATACCTATCAACGGGATTTCGTTGTCTAGTGGATCTTCTCAAAGGGGTGTCTACTTGTTCCTCAATATGCTCATCTTGAGCATCTATCTTAGAAGAACTCTATGAACTCTCCTCATCCAATCCATCCAATTGTTCTTCAACATGTGCATCTTGTTGCTTCTCATTATTTATCTCAAAATGCATTGTTTGAGAAGTATCATTTTCCTTTGGTTGTTCTTCTCCTGAATAAGCTCTAACTTCCTTGAAAATCACATCTCTAGATAAAGAAATTTTCTGATTTAGAGGATTCCAAAGCTTGTAACCTTTTACATTTTCACCATAACCTATGAATATGCATTTTTGTGCTTTAGGATCCAATTTAGATCAATTTTCTTGAGCCACATGAACAAAAGCCTCACAACCAAAGATGCTTAAATGTGCAACACTAGGCTTCCTACCTAACCACATTTCATAAGGATTTTTATCTTCAATAGATGAACTAGTGGATCTATTTATTAAATAACAAGTACTTATAGCCTCAACCCAAAGGGATTGATCTAGCTTAGCACTACTTAACATAATCCTATCTCTTTCCATTAAGGTTCGGTTCATCCTTGTGCTACTCCATTTTGTTGAGGTGTATATGGAGTATTTTTTTGTCTCGCAATTTCTGCATGCTTACAATAATCATCAAATTCCCTAGAACAATATTCACCACCATTATTTGATCTCAACACTTTTATCTTATGATCTATTTTTTTCTCAACCAAAGCTTTAAATTCCTTAAACTTATTAAACACATCATATTTGTTGTGCATAAAATAGATCCAAGTGTATCTTGAGACATCATCAATAAACGTGACATAATATCTAGATTTTCTAATAGAGTTAATATCCACAGGGCCCATTACATCTGAATGAATAATCCCTAATAATCTTTTAGCCTTATTTTTTCCACTAGGAAATTTAGATCTTGATTGCTTTCCAAACACACAATGCTCACAAAAATTATTTTTTCCAATATTATAATCAGGAATACTATCAACCAATTTCTTATTAAGAATGGTCCTAAGACCTTTTTCACCAATGTGGCCTAATCTATGGTGCCACAACATACATGTATTTTCAACTTTAGTTACATTGGATAAATTATTTACATTAGAGGTATTTAGCTTAAACAAAGTGCCAATCTGAGATCCTTTAGCAACCACCATATTCTCTTTCACCAATTTGCAACCACCTTTCTCAAATGTCACATATATTCTAGAATCATTGAACTTAGGGACAGAACGTAGATTTCTAGCAAGTCCTAGAATATGTAAAACATCATTAAGGGTCTTAACCCTACCATCATTGAAACACAACTTTACCTCTCCTTTGCCAACAACCTTTTTTGTGTTGTTTTCTCCAAAGAATGCATCCCCTCCATCATATGCAGTATACTTAGTGAACCGATCCTTGTTAGGAGTCATATGATAGGAGCAACCTGAATCAATAAGCCAAGAGTTATCAACAATAGTATTAGAAGAAATGACTAATGCATCATTACTACCATCCGTGGATTTCTCTGGTGAAGCATCAAAACTCTTTTTCTTGCTCTTACAATCCTTTATATGTCTAGGTTTTCCATAATTCCAACACTTTACCTTACTCTTACCAAGGGTTTTAGACTATCCTTTGGACTTACCCTTTCCTTTCTTGTTTGCCTTAGATTCCTTTTCCTTATGCCTACTTCTTACAAACAAGGCATCTTGGGAGCTAGTTTTAGACTTCCTCCTCATATCCTTTGATAGGAGAGTAGGAATTATATTGTCCATCTTTGGATTTGCATCACTACCACTAATAGCAACAATTAGATTTTCCCAAGACTCTGGTAAAGAACAAAGTAACAAAATGCATTTATCTTCATCTTCTAGCTTTACATCAACTGATGCTAACTAACTTAGAATCAAATTAAAAGCATTTAAACGATTTGAAATATAATCACCATCTTTCATTTTTAAAGAATACAACTGCCTTTTTAGATACAACTTATTAGTAAGATTTTTGGTTTGATAGATATCACCTATTCTCTTCCACAGTTTATATGCAATATTTTCATCTAAAACATTCAAGAGAACAGTATCAGCAAGACATAATCTTATAGTTCCTCTTTCCTTCTTGTCAAGCTTAGCCCAATCCTCATCTGGCATAGTTGTAGGTGGATTTGTCTAATTATTAACAGCTAACCACTAATCTCTTTCTTCAAGGAGATCCTCCATTTTTAGTTTCCACATTTCACAATTAGATCCATTGAACCTTTCAATATCTAAGTGAGAATTCATTGTAACAAACTTATTTTCCAAAATCAGCAATAACAAAAATAATAAAAGCTCCCATTACAGCCAAAAAACCTTCAATCTTTTAAGAGAAAGGTGTCCCAAACCCTAGCCAACCTCAGCTTTGATACCAAATGTTAAAAATTGAGGTGATTATGTAGCTTAATACTTTGTAAAACTTTGTGATTGTTTATCTAAATATGTATTCTTTGTTACAAATTATTTGTGGATGATTATCTAGTTAGATTCACTTTACCATTTATAGAATGAAGACAGAAGGTTGTAGAAGAATTAGACAAAATATTAGAAGTTACACAACATTTACCATGGAGAAACCCTTTTGGGAAAAAATATCCATCAAGAATCAATGTATTATTTAATCTTAGAATAAGATTACAATAATTCCAATCCTTGCTTGAGGTGCTTCTTTTTCCTTCAACAAATCTTCTTCACAACCTGCAATAAAAACTAATACTAACTCTCTTCAACTTGTTTGAGATAAATAGGCAATAATCAACCTTGTAAACTCCAAAGAGTTATAATTACAAAGCTCAATGCTTATCTCACAAAACCTACGCCTATCTCTTGCAAGTAGAGTTCTACGGTGAAGAACAATGTCAAATCAACTCCTTCATCCATTTGGGCATCCCAAACTAAAGTCATAACTCAACCTTTATTCCAAAGATATCTTCAATGCTTATCCTCAAAGTTGGCACCCAAGAATGGGCACACTTAACTCAGCCTTATGAAATATCTTATCATGCAAAAGTGTTAACTCCAAGAAGCCAACTTGGGCACCCAAGGTGGGTCCAAGTCAATCTCTGTTAACTAAAACATATCTCTCCACCATTCATGCAAGAATGATCATCCCCTATTAACTGAAAATAGTCACCTGTTATTTTTTATGCAACTCAAGTCATTATTCATGCATTCCAAGTTAACTGAAGTCAACTAGCATTCAACTAAAACTAATTACATGCAACTGAAGATAACTAAACCATAACTAAACTAAACTAAACTAAACTAAACTAAACTAAACTAAACTAAACTAAACTAAACTGATATTGAACTGAACTAAATTGAACTAATTTGAACTAAACTAAACTGAACTTCATGCCTATAAACATCAATCCCTAACTTCTAATATTTGTGCATACATTACATAAGTGTTATCATTTTCTCCAAATAGTTAATTTAACTCAAGGTTGGTTCCACCTTCCATGTGGGATCCCCATGTGATCCTATTATTTAGGAACTCATCTTGGATTCCCTCACATGTTCCTATCATTTAGAATTAATTACAAATGTCAATTAACATAATTATTTCATTCAAAATTAATCTCCTTCTAATCCTAGTGTTGGGGAACACTTTCCAAGGACCTAGGAGATACATGAAATATTTTTTAGGATTGCAATTAAATGGCATCCTATTTCCAACACCACTTGGCATTTTTCCTTTGTGTTGGTGAGAGAATATTTGTCAGGGACACACACACAGCACGCAGACGTCCATGTGGTGCATTGTCATCCCTAACAAATTCCTACATCTGAAGTTGGGAGAGGCGTTACACTCCCGATTGGGGATGAATTGTAACATACCTCTTTGACCAACCGACCCTGAAAATGGCAGATTCTTCCCATCCCACCTTCAAAAACATCCATTCTCATCTCATTTCATTCTCTAAGCAACATATTGACATTCTCTTAGTATTTTTTCCACTTCACTTCACTCTCAAGCAGCATTCCAACACTCCATTATAGCAACATTTGAAGCTTCATCAACTCCACATTGCAAGTGTGAAGCAAGCCACAGAAGTGTGTGCTTGAAGTCTTGCAAGCCCTCCCTTCATCACAGTTGTGGTTGTGGTGACCTTTCCAAGTCCATATTATCCTCTATTAGCTAGTGATATTTTGGGTGGAGGTGGTAACGTTTCACTCCTCTCCTTTGTGATTTTATAGAAGTAGCATAATATTGTTTGTAGTGTTTTTGTTCTCTCTTCTTTCCTTAATTGCATATTCTACTCCGTTTCTTTATGGTTGTCTGTGGAGGTGGAAACACCAAAATGGGTGTCTGACTAAGGTAGGCCCCTATACATGCCCAAAAATTTTCCCTCTTACTTGTGTGTAGGTGAACGTATTGTGAAGCTAGCTGGCAAACAAGCACTTTTATGAGATTATCTTCATCGCCCTAGCTTTCATTTACTTGTTTTATCATCTTCATCTCTATTTCTCATACTTTATCATTTTGTTTTCCCCATCAAAACCAACTAGCTAGGCTATCAGTTATTTTTTAGATAGTTTGTATTGTGTTTACTATTTTCTGACCATACGCACACCAAAGTGTCGTGCTATCATCCTAGAATTGTGTTGTCCTCAAACAAAGAGCTATTTGAGACACAGTACCGACTCCAAAAACTAGCTTGCCTAGCCTAAACCTAAGTTCAGGGTTTGTAGAGTGATAGAGGTACATTATAGTGCTCATCATTCCCGATCCTTATCCCAGGGCATCTTTTAGAGTGAGGTAAGTTAGGGCAGCCCTCCGCTCTCAGCTCTCCGTGACCTCCCTCTCTTACAATACCACAAGCATAGATATAGACATCACATATGCTTGGGTAGCAATTCTCTCTTTATTACATTCATTATTATAGTTTTGTTTGTACTCTATTTATCTATCTTCTATTGTCATATTTCTTTGTTGTCTTCTTATTTCCTTGCAATGAGGCTAGGTACTCCTATAGCCTCCTATTTGTGGATCGATGTGTTTATGTGTATTATTTCCCTTCAAGGGTTCACATGATGCTAATTGCTATTATTGTGTCCTTTTGATGACTACTAATCTATTCCATTTCCAATTTCTACCCTATCAACACCTACTATTATGTTTAGTTTACTATCAAATATTTTTACAAACACTTTTCATATAGATTAACCTTTTCTTTTTGGGGGGTTTTTTCTTTTTCCTTAGGAAGGTGTGTCCCTTAAATTTTTAATAAAGTGAGCAATAAATATTTTAGGAATTTAACATTCAAAGAAATTTTAAATGATTGGAAAACAAGGAGGAAATCATTTTAGAGAAGCATACTTTACTGAAGATTTGTTTACATATTATATGCAAATAACTTTAGCTAGTCATTTCCTCTAATGTATTATTGTTTTTGTGCTTTTCTTAATGGCCCTATTTTTCTTGTTGCAGCCTATGGTCCCCACCCTCAATCACCCTATTACTAATCATCAATTTCCCACTCCTTGTTACATGTCATCTCTCCATTCATAATGCACCAATCTCTCACAACAACTAAACTACCCCACATGCAACTTGCCTTTGTACACCATGCGTTGACCACATAACCTCTCCTACTCTTCATCCTCAATGTTGAATCATCCTTAATTACTCACCCTTTACTCTATGCCCATAATTCCTTAGTGCTCACAGCGTCATTCAACTTCTCCCTAGCAGCTCCTAATTAGTTTGCATGGTCTTATACTAACAACACATTGAGGCAATATTAGGTCAACCTAGTGGGGCCACATGTTCACTTATCCAATCAATGGTGGGACCCATTATATCTTGTTCATAGATGAATGATTTTTTTCCAACAAGTGGATTGGGTATCATTTTATTATCCATTATATGTTTCCTTCAATCATGGAAAGCCTAAGTGCCTACCAAGTGGCATGTATTCTATATATAGTGGCATTTTATTTCCCCATGTGTGTGGTGGTGGAGGGTGTGACTCTATGTGGTGAACATGGACCGTTGGCATTGGTCCATGTGTCACCCTATTGTTTTCATTGGTGGCCACTTGTTCTCTCTTACTGTGACTAGTTGACTTTTTAGGGATGAGGTATAAGTATATGTTACATTTGTGTGGATGTTATTCATTGGCCCTTTAGACCAATGTGCTAAAAGGTGTGGACCCAATCTCCTCCACAATAGCTTTTCATTGGCTATAGTTCCCCTTATCACTTCAAGTCATGCTTCTTGGGCTTGTTTGGCATTGCATGAACTATAGATCTTTTTATTATACTCTAATGCCTCCATGATTGTGGATCTCACCTACTACAAGATTACAGATTGGTTAAATGGATGAAATTTGTCACATATATACACTATGTGTACCCTATTGATGCAAATTCTCAAGTCGATTAACTTGTATTTGGTGAATGGCATCCCTTATTTGGGGTACTAATTTGTTGATCCCAAGTGGATTTTCTCAAACTTGTATGTGTAGTATGCCCCTATAATTGATACTAATGCTAATATGTTGGGTCAAGATGATCTAGACCTAATTTGACTAAATGCCAATGTCCGTGAGAGTGAATTTGAACTAAATGATATATAGATAGAAATATAAGATGTTATAGTGGTTGGTCTATGAGCTAATTTTCTAGGCTTAATGTGTCTCAAATTAGTCTAGAGTATCAAGTGATACATGTAAAGTCTTGTAAGGTCTAAGAACATACTTTATAAACCAGAGGAAGGTAAATTCAAGCAAAGGTGTGTCTATACTTGAATGTCCACATAGCAAGTTGTAACTTTTTGTGGGAGTTTTTTAGTGTAGCTACTAATTTTCTCACCACACTTGTTGCATTGATGTATTAAAAGGTAGGTCAATGTAATAACATTAAAATGCATTGCAAAGTATTTTGTGATAGTCTTCCTCTTGTGCATGTATATTTTTATTGTTATGAATTAAATGATTAAAGAATTTAATTACAAATATCCTTTATTTTCTAATTTGTGTATGCATGCAAGTGTAGTTTCCATTGATGTTCTTTGTGTGTGGTTTCTTCCTCTTTCACTACTTTGACTTTGTTAACCAATGCACCAATCTCATTGTTGAAAGACCAAACAAATTTTAGTTTAATCAAAACTTTCTCAATAGTGTAGATGTACATTAGGTTATGCCTTCTCTTGTGGTTCATCTTTATAAATTATGTCAACTATCGGTGAGCAAGTGATTGATTATGCTTTCAAAGATTTGTGGTAGAATGGTTTTTAGATTATGCATGTATGGTTAAGTTTAAGGTAATTTATACCAAGTGATGCAACTAAGTGTTATATTTAGATTGCATGCATAAGACTAGTTGTTATCTACTTATTAAGGTTAGATTGCACACCAACCCTTAGTCTTAGTGACAATATTTGGAGCCTCCCCATGCAATAAAGCATGGTTTCTTTTCAACTGTATATTGTAACTTATGTTTATCTTTAATTGTCCTATAAAAAGAGAGATTTTCCCTCTCTCATGAATTGGTCAAAAGTTGTCCTTAGCTAATCATGAGTTTTAAGGTTGATTGCTTAAGCTAACTTTCCCTAAGGCTTTAAGTTTGGCTTATATTTAGAGTTTGGAGAGACGACTTTGAGAGCTAATTATACTTACGCATTTTGACTATATTTCTCAAACAAAAGTGAAGGAAGCTCCTCTCTAAGAGCTTGTTCTTCAATTATACAAAATTATTGTGCCCATTTTAGATACCATTATAATTATTCAAAATAAAAATGTGGGTTATGAAAATACATACACAAAAGAAATCTTGCAACTTTGAGCAATTAAAAACAATGCCTCAATATTCTCAATAATGTTTTGTCATTTAAAATTGCAATCTTAGATGTGTTGTAGGTACTAGAAAGTAGATATTGTAGTAGCAACTAAAAGTGCTCATATAATCCCAATGGCAAAGTCATATGTGTTTGCTATCAACTGTTTGATTGTGATGATTAATATGAAACTATTCTATTAGTGTTTAAGAGGTATGCTTTCACTAGTGCTCAACTAATTCAAAAGCAAAATTTAGTCACAATTGTCACTATCATATTGAAAAGTTGGAGCAATCTTAAAGCTAACTATGAGCATTTTAGTCATTGAGTTATGTTTTGTTCATATTTATAGACCAAATTTCAAATCAAGTTTGTTGTGATTGTCATTTCTCCTTTGTGATTTATCAAGTCAACACAAAAGCCTTCGCTTGTATTTTGGATTTTGTCCAAATTTGTGTTGTAAACCACAATAAAGTTTTCTTCAAATATGTGTCCATCCTCATGGACATTGAGATCTGCATTCGATATTGAGTTGGACTCATCTTTTTTAAATTTGCAAAGCAATGGAGGTCATAAAGTTGTGCATGAAGAAATAGAAATGCAAAGTATTTGTTAATAAACGATATGAATTATCTTTTGGATGCCTATTGTTGTACAAGCCATTTGTCTTTAGATTTTTTGGTATTTTTCATTGTTTTATGAAAAACAAGTGAAAAAGTTGAAGAGTGCCATGTGACATAACATATTTGACAATGTTTCATTGAATAAACTAAAAAAACTCATACTATGGGAAGCATGGCATCTTTGCACTAAGAAATGATAATCACAATTCATGTCATAAAATACATTGATGGACAAATCTAGGTGAATTTATATATGTATTCTTATGATATTGATATTAAATGTTTTATATATTGTAGGCTTAAATTTTCACATTTTCAACTGCAGTTTGGTAAAGACTGGTAAGGGCTAGTATTGGTTTCGTGTTAGAGCCTCGGCAATCAGAGTTTATGTATCAATAGGAGAGCTCAGGGTGGCATCGCATATTTGTGCAGTTTGTAAGTGGAAGCAGATGGAATTCTACCCCGGTAACTACAGAATGCTCATTCTCGTGAATGAGTGGGAGCTTTCATTCACAAAAGAAATTGGTGATGTAGAGTTTCAATTGGTGTTCAAAGACCATTGTGCAACATTTAAAAAGAATATCAAAAGGGTAATTAGAGCCAAAATCATGGAACTGGAGGCAAGGCGCTTGATTTTTTTGTCCCAATTGTTGTCAATTTTCATCTCAAACTTATTGGATTTGCTCCTCCAGTGTGTCAGGTCAGTTGAATGTATCACAAACAAAGTTGTGAATGAAGAATATTTGCAAAATGGGATCTTGTTTAAAGCTTGTCAAGAGTATGATTTATGGAAGGGTCATTTCCTAGGCATTTCTTGTTACATAGAATTGTCTTTCCTTTTTTGTTCATTGTAATCAACAAGTCTCTAGCATAGCAAAACTCTAGTTTCATGCTAGCAGCACTTAGAAGGTATGCAAGGGAGAGATTTTGAACTAGCTAAAAAAGAGTGAAAGTGCAAGCCATCATGGCATTGCTTACTCATGTTCATGATCCACCGGCTCCACCACTACAACCACAGGTGATAGAAAATGAAAATAGTTCTCTGCATCAACCATTGGGTGCACGTAATGACCTGGGCATTAACCTTAATGATATGCCTTCAATTCAAGCTGGTGCAAAAAATTTGGCTCAATAGCAAGATGAAAATGAGGTGCAACCTGACCAAATGGAGGAATAAATAGTTCAAGGGTTAAATGTTTTTTGGCTGGTAGATATTAACTACACTATATGTCGTTTATGTAATAATCTAAATGGGCTGGGATAGGAGCATATTTACATTATATAATGTTGTAACATTTTGGTTTTCAATAAGGGAGATACTTAAAGGAATTTTTTGTAATGGTGAAGTTATCATGAGGTGAATTATGGCTGATAAGAGCCAAGAAATCGCCAGTTTGTAAAGGGATAGGTATTAGGGGATGGAAAATATCGTCTATTGTACTAATCATATTAATATTAATATAAATATATATATATATATATATAGGCATAACACCTTTTGCTGGAAAAAAAAAAAATATTAAATATTTTTTCTTATCTCTCATTTGATTAAAGATTTGTGAATTGCTTTTGGCATGCTTGGTTGCTTGCTAGCTATTGGTATCTTTCATTATTTATTTTGCTTGATTTGATCAAGATTTTAGAGTTTCAAGAAAATAATATTATGAACAATCCATTAAGCCTTCATTTTGTAAATGCCATTTGTTTGTGTATCAATATTTGACTAAATATTATCAATACTTAGTTTGGATAAATAATATATTTGCTTTAATATGAAACAAATGTCATTGTTTTGCATATGTCTTCCTATGGTTTGTCTTTTATTAGTTCAATGTTGAAATTCCATATCATGTATATGGGAGTGTGTCAAAATTTGGCAATGCTTAGTCAATTGTGAATACAATTTTTGACAATGTTGCCATTGGTCTCAAACAAATTAGAAACACCATTTTTTTACCATTGACAATTACATCAAAGTGGGCATAAAAGCAACAATGCCAATTGCAAATACATCACCAAGTATAAGTACATGATCAAACCCAAATATAAGAAAACAATACTTATAATCAAAATATTACAGGTCACTACCAGTTTGCTTTCTTACCTGCAAAAGGTAGCAAGAATTAAACCATCCTAGTTTGCTACTCTGCATAGCAAGAATTAAACTCAACATGTGGTCAACCAATAAACCACTCGTTGAACTACAAGTAAAGTCTTTTCTATACATTTTTTATTCAATTTCAAATAGAAGTGGACTTGCATTATTCAAACTATAATTAACTTTTGCTTTCATATTTGGATTCCTAGACATAATTGATGTGTAAGATACATCTTAGGAACTATGAAAGGCTTGCACTTTTTCTAATCCCCAACAATATTTTAACATGAAAACATACCAGCATCAAATGATAAGCATATATTTTTATTACGCAAGTAATTGGTAAAAAAATTGATGTTATTTACGAGAGCAATGTGCTCAATAAATAGTTTACAAAATGTACAAAAAATGGGAAGTTTCTAAAAAGAAACTTCAGATAAGATGAGAGACGATCTTATCACAATAATTTAAAATACTTTACAATATTGAGCATTAATAAATAAATAATAAATATTATTTTAATACCCTCCCTTAATGCTCAATCTATCAACTACACCAAGATGACCCCTGACTTTGACAAAATTCTCTGGACTGAGCGACTTGGTGAGAATGTCTGTTGTCTGCTCCTCTGTTGGAACATACAACAACTGAATTGATTCGTCTTCAACCAGCTTCCAAATGAAATGACAATGAGTTTCCACATGCTTGGTTCGTTCATGGAAGACCGGATTCTTGGCAAGTTTGAGAACTCCCTAATTATCACAAAACAAGGGAGTCGGACCTGCTTGAGATATTTGCACATTCGCAAGCATCCGGCAAAGCCAAACTGCCTCACATGCTGCTTTTACTGCTCCCCAATACTCTGCTTCTATCGAGGAGAGAGCCACTGCCTGCCGCTTCTTACTAGTCCATGTGACTGGACCGGATCCCAAACTAAACACATATCCAGGCGTTGATTTCCTGTTATCAACTGATTATGCCCAATCTGAATCTGTGAACCCACTCAGTTTAGGATCATGAATTTGAGTGTACAAGAGTCCAAAATCAATAGTGCCCTTCACATAACGCAGCACATGCTTCGTTGCTACCCAATGATCAACCTTGGGGGCTGTCATGAAGTGTGATATGTAGCTCACTGCAAAACTGAGGTCAAGTCTAGTGGCAGTGAGAGATGAGGCTGCCCACTAGTTGCCTGAATAATGTTTCATCTACCACAGGTGAATCAGACTTAGCTGACAACTTAATCCCTTTTTCCATGGGTGTGGAGGCAGGTTTGCAATCCTGCATTCGGAACTTATCCAGAAGACTTCGAGCATACTTGGACTGGGAGATGAAAATACTGCTCTCGGTCTGCCAAACCTCAACACCTAAACAATAATGCAAGAGGCCCAACTCTGTCATGTCAAAAGTTTTGCACAAATCTTGTTTGATCTCAGCGATCAAATGTGTCGAACTACCAATAATGATCAAGTCATCCACATAGACAACAACAATTAGGATCTCATTACCAGTATTCTTGACATACATGTTCGAGTGAAATGGACTCCTCTAAAAGCCATGATCTGTGAGGTACTTGTCAATTTTTATGTACCAAGCCCGAGGAGCCTGCTTCAAGCCGTAGAGTGCTTTGACCAATCTGCACACCTTTTGTTCTTGACCAACAACTTTGAAACCTTGAGGTTGCGTCATGTATACTTCCTTCTTCAACTCACCATTGAGGAAAGCACTCTTCACATCCATCTAATGGATCTTCCAACCAAATTGGGCTTCTAAGGCAAGGATGAGCCGTATGGTACTCATTTTGGTTGTAGGAGCAAAAGTCTCCTCATAGTCAATGCCTTCTTTCTGTGAGAACCCTCATGCAACCAGACGAGCTTTTTCCTTTTTGAGGGTTCCGCCAGCTTTGTACTTCAGCTTGTACACCCATTTGCAACTAATGGGCTTCTTCCCTGGAGGAAGATTAGAAAGGACCCAAGTGTGATTCTTCTGAAGACTGGTATTCAGATTCCATCTCCTTTTCCCACTCAGGAATTCCTTTAGCCTCTGAATATGTCTGAGGCTCATAAACACTGTGGATGTTGGCCATGAGAGCAAAATTCACTGTAGACTGTTGTTTTCTCTTGTTTCTGGATGTGATCTACCCTCAATGAGCTCATCAGCACGAAGATCACTGATAGTCTTAGCCCACCATTTCGGCCGGAAAGTAGAAGTGCCAACATCAGATGTAACAGGAGGAGCTAGATCTGGTTGTTCTAGAATAGGTTCAGCAGGGAGATTTTCACTATCATCCGGAGGAAACTCAGGTTGAGCATCATCAAAGACTAAGTCTTCGTCATCCCTCCCATCAGGTGAACCTAACGGAATTCGGACGCCCACATCAGGAGCTGACAGGGGCTGATCATCTGAATGTTGAATAGGTGATGAGAGTTGGAATGGTCCTCGTTCCTCATCAAAGACAACATCCCGACTAAAGATAAGACGATCAGTGTCTATATCAATCAGCCGGTATGCCTTGTGGTTGTCACTATACCCTGTGAACATGAGTTGTTGGCTCTTGGAATCCAGCTTAGAGCGCTTGGCCTCTGGAATCCAAACATATGCAAGAGAGCTGAAAACCTTCAAATGACTGATCTTAGGTTTGCGACCATTCCAGACTTCCTTAGGAGTCTTCCACTTAACGGCATGAGTGGGTGACTGATTAAGGAGATAGACTGAAGTATTGAAGTACCTTAGAATCTCGCCAAGAGTCACCATCCTTGAACGGTGTGCGATGCTGCTTCCTGGCCTGACAAGCACCACAAACACCCTAATGCTAATTATGTTATGTCAGGTAAGCCATCTACAAGTCCCTCTCGAGCAAGCTGAGATAGATAATGCACATTCAAGTGCCTGTACCGCTGGTACCAAAGACTAGTGACAGTTGAATTTCTAGTTACCAAGGCTAACTCCGGAGAATCACCAGTGTCCACAAGCCTGTAGAGGCCATGATCCTCTATCCCAACAGCCACCATTGTGTGAGTCTCGTGATCTACAATCGAACATTTGTGTGAGTTGAACACCACATCCATCTGGGGAGAATGCTGCATTATCTGGCTGACTGAGAGAAGGTTAAGCTCCTTATTAGGTACATAATACACATTAAGGAATATGAGATCCCTCGCACCAAACTGAACCTGAATAGTGCCTATGCCGACAACTGTGTATTCCTCACCTCCAAAAATTACCGAGTTAGTGCAAGGGGAAAAGTCTATGAACCAGTCATGCCTATGTGAGAAATGACACGAGGCACCATAATCAATGTACCAAGTAGAGGATTTGACATGGTCTGTAGGCCTTTTTTCCAAGAGTGCATAAAAGGCAGATTCCTTTTGCTCAGAGTGTTCAGCGACATTCGCTTTCTGCTAAGACCTTCCCTGCTTCTTTTGTTCAAAAGTCAAACGTGCACGGCAATCCTTCTTGATGTGGCTAAATTTATGACAATAGTTGCATTGAAATTTTTCTTCTTCGGGTTGGTGGAGGTCTGACTTGAGCCTTTCTGTTGTGAAGGCTGGCCTTTCCCTTTTTGCTTCGGCTAGGTTTTAGCCGCAAAGGCCTACTCCATGGAGGATGATGATGCACTGCTACCGAACTGTTGTCTCCAACGATCCTGCTACAAGAGGATAGTGCACAGATCTGGAAACTTGAGATCAACATTAGCAAACATAATGTTGAGAGTCTCTATGAAGTGTTCATAGGACTTCGGTAGACTCTTCAAGGTGATCACAACCATGTCCTCCTCCATTTCCAACTGATCGCCTCCAATTGATCTCTGATCTCCTGGATTTTATTCAAGTGCACTTGCAGAGTTGTCTTCTCATCCATCATGATGGAAAACAACATATTCTTCAAGAAAAACGCACGGTGTTTGTCGAAAGTTTCATGCAAGCCCTTCAAATGATCCCAAATCTTTGTTGTTGATTTTCCAAACGAAATCTGGGGGAGTCGATCTGTGACTGAAACCTTGATAAGCATTATCGCCTCACGATTCTGCTCATCAAACTTCTCCTGATCCTTACCCGTCGATGTGGGACGAGTAACTTTGTCGAGGATCATCTGATCGAGGTGGCGGTATTCAAAGATTGTCATCATTGTTGCTTCCAAGTATTGTATTTTTTGTCGTTGAATCTCTGATTGCCCTCCAGCATCAAATTATTTAAACTGGCCATCTTCACACTTTTCAAGGCACAAAAAATGAGGTGCTGAGAAGAGCTGATGCACAAAACCCAAGGCACATATTTCAAAACAAAGAGGCAGAATCAGGCACAAAAATTAATGTAAATTTGCTAGCTCAAAAACTAAGGTACAGAAAACAATGCACCCAGAAAATTCGGAGACCAACCCAGTTGAGATCTCAAAAAACCCACCAAGAATCTACGATCAAAAAAAAAATCAACTTGAAAAAGAGGGTAAAAACCCTAGTCGAAGTATCTGGAACCCTAGGCCGCCATTAGAGACCAAAAACTTGCAGAAAATTTTGAAAAATTCACCAAAAATCCCAACACGAAATATTACAGAGGTCTTGGCAACGCGAATGAAGACAGCCAAAAAAATGATCAAAAAATGAGCACAGATCTTCAGAAAACACAACTTGTAAGAAAATGAGAATCGCAGCTTGAAGAAAACGTTCAATGGATGCGCACAAAAATGGGATGAAATGCGTCCATGCACAGAAGGTTTGAGATCGCAAAAATGGCAACAAAAAAGGCACAACCAAAACACAACCAGGACACGGCCAGACGAACTGTGCGAGCTCCAAGAGATGCAATCAGAAGAGAAACACGTGTTGAGATAAATAAAAATCACACCAAGAGATTGCGTTCATAGAAAACACATTCAAACAGAGGGCAGATGCCGCACAATCACGACAAGACGAGCAACAGGGGTCTGAAAATCACGCAAAGAAAAAAATTCACATTTTTGCCAGAACAATTTCGCGCTAGGAAAAAATCTGAAACCCTTGAAAAAAGAGGCACGAAAATCTTCACACAAAAGCCACGAAAGAAACCCTCAAATTTTTCCAAAATAGCCATGAGAAATTTCGAAAAAAAAATTGAAATTTTTACTCATAAAAAAATCTTAAAATTTTCATAAAAGATTTTATTAAATTTTTAATTCAAGAACTGAAAAAATCTTTTTTGAGCAATCTGGCTCCGATACCATATTACGCAAGTAATTGGTAAAAAATTTGATGTTATTTACGAGTGCAATGTGCTCAATAAATAGTTTACAAAATGTACAAAAAACGGGAAGTTTCTAAAAAGAAACTTCAAATAAGATCAAAGACGATCTTATCACAATAATTTACAATACTTTACAATATTAAGCATTAATAAATAAATAATAAATATTATTTTAATACTTTTAAGCATTAATTCAAGTGTTAAAGTAGTACCTTATTACAACTATCTTTAACATGAGAACACATTAGCATCAACTAATAGATATCTCCTTTAAGCATTAATTGAAGTGTTATAGAAGTTCCTTATTATGGATGTACAATTTTAAATTTGTTTACATAATGTTGGATGTACACTTTTGAATTTGTCTTCAAACAATTACAAAGCACTACAAAATAGAAACAAATAAGCCATCAACAACTTACGACCCACATAGGTGACATCAAGATGGCGAGTGGGAATAGGCGAGCGAGAGCAAGCGATTGGAATGGAGATACAGAAGATGAGGCGGATTCTAAAGATGGCGATGGTGATTGGGTTCCTATGTGTGGGTTTTCCCTAGCGCATTCTACCTGTTTTGGCTTTGGGCATCCCTGGCGGTGTTAGGCATGTGGATGGCTTCTTTTGGGTGGACGGTTGAGTTCTCAATTGATGTGTCTCCTATCTTCCTTTGGGTGAATCCTAGGTTGTGTTGGGTGGAGGCTTCAGCTTGGGTTTCAGCCTTTTGTTTGCATCTTCCTAGCGAGCTTGAAGGAGGATTTCTTCTTCTCGTGGTGTGGCTGTGTTTGGCCTTGTTGTTTTGTGGCTGCTTTCTCTATAGGGGTTTTGGGAGTGTGTTGGGTGCTTATTGGAAGTTTGGTTGTTGAATGGGTTTATCTTTGTCCCTATTCAACATAATAGGGAGGCTTGGGGGCTCCTCTTGTTGACCTACTCTACTTTTGACTTCCTTTTAGCTGTCTTTCGCTTCTTATTCTCGTTGTTGGCTTGTGGGTTGCCTATGTGTTTTGGAACCCTGGGTATTCCTTGATGCAATTCTGGCGGTGTTTTCCCTTTCTGCTTAGTTTCCTATGTTGGTTGCTTTCCTCGCAGTTGGTGTGGGTGTATGTGGGGTTCTCTCAAGTGGATTGGTGGTTGGATGGACCTATCTTTGCTCCTATTCGGTGTAATAGGAAGGCGGGTGTGATTTTCCTGATGGCTTGTTCTACTACTTGGTTCCTCCTGATCTCCCCTACCCCTCTTGGTTGTGTGTTTGGTGGTTCTCTTTTGGGGATTCTGGCTTTTGGAAATTTTTGGCTTGTGGGTTCCCTCTTGTGGAGTGGTGGGGTCTTCTGTTGGTTGGTTCTGTGGAGTTGTGGCCTATCTGTGGCTCTGACCGGCGTGCTAGAGTAGCTGGATGGTTTTGTTGTTTGGCCTTCTTCTAGTGTCCTTCCTGTTTGGGCTCCTTCTTCCCTTTTGGGGCTTGTTTGCTTCTGCTCTCTTTGGGGTTGGATCTTTGGTGGTCTTTTGGCCTGTGCTTCTTTTTGCACTTGTGTGTCGCCTCCTCTTGGTATTGTGAGGTGTTGTCTGGGTTCCTCTTCGTGTTGTTTTTGTTTATCATGTTAAGGTTTCTAGTGCTTGGTGTTTTGGAGGCCTTTTGGCAGCTATTTTTGGTCCCCCTCAAGCATTGTTTGGGGATGTTGATGTTTCGAAATGTCCTTTTAGTTGTGAAGCTCCCAGTGTTGGTAATGATTATTTTTATGTTGGGAGTTTGTTTTTTAACAAAGGATGCTTTGGTGCTCTGGTGGAAGATGCCAATGGGGTCTTTTGTTCTTCTTAAGATGGTGGTGGAGCTAGTTGAGTTGAGCTTGAGGTTGATGTCATTCATGGCTGCGTTTCCTACTCTAGGCTCTTTTGGCCTTATTATCTTTTCTGGGTGGTTCTCTAGTCTTATTCATAGGCCCCAAATGGTTTGGCTCCTGGTGCAGGGCTTTCCGAAGGATGCTATGGTCGCTCGCTTGGCTACTGTGTTGGCTTTCCCCTTATGTCCTATGGAGATGGACCTCCCTCAGTTGTTATTGAGGTGGGCTTTTCTCCTATGGAGGTGGAGGTTGAGGGTGGTGGTGTTTTCTGGCTATAGTGGTCTAGCTGACTATTTCATCCTCTCCAATAGAAGGGAGATCACTCCTTTAGAGGTGGAGTTGGAGTTGGTGTCCTGTTACCAAGTGAGTGTGTTGTAGGGATGTTGATTATTTGCAGGAGATTTATACTACAGCGATACCTATTATTTTGGACTCAGATTTAAATGATCTGAGGGGCAGGTTTGCTGACATCTGGTTGCTTCAAGCGATGTTTAAGTTTGTCAAAGGGGTTCTGGTCCCGAATAAAACCAGGTTGTATTCGGGTTTTGGGCCCTTGCTTGTATGTCTTTTGTAGCCTATATAGTCATGATTATCTTTTAGAGGCTGTTGTCGAGCTGTTGTTTTCTTTTTAAGCAGCTTGTGTTGTTGATGGGTTGATCTTTGCTTAGTGTTGTTTTCTTTTGTTTCAACTGCTCCCTTTTGTAAAGGGTTTTGGGCCCCTTCAAAACCCGTATTTTACCTCTAATCAAAAACAACTTACAACCCACAAAAGGATGCTTTGTATATTTTGAAAATGGTTAAAATGTCAAGGAAAAAAACAATAAGGATCAAAAGTGAATAAATAAAGAAAAATGTCAAGAAACTCTTACAAATGATGCTTTTTAAAGGGGCTCACTCCCCCCCTTGTTAATGACCCTAAAAAAATACTTCAAGAGAAAATTTTGGCCACAATGGCTCCAAGGCAATAAGGTGCAACAATAACTCTTGTTTCTCCTAGCCAAATAAAATCTAAAGTGTTTGATCATGTGTTCACTCACTCAAATGCTAAACATGCTAGAGTCTCTTATCTAACTACTCTCGTCTAGAGTTACTACTTCTAATCCACTCACTAAAGATCTAGGGGTTGGATTACAACCAAATGCAGCTACTATTAGTACTTTGAAATTAAAAAAAAAATCTAAAGGACAACCAATACAAATTTATGCAAAGATGGGCTTGATTTGTAAATTTAATCAATTATGACTCAATTTGCTAGAGTTACATGTGTGGGTGACCAAATACTAGAAACCCTTTTTCATTGATGTAGTTGTTATCTATCCCTTTGCTCAACGCTTTTTTAGAATAGTTTGTAAGACAATGGCTAATCAAGAATACATTCTTGCAAAGTGTTTAGTTTAGGGGGGAGGGCTTCTCTATTTGTGAAGCCATGGTACATTTTAATCATCTAATAGAGAGCTCCCTATGTTACCAATCTAGATAAGGTCGTCAACCCTCCATTTGCATATTTAGCATCCTTCCTATTTGGAGAGTATCGGTAACTCCTTAAGCAAGTTAGTTCTCATTAAAACTTCTAATTTATCTCATCCCACCTTTGCACAAATACTAGTTGAGATGGATATCTCTTAAGGTCTTCTAAGAAAAAATTGGCATGAAATGGAAAATTGCCTATAGAAACAATAGCTTGATCATACAAGACCAGATTTTAGATGACATAATTATTTTGGCCCTGAACATCTATCAAATTCATTATAGGTGAGAAAAAGAAAGTCCCAAAAAGTCCCTAGTATGGCACCCTGGTGAGAAAAAGCCAAAACTTTTCATGAGATTGTGATGCAGGGGCATTGATTAAATTTTTGGGTTGGTTTGATATTTCAATTTTAGTGTTTGAAACTTCGGTTTTCTTTTGGTTGATTCTTGTTTCTGGAACCTTGGCATGTGGCGAATGCTTATGGGCAACATGGCTTTGTATTCATCCTTCTAATTGCACAAAGAAAACAAAATAGTTAGCATCATTGAAAAGGAGAAAAAGATAGTTACCACGAGAGAGGAGGAAAAAAGAAAAAAAAAAATTTAGTGCAAAAGAGAAGGCACCAACATTGTTTTTTTGGTGGACGGCTTTTTTGGTGGACGGCTCTACCTAGGAGAAAACAGGCGATAGACATCCTTGGAAGAGCAAATAGGGTTTTTTTGCCTGTGAAATGGAAAACCGATGGTGTTGAAAGAGGATCGAACCAGTTTTTGCAAAGGAGGCGAGAACAAAGAGACAGAGAGACGTAGGTAAATGGAGTAGTGAGGAAACCGTGAATGGAAAAGAGAGAACAGTTAATGAGAAGAGGGCGATGATGGGAGGGAGTTGTCTGATTTAAAGACGAATCTAGTTGTTGATTGGTTACAAAGCATTGCATACAAAAGGTAGAGATGAGCCGATTCTTTATGAATCGATACAAACAATTCTTGGCCTATGCGTAGCCAATTTGTGAATGGTGTTGTGCACCTTTAAATTTTGTCTCATTGATGAATTAAAGACTCTGTTTCCTATTGTGAAAATTTGGTGTTTTTTCACCCCTGCTAGTCTCACTATTGTTTTGTCCAGAATTGGCCTCATTAATTGGTGAATTGATTTGTTGTTGTTGAAGTCTCTTACTTGTATGAGGAACGAACTTGTGTGTGTTCCTGTCACCATTGGCCTTGAGTTGGCTTATTAATCGAACCGGCATTTGCCACTCTTGTTTTGATGTTTATCGCAAGTAATTCTCATTGGAGGTGTTTCTAGTTGTTGGTTATAGTTTGAGATTGTTGTTTATCATCATCTTCAAGAACTCGTGGTGTCACTGTTTGTTTGAGTTAGCACAAATGTGGCATCAAATTGTTGATAACCCCCTTAGTGTAGCTTCTCCCATTCAAAACAACTTCCTTTGGGAAGCCACCTACGGTTGTCTTACTTTGGAAAGCCTCCAAGTGTGTGTTCTATCATACGATGGTGACTTGCTTTTGTTGTCAACATCTCTCAAGGTTCTTGTATCTCAAGTTAAGGGGCCTTTCATGCTTTTGGCTCAATTGAAGTTATATGTAAGTGCAATGGTAGAGGTTAAGTTTGGACACCCTTGCTTTTAATAGAGGAAATTCCTACTCCCATGCTTTGCCTCTAAGGCTATGCCACCAAACCCCTCTGAAGGTGGATTTCCTGATTTTGTGATGTGGATAGGGATATAGATCCTAAAGCACTATCACCAAGAGCAATTGAATGGACAATTGGTTACCATAGAAAATCACTCTAGGGAAGGAAAGCTACCTCTCAAAATGATTTGAAGATTTCATAAGAAGACGAGATTGGAAAGCATGTTTGGTATTGGTTAGCTTTTAGTAAATTGTCTTGATATGTTTAGTTTTGCTCCTCAACTTGATAGTGGTTTTAGTATTTCATGTTAAATATTTGCCTGTTTGGGCTTCACTAGGCATTAGACTTATTCATAATAGATTTTAAACCATGGGATCGGACCCCAATAGAAACCAAAGCTAATTTATCCAAGAACAAAAAGTAAAGAAGAGAAGTCGAGACCCTATGTTTATATCTGATAAATACATCAAGAGGTGAACAGATATGGTACTGTGTAATTATATTGGCAATGCTTACAATGTACAAACTTAAATGCTGTAAGTTTAAGCAGCAACAGAGTCTCAAGGAAATTTGAAGGACAAGTTATAGAAGTAAAACAACTATCGTGAAGAGTATTTTCTTTTTCCTATTCTTAACTTATACTCATTTGAAATCTTCTGTATTTCATAATAAATATCTATCATAATAACATAATAAATATTTTTAAAAAGTAGAAATAACATTGGAAAGTCATTCAAATACGGTATGAGTGGTTGAAAATGTAGCATGAAGTAAGCTTCCGAGAAACATTAAAGTGCAAAAACAACTCTTTGTCATTATCTTATCTCTAAAATGATTAAACGTGCAATGGTGCAGTCAGTCATAGCGCCAATTTCACGGGACAAATTAGTAACAAATAAATCATAGCCTTAACTTTTGAGATTCGGGGATTTGCTTTCTGATGGGCAACCAATTGCCTAGGATTGCACTCTATTTATGTTCTTGGAAACATTGAATTAAGGCACTTTCCCAAAATATACTTAAATTGCAGTTTACTTTGGTTCATGGATCTAAATGAAAAAAGATGCCAAAAACCTAGAAGAAATCCAAAGTTGACACATTGATTAAATAAAAATGCTTAGAGATAAAAAGATGGTTGAGAAGGCTTGCTGTACAATACTCCTGGGACTACAGATATTACAGAGAACAAATAACTACTGATCATTAGCAGGGATTTTGCATATTGTTTCCATTATATACTAATTGAAAACTTCCCCATCTCTGTTTCTTCATGCAAGATTCATATTCAAATTTCAGCTGCAACACAAACACAACAATTGAAATAGACAGATTTAATAAAAATGATTATATGTTCCTCCTCCGGAATCTAAGGTAGGCAATCCCAAATATTTAGAAGATATCTATATTTGAACTTACAACTTAGAATAACCATGATACAAAACTTAAGCAAAACCAGATTGTCACTGCTACAGAATCCTATGAACCATGATACCAGAAACCAGCTTACCACTTTGCAATAACCATTTTACCTAATTACATGTCTTCAAAACCTTCTTCATCTCCAGATTCTTCTGCAAGCTCCATCTCTCTTCTTACAAAGTCCAGCTGCAGCAGTAAATCAAGTGTGAATTAGAAAGTAGATAAGATTGTGAGAAGCCAATTATAGAAATATCTTACACCTTAATCCTTAAGTCATGACTACTAATGAACAAGAAACAGTTTATTTGTCCAATCGAAGCGATTATTAACTCTAGCCTTTTCCCTCACGTATTAGAAGCTTCATTAATAACTCTTGAGATGCAGTGCAAGATAACAGATGTCCTTCAACTAATCTGACCGATTTCAAATTATTTGAGAGACTCAAGATGGGACTCTAATAGCAGTGAAATGCACAGTTACTGCCAACCAAGAAAGGAAACCCACTAACACACAAGACATAAGTAGGAGCAACAGAAATGAGAAAAGGCCATTCCTGGTCATCAGAAAGGCGTTGTTGTTGAGCAACAAAAAGAACACTCCTACATTCTCCACCATCATCTGCCATGACTAGTGAACCACCATCAATCAAAAGATTCTCACAAAGGTCCCTTGCAACCTTTTCATATGAAACTATGTCCACCGAAAATCCATTGCATTTGAAGACTTTCTCAATCCATTTTCCTTCATGCTCCTGCAATCATAAATCCTGTGCTTAGACAGTTACCATTCACCCTGTTACTAGCATAAACTAAGATGTGAATAAAAATGAAAATGCAATACGTACTTCTGAACCGAAATCCAGTTCAACAGCTACTAGAGGTAACTCTCCCACAAAATGACTACCTTTCATAGCTAGACAGCTAATTTGGTAAAGAATCTCTCCAAGTCTATCTGATGTCATTGGATAGAATCCCTTCATATTGACGAGTTTTTTGTCACTATAGACCCGAATGCCTTCATGCTCAACAGCATGAACATCAAAAGATGCTACTATTCACAATAATTAGAAACAACCAAACAACTGGACCAATTAAACTATATGTACTCACCTGGATTTCAAAACAACCATCTGGATGCAACTGCATTCAATCCACTTTAATTACCAGCGCTTTGGGTCAAACTTCTAGACCCCTCTTCAGATATAATTGTATCATATGGTCCAATTTATACCTGAGGCGTCTAGAAGTTAGACCCCAGAACACCAGTAAATTAGAGTGGATTGAACACAACTGCATCTACATCTAGATGTTTTGAATATGAGAACCTGTGGAAACCAAAATAATCTTTAAAATCTAATCACCTGGATTGCCCAGAAACTTGGCTTATCACCCTTGTAACCCAAGCTCCGTAGCCTCTCTTGTAATTCTGATAATTCGGCAGGAATATGCCTGAATAGAGAGTTCCTTGATGTTCTTGCTCCAACTTCTGGCCAGGTTTAAAGAGTAAGCTTATCAAAGGTCAATTAATATATGACCTATAACATGAAATATTATTGTCTATCATTCAGTACTAAATGTCAAAACTAAACAAAGAATTTTATTTTTTTACATTTAATTTATATACAATTTGGGAACTTATCATGGTTTGCTAAAAAAAAAAAGTTTGGGAGCCTCATATCATGAAGAATCAAACCACCATTTGACATGTAAATCTGATCCCAAGTGAGATAGCGAGAAAATATTTGTGAGTTACAGGAATCAGTAAAATTGATCGAAATGCCTGCACAAGATGCACGACATTTTTAAGATCCGAAAAGTTGTTTCCATGGCAGTTGAAGATGGAAAAATAAATGTGTTCTTCAACTGGCATGATATCTAGTAAAGTTGCACTCAGCTCCACTAGGTTAATCTAATAATAGCAAAGGTTATCCCCATCATAACCAATGATTTCAGACTAATGATTAACACTCTACACAATTACTAGAACTATTGATGAATTGAGAATTTCCAAGTCCTTACCTACCTTCTTTGGATACATTTTGAGTGGGTTTAAGCATTCTACCGGCTCACTTCTAATATGAAAACTTATATTTACAATGTAGCGCCTAAACAACAGGCACAATCCAAGAGCCCATAAATGGAAAATAGGACCAAAGTCAATTTAGTGATTTACACAATAGGAAAAAAATTAAGTACGTGTGAAGGACTGACTCACAAGATTAGTGTAAGTTTATGGCTCAAACTTCTCGCCAGATGGTTGCAAATCTAACTTAGTAACAAAACAGAATTAACATAAACTACCTAATATAATAAATAAAAATTTACAAACAAGGAAGTATGAATGAATAGAGCACTATCTTATTCACCAAACTGAGCCTATAGCAATGTAATAACCACCCCTGATATTTTTTTTGAAAATACTGTTTGCTGATTTGGAATGTTTTGCTGAGGTTTGTTTGTCTCGTTTCATGTGTTTGCATCATAAAGAGAGCATAGGAAATAATTGCATGAACAGAAAATACATTGAAATAGTCTCTTTTTCAAATAGATACACAACAGTTCTTGATAGGAATGCATACTAATTCATTTTCAGACTTAAAGATATACATCACAGACCTGATACAAGAGTTTGCAGACCTGATAGGAGCCCAAACAGTCACATATATTCACCATACAATGCAATTTCTTTCACCATAGAGTGAACAATAACACACTTACACTCAACCAAGACCTCAACGCTGCATAGAACAGCAGAAATCAACCTCCCATAGGCAGATTACAGACCACAGTAGCAGCAGACCAAAGTTTCCTTCAAGCCCTGATTTGCACAATTCCCAAGGAAGGCGACTAGGCTCTAAAAATCACTGCTTCTTCAATAAATATAAATAGATTCTTGAAATGGGGCACCCAAACAAGAGGAAACCAATGAGCCAATACCCAAAACGATAGGCCAAACATGCAAGGAGCTACAAACATTTTTCATTTTCAGACCCTGGCAAAAAGGGAATTTCCACAATTCTGGGAAAGCAATCAGACCTCTGAAAAAGCTTCAAAATTACTCCAATCACCACCAAAACGAAGCCATGAGCCAAACACACCAACACTCGAAAACCCACATCAAAAAACCAAGAATATCTTCATCGTTTCACCACAAAATCGCTGATAATCAGAACTCTGTTGAGCACAACGTTGATCCCTAAAGTAGAACCACTCCAACCAGCTAGGGTGGATCTCTCACCAGCAAAACCAATGCTAGAAATGAGGATTTTCATCCTCAATCTGCAACATTCACAATCTGGAAACAATCCAACAAAGTCTCCAAAAGTGGAGGGAGGAATTAGGGCAACCACCAATTTGAATAACTTTCCCTCCAAAACCCCACGCCCAACCTTGCCTTTTTAATATTTTGCTTTACATTTTAAAACATAATCAAATATTCCTCATGGGGGTCATCCACTTTTAGGGCATAATATTTTGCCTTAACTTTATGAAATAAACTGTAATAATTGGCGTCCACTTAAGGTACAATGGCCCCTCTCTTAAAACAACGTTGTTATCACTAGGCCAAGGGGTCCTTTTTATAACACAATCTTATAACCTCACTTTATTAAAAAAAGCAACTTTAACAACTTAATGACGAATTAACCAATAATAAATCAGGCGATGGAGAAAACTCACCCCCTACCAAGAATGGTAACTCTACACTGCACTACCACCAGGACCAATTACCGAACATAGACTTACTATAAATAGCAACTGTTAAAAATAGTAAGCACTCCCAAACAACAAACTGGCATAAAACATTAGAGCTCACCTGACAACTACCACACACTACCCAAACAGGAAACCTTACACTGCACTGCTGCCAGGACCACTTACTAAAATAGTATAAACCAAACAAGTCCAAATAAAGATACCGAAAATGGAGACATTACAGTCCTCCCTTCCTAAAGATTGCTTGTCCTCAAGCAATGCCATCAAACCTCCAAAAACAAGAAGTTGATCCACATTGAAACCAAATGAGATCCTAGGGTCCCAAGTCAACCTAGGAGTTATGTAATCATGAGGTAATCTGTCGTCCCAACCATGAATGCAAGCTAGAAGTAAGAAATAACAACTATTTGCTACCAGAACACTCATCCAACACTGAACTTGGTTTGCCAATCCTATCATTCCCTTCACCTGGAACCATAAACTGACTCTGTCAAGAGGCTGAATGGTTAGAAAATGTGAATTCAAAACCAAACAAGTCCAAATAAAGATACCGAAAATGGAGACATTACAGTCCTCCCTTCCTAAAGATTGCTTGTCCTCAAGCAATGCCATCAAACCTCCAAAAACAAGAAGTTGATCCACATTGAAACCAAATGAGATCCTAGGGTCCCAAGTCAACCTAGGAGTTATGTAATCATGAGGTAATCTGTCGTCCCAACCATGAATGCAAGCTAGAAGTAAGAAATAACAACTATTTGCTACCAGAACACTCATCCAACACTGAACTTGGTTTGCCAATCCTATCATTCCCTTCACCTGGAACCATAAACTGACTCTGTCAAGAGGCTGAATGGTTAGAAAATGTGAATTCTTGCAGCTATCCAAGTCTGAAATCAACAGCTTGTGGTCTGATTTTTGAAAAATCAGCACCCAAAAATATGAGCAGCAGTTGCAACACTGAAAATCTTCAACCCCAAAGAAAAATCTGATCATTATCTTAATGGTAAACACTTTTTCAAGAGTCATCAACCAAGTAGAACTGCAAATTTTGCTCAAACTCTCCCTCCAATCCACTTGTGTGAACACAAATGGACTCATAAGGTGGCTGTATAAAGGGGTAACAGCATCATATTTTTTGCCTTTTTGGTCCACAACCACCCATGGTATGCTTCATCCATCACCATTTGTATCCAATAACCCATGTGGGTGATCCTAGGCATAGATACTTCCCTCTAAAATGGCTCCACTATGTTGAGATTGTGCTACTTTGATCAACATATTAATTTCATCCAAGGGGCATGTGGTGATTTTGGAAGTCCCAACACTAAGGCTCTCCACCCTATCACCCTCAAGGTCACAATAGTACTCCTCCACTTGTGGTGAATCCACAAGGTAAAGCCACATGCCATGATGATTTAACCCATCATTATCCACCTTTGGAAGCAAGCCATCATTAAAAGATTGTTCTTCCCCCGACTATCAATGTGAAACTTGAAAACAGGATTATGAAATGCCATTTCCACATCCAAGTCAAAAAGGGGATTATCAAAAGCTTGGAAAGTGTCTTTACCTTCTTGTTTGGGTTCTATTCCTTGATGATGATTGGAATCCCCCTGCATGAACTTGCTTGTGGCAATCCCGGATCCCTCTTGGATCATTCCTCTCACACCACTTTCCTATCACACTCCTAAAATTTCAGCTCCATGGATTTTAGGTTCAAGGTGATCTCCCCTAAGGAGCAAAGCCATTGCATTCCCAGAACAACATTTGTGCCTCCTGTATTAACATAAAAGTCATCATTCACCTCATAGTGGTTTAGTTGGAGTCTCAACTGTGGAATCTTCCTTACACAAGACATTATGTGACGATTACCAACCATGTTTACTCACGGGAATGAATTCCAATGTACTATGAGAGTAAGCGAGAATAACTTACAGAACATAACGCACGTACTAAAACACAATACACAGAATAATCATACTGTCTTTATTGATAGAATGTATGCAAGTACAACCATCAGTACTATAACAATGTAGCACAAGTACATAACAGAATGGTCTACAAAATTATAACATTCATGAACATAATCAGCATAACCATAATCATAATGTTTCCTAACTACATGACTCGAGTACATATAGTACACGGGAGGTGGTTGAGGAACCAATCGTAGCGTCCCTTCATTACAATTAATTGTTTCATCAGGAACTTAATCCTTGAGACAACTAACATGACAAATACATAGAAAATATTAACATTAACTAAAGTCTTATTTACTTATGACTCACGGTCGACCAAGTACACTCTCGACCGACTACATCATCCCCCCCCACAAAAGTAGTCATCTTCCAGACGACAAAGAACAAAAACGAGGGTACAAAGAAAGTTGATGTGCATCGGCCATCTATGTATCCTTCTCTGCCAACAGCCAATCCTTCTCTGCCAATTGTCCATCTTTCTCACCCAGTACCGTGTCCCTCCCAGCCAGTACTTTGTCTTTCTCTATCAACTTCTCCTCGAGAGTGGCAACTCTCATCCACTCGGCAGCCATCACTTGAGCCAGTTCCTCCTGTGACTTCTGAATGTAGTCCGCCAACTCTCACCTAGTAGTCTCGATCGTCTCTACTCTTGGCCACAATTGCGAGATGAAACATTGAAAGAATTCGCCCTTGCATTCCAATTGCATACCTGCCATCCTCTCGACCTCATGTACCATTAAGGGATCATGTTCCATATCTAGTCGTTGTCCAATTGCACCGACTTTGTACATAATTCTCGCCATCTCTTGCACTCCACTGATCTCAATGTACACTCTGGTGGATTCATGACTAGACTCTTCTCCTGACTCGTCTAGATGGGGTTTTGGCGATGTGTGTGACCGTGGGGCAAGGTGAGCTAACTATGATACTAGTGGCTCTAGTTGTCAGGCTGGCAAAACTAACTGTGATGCTAGTGACTTTGGGCGTGAGGCTGGTAGCTCTAGCTATACTGTGGTGGCTAGTTGCACTGGGATTTGATAGTTCAATTGAATCTAATGGGGGTCTGGGGGCAACGCCCCCAACAGGGTAAAGGGCCAATGCCCCTTGTGGGAGTTTAGAGGCAGCGCCCCCAACAAGGTCAAGGAGCGACACCTTCAGCAAGGTCGAGGAGCAACGACCCTCGCAAGGGTCTGGGGGTAACGTTGAGACCAATTTAAGACTTCTGAAACCATACAAAACTCCATGGCGCACCTCATGTTCATGATTTTTTTAGTGACAAATTAATGCTGACAAAGTCAAAAAATATAGATTTTGCATTCTTCTTATTCCTCTTATCTGCGCAATTTAGTTTCTCCCTTCTTGGTGCAATTTTCACTTGTACGACCCTCTTTTTCACTGTGCATTTCCAAAGTTGCATCCTCACGGTTTTGATCTCCAGTAGGTGTCGAACCTAAGTTCCTTGTGCAGGAATGCCTTTATTATTTTGCACGTTCTTCCTTGTCTCCATGTACAAACTCATTTTAATTATCTTTTGTAGAAGGTTCGCTTCTCTGCACACTCCTTCATTCTTCACTCGCCATACAATAGTGTACGAAATTGCTCGCATAGAACATCCTTTTGCATTTCCAAGCCGTACAAGTGTGTAATGTCTATTCTCTCTAGACCGTACGCCAACACTCTTGCTTAATCGTACGCCACTACCTTTATTACTCGCTCGCACGCCAATGTCTTCCTTAGATTGTACGGCAATGTCTTCATTAAATCGTACAACGGTATCTTCTTTGGATTGTACGACAATATCTTATGTGGGTTGTACAACCCTTTTGTCTCTGCTTTCCAACTCATACAGACTCCCTTCGCATCGTACAACTGATTCTTGCTTGCACCGTACGAACTTCTTTCCTTTTGAGATTTTCACGATTTTAAAAGCTTTTGGTTTTGCCTTTATAGCTTTGTTCGTACATCGTACGATGTGTTTGGCTGAATTCTCCTGATCGTATAAAGTCTCTTTTTGTGCCTTGGTTCATTGACTTTTGCCCTGTGCGTCTTCCTTATGAGTCCATACAGCTTTTGATCTTAATTTAGTAACTCTTCTTAATTTAATTTTTTCTTGCTTCTTATTTTCTTCATCTCTTTTTTCTGTCTTTGTCTAATTTTTCTCTCTTCGTCTCTTTTTTCTCTCGTCTCTTTTCTCTCTCCGTCTCTTTTCCTTTTTTCTAATTTTTTAATATTCTCTCCCTTCCCTTTACTTTTTTTAATTTTCCCTCATATTTTATTTTTCCCAATACTTTTCTCTTTTATTTTAATTTTCTATTCTTCTCCTTTATCTTCCTCCAATTTTTATTTTACATCCTTTTTTCCCAATATTTTCATTTTAATTCTTCTACTTTATTTTTCCATTTTTCCAACTTCCAACTTTTCCTTTATTTTTTCAATTTTTTCATTTTTTAAATCCATTATTTTCTCCTTAGCTATTTTTTCATTTTTTGGCTCCAACACAATTTTTTCACCTTGTACTTGTTTAAACTTGTGGGCTAGCGTATCATCCAGTTTTGATACTCTTTCTTTGTACTCTCCATACTCAACTGGAAATGTTTGGCTAGACGTGCCCTTCTCCTCTTCTCCTTTGTACTCATCGTACTCAACCGGCAATGTCTGGCTGGATGTGCCCTTCTCTTCTTCCTAGGTTTCTCCGATCTGTAGCATGTTACACTCTCAGTGGAACACCTCATAATCCTCCATTTGCCAATGAAATAGCCCATTTAGTGAGCTTGTCTCGTCCTCCGAGCAACTCTCGAGTTCAAGTACGCCATCAACGTTCGGTTCCATAGCTTTCTTCCCTTCGTTGACATCCGACTCACCTCCATCCAATTCTAATCTAGAGGAAGCCAATTCTTCACTCACAGCCTAGTTCTTCAAGTCAATGATGTTCCTCCACCCGTTACTCTTGATCAAGAGTGTATTCCTCTTCCAATTATGATCTGCCCTGGCAACAATCAACATCCTCGTCCCAGCAATGCGTTGTACACCTTCTACAGTGGGATGACAACAAAGTTCAACAGGAACTGCTACGTGCCAATCAAAACTTTTTGTGCCATCAGTGCTCCCAACGGCTTGATGTCGTGTTGATCGACACCCACTAATTGGAATGTCGATGGCCAAAGTGTAGGCTTCCCAAGACTCTTCCATGTGTCTTCGGGTAGTACGTTGACTCCCGATCCTCCATCGACGATAGTGTTTGTCAGGATTTTCCCTCTGATCTCCATTTGTACAACCGCTAGCATCTTCCAGATCTTTGTCGTCAACAACATTGGGTCAATGGTTTGTTCACCATACGGTGGTGGTTCCGCTATCAATTATTTCCTTCAGCCTTCCTACCGCTGGCATTGGTCATTATCGACGACATTCGTGATTGCCAGCCCCAATTGCAGCATAGTCTGGAGAAGGTCAGTCACCTTTATGGGTACAGTGGTCTACAATACCTACTGTACGATGTTTTCCGCCTTCGACTACCAAGAGGTGTTTGGATTCTCCAGAGGTGTTTTGTGTTCCTCCGTCATCGCCAGTTCCACTTTTGCTTTTGCTTCCTTCATTCTTTGTTTTTTCGTACATGGATCTGGGTAGGTGGCCTTCTTCGTTTGTGCTCTAGTAATCGCTAGTACCTCTTGCTCCTCCACATCTAACAAATGGATGCCTTTCCGCTTGGGGCATTTGTTGTCTTCATGATCACCTAGTCCACACCACTTGCACAGTATTCCCCCCAAACCTTGACCATTCTGGCATTCCCTGGCGAAGTGGCCCCATTCATTGCACTCTAGCATTGTATCATGGGCCTTCCTTTACCACCGTACTGTATCTTGCTTCTCGGAGTACTATTATTGCTTCTCTGGTTGTTGCGATACCCTCCAGGGGACGAGTTGGAGTTGTTCTGAGGGTTTGGTGGTGTGTTCAGCGGTGTTGACGGTTGTCCCTGAGTGAAGAGTACTTGCATACCCCTTGCTTTCAAATTGTATGGGCACTCCTTGACGAAATGTCCCATCACTTGGCAGATATTACAGAACAACTTCGGGCAGTTTGCTTTTGTGTGACCTTCCCCATTGCAATCCATACACCACAGTTCTCTGGCTTCCCTCGTACTCTCCTTGTCGGCCTTCAATTCTTTCATCATTCTCATCATGTCCTTCCTCAATGCTTGCACGGTCTTGGTCTCACCGTCGTTGTTGTCATTCGTACTCTCCTCGTCGTTCGTCTTCCTTTTCCCTTTGGAGGATGTTTTGTTTCACTCTATATCCATCGCCCGCTTGTACACTTCATCATACAACAACGGAGGCATGACTTTCTTTCTTCTTTTTTTCTCAACAACGGGAGCAACTCTTCAATGAACCATCGCTTCTTTCGCCCGTCAACCGACTGGGTCTCCAATTTTCCCAACAATTCTTTGAGTCTACAGTTGTAGGTTCACACGTTCTCGTGCTTCCCTTGCTTCGTATTGTAGATTTCCGCTACGATTTCACTATCATCCCTGAGAAGTTTGAATTTGTCTTGGAATGTCTTCTTCAATGTTGCCATGATGTTCAGTGGACTGTATCCAATTCATTGTACCAATCAATGGCTATGCCCCTCAGCATCGCTGGGAACGCTTTCAACCAATAGTCCACATCATCTTGCCCATTGGCTATCCAAATTCTCTCACACGTCTTGCATTGTCGTACTGGATCCTCTAACCCATTCCCTGTGAACTTTGGTAGCTTCTGCCTCTCGGCTAGCGGAGTCACCATATTTCTTCCCCAATTCCCTCCCTGTGTGTAGGACCTGATTGGACTGGTTCTCCCACATCGTTTTGGTGCCTCTCTTGCACTCTCAGCCGCGTACGGATCTTCCCCACATCCCCTCTCAGCGTCCTCTACACCTCAAGTCTCCTGGGGTTCATTTTGGTACTCCCTCTGCCCTAGGATCTTTGGCTCGAATCCTCCAATTCTCAACCCTTCATTGTCATCCAATATGGACAACTCTTGAATGCGTCAAATACTGCTCTCAAGCTCATTAGTTAGTTCATTTTCATTTTCATTTTCATTAATTATATATCTTTCTCTGGTTGCTATAGACGATGTCCGAAAAGGTCCTTTGTCACTTTCTTCAGCAAGGGTTTGGTGTATCCTGGCAATAGATTGGTTTATTTCATTGATGTCTTCATTGGTTTCTTCAACGATTTGTTTCCGTCTTCTCCGTCTGGTTTCTTGCTCTTTGAGTCTCAATGATCTTTGTAGTCGTTCCTCGGGAGTTTCTTGCCCGCTTGGTACTTGGTTTTTGTGTTTATTGAGACGTACGGGCGTTAATTGCCAACCTTACAGGCAGCAGTTGTCAGACGTACGCCTTCTGCTTGTGTCACGTTCCTCTTCCTCCCGCTTGGTCCTTTCCTCGTACCATTGTAGTATCTATTGTCTTTGGTGCTCTTGGTCACTCTCCGCCCGAAGATCCTGCAGGATGGTGTAATGTTGTGCTAGCAACCTCAGCAATCGATTGAGGAGATGGTTGACCTCTGGGTTGACGTCCAGTCTATCCCAGATGACCAACTAGGTGATCTCTTGGCTGAGAACCTCCCTCCGTACATGCTCCCTCAACGAAATGTCCCACAGGTTGACCAGGTCCTGTGTCAAGTTGTCTTCTCGTTCCTTGTTTGTTTGTATGAGTTCCTCCATCGGCCGACCCATCACGACGCCAAATGTTTACTCACGAGAATCAATTCCAACATACTATGAGAGTAAACGAGAATAACTTACAGAACATAACGCATGTACTAGAACACAATGCATAGAATAATCATATTGTCTTTATTGATATAATGTATGCAAGTACAACCATCCATACTATAACAGTGTAGCACAAGTACATAACACAATAGTCTCTAGAATTATAACATTCATGAACATAATCAGCATAACCATAATCATAATGTTTCCTGACTACATGACTCGAGTACATATAGTACGCAGGCGGTGGTTGAGAAACCGGTCGTCGTGTCCCTTCATTACAATTAATTGTTTCGTCAAGAACTTAATCCACGAGACAACTAACTAACATGACAAATACATAGAAAATATTAACATTAACTAAAATCTTATTTACTTATGACTCACGGCCGACCAAGTACACTCTCAGCCGACCACAACCACAACTCTAAAGCCTTCAAATTTCTTTGTTTTGAGCCCACGTTGTGCTACAATGTCTTCATCAATGAAGTTATACATAGCACCTGTATCAAGAAGACCAACAATTTGCTGCCCTTTTAACCATCCCCTAAGTTTGAATGCATCACATCTCTGAAGACTAGAGAGCCTAGCTAATGTACCACTACTTTCCTTCCCTTTCCTAGACTCTTCTTCTGAACTATCTTCATCACTTTCCTCCTTTTCAGCTTGCTGCTCTAATTTTTCTGATTCTGATCCACTAGTTGAATATGCCTCTATTTGACGATTCTTCCCCTTTTCCAATCACTTATGTACTAAGGCCCATGGTTCTTTGAATGTAAAGCAAAGGTTCTTCTTCCTTAGCTCATTTTTGTGGTCTTCTTCCACAATCTTTGAAGGTGTTTCTTTGGGCTGAATGTTCTCCTTGTTGTCACGTTTCTTATCTCTATCATATGGAAAGGTCTTAGGTGGAAATTTGTTCTTAGTAGTGGAAGACTCCATATCCCTAGCCCATTTGATGGCCTCTTGTAGAGAAGGTGGGTTGAATGCCTTAATCCATCCCCTCAAAGGATCGGATAACCCATCTATAAAGAGCACAAAGAGTCTCCCCTCTGATATTTCTATCACCAACACTGACAACCTCAAAAAATCAGCAACATAAGCATCCACCGAACCACACTGTTTCAACTGAGCCAACTCTTTAAAATGAAGTTTGGGATCCGTTTTATCAAATCTCTCTATGAGTCTCCTTGTAAACTCAACATAAGATGTGATTTGTGCATGCCCCATTTTGATCATCCCATGGTGCCACTACTCATGTGTGTAAATTTTAGGATCAGAAATTTAATAAGCAGATATAGAACAATTTCAAACAATTTAACACAGCATATATCCTGGGAAAACCCTCCTTCTTGAGGGAGAAAAACCCAGCAACAATATATCACTTATATATTGATCAAATAGCAACAAAGTGCTTTACAAGGAGGCCAAACACAAGGCCAATCTGAATTGCTAATAATGACACCACACTCAATGAGTATCAAACCTCTCCTTGGATCAATCTGCTGTATATATAACTTGACTTCTTGCTGATGCGAACTTGAACAAAATGAATATATGAATGAATGAAATGAGGGAGAGAGAGCAGCGCCTATATATACAATATGAAATGTCTTCTCCCAAGCAATGCGTCTCTACACAAGAGGTCGGCCTCTTCATGAAATGGTGCAACTCTTTCTCCAAGATAAGTCGGCCTCTTACGAAAAAGAAATGTGTCTCTTTGAAAGGTGGTGATCATACTCTTTATGTCGGCTTCATTATATAAAATATGATTTGTTAATTTTAGTGAAGCGCCTCTTCACAAAGCCGTCTTTAAAAATAAATATATATAGCCACGGCTACATATTTATTTTCTTATTTAAATCGCTGGAAGGATTTAGACCGATGCTATATCATCAACACTCCCTCTTAGCTAGGGATGAATCCTTCTAGATAACCAATGTCACGGAGTCTCTCAACATGACACCCACAATGGCTACACCCATTTGTGGAAAAGAGCTCATCACGGAGTCACTCGACCTGATATCGTCATGGAGTCACTCAACATGACGTCCACCATGGCCACTCCCATGTATGGAAAAGAACATGTGCACAAGTGCCCATCACGGAGTCACTCAACGTGATGTCATCATGGAGTCTCTCAACATGGTGTCCACTATGGCTACTCCCATGAGTGGAAAAACACAAGTACAAAGAATTCATCACAGAGTCTCTCAACGTGATGTTGTCATGGATTCTCTCAACATGACATCCATCATGGCTACTCCCAGAGGGTGGAACAAGGGCTTTCACCTCAAATTTCTCCATCATAGAGAAAGATGCATTAACAAGGGCTTTCACCTCAAATTTCTCCATCACAAAGAAAGATGCATTAACAAGGGCTTTCACCTCAAATTTCTCCGTCACAAAGAAAGATGCATTATAGCAAATCACAAAAGATCACTGATGTTGAGTCTCCCTCTCAACAAGGGCTTCATTCTCCACCACTCCAAGCTTGTCTCGAAAATGCACAAACTTCACTCTGGAGAGATGCTTGGTGAGAATATCAACCGTTTGATCATCAATGCAAATATATCTCAACTGAATAGCTTTCCTCAATACCATATCTCTGATGTAATGGTATTTGATCTCAACATGTTTTGTTCTGTCATGAAACACTGGATTGACAAATAGCTTCACACAGCTTTGATTGTCACAATGAATAATAGTTGGCTCTAATGATTGTCCAAACAATCCTACAAGGAGCTTTCAAAGCCACACTGCTTCTCGAGCTGCTACACATGCTGCAATATACTCAGCCTCTGCAATGCTTAGTGCCACTGAAGACTGCTTCCTGCTACACCAAGAAATCATCGCAGACCCCAAGCTAAAGCAACATCCAGAGGTGCTCTTCCAATCAGCTACACTCCCGGCCCAATCAGAATCAGAATATCCTTGCAGCTTTAGGTCTACACTGGAAGTATATCTCAAGCCATATCCAACTGTGCCACGCAAGTATCTCAAGATATGCTTAGCTGCAACTAGATGAATTTTCCTTGGTTCACACATGAACTGACTGAGTGCACTCACTGCATAGAAAATGTCTGGTCTAGTATTGACTAGATATATCAACGATCCAATCAACTGCCTATACATAGTAGGATCTACCAGATCTGAACTAGCTGTAGACTCACTTAACTTTTTGAAATTAGTTTCCATCGGTGTAGACATAGATTTGCAATCCATCATCCCAAATCTCTTCAAGATATCTATAGTATATTTCCCTTGACTCAGAATGATCTCATTGGGTCTCTGCCATACTTCAAATCCTAGAAAGTAATGCATAAAGCCTAAATCCTTCATCTCAAATTCAGAAGCTAACTCCTTGCATTTGATAATGAGATATTCTGCTCCAGTAAGAAATAGATCAACATAAAGAACCAAGATTAAAGCCTCACCATCAACTACCTTGAAGTAAAGATTTGAATCTGCATCATTCTTGGAGAAGCCCAAGCTCATCAAGTATCGATCAATCCTCTCATACCAAGCACAAGGAGCCTATTTAAGCCCATACAGAGCCTTCTTTAATTTGCAAACATGAGACTCCTTCCCATGAATCACAAAGCCATCAGGTTGTTCAATGTATACTTCTTCTTAAATCACGCCATTAAGGAATGTTGTCTTCACATCCATCTGATCTAACTTCCATCCCTTTGCTGCTGCAATAACAATGATAGTCCTGATGGATGTATAACGAGCAACCAGAGCAAAAGTTTCTTCATAATCTATCCCCTCTTTCTGAGAGAATCCTCTAGCCACAAATCTAGCTTTGTACTTCTCAATGCTTCCATCAGCTGCATGCTTGATCTTGAAAAGCCATTTAGAAGATACAATGGATTTCCCTTCAAGTCTTGGTACAATACCCCAAACATCATTCTTGATAATAGATTGATATTCTTCAGCCATAGCATTTCTCCATGCTTGTTGACTTGATGCTTCCTCAACACTAGAAGGTTCAGACTCAACGATATGACTCATTAATGCTACATAGCCTAGAAACTTTTGTGGTCTTTTACTTTCTCTGAATGTGCCTCTAGGAGCTGCAAACTTTTCTGCCTCCAGCATCACTTGCCTAGCCCATAGAGGTCTCTTTCAACCTATGACAATATCTCTTGGCCCATCAATCGGTTCCAAAGGCTCAACTGGATCAATATCCTCTTTTGGTTCAGTAGACTCCCTTTGAATCTCAGGAGTATGATCAACGTCCATGTCCTAAGGAGTCTCCTGGTCTTCATTTTCTATCTCCATGTATGAACCTTTAGATCTTTTGAATGCAACATCTTCTTCAAAAGAGACATCTTTGCTGATCTCTATCTGTTTCTGTCCAAGAATGTAAATCTTGTAGGCTTTTGAGGATTCACTGTAACCCACAAATATTCCTTTCTTGCCAGATGGTTCTAACTTAGTTCTCTTATCCTTAGGCACATGAATATAAACAGGACAACCAAAGATTCTCAAGTGACTAACCTTAGGCTTCACACCTGTGAAGGCTTCTTCAAGAGTCATATTCTCCAAAATACGATGAGGGCTTCAATTATGAACATACACTGCAGTTTTGGATGCTTCTGCCCAAAGGAAGGTTTGCAAGTCTTGATCATGGATCATAGCTTTGGCTGCCTCAACTATAGATCTATTCTTCCTTTCTGCAACTCCGTTTTGCTGTGGATTGTAAGGAACACAAAACTCCCTCTTAATCCCTACATCGATACAAAAGTTATGGAAGCCTCCAAAGGTGTATTCTCCTCCGTTATCAGATCTCAAAACTCTAATTCTCTTTCCGGAAAAATTCTCTATTTGAGCCTTAAATTCTTTGAATTTCTCAAGTACTTCTTCAGATTCCTTAAACTTCAAGAAATAAATCCAAGTCTTTCTAGAGTAGTCATCAATAAAAATTACATAATACCAAAATCCACTCAAGGATGCAACAGACATTGGACCACACAAATCAGAATGAACAAGATCTAGAATACATTTTGATCTACTTTCACTACTATGAAAAGGACCCTTAGTATTCTTACCCATTGCACATCCTCTGCAAGTACCATCATGCTCCTGACTGAGTTTCGGAAGGCCAGTAACCATCTTCTCCATGGATGGAAGAGCTCTGAAGTGAAGGCGAGCAAGCCTCCTATGCCAAAGCTCGCTTGAACTGGTAGAATCATGCAGCAATGCTTGAATTGGACGAATGGAAAGTCTATATAGACTCTCTTTCTGAACACCAATCACTCGAGCTATCTTGATGCTAGAGTTCTTTGGCCAAGCAAGAACTTTTCCCTCAGAAAATGCAACTTGATATCCTTTGTCCTCCAAAGCCAATATCGATACAAGGTTCCTCTTGATACCTAGTACGAACAAGACATCACTCAAATGAAGAGGGATGTCGGAATCTAGGTGAAGAGAGGTGGCTCCAGCGCCTTTCACTGAATAGCACGCATCATCTCCAATTATTACTTGAATGTTGGTTTCTCTCTCCACCAAATCTGAAAGATGTTCTCTATACCCTGTAATATGCCAAGAAGCGCCACTATCAATCAACCATGTGCTACTATATGTTGGAACATTGCTTGATAGGGCAGACATAAATAGAAATCCACTTGAGTTATCTCTTGATTCCTTCTGTGGAGAAACATTATCCACATCTACAATAGAAGCATGCTGCTTTGGTCTTGTTGCACAATCTCTAGCATAGTGACCATACTTGTCACATCTAAAGCACTGAATATGGGAGAGATCCTTCTTCTTCTTTGATTCAAGAGCAGCATCCGATTTCCTGTCTCTATTCCTCTTGAAGTTACCTTTTCTCCCTTCTCTTCCTTTCCTCTTTGAAGTTTGAGCAACAAGAACATGATTGTCTTCATTGTGAGAACTTCGACCATTACCTCTTGTTGCCAACCTTGATTCCTCTTGAATGCAATCTGCTCTAAGGCGATCAAACTTTGGTAGCTTCGATCTTCCACTAATACCTTGGATAAATGGCTCCCAAGATTGAGGAAGACCGTTAAGTGCCAACATGACTAAGTCTCGATCTTCAATTATGTCTCCAATGGCATAGAGTTGATCCTCCAACTCAGTTATCTTCATAAAGAAGGAGATGATTGAATCTCCTTTCGCCATCTTGATGTGATGAAGTTGTTGCCTCAATGCAAGAGCTCTGCTGGTGTTATTGATCTCATATAATCCCTCCAAAGTCTTGAACATCTCTCTAGCTGTCTTCAACTTGGAGATAATAGGCACAAGATGATCCTTCACAAAATCAATCAATATCTTATTGGCCTTTGTGCCATTCTTCCTCCATTGTGTCTTTTCAGTCTCATCAAAAAGTTCAGGTACCTCGCTCTCCACGAACTCGAGAATATCATTTTCTTCCAATGCAATAAGAACTCTAAACTTCCAAGAGGTGAAGTTAGAGGCACCATCGAGTCTATCTTCAACCTTGAGACCATTCACCATTTTCGTAGCTAAGATAGACACACTAAGATGAGAATAAGAGAGGAAGGTCACGCTGCTTATACAAATGTGATCACGATCTTGCTTAAACCCGCTCTGATACCATGTTAATTTTAGAATCAAAAATTAAATAAGCAGATATAGAACAATTTCAAACAATTTGACACAGCATATATCCTAGGAAAACCCTCCTTCTTGAGGGAGAAAAACCCAGCAACAATATATCACTTATATATTGATCAAATAGCAACAAAGTGCTTTACAAGGAGGTCAAACACAAGGCCGATCTGAATTGTTAATAATGACACCACACTCAATGAGTATCGAACCTCTCCTTGGATCGATCTGCTATATATATAACTTGACTTCTTGTTGATGCGAACTTGAACAAAATGAATATATGAATGAATGAAATGAGGGAGAGAGAGCAGCGCCTATATATACAATATGAAATGTCTTCTCCCAAGCAATGCATCTCTACACAAGAGGTCGCCCTCTTCATGAAATGGTGTGACTCTTTCTCCAAGATAAATTGGCCTCTTACCAAAAGAAATGTGTCTCTTTGAAAGGTGGCAATCATACTCTTTATGTCGGCTTCATTAGATAAAATATGATTTGTTAATTTTAGTGAAGTGCCTCTTCACAAAGTCATCTTTATAAATAAATATATATATAGCCACGGCTATATATTTACGCTATATCATCAACAATGTGCAACTCCATCTAAGTGAATGGAAGAATATTGTATTGACTCCACTTCAGGGATGGGATTAAGAGTAAAATATGTGTCCACCTTTTGGACCCAAGCTCTCACTAAAATTATTCCAGGCCCATCAAAGTAAGGGAGATTGAGTTTTCCTATCTTCTTGCGTAAGTCATTATGATGTTCTTTGTTCCCCCTATTGGGCATATGCCTCATCCTAAGATCCATATAGTCCCAAAGTGATATGTCATGCTGGAAACCAGGGCCTATCCATCCAATCTTGTTTAAATTGGTCCTGCGTCTCAACTATTGTGAGCTACTGATTGGGTTGTGCCTCCACTCTTAGTGGAAAAACCAGCATAAATGGTCTAGCCACGGCTGCCCTATTGTGTTGATTGGCTGCCCCACGCTGACCTGCATCATTTCCTTGCCCCAATTGATCCAACCTCTCAACCAACTATGCTAGTTGCTAATTGGTCTTTTGAGCACGTCAGGCTGCATCCAAGAGAAACATCAAGTGATCTAGCTCAACATTTGCTCTTTCAGCTTCTTCACCCCTTTCACCCATGTTTTCAGAACTTGTTGATCAAACACTGTGTTTAAAGTGTTATTCCTCTCCCTCAAAAGGCCAATGTTCCCACAATTCCTCTTCACATTTCCTTAATCTTTCACGGTACATTCTCTTTCTGTCACTAATGCTAATAGAGTGTCTTTACCCACTGGCTGGCAAGAATGTTTGTACTATGATACCACTGTAATAACTACCCTCTGATTATTTTTTTTTAAATACCATTTGCTGATTTAGAATGTTTTGTTGAGGTTTGTTTGTCTTGTTTCATGTGTTTCCATTATAAAGAGAGCATATGAAATAATTGCACGAACAGAAAATACATTGAAATAGTCTCTTTTTCAAATAGATACACAACAGTTCTTGATAGTAATGCATACTAATTCATTTTCAGACTTAAAGAGATACATTACAGACCTGATACAAGAGTTTGCAGACCTGATAGGAGCCTAAACAGTCACATATATTCACCATACAATGCAATTTCTTTCACCAGAGAGTGAACAATAACACACTTACACTCAACCAAGAACTCGACACTACGTAGAACAGCAGAAATCAACCTCCCAAAGGCAGATTTCAGACCACAGTAGCAGCAGACCAAAGTTTCCTTCAAGCCCTAATTTGCACGATTCCCAAGGAGGGTGACTAGGCTCTAAAAATCACTGCTTCTTCAATAAATGCAAATAGATATTTGAAATGGGGCACCCAAACAAGAGGAAACCAATGAGCCAATACCCAGAACGATGGCCAAACATGCAAGGAGCTACAAACATTTTTCATTTTCAGACCCTCGCAAAAAGGGAATTTCCAGAATTCTGGAAAAGCAATCAGACCTCTGAAAAAGCTTCAAAACTACTCCAATCACCACCAAAACGAAGTCATGAGCCAAACACACCAAAACTCCAAAACCCACATCAAAAAACCAAGAATATCTTCATCATTTCACCACAAAATCGATGAAAATCATAGCTCTGTTGAACACAACGTTGATCCCTGGAGTAGAACCACTCCAACCAGCTAGGGTGGATCTCTCACCATCGAAACCAATGCTAAAAATGAGGGATTTCGTCCTCAATCTGCAACATTCACAATTTGGAAACAATCCAACAAAGTCTCCTTATGTTGTGAAATCCTCCATAACCAAATGGGAGCCAAAAAGCAGAATAAATATAAGTGGAGGGAGAAATTAGGGCAACCACCAATGTGAATAACTTTCCCTCCAAAACCTCATGCCCAACCTTGCCTTTTTAATATTTTGCTTTACATTTTAAAACATAATCAAATATTCCTCATGGGGGTCGTCCACTTTTTGGGCATAATGTTTTGCCTTAACTTTATGAAACTTTAATAATTGGCATCCACTTAAGGTACAATGGCCCCTCTTTTAAAACGTTGTTATCAGTAGGCCAAGGGGTCACAACCCTAATTGTGACCCAGCCCTAAATTTTGTCTAGATGTTTTAGCTGAATATGAAACCCGGCCCTAAATTTTGTATTGTCATGTGATATGGATGTTCAACTGAATGTGAAACCTAACTATCATAACGATTGGCCCTAAAATTCTATATTGTTGTCTTGTCTATTGTTCTATCTAGATATAAAAACGGTTGTTTGGTTAGTTATAAACAACTAATCGTTTTAATGATACATCGAATGAGGTTACTTATGGTGTTATGAATGAGTTTCTATAATTTCATACATAGCTATATGATTGAGCTTTATATGGAGATGTTAATATTGTAGATAAATTGTTAAACTTGATTTCATTATTTGAAACGGACTAATGTTGAACCTGTTATTGGAGTGTCATAGTGAAGGTACGCATTCTCGCCGAAGAGAGAGAGTATCATCGAGAAGAGGAGTCTAGCCATCCGGGGGAAATGGTGTGAGAGTAGCACACACGAGCATGTAGTGCAATTCCCAGGTTATATATATTGCACTGCAATTCCCAGGTTATATATATTGCACTGGGAAGGGTAAATAAGGTGTCTTGTTTATTTTGACCAAAATTCTACAAGGAATTAAAATCACTACTATTACTAATTTATATTTAGATTAATTTATAATGAATAATGTATAATTTAAAAATTAAAAAAAAACAAATAGAAATATAAATAACCATAAAATAAATGATAAAATGATATATACATTCTTTTATAAAAGAGGGATATCAAAATTCCTTTTTATTTAAAGAAGAGAATATATAGTGGGACCCACGGAGAATATATGGTGGGACCCAGTGCTGGAAGAAAATAAAACAAAGGAGTACCTTTAAGAAGGTACGTATCATATGCTCTATCCAAGGCATTAAAAACAAAGGCAGGCCAACAAATATGCTTGTTGTCAGCAGAAGGAAAGGTTTAAACAAATAAATTACCACCTAGCAGTTAGTAAAGTGGCCCCATCTCTACATAGCAAGGGAGAAAGAATGGGGAGGTAATAAACAAAGTGAAGGTGAGATACCAAGGATTTTGTTTTGGAAGAGAGGACAGGAGGAAAGGAAAGGGACTGCACATGAGTGGCTTGAGTAAAAACTTTTGCAAATATTAGTTCTCAAGTATGAAGAAGTTGTTAAATTCACTTTCTTAATATCAGATAGACTGAATGTTGGTGAATTCCCCACTGCAGTATGCACAGTCTAAAAAATTCCTTAGTGGTTGTTTACTGTGAATAAATTTGCATCAGCCTATAGCTGCTCAGAATTTTAAAATGACTGATTATAAATGCTTTGATTTGTATAAGGAGCAAACTTAGAACTTTCTCATATAAAGCAACACTAGGGTGAACCAAACCCTGGGACTATAATTGCTTAGAGAATATAAGGACCACTAAACAAATCTTGTTGATGGGATACTGCTGTCAACGAATCATGAGCTGAGCATAAGATTTATGTTAACACAATGCTTACTTAGGAGATAAATTAATAATGAAGGTACTTCCACGTGACTGCTGTAGTAGTATACAACAGCCGTGGGGAAGTACTTCATCAGCCTTGCTGTTCATTTACAGCCCTATGAAAGACTGTACATAACCATTTAAATGTTGAGTTGTATAAAGCATATTTTGTGAAGTTCTATGCTATGGTTGAGTAAAACATTTGTTCAACAGTTGCTGCTCTTGCCCAGATTGAATTTTGCAGCAGCTAAATTGATTTAATATCAAGAGTAAAAGTGTTGCATTTTATGCTAGTGAATTCCAGTTATGGATACTTTGGTGTAATGGCTCTAACTCCACATTTGAAGTTCATATGCTCACTGCAAAGTACCTTGTTGAATTACGGATTTTTTACTTTTGCTAATCTGAGAGTGAGTCTACATGTAGTACTAGTTTTCTCATGTAAGATGGGTCAGCTGAATTCAAATCAAAACAAGAAACCTAGTGATTGATTAAACCGATATGAAAGGAAAGCCATGCTAATTCTAGTTTTTACTTCAGAAATCCTAAGGGCATGCTCCATTGTGTTAAAGGGAGTTATGTTTGAAATTGTAGCCAAAGGCATAAGCCCTAATGCTTGACTAAATAACACATAAAGGTGATTAATATCTGAACAACATGTGTAAAGGTGCAAATGTATACCAAGATAGACCTGTTTGAATTAAGTTGTGTCACATCATGGGTAGGACATATGCTTAGATTTTTGCTTGAGGCATTAATAGGTTGCATGTGTCAGTTACCCTATAGCTGCACAGATTTCACACATGTTGGCCACGGATTGCTAGACTCTTCGTGATGGGTCGGGCTCCCTTCGTAGGGTGGCACGGGGAAGCATATGGTTTCGTGGCAGGGCGGAAATCGTTCCGATGATGCTCTCTCTCTTCCATTTCAAGATAAAGCAGCAAATGGTATAGATTTGATAATGCAAATGATGATATGTTGTTTAGTTGTGTCATATTTATTTAGATGAGTAAATGACTCTCACTCGAATACTTGTATTTTCATCTTCAATAAGATATCTTTCATTTTTTTGAAAGGGCATAGCTGTTATAGGTAATTCGGTTGCTTATGTTATCGACCTGCTTTCAAAAGATTAAGGAGAAAGGACGGAGGAGGTTTGTCTTAATTGCTTTATTTCAAATTTGGAATCTAATTTTATTTTGTTACTCATTAAGAAGTAAATGATTCTTATCTCAGTTTGTAAACTTTCTGATATCATGCCCTAATACTATGAATGTGGTAGTTGCTATGATAGAATGATCATATGCAAATCTAGTAGTATATGTTACCTTATTATGAATACAATTTTCATTCTTATGGATGCAACCGTGGAAGTTTTTTTTGTTTAGTCATTATGATTATGCAATTGTCCAATAATATTCATTGGTAAGTGAAGCAATAGAATGGTACTTGTTGCATGTTAGGTCTTGCTGTTACACAAGGGGTCCTTTTTATAACCCAATCTTCTAACCTCACTTTATTAAAAAAAGCAACTTTAACAACTTAGTGACGAATTAACCAATAATAGATCAGACCATGGAGAAAACTCACGCCCTACCAAGAATGGTAACTTTGCATTGCACTACCACTAGGATCAATTACTGAACATAGACTTACTATAAATAGCAACTGCTAAAAATAGTAAGCATTCCCAAACAACAAACTGACATAAAACAATAGAGCTCACCTGACAACTGCCACACACTGCCCAAACAAGAAACCCACACTACACTGCTGCCAAGACCAATTACTAAATATAGTACTTACTAAAAATAGCGAGTCAAAACCAAACTAGCCCAAATAAGGACACAAAAAATAGGGACATTACAAGCAAGCTTACAAACTGTGCTTCCATAAAATGCAATGAAGTTGCATTTTATCGAGAATACAATAGGAGGTGAGAATAAGAACTTAGAGTCCTGAAATAGAATGAAAGCATGATTTCCCAAAAGCCTATATAGAGAAAATCAGGAAATAAAGCAAACTTATCCTAAAATTATCTAAAGAATATCTAGAAATAAAATGTCCAATATCTATAATATCCACCTAAGCAAGATGAATATAATTTAAGCTGTAAAAGTGTGTGATTTACATAAATAGTTAGCGATAAAACCCAAAACAAGGCAACCAGTCAATAAAAATCAGAAAATAAGTTCAAATAATATAAATTAAAATTTTCCAAGTGGTTATTTGTTGAATTGATTTGTAAAAAATTGGAGATAAAACTCCTAACAATCCTCAATTATGGATTATGATTATGTCAACTCAACAAAATACTTCCTAAACTGAAATTTAACTTAAATTTGATCTACAGATTCAGTTAGTTCATTCCCTTATGCATGAAAATGAGAAAATCAAGTCAAATATATCAAAACAGCAGCAGTAAACACCATCAAATGGACTAAAACACAAATCTGCACTTCAAGAAACCCTTAAATGGGACTAAAACTCCAGAAGAATGAGCATAAATGCTTCATGCTACTAATTTTCACTCAATTACAAGTGTATGCATCATAGAAGCAATAATCTGCAAAAAATCCCGATTAATCCCGATTTTTAAAAAATCTGCAGGCCGGACAATTTTTTCAAAAATCATTGACCTTTTTCCCATTTCATACTGCAAAATTGCCAAAAAAATATGTTTAAATCCTGCAAAAAAAGGAGAATAAAATCACACTAATTTTCCCGCGAAAAAAAAAACCATGAGATCATAGCTTGTTGCTTACTATTATGCTTTGATAGATTTTTTCCAAGCATCCATAGCTTGTTTGAAAGCACTTGTTTTAAGCTTTTAGCCATAGCAGCAAGGCAGTGCACTGTTTGATAAAATGCTTTGGTAGACATGTATGAAAAATGTGGTAGCAGAGACTAGGCAGTGAATTGTTTGAAAAAATGCCTCAAAGAAATTTGGTCAAATGGTGATGGAATGCCATGACGAATGCCATGGCAAGCAACTTGCTATGGATTGTCATGGCATTCCATCACCACGAGACCACATTTCTTTAAGGCAATTTTTCAACTAGTTCACTGCCTTATCTATACTATTGCTTACTATTATGCTTTGATAGATTTTTTCCAAGCATCCATAGCTTGTTTGAAATCACCTGTTTTAGGATTTTAGCCATAGCAGCGAGGCAGTGAACTGTTTGATAAAATGCTTTGGTAGACATGTATGAAAAATGCAGTACCATAGACAAGGCAGTGAACTTTTGAAAAATGCCTCAAAGAAATGTGGTCTCATGTTGATGGAATGCCATGACGAATGCCAAGACAAGCGAATTGCTATGGATTGTCATGGCATTCCATCAACATGAGACCACATTTCTTTGAGGCATTTTTTCTACCAGTTCACTGCCTTGTCTATCCTATTGCTTACTATTATGTTTTGATAGATTTTTTCCAAGCATCCATAGCTTGTTCAAAAGCACATGTTTTAGGCTTTCAGCCATAGCAGCAAGACAGTGAACTGTTTGATAAAATGCTTTGGTAGACATGTATTAAAAATGTGGTAGCATAGACAAGGCAGTAAACTGTTTGGAAAAATGCCTCAAAGAAATGTGGTCTCATGGTGATGGAATGCCCTGACAAGCAAATTAAATGTGGTCTCATGGTGATGGACTGCCATGACAATCCATAGCAATTTGCTTGTCAGGGCATTCCATCACCATGAGACCACATTTCTTTGAGGCATTTTTTCAAACAGTTCACTGCCTTGTCTATGCTATTGCTTACTATTACGACTTGATAAATTTTTTCCAAGCATCCATAGCTTGTTTGAAAGCACCTGTTTTAGGCTTTTAGCCATAGCAGCAAGGCAGTGAACTGTTTCATAAAATGCTTTGGTGGACATGTATGAAAAATGTGTTAGCATAGACAAGGCAGTGAACTGTTTGAAAAAATGCCTCAAAGAAATGTGGTCTCATGGTGATGGAATGCCATGACAAGCACATTGAGACCACATTTCTTTGAGGCATTTTTTCAAACAGTTCACTGCCTTGTCTATATTGCTTACTGTTGCTTTGATAGACTTTTTCCAAGCATCCATAGCTTGTTTGAAAACACCTGTTTTAGGCTTTTAGCCATAGCAGAAAGGCAGTAAACTGTTTGATAAAATGCTTTGGTAGACATGTATGAAAAGTGTGGTAGCATAGACAAGGCAGTGAACTGTTTGAAAAAATGCCTCAAAGAAATGTGGTCTCATGGTGATGGAATGCCATGACAATCCATAGCAATTTGCTTGTCATGGCATTCCATCACCATGAGACCACATTTCTTTTGGCATTTTTTCAAGCAGCTTTGTTGCCTTGTCTATGCTATTGCTTACTATTATGCTTTGATAGATTTTTTCCGAGCATCCATAGCTTGTTCGAAAGCACTTGATTCAAGCTTTTAGCCATAGCAGCAAGGCAAAGAACTGTTCGATAAAATGCTTTGGTAGAAATGTATGAAAAATGTGGTAGTATAGACAAGGCAGTGAACTGTTTGAAAAAATGCCTCAAAGAAATGCGGTCTCACTATGGATTGTCATGGCATTCTATCACCATGAGACCACATTTCTTTAAGGTATTTTTTTCGAACAATTCACTGCCTTGTCTATGGCTTGTCTATGGATTGTCATGGCATTCCATCACCATGAGACCACATTTCTTTGAGGCATTTTTTCAAACAGTTCGTTGCCATGTCTAAGGCTTGTCTATGGCTTGTCATGGCATTCCATCACCATGAGACCACATTTCTTTAAGGCATTTTTTCAAACAGTTCATTGCCTTGTCTATGCTACCACATTTTTCATACATGTCTACCAAAGCATTTTATCAAACACTTCACTACCTTGCTGCTATGGCTAAAAGTTTTGCTTGTCATGGCATTCCATCACCATGATACCATAATTCTTTGAGGCATTTTTTCAAATAGTTCACTTCCTTGTCTATGCTATTGCTTACTATTATGCTTTGATAGATTTTTTCCAAGCATCCATAGCTTTTTTGAAAGTACCTGTTTTAGGATTTTAGCCATAGCAGCAAGGCAGTGAACTGTTTCATAAAATGCTTTTGTAGACATGTATGAAAAATGTGGTAGCATAGACAACGAAATGAACTGTTTGAAAAAATGCCTCAAAGAAATGTAGTCTCATGGAATGCCATGACAAGAAAATGTAATTGGCAGCTGCTCCTAGTCATTAGTTATACAATGTGAATCAATTGCATAACTGCTTAGATTGACTTTGTAAAAACTATATTGTAATTGAAATTTTGACATCTATCAACATCTAGTTATTAGTTACGCAATGTGAAGTAATGTTTTGAGTTTGAAAGACGTGCAATGCAATGTAATCAGCGTTATGAATATAAACTACAAAAATCTATTTTTTACAATTCATTAGTTAAACTCTTTATTTTATTTGCTCTCTATATCTCTATACTATGGAAATGCCTTTCAATTTCAAAAAAACAGTTTTTATTTCTTGTTCTACAATTTTTTTACGTTTTTTTTTTTAAATCCGATTTTTTCCCGGTTTTTTCAAAAATTCTTATACTTTTGGTTTGCCGATTTTTTTCCTAAAAGATTTTTGCTGCTATGGTATACATAGTCTTGGGAACAAACTGGAACCCATACATCATGAACAAGAAACTCCTGCATCTATAGATGGTTGCAACTCCATGGAAAACCCTTGTTCTTCACTTCCAATTGTATTGAATGAATGCATGGAAGCAAAGAATGAGAGCCAACCCTTGCCCAAGATGTTCCTTGTCCTTTTAAGATGTCCTTGGGCAGAAAAATTCATTTTAAACGCTCAGATTTGGAAGAGACAATGCAAAAAAATTCAACAACTTCCTCACAAAATGAAACTACCACTAAATGACAATGCATAGCTATGAAACTGCTAATTGTTGATTTCTGGCAGTTACAAAACCGCTGCCTGTTGATATTCAGTGGTTACAAAACCACTGCTTGACAAAAACTAGTAGTCTCGTGACTTATCACCAACACAAACTAGCTCATTTTCTACCCATGTTCCTCTAATCACTGACTTCTCTAAGATGTTTTGAACCATCACAAAGCTGTCTTCCATAGTCACATTATACATACATGGAAACGACACCGAAATCCAAAAGTATAAATGGAATTCAATTACACAGGTTTAAGTAAGGCAAAAAAAGGGAAAAGACAGCAAATTAAAAGACACTAAAATGCTCATAAAAACGCAGAAAGAAAAAACTGCAAATGTTATTTCATGCAAAATAGAGTGCATAGAAAATGAAACAAAGTCCAAAAACTTCAATTATAATTCTCATTAAGTATCAATATGTCATAGACTCCTTACTCAGAGTCATAAGTGTCAACTGTCATATCTGATATACAAAACAAAATTGGAGAGTACAAAATTCAAAATTCAAATAGCTTCTAAGGCAGCCACGGCTAGATATGTGAAGCAGCCGTTGATGCCCCTACTATAGCAGCCACTTTGTCCAAATGAGCACATTCATGATCATCCATAACCTTATTAAAGTAATATTGTTATATTTAGTGTATAATGGTCCATCTTAGTTGTTTAACTAGTTTTAGTTAGTTTTAGTAACTTTCTTTTTATTGTTTTCGTTATCGATTGTTTCTGTTTTAGAAACATCATTTGTAATTGCTTATTTAAGTACTCCTCTCCTTTTTAAATCAATCAATTACCATTTCATGGTATCAAAGCAGAGGCAGTTTTTTGGCGAATTTTTGTAATAAAATTCATCGATTAATTGCCTGAAAATTTTGAAAGACATTTTCAGAAGTTTTTGATCAATTTTTTTAATAAAAATCGTGGGATTTTTCTGTTTTAAATCACGCCCTTTCTTTCTCTGCAAATCGCACAACCTGTTTGTACGCAACTAGTTCTATGCACGACCTAGGGTTTCTGGTGTGGAATTTCTTAAGTTTTTTTGACTTTTTTTCTGAAAAAAATCGTGCGTGACTTCTGAGCCTTTTTTTTTACTATTTTTTCTGACAAAATTGCGCCCTCTGTCTCTGAAAATCGTGGTTTTTTTGCAGCGTCTGGGCATTTTTTTTCTCGTGCCACCTAATTTTGCACGCAATTTCTGAAGTTTTTTGACAATTTTTCTAAAAAAAATCGTGTCTTCTATCCTATGCGCCTAGGGTTTCAAACCTAGGTTTTTTAAAATTTTGCAGTATTTTTCCCGATTTTTTGATAAAATAATGGATTTCAAAGCAGCACCTAGGGATTTGTGACAGCTGATTGCCTAGGGTTTACCTAATTTTCGACAGAAAAATCAGATTTTTTTGCAATAAAAAAAATTAAAGTTTGTTGCTGGAGTTGACTTTGACCTTGTTTCTAGTGCATTTGGAAAACGGGAGGGATGGTGTCTTTGACCAACATCATGTTGGAAAGCAGCCAGAAATTCAATGATAAAAATTACAATACCTAGAAACGGAGGATGCTCACCATTTTCGAGTACCGGTGTCTAGATCAGATTGTTCTTGGTACATCTGCTCGTCCTACAACTACAGGCAAAGACCAAAACAAGTTTAATGAGCGTAACCATGAAGCGGTTATGTTGCTCAAGTTATCTGTCACCAATGAGATGCTTCCAAAAGTACCATCTGGTAAGACTGTTGCACAAATTTGGACACACTTGAAGAATCTGCTCTAGACATCAGACAAGAGCAAAGCATTCTTCCTTGAGAACATGTTCTCAATTATGATGGACGACAAGATGTCTTTGCAAGAACATCTCATGAAGATCAAAGACATCCGCAATCAACTAAAGGCCATTGGTCGCAAGATGGAAGAAAAGGAAATGGTGGTTATCACGCCAAAAAGATTACCACGATCCTATGAGCACTTCATTGAAACTCTCAACATTACCTCCACCAATGTTGACCTAAAGTTCAATGATCTGTGCAACATGCTCTTGCAGCAGGACAGGTGGAAGAAGCAATTTGGGAGCAGCAATGAGACAGCCAACGTGGAACAGGCTTTTACTGCCAAAGACAAAGGCAAAGGCAAGTCCTCTCAGCAAAAAGGGCAAGGAAAATCTGAGGATAGCTCCAAGAAGAATATCACATGTCATTATTGTGGTAAGCTTAGTCACATGAAGAAACACTGCAAGAAGCGATTGGATGATTAGAAATCCAACCAAGGAGGGTCTGAACAGAAGGCCCATGTTGCAGAACATTCTGAGCACGAGTCTGCCTTCTATGCATTCATGGCCAAACAACTACTAAATCATGTCATCTTTTGCATGGTATATTGATTCAAGAGCATCTCAACATTTTACACACAGGAGAGATTGGTTCATGGAACATAAGGCTTGCTCCGATTCAATGATCTTTGGTGGTGGTGAAGAGTATACAGTTGTCAAAGAAAGCAACGTTCAGATTACACTGGTAGGAGAAATCTCATATTTCTCAATGTATACTATGTTCCGAGCATGGAGCTCAATTTTCTCTCTGTGAATCAGATTATGGACACTGTCTAAAGTTTGATATCATCTTTAGTTCACATAAGTGCCACATTGTTGACAAGGATTCCAAGAAAATGGTTGCAATTGAGCTCGAAGATCATGGCTTGTATAGGCTGGTTGATACTAGAGAGTCTCAGGAGCATGCAATGGCTGTAAAAAGTTTATCCATCAGTACTCTTTGGCATCAACGGTATGGGCATCTCAACCTAGCATACCTCTCTCAGCTAGCTTGAGAGAATTTGGTAGAAGGCTTACCTGAGATTCAACAACAAACACATGGTGTATACAGAGCTTGTCAGGCAGGGAAGCAACATCGAATTCCATTTTCAAACAAACACGCTTAGAGAGCATCCAAGGTCCTTCAGCTAGTTCATGCAGATGTTTGTGGACCAATGAATACTACATCGGTCCCTAGTGCCAGGTATTTTCTCTTATTAATTGATGATTTCAGTAGGAAAATGTGGGTGTTTTTCCTCAAAGAAAAATCAGATGTGTTTAATGAATTCCAGAAGTTTAAAGCATTAGCTGAGAAAGAGTCGAGATGTCCAATCATCACTCTTCGGTCAGATAATGGGGGTGAGTTTTGTTCCAACAAATTCACCAACTTCTACGCTAAACACAATATCAAGCGCCAGCTTACCACACCCTATACTCCTCGGCAGAATGGAATTGTTGAGCAAAGAAACCGTACAATTACAAAAATAGCTCGTTGTATGCTGGAGAACAAAAATGTTCCAAAACAAATTTGGGCTAAAGCAGTGTATACTGCAGTATGCCTTCTTGACAGGTCTCCCACACAGGCCGTCAAGAAAGATGACCCCAAAGGAAGCATGGTCTAGAAGAAAACCAAAAGTCATCCATCTCAAGGTTTTTGGCATAGTTGCACGGAGATGCGTCTCTAACCCCTAAGATGCGTCTCAGATACTCGTACCTATTTCCCCGTACCGGATACTCGTCGGAGACATCTCCTCAATTTTTCATTTAAAAAAACATAAAACCCTAAATTTTGGCAAGTTTCCATATGAAAAGAAAAAAAATGAATCAACATTTCTAAATTTCAATGTGTAATATCAAATATGTAGTATGAACTCTTTGACTCCTTGACATTTGTGTGTTTAAACTTTAAATTATTAAATTATATTAAAAAATGAAAAAAAGGTGTCTCCAAGCACCCCTATCTCCTATTTTCAAAAATAGACGTACTGGTACCAGTACCAGTCTCCCATACCAGTACCAGTACCAATCTCCTGGCAACTATGGTTTTTAGTTCTACTACATATGTTTGGATTCCAAATGCAAAGAGGACCAAATTGGATTCCAAAAGTCAGAAGTTGATGCTTACAAGATACAGTGAAAATCATAAGGCCTATCGACTAGGATGTTTTTGATGAAGAAGGGCCCTTTCAGCTCTCTTCTTCCATCAAGAGTCCTGAGGATCAGCCTTTGCAGCCTAAAGATTTGGGTGTTAGGCTTCCATTAGCTCCACCTGAAGGAGGGATTCTATTGATTCTGAACTTATGGAATTTCGAAGGCACAACCCTATACCAACAAATTTCCCTCAAGACAACCTGGACCAGCATCCAGATGATTTCATTCCAAGCAACCCAAGTCATGATCATCCTAATTTGGAAGAAGATGCATCTACTCTCTAGCCTAAGCCTAAGTGGTGGGAGAAGCTCATTGGTGATGTTCAAGCTACTGAACTTGTTGAGGGTAGATCATCTAGAGGAAAGAGCAAGAAGAGTACAGTGAATTTTGCTCTTATGGCCAACATTCAGAATGTTTATGAGCCCTAGGATTATTCAAAGGCGAAAGGTAAACCTGAATGGGATAAGGATATGGAATTTGAACATCATAGTCTTTTGACGAACAATACTTGGGTTCTGTCAGATCTTCCACCAGGGAAAAAACCCATTGGCTACAAATGGGTCTACAAAGTGAAATACAAAGATGATGGAACACTTAATAAATACAAAGCTCGGTTGGTGGCTAAAGGGTTCTCACAAAGAGAGGGCATTGACTATGAGGAGACCTTTGCACCTACAGCAAAGATGAGCACCATCTGGCTTGTCCTAGCCATTGCAACACAGTTTGGCTAGAAGGTCCATCAAATGGACGTGAAGAGTGCCTTCCTCAATGGAGATTTGGAGGAAGAGGTCTAGACAAAATTTGCAGGCAAAGAGCATCAGGTATGCCGACTGTTGAAGGCCCTTTACGGCCTAAAACAGGCCCCCAGGGCATGGTACCTAAAGACTGACAAGTATTTGGTTGCACAAGGTTTTTAGAGGAGTCCCTCAAATTCCAATTTATATGTTAAGAGCACTGGTAGTGATATCATTCTTCTTGTCATCTATGTGGATGATATCATCATTACTAGTAGTGGGGCACATTTGCTAGAGCAAATCAAATTGAATTTGTGTCAGGCGTTTGAGATGAAGGCTCCTCCTCGTCTATGATCCATTCATAATCAAGATCAATCTCATCTAGATCAATTGGTTGATCATCTTCAACACTACTTGAGGCTAGCATTGATGAATGTGTGAGCTCTCAACCTACTAGTGTATATTAAAAAAGTAGAAAATTATTTAAAGTTTGTTGGAAAAATGTTGTCATTGATGTCAAAGGCAAGAAGAAATCGTTAAGGCCAAAGGCCACTTTATCGTTATTTGTTAACTACATCTCTTGGTTGTTATGAGAAACAAAGGTAGAGCTAAAACAAGGATAAAATCCAGATTGGTAAGACCAACTATCTGAGGGTTTGGCTGTTTTTTGAGTGCAAGATTGAAGAAGTCATATTCTTTAGGGAAGTCGCCTCTCATAGAGGAATGCATATAAATTAAATATTTAAATTTGATGTGGCTGACCCTTGATAAGTGGCACCCCACCTTGGGGATTTAAAAATAAATAAAATATTAATGTTTCAAGTTTGGCTGACCCCTCTTGGATGGGTCACCTCCCTTGGGAAAAGGGGTATGTTTTGTGAGGTATAAAATCAGGCAGAGTGGAGATGTGTAAGGTAAGAGTTTAATGCAATATTTTTCTATACAAGCAGACTTGTGAGCAGATCTGAAGGTATTATTATCAGACTTTATGAGTAGAAGTTGTAGCAGAAGTTGTAGGCAGATCTATGAGCACATTTAAGGCAGATTTATAGCAGTTTTAAGGCAGATTTGAAAGATATTCAAGAGCAGATTTATGAAGACTTTGTGAAGACTCTGTAGGCAGGTTTATGATGACCATATGGGCAGATGTATGAAGATCTTATGAGCAGACCTTTGAAGGACTTTGAAGATGATTTAAGGCAGAATTATAGCAGACCTTTCAAGGTGATCTATATCAGATTTCAATGAAGATTTGAGCAGATTTGTTAGAGCAGTTTTTTGAGGAAGATAAAGACTTTGTTGTGATTGAGGTTGGTGCCTCATTTTGAAGAGGTTGGTGCCTCCTATCAAAAGAGATTGGTGTCTCTTGCTGAGTCGATGCTCAGTTGTAGGGATTGGTGTCTCCAGTAGGTAGGTGCCTACGAAGATTGTAACAGAAGTTTTATATAAGCAATATTTGCCACGGTCTTCTCCTATAAGGGTTTCCACGTAAATCAAGTGTTCTTTCTTGTATTCTTGTGTTTGATATCATGCAATGGATGTTATTGTGATTCACTGATTCAGCCCGTCCCCCCCTCCCTCTTAGTATAATCGTGTGCTCATCAAAGTTATAGTTGTAAAGTTTCTAACCTCAAATTTTCTTCAAGCGAAGACGAAGGTTGTGGTGGACAAAGACCAAATCATTCATCTATTGTTGGCTCAATCAGTTGCATTTCTTAGAGTGCATATGCTCAAATCACTCCAAGAATGCTCACAAACACAGGAATTGCATGGTTGGGATAGAATTCACATTGTAATCTAACAAAGTGATTTGGCCTCATGGCCAAAGTACTTCCACCATTGCAATGACATTAGCAAATATTATTGATAAAGCCAAGTGATTGATCATTGAATTTTATTTGATGTTTAATAAATCAGATTGCAAATTATTAATTTTGAAATCAATAATTGGTGTTATTGTCTTGATTCCACTGCACATATGTAAAAGAAGCCCTTTGCTTGCTTGTACAATGGTGACTCTGCTATAGCTACTCATCTTTCCTTTGCATTAAGAAAGAATGTGGAAATGCATTTGAACAACCCTATACTCGCTTCTTCATCCTCCTTGAATGATGGATCATGGACTATAATAGATAGAGGGATTCAAGAAGTAACCTACAACATGGATATATCAAGCATCAATGATCTCCAAACCGGCATAAATCTCCTCTCATTATTCTACAATTTAGATTGTATTGCTTCCTTTGCCCTAACCATAACCTCATTAAAATAATCCATGGGGATTTTTCCCCCCATCAACAAATCTTAGCACTTAGACCAAAGGCTCTAAAATTTGCACAATCTCTTCTACATCCTTCCAAAATGCATCATCAAACACAAGATATGAAATGGTGATCCCATCCATCTGACTAGAAAAAGAGAGCTCTAACTGATCTGATAAAACAAACATATATTTGAGGTTCACTATCATCTATTGGGTGCATATATTCTGAATTGCCAAGAAATTAGTGGTAAACCTCGTCACCCATGGTCTCACAAGATCCTTTCCCTCAAGGAATTTTCTCATCATTCTCAACACCCTAGTGTGATTACAAATGAATTTGATGATGGATCTCCCCTTCTCTATGATAGATTCAATCCAATTGAGTTTACCAATGTCATCAAGGACTAAATCAATGCAATGTGATGTCCATGTGCTCCAAAACAATTTGGGGTACTTCTCCATGAGAAGTTTTCCTACTACCACATAATTTGCTGCATTATCAATAATGAACTGGACTACATTCTTTGGCTCAACCTCCATCACAAACTCATCAAAAACTAAAAACAAGTGGGTTGATTTCACTTTATCCAATGCATCTAGTGATCATACCACTTTCCAATGCAACAAGAAAGTTGATCAATGTGTGATTCCTTCACCCACTCCACCCACCAAACATAATACTGCAACCTGTAATCTCTCATTGCCTGTGATGCTCAATAACTACCTTGGTAACATCCAACACTACTTCTGCTGACATATCAACTCTAAGGGTCTCAAATGAGACCGTGAAAAGACCCAAAATAGCAATGGCATCAACCATAGCTTACTAATAAAAAGTCTGAGCAATGTTGAATGGACTGCTCAAGTAATACCAAAAGTTTGTTATTGCCTTCCTTGTTTGTGCATTTTTTATTTTTTCCTCTATTTTGTGCTCTCCAATGACAATTGGGATCCAAGAGCGGTGCAAGGTGCAAAAAAGGCATTCACCCTTCCCCCACCAATATTAAGTTTTTTGAAAAAATTCTTTGGTGATTGTGCAGAAGAGGGGCCAGCATGAGGTGTGGAAGAGGTGCCACCACGAGGTGTAGAAGAAGTGCCATCACAAGAAGAAATAGAATTATGCCCTCATTGTAGATATTCCTCATCATCACCATGGCTATTGTTGCATCATAATCATCATCGCACTTACTCAAAGACCATGTCAATGCGCCCAAGGTAGTTCTATCCTTTTTTGCCTTATTTTCTTCATAGGCATTAAGTGCCAACCTTGCTTGTTAAGTCACATCTGCAAGACACAAATTTGTGCAAGATTTCACTTCATGTCTTGGCAACCTTGTAAGGTGCCATTTGAAACAATGGATTTCCCCACCACTATCTTGTTTATAAATCTTGCATATCAACCTTTTTTATTGGGAATCAAAATGCAAAATATTTCTTGTGGCATGATGAAATATTGGCTGAAATCAAAAACACATTCATACCCATTGCTATTAGGGTTAATAAAAAATATTAAATAATAATAAACACATATCAAGTTGCTTTAGTTTTAGCCATAAAATAATAGATTTTTAATTACTTAACCCTAGCAGCCTCTAATAGACCTGAAAAAAACTAACCCCATTGTCTAATTAAATATAAAATACAAAAACCCCTAACCTAAAACTTAAAAAATTAGACTTTTAGTTTATGGGTCAAGATTGGGGTCTACAAAAAAAGACAGCATTTTCTTTTAAAAAATTAAAAATAAACCTAACCCTAACCCTAAAACTTCGGGTTAAGGTTAAGGTTTATTATATAATGAAATATAAATAGGGTTTAAGAAGTTTAGAAAAAGAATACTTGAAAAAAACTACCTTTATGCAACTAAAAAAATGCAAAACGAGGGTTTAAACTTTGAACTTGAAGAAGCAATGTAGAAATGTGTGCCACCATACCTAGCTAATGATCACAAAATGTCTAGTATGATGTTTGCAATCACACGGGAAATTCTGAAAATCTATTTGCCTCCTATATATAAGTGCAAAAATGTTAGAAAAAACAAGTTAGAGGGCTTTATCGGCAAACACCCACTAGCTGACTACAAAAACCAATTGTTTTTTGAATTACACAAGTATTAAATGCATTTTTCAATTACCCACATTCTATTCACAATTTGACCCACAATGGCTCGATTTGGACCAGTTTTGACCGGTTTATTGAACTACCTAGGCATGGTGAGTTTAAAACACGCAATTTTGGCAGCAGTTACGTATTAAACATGGTTATATGCATTTTTTGGGCATATTTTGTTACTATGTTGTCTTCTACACCAAGGACCAAGCCATTGGCTTCAAAACCATTGCATATTGTTTTACGAGCAATTTGGAGTTTGCAACAACTCCTAATTGACTCCTCAATAGTTTCCACTTCAAATCAATCAACTAGATCTCTTGTACAACCCTTTCATCCTCTCTTTCTTTTGAATTATGATTTATCATTCTTTTCCTTGCAAACATTAGTTAAAACACATTTTTCTTGCAATCACATTAACCTAATTTGGTTACTTGTGGGAAATAAAATATAAATTTCAAATTCCAACTTGTCAAGAACCACACCAACCCCTAGCTCCTCTCAATTGCTTGGAGCTAATCATCAATTGGAGACAACAATTGGTCTTCCTCTTCACTAAGCATTGAAGACTCAAACTAACAAAGATTCTCTACATTGATCATTGAGTACATCTTCATGTATATTGGCAAATCCAAGTGAAAGGCATTTTTGCCCACTTGTTCTAAAATTTGTAAAATGCCATGTCTTCAGAGCTTGAGTTTCCAAGCTTGCCCTTAGAGCCCATCCTTCTCCAAGTATAGCCAAACAAGATTGTCAACTTTGAAATTGTGCTCCACCTAATGTTGACCATTGCACTTACATTACTTGGCATGTGACTCCCTCAATTTCTCTCGAACATAGAGATGTATTTTCCAAATTTTATAAATGAAACATTTGGCTTTGTAGACATCAGAATCCACATTCCTTGATTCTTTTTGCAACTGTCCCATAGCAACATTCTTTGATTCTTCAATCTAGTGTACACCAAACTTCCCCAAGAAACTAGCATCATGATCTAATATTATGTTTTTTGGTAACCTAAGGTGAACCAACATGAGTTTAAAACAGCTCTACTGCCTCGCTGCTCCTAGGAGTCTTTTTGCAAGGAATGAGCATGCAAATCTCATCCACCACCACAAACAAACAAATAATCATACCCTTTCTTGGACATTGGAAGACCTCCTACAAAATCCATGGAGATGCTATCCAATGGCTCTTGAAGGTGTTGGAAGTGGTTGGTGCAGCCCTCACTTACAATTGTTTCACTTGCTTATACAACATAGTTTGCAACCCCAAAAGAACCTTGAGATGTCTAATTGCCGAAACACATACCTTTGTAGGTTTTCCAATGTCTTTGCAACACCAAAATGACCTGAAAATTTTAAGGTATGAGCCTCACGTAATAAAAACAACCTCATTTCCTTGACTACACACAACTTCGCCAACTTGTATGGCAACCCCTCTTGGAGAAGATAATCCAGATTTGACCAAAATCAACCACTTTACCACTTTTTTCTTGCTTTTATATCTCACCAAAGTCTTTATTATGCTCATAATTGTCTACATATACCTATTTGGCCAAGGGTTCCAATTGAGAAAGAGTGCCAACCACTAAAAGGAGAAGTGGCCTAGACAACACATCCACAAAATTGTTTGTCACACCTTGTTTGTACTTGATTACAAAATGGAATGTTGCAACAACCTCATCCACTTGTAGTGCGTTGCTTCTTGTAGTTCGGTTTGTGCTTCCAAGTTCTAGACAGGTTGATGATCCATGCGGACAATGGTTTTCTTGCTCATCAATTAATGCTTCCACTTTTTCCACTACTTGGACTAGAGCAAACAGCTATTTGTCATATGTGCAATAATTTAGGACTGAACTACAAAAGATCTCTTAATGGTAGCATATCGGTCTTCCTCTTTGCATTAGGACAGCACCATAGCATAATTATCTGGTTTTGTTTCCACAATTGATTGTTGCAAATTAGGCAAAGCAAGAACACATGCATGGCTGGTTTTATACTTAAATTCCTCAAATGCCCTTTGTTGTTTTGTGCCTCATTTGAAGCACTTTTGATTCTGTTATGGCATGCAAACGTGCAGCTATGACCGAGAAAGAATCAACAAACTTCCTCATGTATTGCACAGACCCAACAAAACTTATATTTTCTGTAACAATAGAAGGCTTTCACCAATTCACAATGGCCTCAATTTTTGAGGATCAATCTTGATTTCCCCCATTGCCAACCACATGCCCAAGATAGACGAGTGATTGTTGTACAAACTCGCATTTCTTTCCATTCAATAGTTTCTTGTTCTCCTTCAAAACTCGTAAAAAAATTGAGATGAGACAAGTGCTCCTTGTATGTCATACATTCAAATAAACTGTGAAACAAAGGATCCATATGTGGTCTAAGCATCGTATTCATTAACCTCATTAAGGTAGTTGAAGCATTCCACAAACCAAATAGAAGCACAAGCTGCTCATAGGGTCCTAGCATTTTCTTAAACATTGTTTTCCAAATGTCTTCTTTGATCCATCTGAATTCGAGATCAAGCTTGGAAGAGGGCTTAGCATGTTTTAGCTGATCCAAGAAGTCATCTATTGTAGTGGGTACCTATTCTTGATCGTAATCTTGTTCAAAGCTCTATTATCCACACACAACTACCAAGTTCCATCCTCATTTGGCACAACTGTAGTTAAATAACCACAAGGTGAAGTACTTGGACTAATCATTCCCAATTCAATGAAGGCTTTTAGGTGCATCTTAACTTCATTGGCCTTAAGGAGGCTTTTCCGGTACAAACATATGTTTGGAAAAGGTTGATCAGGTAATAGTTGGATCTCATGCTCTATTGCACTATGACGGGGCAGCCCCTTGGTGATCCATAAACAGGGAAGTAACGGGGAGGTTATACATCTCCATTGTATGAGAAAAATAGATTTGAATGCAAAAAACCCTTCAAAAAACCTCAACAAACATTTTTAACGACTTAACAATGATTGTCATACATACAATGACTAATGACTAAGGTTATACATCTCCATGGTATCAAGGATATATGGAAAATAACCATAGATACATACAAAAACTGAACACAAATAGCTTTCCCTAGAGAAAACCCATTTAAGGTGAAAAACTCTAACTCTAGAGATCAAGTTGGCCTCTATTCCACAATCAAAAGGATCAGCATAGATTTTGACAATGCCCAGATGGCCTCAATGATGAAAAGAGGATCCAATACACTTGTAGCACACTCTCATCTCACTCAGTCTTGCATTCACACTTAAAAGTTACAACCATCAAGAAGATGGATTTCTACCACTATATAATGAGAACTAACCTTTTCCCTAATGTCGAAAGGCAACTTAAAACCTTCCTACAACTTCCCAAACATGAGAAGATGGAAAACCAAATGCCAAAATGGAAGATCAAACACCAAAATGCTTCAAATCTCACTTACAGTTTGTATCAGACCAGTTCACCTCTTATCTACATGTTCGTCAAGGTGAACATGTGTTCGCCACCTGTTGAAAACCAGCAAACTTGACAAATTGGATTTTCCACATTGTTTTAGGGTCTACAACTTTGAACGGATACTTATCATAGATGTCCCATTCCATCCTTGATCATCCTTAATCATTTTCACAACCCTATTGAATTGATACAATGATGAATTCCTCCTTAAGCTTCTTGATAACACTCCAACAAGCTAGGAACAATATGACCCATGGTCTAGCTATTTAGATCCGAATTTTCATCACACCTCCTCCCTAACCAGAAGGCCTATGGCCCCCAAAAGCTCACCAAGATTGAGACTGAGGAACTCACATCCCCATTAATCCATTAGAACTACTTGCCACATGACTTGGCAACAAACCCAAGCCAACTTGTCCTCCAACCATAGCGCACTGCCCCTTGACTGATCCTTGCAACAAAGCAGCAGAACTGAAGGGAAAACGTCCACATACCCTTCAACGTATTACCTTGACCTCATGCTCAACCTCTTTCACAAAATGTTCTTGTTTGCTCTCTTGTGACAGCCCTGCACCTTGTTACATCTGATGCCCCTTAGCTCACTGTTCTAAACCAGTTTGAGGCTCTACTAATAACTAGGATATTAGAAACCTTAAGACTATGTGATCTAAATACAATTTTGTTTGTTGTAACAATTCATTTAGCAAATATAAGGAAACATGAAATCATAAGCAAACCAAATACACGAGACAGGGATTTATATGGGAAACCCGGAAACCCTTTCAAGAAAAATCCCACCAACAAAAGAGTTTTACAATTGTCTTAATCTAAAACAGACAACAAATACAATCAATCTCCTTCTCAATACGTAGAAAACAATGTACAACCTCCGCAATCATGCTTCATAGCATTACCATAACATCAAGCAACAATGCATCATCAATCTATTCCATTTTTGCCAGTGAACAGATATAGCCCCCAAGTCATTCTCTTGGTATCCCAACTGTCTTTGTATTCTAACCACTCATGGAAAACCAACCATCACACAACCATATCATGATCATACAATGACAGCAACTTGTCGTATGTCATCCCAGATAGAACTACCCCAAAAGATTAACCACCTCCAATGATTAGATATTGCCACACATACTTAGTCAAAGGTTGTTGACCAGATATACCTAAATGTGAACATGTCTTCTTACACTATAGCCAAAACCAGGCCATGGCTTGCAGTAACAAAGACAAACTTCCTGGTTACTTTCGAACACCTATGATACCTTAGAACATCCTCTAGAACACATGCATGTCCTCAACTATCATTGCACGCATTCCAACACTATTGCATTTGCACCTGCACCGCCATACATGCCCCAACAACTCACTTAATTTCTTCACCAAACATCTTGCAGTTGCTACATAGCAACAATGGGCTATAAGACACCACCATGCCAAACTGCAATGTCTAACTCCCACCACATTCTACAACATAGGCTCTTTACATTTTTTACCAATCTAAAATCAAAGCTATCAATAGAATCTTGACCAATCCACAACTTCTATCACTCAAGAACTCTCTACAAGGGAATAGCACGTCAAAGTTCCAGCAAGAATGACATGAACATTAGGTGTCACTTATATTTTTAATTTCTGTGTTTCCTATATAGAAAGAGGCCCAAAATTGATGCTATCCATGAACATTGTCAAATGAAGGACATGCATTTTTCTTCTTCAGGATTCAGAACTTATGGCATGTTCCAAACATTTGTATAACTCACAGAAACCAAATATCTAGATGAGAGATGATTAACGTGGAGCAGCTACCCAGAAGAATAGAGGCTCAGTCACATAAATGGGGGGGGGCATTGAGTGCTAGACAAGACAATTGCATGACTTGGCAGAGGTTGTTTAGTGAGAACTGAGAAGAAAGCAGAATGGAGACAGATGGGTGTGTCCCTCATAGGACACATTAGCACCTAAATGCCACATGATTAAACTTTTTCAGAAGCAACAGACATGTTTTAGCCAAATTTCATGGGAAAATGTCCCTGGAGTCTGAGTGATGTCTTGAACATCCCACGGACTTGGGGACTTGGAGGGGACATCCCCTTTTTTTAGGACTGGCCAGCCTGCTCCATTTGGCGTATAAAAAGTTTTAAAAGTAGCTTTTCAAGGGCAGAGAAAAGCTATACTTGTTATAATTTCAGCTGCTTTTAGTTTGTTTAAGTTCTTTTAATAGCTGACCCCCCACCATTCCCAAAACCACATCCCTACACCTCAGAAACTCCACGAAACAGTGTTTTAGGCACTCCAGTGCTTTCCCTGGGACAGCATAAAAGGGACCACAATCCAGAAATAGAAAACAGCTGGCTTGTAGTATTGAGGTGCTGACTGAAGTACTTTCTATGACGGCATATGAAAGGCATGATGGAATTCAAGGTTGTTGGCTGACATTAATAACAATAATGGATCATTTTATTTGTTATGACAGAATTGATAAGTGTTAAAGACTGAAAGGCATGTCATAACAAGACATGTGGAGCCCCACACACAATGCAGTCCTGACAGGGACTACAAAGCATCATTCCTATCCTTAAGTTACAAATATTATTTGCCCATATTGAGGAACAATGGCTCATACTAGAGTGTTTTACACATACAATGAACAGTAGCTTAACACAGTTTAACAATTCAACATATGTATGTATTAGAACCATTCCACAATGAAATGCATAAGCCAATCTTTCACTCTCAAACTGTTCTAAATATTTCTTCACTGAGACAAACATCAGAAAAATCAGGACATTCTTTTCCACAATAGAATTAAATATTTAAAAATTTTAGCATAAATGGGAATCTTAGCAAAGAAGCTAGTACTGTCTAAACAGCTCATTCATCCAGACATAGGGTAAATCTTTATATGTTTTAAGGTAAATTTTTATATATTAACTACATTAAAGAATTCAGAGCTAAGAGATTCTTAACATATTGCTGATACCTTTCAATTTCTTTGATGCAATCTGGAAGACAACCTCAAAGGATATGTCAAATATAATAGATATGGGTGGCCATTTCAGCCTGAAAGGGCGAGTGTCCATGCCATCTGTCAACAGAACAATCTGCAAGGCATAAGTTATCTTCTTTTGGGTGTTTTCATCAGCTCGATAAAGCAAAATATTATAAGATGCACTAAACTGAAAGATTAAAAAACATAATGAATACTTTGTTTAAAAGTACCTGTCGCAGGGCATCATGTTTGTTTACAGCATCAAGCAATTTATCATCAATAAACTTTGTGGCAAGACGATAATAGCTCAAAGAACTTGTCATACTGCATTCAAAATTTGAAGAGATGCCCTTATAAAGATCAGATTCAACGAAGCACCTTGCATAAGGGTCATGAAACAGAGGCTCTGCATATGCAAGAAAATACAACCACAAATATAATGATTTAAAATCAGCACTAACTTGTTATTTCATCTGGGTTGCTAATTGATAAAAACCCATCTTTCTAGATTAAAAAAAATATATCCAATTAAAATTGACATAGGAAATCACAAGCATATCGCTCAGAAGATAAGAGTAGCATGGGCTCTTTTACCTGATAGAAAATACCATGGTACAGAATACTACAGAAATTACCATTTGTAAGGAAATTGTCAGGACTCGGAAAAAAACATGACATGTACAAACCTGTACTTCAAACTCATTAAGACAAATCCAAAAAAATTGAAACTTGGGTTTTAGAAAAAACATGTTTTTCTTCCATTCTCATGTGAAAAAGTTCAAAAATTGAGCATTCAGTGATAGACATTTAAGATACAAATAAAATAATGGGCAGAAATGGTCACTATGTTTCCACCCTATATAAGTCTCAATTTTTGGAGAATAGATAAATTTTACTAACTCACTCCATAAAAATATGTCAGTCATATCTATTTTATGAGAATCAAGGAAGGGCATTGATTTAGTCTTTCAAGTACATCAACTGTGATATGCTATTCAAGAGAACAAAGGAATGCAAGCAACACAGCATACACTTATAATGTATATTTTCAAATTTCTGACCCAGACTGGAAAGGGATCATATCGGAGGTTCCAAGTTTGGAAACATATGAGCTACAAGAACAAGATGGGACCTACACAAACCCATATAATTAAGACAATCAATAGATAATATACATGTTCTCAAATTATAATAATGGACTAACTACTTGCAAAAATAAAAAGTCACATAAGAAGGTTTGTAGCAAAAAAGACAAGTAAACTTTCACTTCACAATGAAGTGATTATTGTGGCTTCACAGTTCAGAATGCCAGCCTCAGTTCACAGATCAGACAAAGCTTTTCAAATTAGAAATAAAGGAGAAGACCACATGGTTAGTACACAAAATCATGACATCATACAGTCATTACTGTAATGAACCGGACTAATTTTTTTTTGTTTTTTCAAATGCAATTACAATCAACACGCACCCGTTAAGGTTAGCTCTAAAACCAAAACGTTGCGTAAGCAACTCTAACCAAGAATGTACACCAGGATCTTGATGTGGGCAAGGTGTGAGCATGTGGTCAGAGGATCTAATACAGATGCAAACTGAAAGTTAACTCTAACCAAGAATGCATCTAGGATAGACAAGCATATGGTCAGAGGATCTAGATGCAAGATGAGCTGAAGTAACCCTAACCAAGCATGGCGCCGAGTGATGGCGAGCATATGGTTAGAGGGTCCCTACAACTACTAACTGAAAGTAAATAGGCGGCAAGCCAGCCTCTTCCACTTATGCAGTGGGAAGTACAATAAAGTAAATGAAAGATAAAGAGGAGAATTGCTGATAGTACTACTAATCAGCTTACAAAATGTTAGAATGCTTGCCAAAGCCCAATAATTCAAGTTCTTCAATGCTGCAATAACATATAAGACTTCCTCAATGCTTAACAAACCTCTCTAAACTCAAACTCTTCACAAATCTGCATTTATATGTGACTGATATAACAGACCAGCAACTGAAATGAAGCAATCAGCAACTCTAGAACCCACCAAAATACTCACAACTCACTCAATACTTGCCGGAATGACATGAGACTTGATGCAAACGAAGGCTAGGATGATGACAATGAGACCTAGACTGAGAATCGACCAACAAAATGCAATATTATTTTTGTGCACACTTTCCAAGACAGCCCAAACTGGTACAGCCAAGGAGAGGGGCGATTTTCTAATATAAAATTCTAGACACTTCTAAAAAATCTGGAAACTCCCAAGAAGGGTCACCCAAAGCTGGAAAACACAAAGGAAACACACCCAGAATGCTAGTATTTTTATTTCAAAAGATATGAGCAATTCTTACAATCAACTGTGATATTCAGCAACTCCAAAAACATGACTAAATGCAAGGAAACTGAACTAATTTGCTAGGAATTCAAATGCAATGCTGAAAGCAAACTTAATACAATCTACCTCTCAACTAGTTGCTATCTTTCAAGCAAGAAGATGAGCCAAGCTAGGAGGTGTGCTTTCCTCGAAGCAATCTGTCACCATTTCGGCAACATAACTTTACTGAAAATATGAGATGTCCAAATGAAGAGAAGAAGCCAGCATTTATAGACTTGAAAAGAATCTTCTAGAAGCTTCAAGAAGGGCACCCAAACTTCAAATTTGAATTCAACTTATTTCCCTCCAAAGGTGGCGTCCATTTCTCAAGGCAATATTTCACTTTATAAAAATTAATCTCTTCCTTCAAATAGGCGTCCCACTTCTCCAACCCATAATTTGGCCATAAAAATATATCTCCACATGAAGAATTTACCCATAAAGTCCCCTTTTTAAAAACAACATGAAGTTATAATGCTAGGCCAAGGGGGTTATAATATTAAAATATAACATTATAACATGAAAATAACTTATCTCTCCAAAAAAAGCATCCAAGGGCCAAAAATCCAATTACCAACTGAACTGGTTGAAGACAAGAGCCAACAGCACTGAAATCCACAAGGTCACTGCCAAAAATAGAATTTACTAAAAATAGTAAATTCATGAAGTTGCTTAGAATACCAAACAAACTATACCACTGCGAAGCTCTTTGAAAACCCAAAAAGAATCCGCAATCCAATTTCCAAACTTCAAGCAACCACCTCCTCAAAAATAGGAAACCCTAATTTCACCCTCCGAGTAGCCTATGGGTCTCTGGGATAGGCCAACGGTCAACTGAAGCGATCACATTTGAGAAGGGGACATTACAATTACTGACATCATTGTTATGCTTATTTAATATTTAACCAGGACAACATCAGCAAACTGAAATTAATGTCAAAATTGGTCAGAGCCTAGTTTTCTCTCCCATAGCCAATGTCCATGAAATTTCCAAATTTCTAAAAATTTAACTTGTTGATGTCATCCAAGCAGCATGACATCAGAATCTTTGACTTGAAAATTTTAGATATTCATAGGTCAAATGGGCAAGTCATGTTACCTTTACCCAGATGACTCAAAAATCTACAGGTCCTCAGGGCAAATTTTGAGGCAGAAACACAATCTGTACTGACAAGCTGTCATCAGCAGTAGCAGTGAGTCGGTAACACTATCTATCCTAATGGTGAGTTTTACTGCAACATTGAGTTTGTAGCATTTCTAATCTTCAATAAATGCCTTGACAGCATTGAACAGATGTCTTTTTTTGGCAGAAGTTTGACCAAATTTGACAGAATTGACCCTATTGCATCAGTTTTCTTTTCCCAATGGCTAGTTGACCTAAGAATACTTTCAAGTTTCAGTTTTTCCTGAGGTATTTTGACTGATCATTTGACTTTTTAATATTTTATATGGGTGTGAAAACCATTTGTTATGAATCTAGATAAATCTAAACTGAAATTGATAAAAAAATTAGAAAAGAAACCTGTATATAAGATTTCAAGCTATATATTTCTGAGATGAAAAAGGAAACAAATTTCTTTTTTTGGTAAACCTATTGGTATTTATAAAATAGTACAAAAACCTCCAGTGTGACAGCCATGGCTAATCCACTAAGTGAAGTACAAAGAGTGGAAAAATGAGATGATTACAAGAGAGAAGAAAACCAAAACTACTAAGGTTACAGCCTATAACAGTTACTAAAGTAACAGCCATAAGAGATTAACAGTAAAAGCAGCAAAATATAAATATTAATTATTGAGATGCTATGCAAAAGTTGCAGTGAGCAAAATATTCTTGTAGAAAAAAAATTTCATTATTTTGAGCAAGGATAAAGCAGCATATCTCTTAAGCTGTGGCACGATGGTGAACACACTATTTCTCGATATGACAAGACCCAAAGTCAACTGTGTTCCCCACCTCATGTTTGCACTGGATCCATGGCCCTACAGTATCAGCTCCTCCTTGCTGACAAGGTTGACAAGGATACAAGCTGTGCCAGCCAACAGTATTCATCATCTGATGGACAGCCCAGCAATCGTCTGGCAGTTGTGTTGCATTACATCAGCCAACTGATTCTTTTATTTTCCCATAGTGAAGATTTCTTCATGGCTGTGGTTGTGCCTTGGAGACTGATGCAATTGTCTCAGCCATTCAAGGCATTTGTACAGTGACATAAGGCACTTCTGTAGAACTAACTGAACATCATTTTGCTCCAGAATATTAGAGACCGAGAGGAGACTTATTTTTGAAGGGTGCTCTATTCAGCCTGCCTACTGTCCATGGCAGCCACCAACCCCTGCAAAGAATCATTAATATTGGGCAGAGCAATATGGAGAGAATACAATTTGTTTTGGAGTGATCTACCACTGGATTTAGAGGAGCATGATCGTGTTACAGGGTGATTAAGGCTCACCACATGGTCTCCTGCCATTTCATCAGCCAAAGGGTTGGAGAGAGGAGTGTCATTATACACAGCAGGTTGTGGGAACACATATTATGATATTTGTCATTGGTATAGTAAAAGGCCTTGTCTTGTGGGGTGAAAAAAGGGAGTAAGCAGGAGTTTCACTCTCAAATATTGGTCAGCAGCACACTAAATACAAGTAGAAAAGAGGACAGTGAAAACAGATTTAAGTGAGTTAATACCTGATTTGTTTCAGAAGAGAACTATGTGTGGTCTTGAGAGGACATTAACTAGCTGCTGTTGTTGGGCACCATCATTTTCCAGGTTGACAGGAATGCAGAAAGTCATAGTATCTTCAGTATTGCATCGTTGCTGAGGTGGAGTAGTAGAGTGCTTCTATATCATTATGAGATATTTTGCTTTTTCAGGCCTACTACTCTTGTAATTTTTAAATGGGGAAGTACATAGATGCCATTTACAATATTGGATTCTCCTTTTATAGCTTTGGACAACAGCCTGGAGCTTCTCCTCTTTATTCTAGCAATGACAATCTGAGTGCCTAGAGAAATGAGATCTATTTGAAAAGACCACAAGAAATCGCTGCAGAATTTGCATATAAATAATTAGTGGCACTGACCTAGGATAGCTGTCAGATATTGAGAGAAATCAACCCCATTATCTTGCTTGTCCTCTGACTTGATATATCTGACAGTGCTAAGTTGGAGGGGTTCTACGCTAGAATGGGAGTCAGGAGTGTCAAATTGAATAGCATAAATAGGTTATCTTCACCTTGCTGAACTGGCATCTAGGCGGCTGAGAAGAGCATGTTGGTGAATTCCTTCAATAAGATCTGCTTATGTTTGTAATCTGCCTTGGATCTGTTTGTTATTGAATCAACCTCCTGTGGACTGATAGGAATTTGCGAATTATCATCAGAAGATCTTCTTTGACATTATGCACATGGATAATAGACATAGCAATTTCTTTTTTAAGTGCCTTTGTATTCCTAGAAGACCCTTGGAAAGTGAGATCCAGATGTTGGGCAATTGTGTAAAAGTGAATCAAGTAGGATGGGAAATATATTTGACATCTTACAAGGAAGCCCCTTGCTAGCCATGAGGAGGTCAATGTAACTAAGATGTTGGTTTAGAATCAACAGATTTTTGATTTGTATGCTTCATAAGTTTAAATAGAGTCGTTCGCTTAGGTATTTCAATCTTGCATTGTTGATTTGTTTGACTTCGCAGAGGGTGTTTACTAGAGTTGTTGAGTCAGCTCAACTTTTGCCTAGCAATGAGTCTATCATTTCCAATGCCACATCCCATTTCCAATCAATCTAAGTTTTGCACATATTAGGTTTGTGCTTGTGTCTTACCTGTTTCCGTTTGTTGTGTGTTTTCCCTCCCTTAGTATGCCTTTTCCTCCAACTACACTCTTCCCTTCTTCCTCTCAAACTTTCAAACTTCCCCAATTTGTCATGCCTTTTGTTTATCGCCCACCTCACTGTTGTATTTGTGGGACTTCTCCATCTTGTCATGCCTGTTGCTTGACTCTTGACGCCTTGTCCTATAGTTTGAGTCTTGTGATGTGGCCAAACCCTAATCCCCGTAATCTTCGATATTTCTTCCTATGTTTTCATTTCCCTCCAAACTTTCCAACACGTGTTCCCAATAGTTTGTTTATGACACCATTACTTTCAAATTGGAATCTTTCTTGCCCATAATCACTACTCAAATTTGAAGTTGCGAGGGTACATGGTGGTCAACTTGTTCTATTTGTGGAGGATATAAAAGAGTGAATGTTTTCATCCAGGGGGAGCATCTAGACTTAATCAAATTCCTTTTTTCAATCCATTTTGAGCACTAGTGTTCAAGTGCGGGAATCCTAGGAGGGAACCCCTACTGAATTCAAAAAACAATCTCATATAGAGTTCATATTTGAGCTTCTTTGGATGCAGCCTTCAGCCACATTGTATTGATCTGAATTGCCATTGATGTTGGTATGAATTGTTGTTGTAGTTAATGATATTGTAGAACTATTTGAATGTAATATAACCATTATTGTAATAAGGAGTAGATCAGGATTTACACCTATTATTTGCTGTTCATTATAATAAGATCATGAGTTATTTGATATTTCTAACATTTGCTGTTTGAAATATTGCTGAGGCATAAACAGTAATTTTAATCTGAGTTATCTAAGATCTAGGTGAATGCTATGTTGATGTTATAGCTACGGGTTTCATCCTTCACCCGATTTAATTAATATGCAAATAAATAAAGCCGTGGCTATTTATTTATTTGAAGCCGACTTTGATGAAGAGGCACTTCCATTCATATAATAATTTATATTTTATTTATTGTAGCCGACCTAAATTAAATGATCGCCACCTTTTGCAAAAGACATATCACTTTGTAAGAGGACGACTTCTTGTGAAAGGACATCTTGTTTGGGAGAAGCTTTATCAATTTGTATATATAGGTGGCACTGCTCTCTCTCATTTTATTCATTCATTATCAAGTGAAGTTCGCATAAATTCTGAAGGAGTTCGATAGCTACAGCAGATCAATATTCTTGGAGTTAGATATTATTCATTGGTTGTGTATTTGCATCAAGTGTGGTGCCATTATCATCATATCAGATTGGCCTTGTGATTGGCCTCATTGTAAAGCATATTGCTGCTATTTTATTCAATATATAGGTGATATATTGTTGCTGGGTTTTTCTCCCTCAAGGAGGGTTTTCCCAGGGTATATGCTGTGTTCTATTGTTTGAATTTGTATTATTTCTGCTTAACTTAATCCTGGTCATAAAATTAACATGCTAGGGCAGATAGTGTTGTTATTCAAATAATAAGTGATTGTGGAAGGTTAAGAATTGGATTTGCAGTATTGTTTTGGCTTGAGACATTACATCCAACATGGCAGCGGATTATGTACTGGAGTTTTTGAGTCAGCTTGACTCTTGTCCAGTAGTGAGTCTTTCCTTTCCAACATGGCAGTGAGTGCCGATTCATATCCAATTTTGTTTGTTTATGAGTTGGGTGAGGCAAGGAGGAGCAGGAAACAAATCAAAATTAAGAAGTAAACCCTTTTAATAGATGTGAGCAACATAGCTCTTTTCTGCTTACAACCTATAGACAGAACAGCCCAAGCTCACAGGTGATCTGCTCCCAATTTTGAGAACAACCAATCTTAAATTAAAAGTGAAATCACATGATTTAATTCCAAATAACCATGTCATCACAATATATTTTGGCATATTTATGAGGAAGGAAACCCTCTCCAAAAGTAACGCATCCTTGCTTCATCAAAGCACTTAGTCCTTTACTCTTCTAAAACAGCATTCCTTGCTTTATTCAACTAAAAAAGAAAAAAAAACTATAGCAAATTAATGTATAGCCTCACATGGCTTTATTTTCTTTATTCTATCTTCCTATGATAGACCTATACTTTCCTATATCTATTTTCCCTAAAATAGCCCAACTCTCTATTCTTATCCTATTTTTGTAGAATAGCTTTATAGTTTATTGGTATCATATTTCTGGGGCAACTTGGGGCTCATTACACATGTTGCACTTATTTTGACTAAAAATTTACTTCTAATAGAAAATTATTGAGGATTGTACTAGCAAGATTGACTTTGACTAAGATATTCATTGTTGAGTACTTGACTGAACTGATCCCAGTTAGGAAGCTCAATGAAGTAAACAATTAATAGATGATTTTAAGCCAACTAATCTCAGTTTGGATGATCAATGATGCCCACGTTTAGTTGATGACTTTGAGCCAACCAGTCTCGGATAGGATAGCAGATGATACACATTATTAGCAGTTTACTTTTATTCAACTATCTTCGATTAGGGTAACGTAAAAAGCCTATGGTTGTGGATGACATCAACCCAACCAGTCTTGGTTAGGGTAGGAGATGATGCACATAATTATCAAATGACTTTTTATTTAACTATCCCCGGCCAGAGTGACTGAAGAAGCCTATGGTTGTGGATGACTTTGAGACAACCACTTCCAAGTGGGATAGTTGAAGAGTTAACTGTCCTTATAAGGGACAGTAAATGACACAATGAATTGAGATGAAAAGAAATGAATTAACAAACAATACTTTGTGAAGATATTTCAATCAAAGGAGTACATTGGATTCCTAAATTAATGATGCCGTGTGGCAATAAACAAAGACCTGTCCTAAGGGTGGTTTCGTGATGTCGTCCATTCATGCTAGACCACTTGTAGTTTGGTTACTAACTTGTGTGTGTTATAGGCATTGGCCTTGTAATTAGTCATTGGGTGCAAGTACTACCAAGATGGCCCTCAAATGTATTGAAAAAGGTCTACACTTTTTTCTAGCCACTCACAACATGGCCAATAATTATCAACCTCACTAGAAAACACATCCACATTTCAAAGATTACAAAGAGAATTTGACAATATGTGATGCTTTTTAGAGATGATGTATGGGCAACAAAACTAAACCAAACTAAACACAAAGAACAAATTTTGTGAGACAGAGGAAGATTCACGGGATTCTCCCTCAATTCTCCAATAAGTGGACCCAAGAGAGGTGTGTTAGTACACTTTGACTCCAAGGGCAATGTAACTTATCAAGCATAGCTTTAATTAGTTTACAACTTCTTCCAATAATCCCAAACTTTTGAGCATCTCAAAAAATAAGAATTAGAGTGGTATAATAACATTCAAATTGTAGCATCGTAAATTGTCACCCTTGACAATTTCACACTAGGTTTAGCTCCCCCCTATCTGCCTGGACCTAATTATGATCCTAAATTGCCTGTTTTGTGGTCATTTTTGGGAAATCAGATTTAAATTGGGAATTATTAATTAATATTTATTTAATGATACAAAAGACCCAAAATAGGTTTGGACTAGGGTGCTACCGCCCTTGTCCAACCTATTTTGGCCCAATTTAAAATGTCATTGTTGGCATTTTAACATTTACAAATCCAATTTCATTTGTCGGCTTTTTTATGATTAATTTTGCAGGAAGAAATGCATATAAATACAAGTCTTTTTCACTAGTTGAAATCCTAGGCAATTTGAATATCAATTGAGCATCCTAAAAAGCAATCAAGAGCAGAATTAGCAGATTTTAAACGACTTATTATCAGTCAAGATTCATGTTTGCAATGCCTCAAGTTCATATGTGAGTTTATGCATATTTTATGTTCATTTGTTTTGTGAGTACTAACACTTGCAAGACTTTCAATCAAGCAACCAATTCTCCTTGGATGAGATGAGAACAATGACTTCAATCCATCAAGGAAAACAAATCTGAGTGGTAAGTTGCAGCACTTGTCAATTTATCATTCTTTTTATCCATTTTGCCTCTGCCCGGCTGAGGGTAAGCACTCTTTACATCATCATAGCTGTTGTAGAGGTGGAAACACCAAAACGGGGTTTGACCAAGGCAAGCCCCTATACGGAACAACCCTTTCTCCCCTCTTGTGCGCAGGTGGCAAATTTGAAGTGGATTTGGGAGAGGATTGAAAACCTAATTGCAAGATCAAGCCTTCAAGTTCCATACTTCAATGAATTAGGGCAAGTGGAATTAATCATCAACAAACGAAGTTTGAAAGCTGGGTCCAAAAAGGGAGAACCTACAGACTGAGATCATCTGAGATTTGTTTGTTGATTCTAGAGATCTATACTTCCTGGTCTAGGGCGCTAGCACTCATGTCCAGCCAATTTGAACTAAAATTTATATGTCAGGTTCCCCTGTCTCTACACTCTATTGTTCTATCGCCAATTTATGTCTTTCAATCCTATAATTTTTTGTATTAGCATCAATTTGTCGTAGCTTCATAGTTAACCTAGACATACATTTGCATCATCACATCAAATTAGTCCTTAATCAACCCTAAATCTCCATTTCCCCCAAATGGAGAACCAAAACCTTGATCCACCATTTTGGCTCTCCCATTGAGGTAAGTAGCCAAGTGGGTGTATGTGATCATTTTTGGTTCTCTCTAATGTAATGTAGGAGAAAGTGTGATTTAGACCCTAGATCCCTTTTTCCCACATCACACAAATACAAGTTGGAACAAGCAAGGAAACCATAAATGTCTACCCCAAACTCAGAGTAACAATGGCCAATGATTTGTCTTCCCCAAGCGATGAATTAGAAAATTTAGAAAGGAGCTAGGACTTAGACAAATAGGTTACGCCAAAGACTATAGTCAAATCACCAAAAATATTATTGGAAGACTACAAAAATTTTCCAAAAAGTTGGCAATATATAACTACATAAAAGACCTCCAACATAAAATTAAAGGCAATAAACTCCAATGAACTGAAAACATTTTACCAAACCACATAACCAGCCCTTGAGATGTAGAAGACAAGTTGAAATGGCATACTAAACTGAACACTAAAATTCTCACCTATGTGTGCTATGCAATCAAGGTGAAGATGGCACTAGCTATCTTATGTATGATTAAGTAAGACCAAAAAATTACAATAAGTAAGAGGAGCCAAGTGATTTATCCAAACAGCTGAACTTGTTGGTTAAACATGTAGTTTGTTAAACCAAGGTGTAACAATGAAAATTGCATACCCATGCCCTTTCCCTTATATTTTAGGCCTACTTCAATTAGAGTGTCCTAAATGCAATAATTAGCTTACAGGTGGCATATTCTTGCATGAATTTGGCTCATAACTTCACCAATCCCAATTCTTGTTATCATTGATTCCTAAATTTGCTTCCCTAATCCCTCGACACATTATTCATCACTTAAAATCAGATCCGCAGATGCAGACTTGACCCAAGTTTTGCACTTTAAATTCAAAATACAAATTCTCAACTTGCTCACTAGCCATTGTGAACCTATTTAGTGCACATTATCTTGATTTGTGTGCTCAATTGTTGTATTTAACGACACTCATTCATTTGAAATCATCTAGGAGTTATCAAGGGGCATGCTAGGGTTTCATTGATAGAGAATTTAAGAGGGCGTTTTAGCAGCATTTATTAGAGAATCATCAACACCCATCATCCTTGGTCCATTGCAAACTTGTTTGTTGTCCTTGATCCTTTCACCCAAATCCATAAAGCTAATTTTCTAAGGGTCTAACCAAAGGGAACTTAACCCTCACAACCTAGAACATTCCCTAAAGGTGTTTGTAAACCACTTGTCCTTACTGTTAGCTCAGTTTCCGTCACCCCATTTAAAAGCCTTGTAAATTTTCAGAAAGATTTGATTTATCGGCTTCTAATGTGGTTTCCAAAACCCCATTAGATTCCGACATGGTTGTCGCAACCATATGTTTCCCCGCCACTTTCAAGATTAAAGGCCAATTGCGACTTAAGCTTTATCAACTTCATTAGCTCCCGCATAGGTACTCAATACCTTGTCAAGACCAGGTGAGGTTCTAACAACCTAGACAAAAGCCAACAATAAATAAGACAAATTGTGCACTCAATTGGAATCAAAGAAATTGCAAGTGTTTCAAAACTTTTTATAGGTTTTGAAACCATTGTCGGACCCTGACAAAGTTTTGACAACCTCAATTAAGGCCGGCAGAATTCATTTTACAAAATCACATTCTTCAAAGAGTGTTCTCAACAAAGACTTTCGGGTGATAATAGAGGTTTTGAAACCTATGTCGGAACCCGACAAGGTTCTCGAAACCATCAATTTCTCCGACGCCTTCTCGTAGCCATTCATTTTCAAATTTTCAAAAGATAGTAAAAGCAAGTGTCGGATGATAAGGCTCACACGTGCCGAAATTAAGGCAAGCCATTAATGTCCACCCATTATGTTAAAACATTAATTATGGACACTTATAAGGGGATTGAGTCAGTAAAAGAATTCATTTTGACAAGCATTCAAGAGCAAATTTGCAAGCAATGAAAGAGCGAGATTGCGAAAGACCTATGAGTAGTGGTGTTGTGACATTCAATATTAACACAGAGGTATTATAAAGTTCTCCTTGGTCTAGTCTGTCATAAGGTAATATAAGAAGAATTTTCATAAATTAGGAAACAAAGGAGCTATTTTAATACCCCATACATTCTATTGAATTATTTCTTGAACACAAACTGTAGCCATTTTCACTCAATTGTGTTCATCATGAAGTACAAATACTTGGGCTATGAACATTTGTCTAGTTTGTTGAGCACATTACTAGAAATTGTGAAAACCGAGCTAGGGCACATAAACTTAGACGAATTTCAGGAAAGGATTAGGAAAGAAGATAGATCCCCAATTACCCAGAGACTAATTGAAAGTGGGTTGCAGCAAGCCGCAACCTTTCCCGTGGCAATGTAATGTACAAACCTAGTCATAGAATGCATCAACCATTATGATTCCGATGCAAGAGAATTCAGGACAAATGATAATCGATTGGTTGTTAAGATAAACAGGGATACTTTTGCCTCATGTTTGTGATTGCCATAAAGAGAGGAATATACAGACTTCAATTTCATTAGTTCACATCAACGTTTTCAAGAAAAGAAGGGACAATATAAAAATGTTATTGCTCGAGAATGGTTTGCCACCCCGAAGAAGGGTAAATCTCAATTACCTAGAAAACTACAAAGGACCCATTTCGCAGATGAGATCTCCAATATGATAATTCTTTTGCACAAACTAAAGGGTAACGAAAGGGCTCATGATTTTGAAGACTAGATGTACTTCTTTATCCAAATAATTATCAATCATGTACAAACACAACCTATTGTGTCAATGGACTGGAGCATTAAGGAGATTAAAAGCATTGATGCCAAGACTGCAGTGGTAATCAAGAGGACTCAAGACTGGGTGGCTAGAAAGACAGCAAAAAAAGTGCCCCTGTGCCTCCAAAGTCTTAGGATACTCAACATCAAGGGGGGAAGTAGCCAAGTACCATCATCCTCCACTTTGCAACCATCCTCCTCTACTCAACAAACGATCCTAGGTGGGCAAGGAGATGGCAATGAGGATCCTCTGGAAAAAGGGATGCCAGAGAAGACTTGTGGGGATGATGTTCAAAAGCAAACCTAGGAGGAGAAGGAGAAACAAGTAGCAGAAGAAGAAATAGTGGATGTGCCTTCCTCTCCATCACAAGTAAGTGATTCTTCTTTTCCCCATGTCCTTGATTCTCCTCCACCAAATGCACCACAAAACTCTTCGCCAAGGGTAGGCCCTACCCCACCATCTTCTCCTGAGGTGTTAATCTCTAGTACTCCTCCCCTTAGGAGAGCTTTACATTTCACATCTCCTAGTACCAAATCCATGATGACTCCTACCTCCACCTCCTGGCTAGAACAAACTCTCTCAAAGAAAAGGAAAACAGTCCAGAGAACTCTCAAGTCTAAGAAATTAAGGACCACATCCAGATTGATTGAGGATGTTGATACAAGGAATATGTATGTAGAAGTAGGACATCCCTCTACACAAAAGGATGCAAGACAAGCGACTATTAGTGACTTTAATATCACTAAAGTTAACTTGGGACCTTTTACTAGAGATGGGGATGTACACAATTTTCAGGTAACAGTCGCTAGACTTGTGGAAAGGACAGCCAGGGATAAGCAAATTAAGGATGAGTTGAAGCATCAAGTAAAGATCTTGATTGATTGCTTAAAAACCTTGATCTCCCTTTCCTCAACCGATCAGTCAGATGAGTGCTCCTTTTGATCCAACTTCATCTATGGGGAAGGTTATGGTTAGTAAAATTCATGGTTATAAAACTTATGGGCAGATCACTGAAGACTAGACTAAGGACATCTTGATTAGAGGAATAAAATTTGTCATAGAAATGAGAAAGATATGCGAAGACATTGAAGTGTTGAAAGCTGAAATAGACAATAAGATTACCGCTACCAAACATGAGGAATCCATTTGGTTGAAAACCGATGGTGATTTCAAAGAGATGATTGAAGTGAGAGCAGACAAATTGGTGGCTGAACAAATCTTGCCAAATTCTGATGACAATAGATGTGTTATGTGGAAAAGGAGTATCGAATGGAAGCTTTCGTTCTTAAAACAAAATGTGTTGGAACAAAACAAATTGCTTAAAGAATGTAACCAAATGAAAGCAAATATTTAGAAGAATTTTTTAAGCATAGGTCTTTGTCTCCAGAGAGAAGAGGATGCTCAAGATGCTCAAGAAGAAGATTTGGAAGTTCTGACAAACAAATTCAGAGAATCAATTGAAAAACTCTTCAACAAGCAATCTTTCAATGTTAAAAGCATAAGGAAGTTGAGAAACATTTGTTGAATTTAGGTGATCAGATTAATGTACAGAAAATTTAATCAAAATCAGACAACACAACACAGCATATACCCTGGGAAAACCCTCCTCTTGAGGGAGAAAAACCCAGCAACAAAGATCTCTCTTATATTGATTATAGAAGTGGCAACAATGGTAGATTTACAAGCTACAATGAGGTCTAACACAAGACCAATCGCAGATATCAAGCTCTAGATCACACCTGGTATAATATAATGCAGATCTGATAATGTTTGCTTGGCACAGAGATCTTCTATTCTCAGATTTTGACAGTTCATGACAGAACCGAATTGGTAGACTCGCAATTAAATCTGGAACTTGATCGCTCTTGTATGAGATCTCAGAACCAGTGAAAGCACACTTGAATTTCTCACTGTTCCTTTGCATAGTCTGCACCATGGAGTGATTACGGCTAACACAGATCTAATAATCTGATTGCATCTGATAAGATCGCACTTCACTGTTATATTCACCCTTGATAATGACGAGCTTCTCTTGTTATATATCTACTTGACAATGGCGAGCTTCTCAGATGTATTCGCCCTTCACTGTGATCACTTCTCAGATGTATTCGCAATGATTGCTGGTGTAGTTCGTACTGTTAATCTCACATACATAACCGAACTCTTCTGGCTGATCTCAGAGGGCGAGTCAAGGTGTATATAAAATACCAGTGAATGAGAGAGTCGCATCTCTTAAAACTTTCATGTCGGCCTCTTGAGAAATCTCACCCTTCATAGGTGAAAGTCGGCCTTGATTAAATGTTGAATATCTTCTAACAAAAGATCAATTTGAATCTCTCATGTCGGCCATAATATGAGAGGATAAAACAAAAGGAATGTTGGCCTAGATAAAAATGCCTCTTCACAAGAGGTCGGCCTCAAATCATGACAATAGGTATAACTTGAATAGCCAACGGCTATCATTCAAGTTTATGTCTACGAAGGGGCTGAGCTGGAAGGAGCTACCGAAGCTGCTATCATTAACAACATTGACTTCACCTTATCTCAGTTTGTTGGGCATGCGAAAGTTTTCTCTGGCAAAATAGATTTAGCACGAGGGAACAAGGCTCTGTGGAAATTAAGGACTAAGAATGTGATCATCCCACAACATGGTGAGATGCCTCTAATAGTAAAGGCATTCCACATGTACAAAGCCAAAACCGCCACGTCAGCTACTCAACCTTCTCAAGAAGAAAACACCATGAATGTGCCAACTCAGCAATAGTATTTCTTGTTTTACTGGATATATTTTGTAAAAGAACGTTAAAGTCTCAAGAAGTTGAAGAGACTCATTATTTTTTCCTTTCAATTATTCTCAAGAAACAGTTACACATGATTATATATATGTTATGATGTTATCAAATGAGCTCTCTTAGCATTTTTTTTTGAAAAGAAAGAATTAGGAAAAGAGAATTGAAACTGGAAATTGTATGTCTATGAGCGGACAATCTAGATTAATAAATGAATGAAATCTATTAAGATCTATGTATTGTTATTGGTTTCTTTGGTTGTTGCATTTCTATGTGAGTGCAAGAATCATTCTTGATTATTGGATCCATTTCAGTTTCAGAATTATCTTTGATCTATAAAATTATTAGTTTACATTTTGTGGAATGCAATTAGTCTATGTGCTAAATGTCCCTCACATTTAAGATTTATTCAATGAAGTTCAATGATAAAGATTTATAAGTATTTGATTTCAGTCTTATGCCTTTTCTGCTTTCTGGTTAAAAGCATACCCACATTTTAAGTTTAAAAATTAAGAAACAAATATATTATCTATCCTACGAGAGAGTTGAACCTCATAAAATTCAAAGGGAGATTATTTCATATAGAAATAGTTTACCCAACTATTGGTTGTTGATTTACACTAAGATTGGGCAATAGAGTGAAAATTTTAAAATTTCAAATAGTGTAAAATCTGCTAGCCAACACTTACAACAAGCAAACATCCAAATTAAGGTGAGTAAATTTCATCAAGCCACCTCATGCCAATTCAAACCTGCAAGCTTAAGTTCAAGTCCACTCCAAAGATCAAATCTACACACACAAAGGTTGAATTTGCACTTGCAAAGGTGCACCACGGAGAAGAATAGTCACTTTGCCATAACATTGGCGAATCGATTCCTAACACTTGTTACATCACCTTTGTATCATTGGTTATTGTACTAAGTGTCACAGTTAATTTGTTTCAATTTTGTATTTAATTTAGCATTTATTTCTCTTTTCTTTGCATCCAGAGGTCTTAGACAAGGAGACACTTTGTCTCCTTATTTGTTTATTTTTTATGGCAAAAAGGTTTGGGAAAATTGTTGAAACACCATAAAATGAGAGGGCTTATTCAAGGTTGGTCATGGGCTCAAAATCTTGGCTAACAAACCCATCTACAAATTGTTGATGATATTGTCTTGATGGGTATGGCTAAAACTGACGAGGTAATCAGCTTTAGGAGAGTTCTAGACATCTACTTATCTTCTTTAGACCAAAAAATTAATGAGGATAAATCTAGTATTTTCTTCTTCAATACTCCAAAGGTTATTCAATGCAAAATTGTGAATATTCTTCACTTTCAAATTGGAAGCCTACCTATGGATTATTTGGGAATTCCCCTCTCTGCTGGTAATCTTAGAAGAGAACATTGAAAGAAGATTCTAGATAAATTTCGCATTAGGATAAGCCATTTGACCTTCCGATGGCTATCCTATCCTTTGCTACTAGAGTCATTGTTCTCAAATTTGTCTTGAAATCTTTACCTAATTATATATTTCTGATTTTAGTTGCTACCAAAAGTTTTCTCAAAGAGTTTGATGTTCTTTCTAGGAAATTTCTATGGGCAAAAACTTTGGAATCTCATAAATGAAGTCTTGTGAGTTGGGACCTAGTTTGCGTATCTAGGAAAACGAGGGGCCTTGGTCTTCATCAATCTGAGCTCAATTGCCAGGCCTTAACGGCTTAATTATTCTAGAGATGGTGCAAGCATCCAAAGCAGCCTTGGGCCAAGATTCTCAATTACAAATATTTGGGAGGGGTAGCAAACAAAGATATTCCTCGCATGGATTTGAATGGGAAAGATTCTATGATTTGGAACACTATTAAGAAGGGAACTTCAATTATTAAGCAAGGTTTGTTCTAGATCGTTAATAAAGGAAATAATGATTTATTTTGGGATGATTCTTGGGACTATCACCTAGCTATTCTATCTTGTTTTCCTCATCTTCAACCTCTCCGTGACATCTTTTTGGAGATTGGATGGTCCAAGGTGGCTGACTTTAAGTACAATTACTCTCTGAAGAAGTCCTTTTTCCATGGTTGGAAGGAACCCGAAAGCTAGCCTACAAGAGGTTTTGTTAAGGATAGGGATGCCCTTGCTTCAATTTTGAATTTTGACTTCTAGATCATATAGCTTTTTGGAGGACCATGATATCCTTGCTCGGGGTCACAATCCGATAGGTGAATATTCAATTGCACTTGGTTATCATTCCTTAGAGCTGCAAAAAGAAAGGTATGTTGAGTTCCCTGGGTGGAAAAGAATTTGGAACAAGTATGGCTAGCCAAAATGTAATCTTTTTATGTGGTTGGTGAGTCAGAATAAGTGCCTCACCTAGGAAAATATTAGAAAGAGAGGTTTTCATGGGCCTTCCATATCTATTCTTTGTGGCATTAATGAAGAATGTACAAATCACTTATTCTTTCTGTGCCCCTTCTCTGCAGAATTATAGAATCTTTGGTGGCAACTCTAGAATAGACCTGCTATTCATTATGCTTCCCTATCTAAGTTCTAGAATGATTTGGGTCAGCCCCCAACTTCGACTTCTTTCCTTTTGGCTGATTGGGATATTAGCCTTTCCTTTATTCTTTGGCAAATATGGTTGGAAAGAAATCATCATATATTCCAATATTTGCAAATTAAAGCTATTCAAGTTTGGCATAAAATCAAGGGTATGCTCAAGGAAACCATTGAGGCTAAATTTTGTAATGAGGGCCCTCTTACCTTTTCAGATCTGTGCCTTGTTAAACTTTTGGAGTTATCCTTTCCTTCTACCTTGCAGGCCATGTCTAGCCCTAGAGTTTAGAAAGTCAAAAAGGTGAACCATTCGAGTAAGCAGCCTCATCCTCCTTGTGATTTCCTTAAAACCAATATGAATGGATCCTCAAGGAGTAACTCAAGTTCAATGGGGATAGGTGGTGTTGGCCGTGACAATGCAGGTTTTGTTCACTTTTTCTTTTCTACTTACTTGGGTACTCATTCTAACAATCAGACGGAAGCTTGGGCTATTCTCTTTGCTCTTGAAAGAGCTTATGCAATAGGTTGGAAAAGGATTATATGTGAGACTAACTCTATGATTCTAGTCTCCCTTCTAAATAGTTGAAAATTTCAGGTATCCTCCTAGAGGCTATGCCTAGTGGCTAAGCAAATTCTTTGTTTGGACACGAAGTTTGAAGTTATATCCTTTGTTCATATTCTATAATGTCCCCATCTAGTTGGCAATGACATATCAGCAGGGTTAGCCTATTAACGGCTCTCGTAGGCTAATGAGGCATGGTGAGAGAGTCATCTGGCAGTCATTCGGTGATTACTTGGCTAAGTTTTTGGTTGGAGTAAGGTTTTCCATCATATATCATTATTGTTTCTATTTATGGAAACCTTATTTTATAATTTGATGTTGAGATGCACTTTTAATATTTTAATATTTTATAAAGTGCAAAAATTAAAATATATTGGAATCTTCTAGAAGTCAAAAGATAATATTATTTTATTGAGGCCGACCTCTAGAGGAAAAAGCATAAATAGACCTTGAGGTCTCACTATTGAGGTATCCAGATTTGTTGTTGATGTTGTTGTTCGTTGTTGATGTGCATTGTGGAGCCTAGGGTTTCTGCAGTGGTCACAATTGGCCATTGAGAACGAAAACTCTCAATTGGTACGCAATTTTGAGGGTGTGAAATATCATCTGAATTATTGCAGTTGGGAGGAAGTTACTTCAAACTTTCTATTTGTGCTTCATTGTAAAAACTTAGTGGCCTTTGGCCAAGTTTTTGTGTGATTCAATTTAGGGCTTTGTGGAGACATTTTGGTGTTAAGTCTTCAACAAGTTTGGCATAAGAGAGGTTGAATTGTACTCAGATTTCTACATCAGATATCCTCAGTCACTTATATCAGCTAGTAGAGGCATTTGAGAAGAATTCGATTTGGCCTTGTAGCTGCTTTTTCAATTAAGGAGGCAAATCGATGAGTCTTCTTTGCATTTCCAGATTTGTACATTCTTGTGGGGGCTGTGAATTGATGATACTTACAGTCAATTGAAGGGTTGACCTTCCAAATACATAGGAGGGGCTAAGGAGTTCGATCTATGATAGTATTGGCAGATTGGAATACAACAATTCATCTATATTGCATGGGGCGTTTGTAATGCCCAATACATCCAATAAAGAAGTCGACAACAACTTGTATTGCTGATCTGATTTCATCCTATGGCTGGGCGTACTCATGGAGGGGACGACTTTGTCATTCCAAGCTCCTAAAAATTAGATAAAGGCACAACTAGGATCGCTGGGCTTACACAAGACAGTCGCCACATCTTTGAAGACTTGGGCGACATCTTCTTAAAGGATTGACTTGTTCTTGGTGGCTGCCAACAATATAACAGGTTTCTTATTAATTCTGGGTTTGCATTTCTGGTTGTTACACACAGCAAATTCGTTATAATTATTGTAGTTGCAGGCATGTAAGTTTAGACTTCCAAGCATTGTAAAATCAGTTATTCATTGTGAAGAGCACAAAGATATACTGAGAGGGGGGGGTGAATCAGTATATCAACAAACTTTTATCAACTTCAAATTTAAACATACATCAACTATTTGATATGAACCAATTTACACAAGTTGACACCACTTTTATTGAAATGATTTCTTCAAAGTAGGCACCAGCCTACAGATTTACAACTAGATAATTTAGTAGGACACAACCTACAAGGAATATCCAAACCTTTACAACTTTAGTAGGCACCTACCTACAAGGAGTACTAGCCCCTAATGCAAGGCACCAACCTTGACTTGATGGTTGCAAGATGATGCCTTCAATCTGACCTACACTATCCCAAACCTTCAATCTGCCTTTGATGATTAATGATCTCACCCTCAGCCCACACAAGGAGATGGGACTTCAGATTTTGAATGCTTTCTTACACACACAACCACACTCACATAAATGACTTTGATGTCACATAAATATGCTACTCACAGGTTGCAACTTTTAATGAAAGATCATATTGATTGTCTCATAGCCTTTTCAATTTACACTTCTTCTCCTTCCCTTTTAATTTAAAACAACTTATTTGTTTCAAATATATTAAATCTATTGAACAGATCGCACCCTTTCCTTGCAATACTTATTGAATATTTTAAATCTGTTCTTTAATGAAAAACTGTTCTCAACAAACAGATCGCATCCTTTCCTTAAAAATACTTATTGAATATTTAATATTTAATCTGTTCTTAATGAACAGATCGCACTTCTTTGAAAGGTCGAATACTTTTTTTAAAAAAGAGACGCATCCATTGTAAATGATACTTCAAAAACGTCTTTGCTTTGAGACACGTCATTTCTTTAAATCGCGTCTTTTCCTTTGATACTCCAAAAACGTCTTTGCTTTGAGGCACGTCATTTCTTTAAATTATAATCGCGTCTTTTCCTTTTGAACCACGTCATTTCTTTTTAATTCGTAATTTTAAAAGCTTCTTCTTAGTCGCGCCTTTTCATTTGACGTGTCCAATCATTATGATTGTCTTTATTCTGCGCTTTGTTAATAAGACTGATTTAACTCGTGTTTTGGCAGTGATGAGTTTGAAAGCACAATGAGTTTGAAAGAACCATCCATGCGGTTTTCAGTATGAAAAAAAAATTTAATATTCATCAGATTTTTAAATCTCCCTCTCTCTAATTTCAGTCTGGTTATTGTTTTCTAAAGACGCACAGCCTGTAGCATTCTTTTCTCTTTTTCTAGGATATGTATTTTTGTTTAGATAAAATGAGACATTATATATTTCATCTTTCTCTTATCGGTGATGATCTTAAAATGATGATGACTGAAACATTTTCCAGATTTCTTCCTTCAAAGATTACTAGAAAGAGTGATGTCTACTCCAATGACTGTTTCACTGTGATCTACTTGAGATCTGCATTCAAAAAATGTTATCTTCAGTTACTCCTGTCATACTGTTCTTGAAGATGATCAAGTTTCTTAAACTTATCATATTATAAGCATTGTATCTACAATCTTTCTTTTTCTCAACTTGTTCATCCTTTTATTTTGACATCAATGACAATATTTCCAACACATTGTTGCATTAGTTTATATCAAGTTGCTGCCGTAGATAATCGAGTACTCAGATTTTTGGCATTGTAATTGCTCATATTGTAAGCCAAGAGTCTTGGCTAACTTAGTATGAACATTGTATTGGATATCAAGGAGATATAATTGCTGGTCATTAATAGTTGTCTTTGAGCATTCAATGTCATTTGTATTCAGTTTAGGAGTTTGCATACCAACTGTTTATTAAAATACCAGTTGGCTGTAGGTGATCATTTTTCATGATTAGAATTCATATATGCATTCAATATTGTCAAATTAGGTTGCACATTCATTGTTTAGATAATTTTGAGTCATTTGCAAACATTCTCATTGAAGTTGAGTGGAGATAAGTGTCATTATAGCAAACTGAAATGTTATATCAGTCATATGACCCTTGCATGTGAATTGTTTGACAAATTTCCTTGAGCCTTCAATCAGCACTTTGAGAGCAGATTTGAGCAGGGTCGTTACATATTCCTACAAAATGGAACAAGGTTGTTGATTGCTTAGCTAAATGGGTCCGAAGGAATGAGAGGTTAAAATGTGAAAAATTAGAGGGATTTGGATTAGGATAAATCTCTATTGCTTCTTTAGATTCTTTATGAGGACCAGAGGAATTGATTTAAGCAAGTCAGGGTTGGTGATGATGAGGTTTACCTGGTGTTGTGGCTCTTTTTGGTATCTGCTAGATGGTTTTGTAGGAATCCTTTGTGGATTCTTCTTCTGTTGTGTATTGTGATGGCTATGGCCATCTTGAAATCTTTTTGGTGCACCTGTAAGGATTTCTTAATATCAATTTTATTTTTGCCCCAAAAAGAAAAATAGCATTTATTTCAATTATCAATTCCAGCTCATTACTCTAGGACAATTTGTTTATCATTGTGATTTTATTAATTACCTTAAGGTAACTTATGTAGAGTACATTTTAGTTTCTCTACACAAGAATGTTTTACAGTTGTAAAATATCATATATGAATATAGATGACTTAGATATAAATCATAGATGAGTTGTAATATATGGTTTGTATGAATTTGACAAAAAATTCTAGTTTTCTCCATAAATTCTATAAAATCTCCTATGGACACTAATAAATATTTCATTGAATTCACTTGTGGCTAAGGCTTTCCTGCAAATAACAATGTGAGATGCAATTTTGAAGTTTGACATTCATCAAAAAACTAAGGTGCACAATATACTAGTGGTCTATTAGATGCAAAGTATGCAGCATCAATTAACTACCTAATTTTGTGTCATAAATAGTAATAATACGAAAATTACCACTACAAGATGGTAAATTTTACAATCTAAAAACTTCCATGCCAGAAATTGAATGAGCAAAATTAAAACTAGGATTGGTTGAAGCTTTCCACACAAACAATTTGGATGGAAATACTTCAATTATAATTTCTTGACTTGATAGCATCAAATTAGCAATATAAATCTTATGAGGAACAATAACAGCAAGATGATAGAAACTCAATATGCAAACATTGAATGAATTTAGAAGTTGCTCATGTACCTCAATGTTGATGCTAAATTGTAACTAAAACCCATCAATGCAATCAAGTACCATGCAAGATTCAAGAACGTTGACCATAATGAATGGTACTCTATTTGAGATGTGAACCAAATGCAAGATTTGAGAACATTTACCTTAGATAAATGGCTCTCAAATTGAGATATGAACCAATGTGATTCAAAATGTTTTAAGTCATAAGCACAATGTGGCAAATAGAGAACTTTATGCAAATTGGTGTGAATTTTCATCAATAGATGGAGTTGGGATTATAGTACATGTCATGTGATTACACTCCTCATCCCATAATATGTCCTACCATGCAAAACCATTGGAAGCTTATCGATTAAGCCCCTCATGGATGGAATTTTATTTTACTTCATGATTGCAAAATGTCAATGTATCAGTGCCCCAAAAAGCAAATACATGTGTAATGACATTTTATAGGTTGAGTGCATTTTGCATTGACACTCTCCCCGCACCCCCCCCACAAAAAAAAAAAAAAGATCAATTTACATACCTTTAGCAAGTCACAATGTTTGCCACTTTATAAATTAATGCATTTACAAAGTGGAAGTTGAATTTTCAAAGTTTTGCAATGTCTAATGTGGACCAAAAAGCTGAAATTAAATCAAATGACAAAATAAAGACAATTAATCTGCACCAATATGTACTGCTTGGAAAAAAAATCCACTTCAAAAAAAAAAAAACCCCAATTTGAGTTCATTTGTGAAAGAGTTGAGATCTAGAAATTCAAAAAATTGAAATTATGCAACAAATTATGTGAAAACAGATTTACTGAAAAAATCAAGCATTATTAGTAGAAACCAATTACATTAGTGCAAAGAGCTCAAAATTTTAACCTATTTCAAAAAATTGCTCATAAAAAGGCCTCCATATGGCCAAGGAAAAGCCTCTCAAAGTCAATTAGCAATTTTAGAAAGCTCAATGATGAGGGCCCTGCTAATTCGATGGCGCTCAAGTGGCAAGCAAGCAAAGAAGGGGCAACGCTACTAGTGGTGCGTTGACAAAGATGATGCCTTGATGGTTGGATGATGGCAAAGATGGGCAATGCCACTTAAGCGACAACTTGGTGGTGCAGGGGCTGCTAGGTGGCAAAGTTGTGGCGGAGAAGTGATGGTGGTGAAGCCAAGTGATGACTACGCAAAAAAGCAACAAAGTGCAAAAGGGCCCATCGAAATCCAAAGTACCCAATTGTTGAGTTTCAAATGGCTGCCAATAGGGTGTGTTGGTAGTAGGGGCAAGGATCGATACCCCTTATATACTATATGTCAATGTTACTAGCACTCAAACAAAACAAAAAACATTAATTTTTTTGTTTTTTGTTTTAATCAAGAATTCTAAAAACAAATGCACAAAAGAAAATAAAGTGTTGTACAATATTTCAGACCTACATCAACCACCAAGGCAAGTCATATAGCCTCAAGTAACATGCTAGAGGCTTAAAAAATGTCTTTGTTGTAACTTCTCGGATTTTAGTGAATAGACAATCGATCTATGAGCTTTCAACCACCCCATATGCAATGGTGATCCATTTGGTTCCAAATTGCTTTGAAAAACATGCAGCCTACAAAATATTCAATCAAACCCTTCAAATAAAATTTTAGTTACTCAACTTCATGGTGTCCAATTTGGATAAAACAAAAATCTGACCTAACTCACTTGACCTTATGAATGCAATAGAATAGTCAAATTCTTTCTCAAAGGCCTCCTACGAAGGGTGATGTGGAATCACTCAAATTTGCAAGACTATTGTAATGTCCCCAAAATAACTTGAGTTATTTTGGAGGGAAATTTCATAACGGTGTTTTTAAACACCAATCTGCATTTAAACAATATTAAATAAATAATAATTAAATATTTAATGATAAATTTAAATTATTAAAAATAACATTTAAATTTAAAATCGAATTTTTGGGCCGACTCAATTGAAATTGGCACCATGAATATTTCATAGTTGTGGCCAACCTCTTTGGAAAGCACCTTTCAAAAGGTATTTATATCTACCTTCTGACTGTTGAAGATCATCACGAAATTGGTAGCGCTTGCTATCTATGCTACTGGGTGGACGTAGTCTCACGCCAAGGGCACACAGGGCTAGACCGAACCCCAAAGCCTGTGATTTCGTGTTTATTTTCCCCCATTTTTCAGCGAACTCTAAATTCACGACTTTGTGCACATAGGAAGCAACTGGAATAAACGATTAGCATCTTGCTAGTAGCAAGGGTCGCCTTCATCAATTAGGCGAAGCCTATCAGCTCTAGCCGCTTCAACCACATTCGCCTTCACTGAAATCAAGCACTCGGGCGATCTGATAATGGCCATCTTCGGCAATCATTAATCCACAACCTAAGGAGTCGACACTAGTGTGTAGTATCGAAGGAGCCCAAGCGACTCTTATCGCACGACCATTCTTCTGAGAAAAAGACAAGCGAATATAAAGACAAAGATTGGTGTGGTGGCGCCAAGGCAATCAGGAACATCTTCAAGTCCAGAGTCAAGTCAAGTGCTGGTGGAAGGCATCATATCCAGATTTCACAATTTGCATATCCATCGTGTCTTGCTAAGGGCCATCACTGGAATCTGTCTCGCATTCGTCGCATATCTGCTATCACAATGGTGGTGTGCTGCGAGTATCCATTTATCATCAAAACCGAAGGTTTCTGCATTCGGAGGTGAAGTGTACAGTCACTAGGGAACAGTGTAAACATTCTAGGAGCTCTGCTTATTGGGATCAAGCAATAGTTTTTTCTGTATCACTCCATTGATAGTGTGTATCCGAGCTTCCTTCTTGCATTATATATATAATATTATATATATATATATATATTCAATCTTTGATTCTTTGAGTTTTCTTTTCTGTGCACATTATCTTTGCTTCGGGAGATCCAGTATATGTGTTCAATCTGTATCGAGTTATTTATGTTCTAAGATTGTTTGCGAGTTCAGTTGAATTCTGGTTAAAGCTCATTACATGGTGTTGAGTTATTTATATCAATTCAGAGATTTGTTTGTGTTTTGAATTGGAATCTGACTAGAGATCATTACAACTATACACCTTGGTAACTAAAAAACTATAGCAATCATTCTTCGACAATGTTTGCAGCTTCTTCATGATTCAGTGGTGTTCTTCATGTTCATCCTTTTTTCCTATCTTTGGGGCAATTCTTGGTTGGAGGCTTCTTCCTCCTTCACTTTGTTTTGGAGGATTCTCAATCCTTCACTCTTGTTTGGAGGCTTCTTCAGTCCTTCACTTGTATTTCTCTCTTTTGGAGATGAGTTTTCTCCCACTGGGTTTTTCTCTTTTCTCTCCGATTTTGAGAGATCTTTGTTTGTACATGGGTACCTCACCAGGCCTTGTTTGTTGAGACCCATCATGCATTCATCTTTAGAGGTTTGAGCTTATCCCTAAATTTCACTTAAGGGGGGGTGTTAGAGTAAAAGGTATTTCCTAATTATTTATTTATTTAATTATTAGGTTTTTTTTCCTCTAATTACTTAAGCTTACTTAGGTCATGTTCTTTTTATGTCTCATGTCATAGAATGAGGACACATGTCATAATCTTGTTTTATCCTCACCTAAGATTTCTAGGTTAATTATTCTTTTATAAGGATTCTCTATTGTATAATCATTAGAAGATGCACATTAATCAATGATTCATGCTTTTTTGGATCAATAGCTCTTGGCCTCCATAGCTTTGCTATTCTCTCTTTCTGTGGCACGTGTTTGATTGCAGGTGATTCTTGGGAGTTGCGGAGTTGATTTTTCACAACTTCAACAAATTGCACCTAAATTGTCATGTTATGATTCCATGTTAGATTTTATAAAACTATGCAATATAAATCTTCCTAGGAACAATAATAGCAAGATAACAGTAATTCAATACACAAACAAGACTAGAACAATAGCATTCAAATATTTTTATACAAGGCATGTAAAACAAAAGATTGACTACAATATATAAACTTTGGAAATGTACAAGTTAGTGTGACAAGTGCCCCAAATGTCTAATTTAATATTGTGGAATAGAGGTATCATGTGAACTCATGTTGATGAGGAAGATGTGACACTTAAATACCATCAATTAAGGAGATGAAAGAGATAGAAATAACAATGAATCCATCAATAAAGGGAGCTAACAAGAGCTGACACATTTTCTTATTTCCTAATTTACCCAACTAAATGATTTAATTACACCAAATTCAAATACCCAGGAGACAGGACAGAGTTACAGATATTAAAAATAGGTAAAATCCCACGCTGGGATGGCATGTGTGTCGGATGAGGCCAAGTGCAAGTGCCAGGTGCATTTGACAGAAACGGTACCATCGGGCAATGCAACTAAGCCATTATTCTGTGAGGGGAATTCACAAATCAAACAAAACAATAATATATATTCTCCCAAGGAATTGTCGTGTACTAATAATAGTGGCGGTCCTAAGAGCATGACCCAGGTTCAAATCTCCAGTGAAAAGGTAGCTCGTAACTCTATGAGAAAGACATATGGCAAGCTTGTAGTATGATAGTTACGAGGCACATTTGAGAGCGAAACAAATTTTGAAGTCTGAAGAATATGGTTTATGTAACAGGGTACATTTTCGTGTGGCCCATATTTACAATCTTCAGAATATGACTCCAGCATATCCCACACCTTGCTTAACAGTGTGGTTGAAGAAAATACCAGGCATCGTTAAAGGTAACTTATAACCTCACCCGAAAGATACGGGAAACAAAGCTCGGGTTAAAAAATAATTAGGGCTATTTAGAAAGAAAAAGGAAAGTGCAATTACCTGATTGTTGGCTCTCCTGAAAGCGCAAGGCAGCTGCGTAAGTTGCTTCTTGTAAAGCCAAGTTTTGCAAGCGGGTATTGTTGTCACTGGCATTGCATCTCACTGCGAATTTGTATCTCAACTTAGGTGGGTTCACATGAATACCACTTTGCCCGGGAAAATTCCATGGACATGTATTGGCGTTAAGGATAATAGCGCCTATAGCCATGATGATCCCACGAAAGTACTTCTATGTGGCAACTGTCCACTACTTTCTACTCTTTATTGTGCTATCCTTCTGCCTCTCCTTAAAATATTAGAACGTCAAATATATATATATATATATACACATCCGTTTCTAACACTTCAAAGGGTTCAAAAAATTTCCTTTCAATAAATTTCGAAGAAGTATTTTCTTCCTCAAATTTGGATAGGCTAAAAAATGTATTAAAATTTTGTTTATGTGATTTTGAAAAATATCATATTCGAGGTTCTAACAATTTTAAAATGCCTAAAAGTAACAAGAGCTGCAGAGCAGCGAAGTTCCTGTCATAAAGTTTTAGAATAGTTTTGTTTGTATTTGTTGAGTTTGTTGTGTTTTAGGAACAATTGGTCAAGATAAAGCAATTGTCACCTAAATTTAGGAATTTGATCATTGATAGAGTCAACTTTGTCTTCCAGTACAAAATGACCCTGATAACAATAAGTTTTGGTCAGGATAAAGTAATTGTCACCTAAATTTAGGAATTTGATCATTGCTAGAGTCAACTTTGTCTTCCATTAGAAAATGACCCTGATAATAATAGAATTTTGCTCACTTCAAAATTTTAAAATGCTTTGGTTGTACTTTTAGGCCATGAAGAAAGCACAATTTACATGTTGCTAGCATTATGTAAATACTTATGAGTTCAAAGATTTCCTTAACTATTCAAGGTGACTAGACAATGCTCATGCATTTCTAGGATAGTATAGTTATAAGCCTACCATTTAGAATAACAATTTTGTAGTGTAGACTCATCACTGTGTGAATTGATATTTGTCTAGGGTATTAATTGTTTAACTTAGACATTGATGTGTATACCCTTAGCTTGCATCGTTTGATTTTTTGTCGACATCACTATCTTTGGATAAGTCATAACCAAATTATAAGGTCATCTCTAGATTTACATGCTCTCTGCCAGACATGATGAACTAGGGCATGAGTGCACTAAATGTGTTACATATCCATCAAATAAAAGATAAATGGGATACACTCTTGACAATCTTTGTTTGGGATTTTCATTTCTATTTGGTTCTATGTTATATTCTTTTCAAAATTGGACGTTTTTTTGTTATGATCAATTGGAATAGAAATATTAATTTGCTCATAAATCACAAGAGATAACTCTTTGCAATCAAACATAAATCTCCAGATTTTACACATAGTTCCAATAATCATCGCCAATTGAAAAGTTGCATTTATTTGCATCTCCTCCTGAAAACTCATCTATCTTGTAAGCCAGGTAACATCTACAAACTGTATGTACTAGCTTGTGCTACTAGAATTGGCAATCATGTAAATTTTTGTAACATACTGAATAGTATAAGTTGTGTACTAAGGTCCTTTGCCATTTTTATGGAAAAAATACATGGAAAGGGGTCTTTTAAACCAAATTGGCATCTAGCATGGTCATGACTTAAAAGGAACGTAATTTTATTATACTTATTTAGATAATCTCTATGATATATTTATCTTAAAAAAGCAATATTGTTTTGTTGATACGATTGAGAAATGAATGTATTTGGGGTATTGCAATGAATTTTGTTGTTAAATTTTTTGGACAATGTCACAAAAGAAAATGTTGTGTATGGCCCACAATCTAAAAGAAGAAGTGTATAATTGAGAGTCCAAAGTTTTGACTATGATGTTTGTGAAACTTCCATAGCTACCAAATGATATATGTAAAGTAAATATCAAAAGTTAGTCATGTATTTTGGATAATTTTCAAAATCTAAAGCATTATCTCTTACTAGTTAGAAGATGGCTTGTTTTGTGTTACACTTTTTTTGTGAGGAGAAATAAGCATGATGATATAGTTGATATGGTGTGTCTTGATATTGTCTCTTTGTCTCCTTTACCCACATTAGCAGCTTTTTTTTTGTATCTCTTGGCATAAATATATCATTTTCAACTTATTGTAAGGGTTTATTAATTTAGGCTATGATGCAAAGTGTGTTCCTGTAAGATATGCGAACAATTATTTGGTTATATGCGAACAAGAAATGCTACTAAATGCTCTATTATTTCAACCCTTTAGAGAAGACCTTTAGATAGTTTGAAGTCTAATGGAAACAACTTGGGTAATAACATTAAAGTATTGGGGACCTATTTAAAATAGGGATAGGGAAGCCAAATTCTCTTAAACTTTGTAAATCATGCAAGATTTGAAAACTTAGTGGTAAATGATTTGACACTCTCCAGTTAGGAATTGTGTTGATGAAAATTCTTCTATTCTCAATAAGTTTTTCTTTCAAAAATAGTCCAACCATTCTGCTATAATTTTTTTTTCCAAATGACAGTCTTTACCAATAAATGATGAGCATGAATGGATTTTTTTATTTTACCATTTCATACTTATCTTGTCTTCCAAATTGAGTTACTCTTCTAGATCTAAAAAGGTGTTGTTCTGGAGCTTTTGTGTTTCTGCATTATAACTAAATTGCAAACTTTAGATCTGTCAACTTCAACCGCTATTCAACAAGCACTACAAAATTTATTTAAGTTAATTATCCCTTGCAAAATAGAGACCCAAATATAATAGGCCAGCCTGGAAACAATGGGGGCACTAGTAGCATGCCCTAGGCTTAAATCTTGATTAGAAGACTAAATTTTATATAAAAATGTAAAATTAGAAAAAATAAACACAATGCCAGAGCACGGTCCTATTCGGCCGCTTAGCTAATTTGTGGTTAAACAATTACTGCATATTTTCGCCCAACAAAACTTTCAAATCATTAACTACAACTAATTCACCATTTTTTTTTAAATTCCAAATTATACATAATGCTAATTGTAGTTCATTATATATACAGTACTAATTAAAAACTACATAAAATCATGTAATTGGAAATTTATACACTTTTAAGTTAACCAAAGCGAAAAGAAAAAGGTGGAAAGGGTTAAAATAATACCGAGTGCTGCCATCTGAGCTTTCTTCATCCCTTGTTCGAGTTTGTGGGAGAGTGCAAATGACGCAAGAAGATCGTTCCCATATCTTCTAGGCCTCCCTCTTTTCTTCTTCAAGATGAGCTCCTTACTCCCTTTGAATGTTTGTTGGGAAGGCAGATGAGAGAGAATTGAAGCAGCAATAGAGCCATTGCCATCTCTATCTCCCCTGTGTGAATAAACCAAATTTGCATTGCCACTGTGGGCAAGATTGGGTCGCAAAGGCGCAGGGGCTACAATGCCTCCATGTGAGTCCGAAAAAGCATCACATGACTAAAACAACAAGTTACTGCTGGAAAAACCCTTAAATGGGAATAATACTCCTCATGCCACTAATTTCAGTCACTTACAAGTAATACAATACCATTAAAGGCGTATAAAGAGCTCCAATGTAAACTACAACAACTCCTAACACTTATAATTAGCCTATGCAACTCCAAAAGAAATTTCCCCCAAACAATGCAATCTAGAAACATGAACTAAAGAAGGTTCTCAACTGAGTTTTTTTTCTAACCACCTCCTGCTCAAACAAGCATCTACTACCCCCTTCGTCAAGCATAGAGCTTACTCGGTTCAGAAATCTTTAAAATATTGTTCAAGCTTATATCACACCTTTACATGCCACCTATAATCTCACCCAATATTTATCAAGCCAAGAGAATCCTTTTAAGCATATAAAAAAATGTAGTGTTTAGAATTGAAGGTTACCTGTGCCACCGCAACCAAGATCTTCACAAGCTGAGCAACCCTCTACGACTGCATCTACAAAAGATAGCCCAATCTGTATTGCATTCCAGGTTGCATTCACAATAAACATTCACAATAAACTTTGAAGTAAGTATGTTTATCAAATATATTCAAATGATAAAATAGTTACCAATAAACAATTCCCAATTTCCTCTCGGCAGTGCACACAATATTATAGCTGTTGCTTTCTTTGCTGTGATTTTCGAACTGTCCAACTTGAAATAATATCGTAGTTGATAACGGTTCCAATTTATTTTTTCCAAATATATTCTTTCCATCTATCATTAGAATCCCCACTATGATAATGGATCCGCATAAATCGTTTATATTGGCCAAAACTTTCCTCCCAATTATATTTGAGAAAATTAATTTGTGAAATATGTTCTGTTATATATTTTGCATGTTATTTTAACAATACATAAATATTTTTTCAATTATAAAAAAAAGAACTCTCATTTGTCAAAAACATAATTATTAATAATGAGTTAAGATAAAGGTGGTGCCTTTAGTTCAAATATCAAGTTATTCCAAAAACAGTTATTATTTTATTATAAATTAATAGTTTCTATCTTTAATTTTGTCATAATTTAACAGCTCCCATAGGTTATCCCATTCAAAACTACTAACGTTAGTTTTCAAAAAGTATATATTAAATTTGTTAATAATTAATTTTAATTTATTTATGTATTGTTGTTTATTTTATAATATATTTGTTATATGTTAATAAATTTATTCTATTTGTTTAGGATTTATATGATATTATTTTATATAAATATTGATTGTATTGTATTTAATTTATTTTATATAAATTTTTCTAATAAATATCTATGCTTTCATAATAAATAAATAATTTTATTAATTTTTTCATAATTTTTTAATTATTTATGCAAAATTATTTAAAATATTTAATGAATTTTACTTTTTTGATAAAATAGAAAATATAAAAAATATATTTAAATTTGTCACTTTATCTTAAATAAATTTGCATAAATAATTTAAAAAACATCCAAATATAAAAAATTAACCCATATAAAATTATACATGAAATAATGATAAGAAATTTAATAATAAAAATATTAAAAATGTATTGAAATTTATCTTAACTATAATAATTAAACAATCAATAATAAATTTATCTTCCTCTGAACATTTATCTTAACAAATAAATTTTAACTATAATAATGAATCAATATTAACTATAATAATGGATTAATAAATATTTATCTTAAATAGATGATTTCAAATATCAAGTTATTCCAAAAACAGTTATTATTTTATTATAAATTAATAGTTTCTATCTTTAATTTTGAATTAATAGTTTTTATCTTTAATTTTGTCATAATTTTTACATTTGGGAATGTGCAAATATTAGTTGAGAAGTGGCAAAAAAAAAAACCAATAAAATTGCAAAATAAAAATGAGCTTTATGAATGATATTGTAATTATTATAAATTAATATTTCTAACTTTAACTTTGCCATAATTTTTACATTCGATGCAAATATTAGTTTATTAGTTGAGAAGTGGCAAAAAAAATGCCTCAAAAAAAGCCAATGAAATTGAAAAATAAAAAATATTATACTCAATTCCCCATAATCCGTCCTTATGGCCTAAAATTTTTTAGCCAATAATATTCAAGAAAAATAATTTTGGAAATTAGAAAAGTTAAAAAACATGCATTTAACTTTAGAAAAAACTTCAAATATAATGTATAAAAGAAAATAATTAATTTTGATTGGTTGAAATTCAAAACATTAATAACTAGTTAGGATTTGGCTGTGCCTATAGTTCCTTTGGGAGGAACTAAAAAATAGGATGTTTGTTTGTTATTTAAGGTTGTATAAATTTTGTCTTTAAAAACATATAAAAACTTCACAACTTTTTTATATTTTTCATTAGCTTATAAATCATATTAAATAAATATTACAAAAAAGGTTTGTCTATTTTTTTTTTTAAGCATTTCTTTAGTAAGATTGTTACTAGATGAACTGTCTAAATTGTTTTTTACTTCATCTAATAGCATTTTTTAGTTGAATCATTGTTAAATAAATTGTCTCAATTTTTTTCTAAGTTTGTTTGATGATGGCAAGGAGTATGTGTTTAATGTTTTGTTGGCATTTCAATTAGCACCTATGGAGTGCTTATTAGAAACGGACAGCTAAGTGTGTGATGACTGCTCTTCAAATTATGGAGGGGAAGCTCCCTCTTGTTTGTTGATGTTTGCGTAAAAGTAAAATGGACTAATGTTCATATCTTTTTAATTCAGCGGCAGGACATAAGGGTGCATAAACATAATGCGTTGTAGCTAAGGTTTTCTCTAGTTTTTGTAGATCTTAACTACAACTAGGCTAACTTTTAATCTATCTTATCTCCCCTAAATAAATAGAGCAAGAGAATATAGGAGCGGGAATGGGATGGTTGGATCACTTGGGTCGACCATCTATCAAAACACATCTGAAGGCTCTAAACTTTCAAATCTATGCTAGAATAAGGTTTTATGCAAGCAAACACTTGTACAGTAAGCTGAATCTTAGGATTGCTAAGGAGGAGGAACCCTTATCCGAGGTGTAGGCTAGGATGCAACTCACTAGAAACAACAAAGGACAATGAACTGGATATCAGGATTCCCAAGGAGGTGACGGCACCTGTCCAAGGTGTAGGTTGAAATATAGATAATTACACAACACCAAACGATAACCATTAACATCAAAATTCCCAAGGAGTTGACACCGCCTGTCCAAGGGGTAGATTGAAACAATAGATTATAAGAACAAGATGTTGATAGAACTTGAAACTTTAGATCAAATTGCATATGCCTTTTGATTTATTTCTTCAAACTTACTCAATGAATTACAGGATTTGGGACAACAAAGGTACGAAATCATACACAATTGCTTATCAAACCAAACAACTCTCATCCAAGAGTGAACAAATATTGACTTGCAAGCTTGTTGGCACAACAACACAGCAATTTTGTGTAGTAAATAAAAGCTACAAAATAATGAGAAAAGGCTCTTATTTATAGAATCTCAAAGCAGTAGGCAACCCTAAAATCTCTTTGAGTTAACAATGAGTTCTTTCCAATCTACAAGATTTATTCCTATGTCTAAAAGTAGGTGACCTAGCAATTAACTGGAAATCTACTTTAGTTAATTGAATGTAAACTAAAAGTGAACTCCAATTACAAAAGTGTCTCCAAAATAGAGATCATAATTAGTGGGATCTGACATGCATGGTTAGTGGGACAATGAGTTAACTTGGAAAGAGGCATCAAGTTAACTCCCATTGCCATAAATGCTACGTTGGAGGGTAGGACGTCCTAACTGGGTGTTTTACACCTCTTCACCTCTGGTCAACAACTCCTCTAGCCAGTCGTTGACTTCTTTTGCCTTTGGGAAATCAATGCTTTGTAGGATGATGACATGTCGCCTAAGCATCTCTTCGCCACTCACAATTTGTTGCTGATATTCAATACACTTTGTAGCTGCACCATCTAGTTGTGTTGACATGATTGCAATATTACTCAACTCGCAACTAGCAAGGTCACCACAAAAATTGTCACGGATGAGATTTTGGAACTATGTTTGCACTTCAACTAGCTCAATGTATGCACCTCCTTCGTGTTGGTAAAGGCAAGGGATGGATGTTACCAATGCTCTCACGAACTTGATAACACCACCATAATTTTTTGGTACTCAATCAATTCTACGGAGTTGATGTCATATGCTTTCACCTTGTATGCAAGTTGTTCTTTCCAAGTGAAAAAATGTTGCTTGTTCTCCTTCGTAGTAACTGATTGGTACGCCAACTGCAAGTCTGAAATAGTGATCTCATCCCTAGGCCTCTTCTTTGTTTCCTTTGACTCAACAAGTATATACCATCCTCTGATGACAAATTCTTCCACTTGATTCCTCAAGTGTTTTCCATATAAGATTAGTTGGTGATGATTTTGCTTCACAGGGAGGTCTAGCATCTCTCGTGGCAAGGTAGAGATGTTTGGTGTACCATGCATCAAGCTAGATATATATAATCTCAACTACTGGTTTTCAACCTTCAAGGTTGCTTTGTCTTTGTCGTCCTCAGTCATTCTTTCCTTGACACTCATTAATGCAACTTCAAGGAGATTTGCCTCCACCTGACAAGTGGTCTTACCAAGGTTGACTTTCAACAAGGTGAAGTCATTAACCTCTACCTCATGTGCATTCATGTCTTCAGGTGGTGGAGTTGTCTTTATGACAAATTCATTGTCAACATTCCTTCCTACGTGGGCCTACTTCTTCAACTTCTTTACTGGCATGTCTTGAGGGACATGGTCAAATTATGTGAAGTCCAGCTAGTAGGATGGCCTTTCTCTCTTTCTTCCTAGGAGACCTTTAAGCCAAAATGAATCCTAACTAGCCTCACTGGAAGGAGGAATGTTAGGCCCTTGAATGCCTGACAGATGGGATTGCGTAGTGATGTCACGAGGTGGAAAATCCAATTCAATGGGGACTAGTGACTACTGCGATGGTGGCGAAGTGGGAGGCTCTGCTTCCATCTTTGCTATTGCATCAACTACAATTGCTTCCATGACTGACTCAACTATAACTGTTTCCATCGTTGGCTCTGTCTCTCAGTTGTGATTGTCTCAATCATTGGCTCTATCTTAGCTATTTCCATGACTGGCTCAACTATGTTTGTGGTTGTCTCCACATGTACCTCTTGTTGATTTATGTCAAAAATTTGTATTCTTCCCCTTGTGTGCCCTGACATTTTGGCTACTTTAGGAGGGTCACTCCATTGATTCTATCTTGACTTAGCTCTCGACATGGAAGGTAGTGAAGAATGAACCAGTGGCAGCTCTGTGTGGGGAATGACTACCTTGTTTTTTTACTGTCCAAGTAGAGTTGATTGTTTCTAACAACCCTACTTGTCCTTTCCTCAATAAATGTACTTTCCTTGGAATACCAGCCCAATTTTCCAAGTGGTTGTGAGTCAACTTGATTTACAAAGAATGAAGGAAGAATAACTTCCCCATCATCATTGGATAGACCTTCCACATCTTCTGACATGAAGTCAACAATTTTTGGAAGTCTAAATAGGTTGTAATTACACCTTCATACATCGAACTCATCTTCACAATTGACCCAATAGTCCTCCATGGAAGACTCGTGTGAAGGGTGTTGCTCAAGGTGTGCTACATAGAGGCCTCTAGGATAATATGTTTGTCTCTTGATGAGATACTTAAGATTAAGTCTCACCATTTCCCGGCCCATGGCTTTGGCATCATTCATTGTCTTACATCTATAAAGTCCCATTTGGAAAGGAAAGTTTGCAATTGTATTGCATTTGTTACATAGATGAGAATGTACCTCAGACAACTGCCACAAGAATTCCATGAAGACCACCCTATCTGATGGATAGCGAGGTAACATGGCGGGGTGACCGAAATACCCATACACGTGTATGTAGGTAAAAGTGGGGAACTAGATGAACCAATCTGCCCAATCCACGATTACCTCCTTGGCTGCTGGTGATATGTGTATATGCATCTCATGGTCGAGGTCTCTTACGATGTGCATTAGGAAGAGATAATTTATCCACTTGAAATGTCTTTCTGCTTGAGTAAACTCAAGTCGGGGGATATGCTCATGGATCTTTTGCACACGCAAAGTTCCCACGATGTTTAATGCTCTGAACTGACCTTGGAAGGAAATCAAGTATACAAGATATGAGCAAATTTGAAACCTGTGAGCCTCTAAGAACCCGGTCATTTGCTTGTGGAGAGTATCACTGATGAGGGCGGGCCAGTCATAATGCTCTTTGTTGCTTACAATTTTGGTGATGATATAGTACATCCATGACTAAAATTTGTTCGCCTCCTCCTGACCAATGATGTGGTTGAGTAGAGTGATCATCACTGCATGCTCATCCTAGAACTCTCTGCATCCCACATTCTTGGGCAAGTTGGCCTTTTTCCCTTTAAGCCATTTTTTTGTCATTCTCTTCTCGAATTTATCTTTTGACACTTCAAATTCCTTTTTGCATTCTCTCATAGATATGACCATATTTTTTGGACATAATGGAATGGAAAAGCACCTTTCGACATCCCAAGGCTTAAGGTTGCATATCACTCACCCATCCACTGATTGAATCTCTCGAGTGGTAGGGTTGTAATTCTTAATGCAAGCTATTACAAACTCCACGCTCTGTGTTGTGATGGGGATTGGTGCAGCCTCAAGCAATTTGGATTGCTTGATGTTTTGTAATGTGCATTGGTCTATGCCTTCCATCCTTTCTGACTCAACCTCTAGGTGTACCTGATGCAGATTGGTGTCTATCATTTTCAGGAAGTCATGAACCAAGACCATTTTGGTCTTTATTCGACTTGGGAGAACTGCATTCTGAAAAAACTTAAAGATTGACTGTGCACACGATAGTGTTCAAGTAACTTTTCTGAAAACCCCTAAAAATAGCACCTACCGAGAAGCATTTTTTTGGAAAAAAATATGACACTCGGGTATTGTAGGTGCTTCAAAGTTGAACAAACCCAATTTGTCTAATTTTCAAAATTATGACTTTTTCAGGAAAACCCTAAAAATAGGGGCAGCAAGGTTACTATTTCTGGAAAAATTCAACACGTGGGTTTTGTTGAAAAAATCGTGATCATACCCAGAAGGTCAGATTTGTGAATAGACCCCGTTTATTTGGACATGCAAGAAGATCTAAGACAAGAATAGAGGAAAAAGACAAGAAGAAGTTTGGAAGTTATCAACTGCATCTTTGGAAAAATTATGCTTGAAGATGCAACCTCTGATAAATTGTCCCTATGTGCAACTAATCTTCAAAAATATGAAGAATAATGAAACCCCCTCTCTCAGATCTTCAAAAGATGTCTTAGAGAAAAAATGTTGTTCCTGGCTTCAACCTACAAATAAAGATGTTGAATTATGATGCCTAGGCTTGATATATAGTGATTAATGTTGAAGCAATCAAGTTTGGGCGCCAACTCGTGATTGAGGAGTTCCTTTGCTTGATCTGAAGTTCTCAGCACTGATTTCCACCAATTTGGGGACGTTTTAGACATGGAAAGGCTTCAAAATATCCTAACTTCAGTCAACTGAGTCTTGCTTTGACTTTAGGCATCCTTTTGAGGGGTTAAACACTTTTTCATTATTTTTTTGTGATGAAATGCCTCCATTCAATCCATGATTCTAGTTACTCAGTTGATCTTGAGGTCTTGTTGACAAATCCACTATTGAGATGAAACAATTTTGATGAAGTGTGCTTGGGAGCTACAAAGCTCAAAACCTGAGTCTGATGCCTCTGATCCATGGGTGCCTTTTCCAAAGAAGGTGCATTTTTCACTAGACTTAGTCAACTTTCTTGAGTGTTCTTCAATTCCTCTAGTTTGACCCTTCGTACTCTAATCTGAGATCACTTATGACTGATGATTCTAGTGAGCTTGCTGAAACATGGGATTGATAACTAGTTCAGTCTCAGAAAGGCTGACTAGCTTCACGAATCCTAGAAGTTGATTTAGGTACTTCAAAAGCTTGGGCACCTCGGCCTGCAAGGGAGCCTTTGACTTTTTGACTTGTAATTTTCATGTTGAACTTTCACGAACAGTCCCAATTTGATCCCTGTCGTCAAATGTTTGATTTGTCCATTGTCTTTGCTGACAATGCCATTATTGAGATTGATCAAAATGGTGGTCATCTTGGAGGTCATTGAGCTTATGGATTGCATCTTATTGCCCAAAAACTTGGGCGCCTATTTCAAGGAAGATGCATTTTTCTTAACACTTAGTCAATTTTTTATGTCTTTCATCTTGCCTTCACCTTTGGTGTTTCCTGCTTGATCTTCATTTGCAAAATATTGACAAGTCCTACGAGCATGCAACTAGATTGATCGCAAAGCTAAGAGGATGTTGAGCAGACACCTTGTAGAAAGTAGTCATTGAAAAGTTCATCAAGTGACCCAAAATGAACGGCACCCCTAGCCTGCAAGGGCACTTTTTCCTTGGTTGACTGTAGTTCTTTGATGATACATGCCTTCAACATCTCTTGTCTCTGCTTCAGTTTGTTGGTGATCAATGAATCAGATGATCTCACTCGACAATGCATCGGAAAGCCAATAGAAACACGAAAGAGATGTTTTCCCTGGTAAAAGTTGATGATTGTATTTAACCCTTTGAGTTCAAGGGTGCCCTTGGCTAGCAAGGGAAATTTTAGCTATAGTTTCATCATTTCCTTTGAAAAATCTTCATCTCTTCATGTTTCATGTTCGTTGTGTAGCTTGACTGATTTGAGTCTTGTTGTTGATGACGCAAATGCGTGCATCCTAGCAATCACCTTCACTATGTTGCGTGTACGAGTGTTGGAAAAATGACTAAGGCATTTGACTGCATAGCCTCCTTCTGGTAAGGTGTGCATTCTCCATACTTAGCTAATTTTCAACATTTTTCACTTTTGAAAATCCCCTTCATCACAAAGCATCTCTTCGAGCATTTTCACCATGGATTCTTCGTTGAAACTTTTGAGGCTTATATTTCACCACCTGGCACTGGCCATTCTACCATTAATGGCTATAGAGGTCTTAGCTTTCTTCCTGAAAAATGAAAATAGACCCACCAAAGTAAAACAAAAATTTTGGTGATTTTGACTTGACCAGTGTGATCGTGAAGTCAATTTATCCTATCAAAATAATTTTCAATCAATTCTGGAAATGTCCTATTTTTAGGGATTTTCCTAAAAACAGGGGTTTGAAAACCTAATTTTCAAATTTTCAAAAATTTGCAAGCATCTTCCTTGACACAAACCCACAAAAATCCTATGTTTGGTTTGACCTAAAACAAACTTCTAACAATAATTTTACATGATTTAGATCATTTTATGAAAAATGTCTTATTGAAGCAAAGAATTATTTTGGATACAACATGTTCACATGATATAATCACGTCATGTAAGAGATCACACTTTAAAAGATTGGAGATAATTTGAGCTCCATTTGAATTCATTAAATATTGATATCTATAAATTCTTTCTAGAGTTAGAGAGTGAATCTCTTTATTCTTTTTCTTCTTGTCTAAGAAGAAACCATAGTCATGTGATGCAAAAGTTTACGACCATTATGAATTGAGGTTGTTGAACCAAGAGTTAAACATATGTAACAATGTGTCAAAAAGGGATGGGAATGCAAAAGGGGAAAATGATTGAATAATTTTGAGATCTATGATATTAGATTAAGCACAAGTTATTAGATTTCATGACATTTATTTAAGTAAAAGTCAATCAAGAGATAGAATAGAGCAATGTGATTGAGGCAATAATCACCATTTCTATTTTGTTAAAATCATTGGAATAGCATAACTTGTTATAACTTGCCAATACAAATAATGATTCAAATTATTTTAGCTGTTGATTAAGGTTAACAAAATTTAATAGTAGTCAAAGTTCCTTAAACATTCAAAAAGTGATGATTGGCATTTAATAAGAGCAATGTGAATGGTTGATAAGGAATTAAATGGAATAAACTTATCTAGAATAAAAAGAGAAATCTATTAGACATGTATGTAAAATATGGAAGCATTCATAAAGTACAAACATTGTTTAGCAATAACCATTACATATATGCTTATTTCAAAGTGATTACAATTGGCTATTAAGGATATTTGTCTAGTCTACAACATATAGAATAGATTTGAAATGATTTTGATGCCTATTGATTGTTCATGTTCCTCTGATGGGTAGCTAACTTGTATATGTAGCCTACATTCTCATGCCTTGTTACAAGATATTGGTAGTTGGAATTTTCTAAAACATGAACCTATATTTTCTCAATGTATTCTATGAGATCACACCCATGAGTACCTATTATGTGTGTGCTTATTACCAATGGTTTGACATTGGAACCTACATAATAAATTAAATTTTACTTTCATTTGGGAATTGTACCATTTTTTATATAACCTTTGAGTGCAAGTGATTATCAAACTAGATATTTTTAATGTTATAGTGCTAATACGAGTTCCATTAAACAAAATATAGTCATGTATGTGTATGTTATGTTTATAAATTAAAAAATACTTTTGAATACCTTGTTAATCTTTTCACTAAAGGCAATATACACAGAGCTTGCTATAATGGTGAAATTTACATACCCATGCTAATTCCCATCTAGTTTCATGCCCATTTTTTACAAAATCACTTAATACATTTATATATCAAAAAATGGTGTAATCTTGTGCAAGTTATGATCATTCCCCTAGTCTTCACTATCCTCATACACATGCTCCCATGCATTTATTTGCACTTTATTCATTTATGTGCATCTCCATCTATAAAATCATATTTATTGCAACTACAATTATGAGACACACATTCCTTATATAGATTTCATTGTTCTATTATCCAAGGTCATTTTCATAATCATGGATTTGACCATGTGTCCATGGATCTAACCCCTAATTTTCAAAATTTTGAATTTAATTTTGTTACTTCCACCTATTCTACCAATCATTATAATTGAACTCATGTTTATGTGATTTACTTATATGTGTTTGCATTTAAAGGCATGCATATGGATTCATTTAAACACTGTCTCATATTCGCACATATTCAAATATCCTTTCCCATCTTAGAATAATTTAAGGAGAAATCATCAATAATAGAACACTTTAATTCATTGCATTAAAATGAATCATGATCTACATACGCATTCCAGGACATTGCTTATTGTTTATTGATCATTTGCATAAGTTTTGGGGGATTGACCTACAAAAAGCATTCCCTAGAAAAATAATAACACTGTCACTAAATGTATTTCTAAACACCTCTAATCTTCAAAGCTTAACAAAAGGTAGAGCAAATTAGGGTAAATTCAATAAAGTGGAGAGCAAGAGCATAAAGTTGAGGAGATCAAATACATGTAGCAAAATGATACATCTATGGATGTGGAAATACCTAAAGGCACTTATTCAACCTAGGATAGAATGCAAAATCAATTTAGAATATAAGGCATTGTGCAAACAAAGAGATACCATTACTAGAACTGAGAAGTCAAAATTCATAATCATCTATAGTCATCAAGGTAAGTAACCTTTTTGATGTATTTAATTTCTTAAAATAATTTAATTTAAAATCGCATGTGCCCACAACCACATTAATTGGTCTTGGTTGAATTATGTTGAATTATAAGCATTTCATTTGATAAGCCTAAACCAAGTTTAAAGAAAGTTTATTTTCCTTCACATTTTTGGTGAACTCAATTGATCTTATGCAACCTTATTTTCCTTCTAGGTATCTCATTCATGTTAAAGTTTTTGAATCTACAATTTTTTAATTTTTATCTCATTTCCAAATTTGATTCTCCTTTTACTATTGTGTTTCATTGTATTTACATAGTTATATCTTCTTCTTTTTTCTATTAGGGTTTTTTAGCTTTATTTGTATCTCTTTCAAATATCCTACCCACTCTTGGCTATCATATCAAGGATTCAATTTTTTGATCAATATACCTCTACTTTTTATTAATCTAAAAGTACATTTTTTAGATTATTCTCTTATCTTTTATTTATGTCATGATCTACTCAAGATCAAAATCTTCCTTTGAGGAGTGCTCATCTAAACCCTAACATGGCTACCTATTCTAATGATATTGATATTTATTATACTACTCATATTGAGAACAATAAGGATTGTGACCATGACGCTCATTTAAACAAGCAAAGGTTTACAAATGAACTTGCAAATTTACTTACTACAAAAAAACCTATACAATTAGTTAACATGTTTCATAACATGTTCGCAAATAAATGATTTACATAATATTATGAAAGTATGATATTTAATGAAAATCCTAGTTAAAACCAAAAGAAATCATAAAATACAATCCTAATGTCTAATGTTGAATCTCCCAACATTTTGGAATGGGTTCTTGGATGCCCATATAAGTAATTTTGGGATATTGTTATTTAATTATTCTCCTTGTAACTTGTGATTGTTAGTTGTAATGACATTGAAGAGGGATGTGGGGAATTATGGTGGCAGTTACAATTGACTTGACTTCATTTACACCACTCTCTAAATCTTAGACTCTAGGTGAAGGAGTGGAGAATATTTGCATGTCAAGTAGGTTCAACAAGGATAATTTAGAGTATAATGGAGTGCTACATTTGTGGATTTGTGCCCACTCTTCACTTGGATCAAAGATGCTTGAGTATTTATGTTGTATGTTCATGCATGCATTGATTAGTCACACAAGAGTGTTAGATTTTTTCCATGGTATGGTTTTGGGTGGTCATGGTTTTAGGAATCTATTCGTGGTTTTGTCTCAAATCTTCTCAATAGATTATATGCATTGGATAGAGTTTTTATGAGTTATTCTAGGTACATGGGTGTTGCCAAAATGTTGTTAGGTTGAAGGAAGAAGTTTATTGTATATGAATTCTTGTGTTGGAGATTAATACATGTACTTGTGCCCTTTGAAATGGTTGAATTATTTCACAAGGGTTTATCCATATACATCCAATAGTATGTGTTATATTTTTTGTGTTGTAGAGGGAGAATTTTACTATGTATTTGTAGATTTGTGTGTGTACTAGAAGTTGTGGCAAGTACATCTTGATCAAATATTGAGAAATTTAATGTTACCAATTATGAAATTTGGAAACTTAAAATGGAGGATCTCCTTAAAGAGACGAATCAATGGAGAGTAATTCTAAATAAGGATAAGCCAAAAAGTATGTTTAATTATGATTGGAAGATACTATAAAAAAAGACATGAAGCACCATTTGGCTATGTCTTGCAAATTATGTACTATTAAATATCTTTGAGGATGCTACCACATATCTCATATAGAGAAGCATTGATGATATCTACCAAACAAAGAGTCTAGTAAATAAAATTATACACATTAAAATGAAATAAGGAGACTATATAGCAAAGTATTTGAATGCATTTTAATCCTAAGTTATTTAGGATCCATTTGTGTTAAGCTTGATGAGGAGGATAAGTGTAATCTACTACTTTTCTATTTTCCTAAATTGTTGGAAAATCTAATTGTTGTTATGGGTAGTTCAATAATAGATCCTAGAATGGATGCCCCTGTTTTATAAAGGAAATTAGGATAAAATCTATGGATGAGGGCTCAAATTATGCATTACATGTTCAATGAATGCCTAAGGATGAAGGAGGGTTTAAAGGGGATCAAAAGAAGCCTACTGAGAAGTCTAAGTCTCAATTTTATTCTAAGACCCTAGGAAAGAACAAAGTAAAGTGTTGGAACAATGAAAAACAAGGGCATGTTAAGGATTATATAAATAAGAAGAATTATGACTCCATCAAAAATACTTTGATGATGGTGAATTCTAAGCTTTATTTATTTCTCATAATATTATTTCTAAATAATCTTGGTCAATTGATTCATATTTGTATCATGACTCTTCACAAGCAATGGTTCTCTTTCGACCATCATTATGATGGAGGAGAAGTCTAGCTAGTTGATAATAGTGTGCATCAAATTGCTAGTTGTGAGAACGTGTAGATGTGTTTCAGTGATGGGAGGTTAAAAAAAATACTATTGTTCTACATATTCTAGGACTTACAATAAATTTGATTTACTTATCCAATTTGAATGAATTTGTATTTCATGTGATATTTGATAAGTCTGCTTGTAGGTTGGTGAGAGGAAAGTTTTTGGTTGCTAAAGGATTGTTAAGAAAAGTACCTACAAATACCTTAGCAATTAAATTAAAAACCAAATGTAATTATTAAGCATGTAGGTATTTCCATATTAACCCTTTAAGGAGAATATCACAATAATCAAATCTACAAAAACTTTAGCAACATTATAGCATGTAATCTACACTTAGAAAAGGAAGAATGAAAGAAATGGAAATAACCACAAGAGTACAATGACATCGATATAGTGTGGGAAAACCCTTCCAAAAAATCCTAGCCTCCAAATCAACAAACCGATGTATTATTCAACAATAAATAATCCCAATACAATATTAGCCTCTTACCTTAGCAAGTAGATCAACATTCTCTTCCTCCAATGGAAAACTGGTAACAAAACCTTACCAAAATATCTTTTATCCATCCTCTATCCCATGCCTCTAATATATAGGCTTAATGAAGCCTAGAAAACCACCAAAAAATTATTACAAGCACATTATATCAATTGGTTATGTAAATATCAAATTGTTATAAATTTCTTATAAATTATTGTAAAAAAATAACATTCTTATTTTCTCTAAATTGGTTCATCATGATTTTCATATAAGAGAAAGTGAGAATTTCAATTAATACACCCATCCCTTGGATGGATAATGAGAAGCAAAGGATAATTGAGAAAGATTATCAAATTGCAATTTAATTATTTACTTATGTGATTTTATTTGTTGTGTTTTGTATACAAGTTTAGATATATTATTTATTTATATTAATAGGTGGAGTTGCAATCTACTCTTGAGTGTAAGAGATTTGATCAAAAAATGCTAGTTGTTCGATTATGAGATTGGTTCTTTGTCTTATTGGTAGGCCAAGAGAGGTCAATTGTTCAATGAGACTCCATAGTATTTATGTATAGATATTTTGTTTTATGCCTCTACAACATATAGAAATATATCTCTAATTTGTTGATGTATATTATCGTATGCCTATATGTATTTCTATGCATATATTTATATTTTATTGATAGATATCATTTTCTACCTATATGGTTTTTTTTTAAATATTTGTCATACAATTATATTGGACTATAGACCTTATGACACTCTATGGCACTTTCATGACATGATATATTCCTTCATGGTTTTATATGTGTGTGTGTGTTGTATGTATTCATGGATTAAATGGTTTGAATAACAAGGCTTAATATTATTCATTATCAAGCTTGAGTGTAAATATTTTAGATGGTTTAATGTTCACTTCAAACTCAATATTATTTTCATTATTGATAGTGATCATAATATGATTCTTTGCTAGCACCTATACATTTAATACCTTATCTACATGTATTCATCAAGGAAAAAATACCTTTTGTATCTTTTTTATTTTTTTATTTTATCAAATTCATTATTTTCCTATTCTTAGAAGTATTGTTACCATCAAGTCTTAGAATTTCATTTCCTCTAGTCCAAAACTTTATTGTAGTGATCATATTTTCAACTAAGGCCTAAGGTAAATGAATTAACTAAAAAAATAATTTATTAATATTATTAAAGTGAAAGCATGTAAATAATTAATTCAGTCTTCACACCATCATTGGGATTTACTACTATATCAGTAACATTGCTAATGTTAGATCCAACTAGCTAGAAGCATTGTCTTATTTTCCAATACTTGTTTTGTATAGTAAAGGATGTATGCAGACTATGAAAGATTATATATTTTTATTTATTTGACCATATATAGGCTTTGAAACTATTAAGTACTTCCCATTGTGATTCATTAAGCTTTTAATTCACCAAAAACTATGTGCCATGACATGTAAATTGTAAGATAGCACTATTGAGACCATAACATTGAAGTAAGCAAATAGTTTTTGTAATAGTATGCTTGTTGCAAGTGAGAAAATTTTTGGGAGTTGGGAGAGTCAAGAGAGGCTTTTTTAGTGATCCAATGGCTAGCTATACATTTAGCTAGAACATTCATAGCTAGTATGGATTACAAGAATATTCCCATCAAAGTTTGATCAACTTTTTCTCTTTGGAATCTTAAGAGATATCATCAACCTAATGTATCTTGAAAGTATCATGAGTCCTAGGCAATGAAATTATTCCTCTTGTAATATATTCCATCCCACCTCGACATGTTGGTGCTATCAATTTGATTTCATGAGGCGTTGATTACAAGGTAACACACTTGAGACTATAATGTTAAAGCAAACTAAAACTTTTTCAAATGTTGTATTTTCTATTGTTGCAAAAAAAATATTAGGAGTTAGGAAATTAAGAGTGTTTTTAGATTGACCTAATGTCCATCTATAATATTAAATAAAATATTCATATGTGATATAAATTGCAAGAACATTCTCATCAAAATTTGACAATTTTTCGCTCTTAGGTCTCTTAAGAGACATTATTGGACCAATGTATCCTAGAATGATCAAGATGTATGGTTATAAAAATGATTCCTCTAGAAACAATAAGTATCCCACTTGGATGTGTTGGAAATATCAATTAAGTTCCATGAGGTGTGGATTTCTAAATAACACCCTCGAGACACTAATATTGAAGCAAATTGATGATTTTTACAATATTACGCTATCACCATTAGAGGAAAATTATCAAGATTTCTAAGAAATAGAGAGAGGATTTTGTAGATTAATCTAATTCATAGCTATATATTAAAACAAAATATTTTTAGTTGCTACAATTTGAAACAAAAATCACATCAAAGTTAAGCATTTTTTTGGTTTTAGGGGTCTTAATATTTTGATATGTTGTAACTATGTGTTTAGTGTCAATAAATGTAAAACACAAAAGATCACTCTTAGCACCCTTACATTGAAGAAAGGTGCCACTTTTATAATTTTGTTCATCGCCACTCTAAGAAAACCATTCAAAATTTGGGGAAACTAATTAGAGAGGATTTTGTATCTTGAATAAATTTCTATTTTCAGGTTTAGATGGAACATGTATAGGTTTTATAGTCCAATACAATTGTTGCACCAAAGTTTAACACTTTTGGATCTCAAAGCTCTTAAGAAATATTAAAAAATTGATATATCCCAAAAGGATCATGATGCATGGGTATAAAAAGTAAGCCTATATGAACATGAACCAACTAATCATATTTTATGACATTATTTTTTAGTTCCATGAGGTGCAAAATGAAACATATTACTCTTAGCACCCTAAATTTGAACAAAACTAATGCTTTTTACAATATTACATTTGTTGTCAATATAAGAAATAACATTAGGAGTTGGGGGAAACTATGAGAGGATTTTGTAGATTGACCTAGTTCTAAATTGTAGGTTTAACTAAAACATTCACAGGTTCCACAATATGAGAGAAGAGTCACCTCAAATTTTGGTACATTTTTGGTCTTAGGACTCTTAAGAGGATTTTCAACTAATGTAGCCCAAAAGGATTGGGATGTATGGGAAGTGAAATGATTCCTTTAGTAACATTGACAAATCCACCCAAATATATTGGAACTTTTATTTGATTCTAGAAGATGTGAAACATAAAATATTGCTCTTACCACTCTCACACCGAAGCAAACAAATAATTTTTACAACATCGTGTTCATCACCATCATAAGAAAACTATCAAGAGCTTTGGGAAATAATATTTTGTATACTGAATTGATTCTTGATTTTAGGTTTAGATGGATCATTTATAAGTGATATGGTTTGCAAGAATAGTCAAATTGAAATTTGGTACTTTTTTTCTTGAGGTTGTTAAGAGACTTTGTTGAATCAATGTAGCTCATAACAATCAAGATGCATGGGTTCCAAAATGACACCTCCAATAGCATTAACTAGTCCACCTAAGAATTTTGGTACTATCTATTAAGCTCCATGAGGTATGAAAAATAAATTACCACTCTTAGCACCCTTATACTAAAAGAAATAGAATTTTTTGTAACATTGTGTTTGCTTCAAATATAAGAAAAATATTAGGAGTTGGGAAAAATAAGAGATAATTTTGTAGAATAGCCCAATGGATGGTTGTATAGCTCCATCTATGCTCAATAAATTTATGTAGACAATGCATACATACAATGTAATGTACTAACGAATCCCTTATTAAGCAATTCACTATTCTAGAGGTGCTACATTTAATTTATCAACCAAGGAATCGTAATTCTTGGATGATTTTGGCACTACATGTGCAACTAAGAATCCTAAATCATCATAATAAGTTGTGTATAGAAGAGTAATAAAAGAAAATCTAATTGAAAACAACTTGACTAAAATGACTTTTTATTTGGAAGCAAATCTAATTAAACTAAATAATAGTTGCTACAGGTAACTACCCTTGTGAAGATAGTGGCTTAACAACTCAATTATGTTGTAGCTTATTGTAAGCTTATTGTAATAACAATTAATCACTACTCAACAATCCAATCTAATTTTAACCTATGAAATACAACTTAGAAATTTATTCTATTGTAATTAAAACCTAAACTACATAGATTATTGCATTACCTCAAGTGGCCCTTGCTTGAGTTGCTACAATCCCATGATATCCTTCTTAAATCTTAACTCATAAACGCATTGAAAAGATTGTATCTATTTTGTTGCAATTTGAACAAAAAATGAGAATATAGTATTGAATTGATATGAAGAGTACTTATATTCAAATCAACTTAACACAAGAATACTATATCTCAACCTTTCACAATATCAAACATATTTACAAGATTTTGAGAGTTTGATTATTCTCAGATTGAAAACAAACTATAAACAACTATTGACTCTCCCAAAAACATAGGGAGAGGACTAGGTCTTATTTTAAATAGTAATGAAAAGTTAATGGAGGTAAGAGTGTCAAAATCATATTAGGACTCTACATCTTAAAAATACTATTATAATTGAAGATATGCTTAATAGGGAAAAACTTATTATGAGCCATGACCACTGTTATTACAAATATCTTCTTTCCTTCACGACTATTTCTATTTGGTGGCAACGTTAATGAAAATAGAAAGATCTATAAATAAATCATTTCCATAATCTTCAACCATTACCTCCATCAACTACGAAAGATTATATGTTTTGTAGGTGATTATTCCCTTTGGTTGTGAGTTGACAAACATCCTTTGTTGCGGGTCGAGAGATCCTTCATTGCAAGGTTTAGTTTAATTCAAAGACATCTTTTCATCATTAATAACCATAATCAACATATAACTATATTAAATTTCATAGATATTCACATAATCATCTATAAATATAATATATCATCCTTAATGCTTTAAATCGTTAAAATAAGTGGAAAGGTATGGGTAATGTCTTTTAAACCACCAAAAATATTATGAAAAGTATGAAACTCAGAAAAGGAAAATAAGAAAATTCTAGGACTCATCATTCCCCCCAACTTAGCTTTTTGCTTGTCCTCAAGCAATTCAGAACCTCTAGTTATATTGTAATGCAACTCTTTGTAGTCTATAGTGTAATTTTATCCCACAATGGACTACACAGAAGTTGCATTATAGTATAACCTTCTTTCCCACTTGGCTTGCTCTATTATCCTTCGTGCTTCCTTCTCATCCAATACAAAATTGGGTGCATGAGAAGGGGAGGATGAAATTTTAGAGGGAACCAAGTAATCTAATGTTGTAGGGAATATTTGATGTACTTATGTGCTCTTATGAATGTTACCAAGTAGTTCAAAACATAATGGGGTTCTTTCTTTTTCAATTTCTAAGATAGTTCATTCCATTTGTCCTGGGAGAACTTGAGTGCCTCTCTTCCTATTCTAGATGTCAATTCTTGAAATATTTTATAAAAAAATTCTTTGCATTCCAAGGTTTTCTTTTCCACCCAACATTGTCCACCAAGTCAATCCATTCATCAACTACCTCATTGGGGTCCTCTATTTTTTCTCTAATATTGAGGGGAAGTGACTTCTCCCTTTCATGATAATGTTGTTGCAACCAACCTCTCTGGTGTTAATTTTAGATGAATGAGCTTAAGGCCTTTATCTAAACATCTCTGAAAAAAATTAGTGGGTTCTAGGAAGTATCATATGGAATAACCAGATTATGCAAATAAAATTCCTATAGTTGATCCTACATGTTTGGTGTGGCCTCCTAATAAGATTTTAAAAATAATGTTGGCAATGATAATGAAATGGGAAGATCACTAATTAATTGATTGAATTAGAAACTCAATTTTTTTCTATAGGAATAAGGTATAGGTCCTAGAAAGCAGTTTGCATTTCAAGAGTTGAACAATCTTATCAACTATTTCTTCAATTTTTACCATTAAAATTTTAATTTCTAAGTTATTCTTTTCAATTGCTCTAGTATGCTTCACTATCATTTTTGATCTTTCTCTATTCCACTCTTGTTGTGACGGAGAAAGTTCTTCCATTTTGTTCCACAATTTTATCCCAAAGGCAACCAAAATAGTGGTTTTTGGTGATGTTGGGGAGTCAATATGTTCCATAAGTTTTATAGTTTTCTTATTTCTTGCTATGATGATCAACTGAGGCATTTTTTCCAAACATGCTACTTGTTGATAAGCATGAAACTAATTTTCCAATTCCTTAACCTTATTATCCAACTCTATCTCTTTCTATTGATACCCATTTAGCTATTCTAATTCCTTGATTCTCTAAAGAGTTGTTTACAACTCATTATATTCATTTTTACCTTTCAAAAGTAATTCCTTCTCATCCTCAAAAAATAATTCTTCATCAATTTCAGTTGGGGAAGAAAATTCCTCTTGGTTTGGTGGATTGCTAGGAGGTTGAGTTTCTTCTTCATTGCAAACAGATCCTCTTCAGATTAAAGATATCAAGTTTCCACAATCCATCTTGTAGTTGGAATAATATTTATAGATTTGAGTGCATTGTAGTTTTTCTCAACAACGTTTTGAATCATACTACATGATCCATCATCAGGATGAAAGAGAGCTAAAGGAGAAGAAATGATTCAGATTCAAAATCTAAAGTGGTGTTCAAATATATAAATTATAGGCACCTTCACTGCTCCTTATCATCAATATAATTTTAATTTCTCAAGTTTGTTTTTGACTTTATCATAACAACCTTTTCTTGTTGACAATGGGCCTTTCCTCCTAGACTGCTCTTTTCCATTAGGCAGTGTGATCGCTGTTTAGGCTACAAATGTCCTTTCTACTTATTTTAGATGCAAGAGTGGAAGGTGTACATTTTATTTTATGATTCTTAAGCATTGAAGGGTTTTCTATGGCAACAGGGGTTTCAGATTCTATAGGTGTTGCAAGTTGTGTCTTAGAGCTTGTAGGTTGGGTTTCTTGTCTCTCTGGCTCTGGTTGTGTGTTACTATTGTAGGTAGGTAATGCAACTTGTGTAGAATAAGTCAAATGTTCCTCTTCTCTTTCTATTGATAGCTCATTTACCTCCTAAGCCATTTTTTTTTTCATCTATCCTTAGCCTCAAAGGTTTTTCATTTATATTATTACATGCTAGAAAATCTTCCCAAGAAATATCAAGGAATTATATGCTAAGGATTCTGTCTATCAATAGAGCAATTAAACAGTAATGAGACAAGATAAAATGGTCTATCTTTCTCTTATACTCAATTTATATTTTTTTTAACAAAATATAAATGAAGTTTGGAATGTTCACAAGCCTCTAATGGTGAAGGTGATTTAATAGTTTAAAGTGTCTTGTATATAAGAGAGATTTTCTACCATCATAGATCAAATATTTAATTATGTATACAATTACATATTCTCATAACCAAGGTAGGAAAAATCATTTAGTACCTTGAGACAATGAATCCAATTCCTCTCCTAGCTATATGAATTCATTATAACCTATAATGGCATCTACTCGTACTAAAAACTACTCCCCAACTATGAGAAGTTTGAAGACCTTTGTAACTATTGCCTTTGAAGTGTCCACTCTTAAACCTCTTATTATAGCTTCATCATTATGCAATGTGCTAGAAAATTGTTGTGTCATCACCTCATTGATTTATGTAAGATGAAGGAAGTAATCTAGCCATCTAGCTTGCTAAAAAATAGGTGCATACTTGGTCTTCTAATAATGTACTATGGACTGTTGGTTGCTTTCTTACAATGTATTCCCCCCATTTTGTTGTTTTTCTATATCTTGCACAATGAATTATTCTTCAATTTTCTCATTGTTATGCCTTATTTCCTTTCTTCTCTAAATGGCTATACTTTATGTGTTTGTGACTGTAATTTTTATGATGGTACCTTTACCAAAAATTTATCGAGCTGGTATATATAACTTGTAACTTAACTAGTTGATCATTTAGCTTATGAAGGTATGTGGTTTATCATGACATCACAATATTTTCCACATTTGTAATTATTGTGGAATCCTCCCCCCCCCCCAACTTAAAGTTTCAATTTATCCTCAAATGGCAAGGTATGCGGGGAGTACGAAGGGGATCATTTTTAAAGCATCGTGGATAAATATATTATAAAATACATGTTGTATGAATGTGAATTTTAGATCAATTAAATAAATTTAATGGTAATCATAGTTGTTAATGTGAAAAATACCTAGAATGGTTGCAATGATGAGAAAGGTGGCACATGTGATGTGATTTGAACGATTGCCAAGTAGCAACTAGTTGTAAGAGATGTAATGATGGGAGTAATTAGATGTGACTGCATGTAGCTTATCATATGGAGAAACTAACTAAACAATGGCATGTGTTTGAAAAAGGCCAAATATAGAAGGAGGTTGTGACATGCATGGGAATGACTTGTAGTGAAGTGGTATGATACATGTAGATGTAATGAGAATTATGTATGCTAAGAATGATAGTTGTTGCATGTGGAGTGGAAGTGAGCTGAAGGTAGTTGTTCCAGGAATTAGTAGAACAGGTCCCTTATGTAAGTGCCTTGAGGCTATTGCTACAAGTACTATGAGAAGAAGTTCTTGTAACTTTTTTGCTTGTATCTAGTAATGGATTTTGTTGGTGGTATAATTTATTGGCAATGTAGTGTGTGTATGTGTGTGTTTTTATTTTTCATCTAGAATCATACTTGTTGAATATTAGTAGGTGAGCTAGTTGGCTCATCTACAGATGCAACAATGGATGATTTGATGGTGTCTTCATGATTTGTTAGCAATGTTGAATCTGATAATTTTGAGGGTGGTGTAAACTGTTGCTACAAGTCTTGTAGAAAATCCTCTTTATGTAATGAATTTTATAAAGCTTGAGACAATGGCCATTTACCATCAAAGAGAATTTGGCTAGATCAATTGTGGTTAACTATACTGCTCCATTCTAAAAGACTTGTTTTATTTCACAAGACCTAACCACTATGTTTGTAATTTACCTTTGTAGCCCTTGTAACTTAAATCATAGAGCAATTCCTAGTATCCTTCATGAAATTCTTTAGTGTTGATGAATTGGTCATGCTGTTTGATTCTCTATTTTTCCATAATTTATGTGTGATGAACTACTTTTGTCCTTAACTCATATAAGCATTTAGATTGTGTAGTCTATATTTTTGAGCTTCAAAGAGATCCATTCCAAGTTGTACTATTGTTCTTAGTTTTTTATGTTCAAGTTCAATGAGAAGGACATCCTTTTTTCCATATACTAATTCATATGGCGTAAAATTTTTGGTGGTTTTCCAAGTTGTCTATTATGCCCAAATAGTTTCTAGTAACCTTGTCGCCCAATCCTTTCTATACAATTAGGCTGTCTTTATTACCTATGGATTCAAATTCCCTATTTTTAACCTCAACCTACCCATTTGATTGTGGGTGGTAGGGAGTTGAATTCCTATGTTTGATCTCATATTCTTTAACCAAGTGAGAAATCAAAACTAAAGTAAATTTTGGTCCTTGATTTATGACTATCTCCTTAGGCACTCCATACCTTGTGAATATTTCCTCATACAGGAATGTTGTAACCTTGCTATCTCTAGCAAACTATGATGTTTTAACTCCCACCCATTTTGTTAGATATTTAGTATAGACTAGTATATTGTCATTGTTGTTGGAGGTGGGAGCTACTGGTCTAGTGAAATCAATACCTTATTTATCAAATGGTACAATTACCAATTGTGGCTACAGGTGCATCTCATCGCTCTTTGTAGGTCTACCATCCTCAGATAGCAATCACACCTTGTACACTTGATTGCATCTTTATGGAGTGTTGGCCAATCATAGCTAATATTTAGAATCTTGAGGGTTGTTCTTTTGGTTGTGAAGTGTCCTCCACAAGGCTCATCATGACAAGACTTAAGGATATCATAAACTTCATCTTCCCTCATGCACATCCTCATAATACTATCATACTGTGTAGAATAAATAGCTAGCCACCCATGAATTGGGAAGCTACATTCAACTAAATAGTGTCATTCTCTTGGTGAAAAATGTGGGGGTGTCCAAGTTGTAACCAAGTAATTATCTATATATGCATACCAATGTATGTGTATTACTAAGGAAAATAGATGCTCATCTAGGAAAGAGTCATCCACAATTTCTTCTTGTCTTGACATGTAGCCTAGAGAGAAAATAAGCTACCTCATTTGCTTTACCCAATTTATCCACAATAGTTATATCAAACTCCTACAACAATAATAACCACCTAACAAGGTGTCCACCAACCATTGGTTTATTCATCAAGTATCATATTTTGTATGATCAACATGAACAAAGATGGATGACCATTAATATAGTGTTTGAATTTGTTAATTGCATAGACTATTGTTAACATTTCCTTCTATGTAATAATGTAATTGAGCTCAACAACTTGTAGATTTTTACTTATATAATAAATAACATAATCCAAATTACCTTCCTTTTGTCCTAAAATAACACCTATGGAAAATTCAGAAGCATCTATATGTATGTGGAAAGGAACTTTCTAGTTAGGTCATCTCAAAACATGTGTCCTTGTGAGGGACGTTTTAAGAGCTTCAAAAGCTTCTTGGTAGGAAGTGATCCATTCAAACTCAATGTACTTAGATAGGAGGACAAATAAGGGAGTTGTTATTTTACTAAAATCCTTAATAAATATTTTGTATTATCTTGCATGGCCAAGATAAATTCTCACATATTTTTTCTTTTGGGGGGTAGGTAGAGTGGAGATCACTTCTATTTTATTAAGATCCACATGAATCCCATAGCTTGACACAAAGTGTCCCAAAACCACTTCTTCAGTCATCATCATGAAACATTTATCATGACTAAGAGAGATATTGTGATCTTGGCACCTTTGAAGGACCTTCTCTAGGTTTACTAGTGCTTCTTCATAATAATTTTCATAGGTGGTGAAGTCATTCATATATATTTATATAGAGTCATGGGCACAATTTGAAAATATGCTCATACCATCTCTTTGGAATATTGCAGGTGAATTAAACAACCCCAAATGGTAAAACTGAGTAGGCATATGTACCCCATGGATATGTAAAGGTGGTTTTATCCTAATATTCAGGAGTTATTTTTATCTAATTGTAGCCACTAAACCTATCTAGGAAAGAAAAGTATTTCTTCCATACTAATGAATCTAACACATGATCAATGAAGGGAATAGGAAAATAATCCTTCTTTGTGGTTGAATTTAATTTTGTATAGTCTACATGTACCCACCAATTTCCTCCTTTCTTAGGCATTATCACTAATGGGGAGACCCACTGATTGTCTAATAGTGGATATATGAACCCTATATCCAACAGCTTTTGCAATTTTGTTTTCACTATATCTTGCACAACTGGGTTCATTGTTTATCATGGTTGCCTTACTAATTTGTATCCCTCATTGATGTAGATTTTATCCACACAAAGATTAGGATCTATGCCCTTCATGTCATGATATTCCCAAGAAAATTTTGTGTGAGATTGCAACATCTTAAGCAATTCATACTGTTGGGAAACTTTCAATTGATTGTTGGTATTGAGTGTTCTATCAAGTGTTATTTCCATTGGTATGGTAGAAATCATGACATAAGAAACATCCAACCCTGATAGATTAAGATTATAATTGTGTGGGATTAGTGTATGAAAGGAAATAGAAAAGAGCAATGGAAAGTACTAATAAAGAACAATTGTTTGAAGGAAAGAGATTACCAAATAAATTGAAGTAGCCAAACCAAGCACCACCAAAGCAAGAGAGACACAAGAATTTGTTAAGGGGAAAAAACAAGAAAAAACCCCAATATTATGAATGGAGGTAAAATGCCTAAAGAATAATACAAAGAGAGAGAGCTTCAGCCTTAGCTTGCTTGCATGAGTCTTGAAGAATGAGAGGAGAGGCACCTCAATAAGTAGAGGTGAGAAGGAGGAGTTAGAATGTAACTCCCAACTCAATGAATGCCACCATTCATCTATGTGTGTGCAAAGTGTCACCTCTTAAGGAGGTGTTTACAAATATTCCTTAATAAAGGAATTACAAAATAAGCCATCCTCACATATGTGTGAGATGACAAAAAAAAGACAAAACACTTGTAGGGATTCCTTTGGAATATTCCTACAAGTTAATAAATAATTACAATTAAAGAATAACCTTTACCAAGTAAAGATTAATCTTCTAACAGTGTATGGAATAAATGTGAGGTAGATTCAAAGATTGTTGTAGGTATTGTGATTGGATAGATTAGCATGGGCCGATTATGCTTGATCCATGAAGAATCGAAGAATAAAGAAGCCACTAACGTCAAATCTCAACATGATCATTCAAATGAAAGTTAAACCAAACATTTATCAAAGCTAAGTATTATAAATTATGAAAAAAAATAAAATCTACTCTAATCCATTCAAAACTTATCCCATTGTAAGAGTGGTGTCACGTTGGTGTGGAATGGAGACCCTGTCCCAATCCCGTGGATAAATGAGCTTGTTCCAATCAATTTTATTGAAGAAAACTGATGGAACGATTGTGAGATGTGTATGTAAACATGATTTTGATCTAAATGAGCATGATGAAAGCTAATTAAACATGATTTTATGCTAAATGATAAAGATATACAAATGCTAAGCTAATGCTAAATGGATTCTAACCTAAAAGATCCAAAACCTAGTTATCTAATTAGCTAAATGGATGCATTATGGAAGCCATTAATGGAAGTTAAGATATTATGCAACTAAATTATGGAAGCCATTAATGGAAGCTAAGATATTATGCAACTAACTTAAAATAAAATATGCTAAATGTGTGCTAAATATGAGTGTGAGTGTGAGTGATTTCAACAACATAAGTTTGCTCTGAAAGATGGATGGATCCCTATTCAATAAAGGAAATCTCTTTTATAGAATAGGTAAAAGAGATCAATGGATGAGATAAAAAAGATCAATCAATGGTCAAGGATGAAAGAAAGAAGAGGCATGGATCATGGATTCTCATCAACAAGTGAGAATGCAAGATGATATTTAATCAAGGGTTCACATTCCCTCAAACAAACACACTTTCAACTTGTCCAAGAGGTCACAAGTTAACTTCCTCAAAAAGCTAATTTTGTTGAGAAAAAGGAATATTCCACTTTTCAAATGAGTGAGGAAAGAGAATATTCTTTGGAATATTCTCACGAGTGAGGGAAAAGTATAATTTAGTTAATTAAAACTAAATTAAATTGTGCAAAAGGGGGGAATATTCATTTTGGAGGAATGTGCAAAAGAGGAATATTCCCTTGCAAGTGGGGGGGGAATTAGATTAAGATAATTGTTAATTAAAATAATTTTAATCATGCAATTAGGGGATTTAGACAAATTAGATGTTATTCATTAAAAAAAATGATTTAATGAATGGGGTAAAGGTGGAATGGCATTTAATTATATAACTTAGGGTTATTTAATTAAACAAGAAGATTTAGGGTATTAAATTAAATAGTTTGATTTATTTAATTTAATGAGATGAAATGTTAGCACGAAAGGGGGTGAATTAACCCGATTTGATGAATTAGGTTAATAGGTGAAAAATGATGTCATTAATTAATTTGCTAGGATAATTTAATCAATTAAGCAAAAAGAGGATGGGTTCCAAGAGGAAATGATGTTAGTATACCTGATTTGAGTGTATGATATGATTTGAGACATTTTTCAATGTCTACATTTTGCCCTTCTTTGAAACAAGGTACCTGTTACGTTGGTTCAAAGATTGACGCCCTTCGGATGAAAACTACTGCTTAAATCAATTTTTTGTTTTTGATTTTTAGATGCCCCACTGCTGCCCCAGTGGAAGGAATAAGCTAGTTCTCCGCCCCCTCGAGAAATCACGCGAAAATTTTGAATTTTGGGTTGATTTCTTGACAAAGGTTAAAATGTTGCCCAAGGGATCTGGAAAGGCTTTGGGATGCAAAAAAATGCCAAAAATGTGAAAAACGATGCAAAATAAGGTTCAGTTTGGAAAAATTGGTGAAAATGGTGAAAAACCCTAGCTTGATGGTTAAATTTGGGAAAAAACCCTAATTTGCAAGCATAAATAGGTGAGGAAGGGTCACTTTCAATTTATTCGTGTATTCAAACCTTCAAGATTTCTTGCATTTTGAGCTTTAACCCTCTAATGAAATGGTGCAATAGGTGCTCCCACGACACATTTCCGATTGGGTTTGAGAGTACCAGAGGCTTCCAGGCACAAGACTACCGGCATGTGATTCAAAACTTGATTTTAAATTTAACTTTTGGTGCATTTATTTCCTTATGAAATTTAGACTTTGGCGATGTCACTCTAGAGCGATGCTAATTTGAGAATCAATGACGCTAATTTGAATTTTAGCAACGCATATGTGAATTGTGACGTAATTCGCAATTTAGAATTAGGGTTTCTAATTTTAAATTGTGATGCATATGTGTATGGTGACACACTTCTTGATTTGAAAATTAGGGTCAAGGTTTCACCAAAGCTAAATCACAACGCATGTATTTTTAGCGACATGACTTTTTATTTGTAATTTAAATCCTCTAGCGTCGCTATTTGAAATTTGAATTATAGCGATGCTATCATAAATAGTGACGCTATTGTCATTTTGGGGATTAAAATTTCAAAGTTGGCCAATTATTTTTATTTTTTGACGTTGTGCACTTCATGGGTGTAGGAGGTGATCCCACCTTTGATGTTCTGTGAGCACCGACCAACTGTCCTATCAAGACTTGGTGATTTATCTGAGTTGTGACGAGCATTTGGGGGATATTGGTTTGTGGTACGTTGCATACATTCCCATCATCTAGACACACCTAGCAATGATGATAGCATTGTGTGAGCGATGGCACAACAAGACCTCGTCGTTCCACCTTCCGACTGGTGAGGTGACAGTGATGCTAGAGGATGTATGGAAGATATTGCACTTGTCGATACATGGTGAGCATGTGATTTATGACTTTGATGCCCACTATGATGCATGGCATGAGGTGATGGAGTTGGAGGACATCGTTCTAGTCACTTCCTAGATTGACCTCGAGATGTACAGAGGTCGGGTGCCCACTTTCAGATTGATTATTGTATCGATCATCTTAGGTTTGGTTGCTCGAAATTGACAAAGCAAAGGATTAAGTCCAGGATGGGGCTTGGCGTCGCACAAGATGCTCTTTAGGAGGACTCAATATACGTGGGGGCCTATGATGTTTGCCTCTCTATACCATGATATGCACAATTTTGTATACTACGATGGTAGGGTGATCGACACAAGAGTTACCTTACTACACATTTGGGCCTAGGGGCACATTGCTATGCTCCAAACGATTGTTCAAATGGAAGATGTAGAGCCAGATGATCCTATTGTTTAGAGGTACTAGGGTGCCATTACATTATAGCATACAAGATAGCTTGGGATTCCGTATTGGCGCAAGGTCATTGATGATATGACAATCTTAAGATGGTGACCCTGGCTTTAGATGCCAGGGTGGGATGATGACATGTAGCAGGTCTTCTTTGCTCGACAGACCCAATACATGCAGAGACAAGAGCATACAATTATAGAGAGGTACCTTCCAGATAGGGTGGATAGATAGTTTGGAGATGGGAAGGATAGACCAAATGATGCATACATCATTGTCTTCACCAGGTCAGCACGAGAGACACCATTGTGGGGACCTAGGATCCCAACCCTTGAGGTGGTCGAGGGATTTCGACAATTGGTTGTCCAACCATGGGCATATGATCAGGGATAGGCGGATGCTCATACAATTCCTGCATAGGATGCATGGTTAACACCCCCTTGTAGGTTGACAAATCTAGCAGGTACACCTCCACGAGGGAGACTGAGAGGGAGGGGTGCAGGTAGAGGCAAAGGTAGAGGTAGAGGACAGGATGGATAGGATGGCCGAGATGGATAGATCCTAGGAGCACCACTAGTAGATCAATAGCCTCCTTGTCAACCACTGATATAACATAATCCTCCACAACAGCCACCACCACCGGGGCTAGATCCCCGTGATTTACAGATATAGTAGCTACAACAACAAGTACAGGCTATTATAGCTGAGAGGGATCAGGCCCATCAACAGGTTTTGGTGATTACTACCAAGAGAGATAAGGCTAGGCAATAGATAGTGGCCTTGAAGACTAGGAGCAACAACTTAGACAAATTGCCAAGATGCAGTTGGCTGAGGAGGTTGAATGGCATCAACAACTTGAGACCATGATAGTTGTAGCTCAAGGGCAAACAATGTCTGCTCATTTATACAGAGAGGATGTGACTGAGGAAGCCTATAGGATGCACTACCATCAAGATGTCCCCGCAGTGCTTAGACATCCAGATTAATCACAGAGGAGCAAGGTACATTCTAAGGTTGAGGATCAGCTAGAGAGACAACCGAGTGAGGGGAGCAACCATTAGGGCTAACTCGTTTGTACAAACACTTTTTTGATTACTGCTTGATTCTTTACACAGATATACATTCATGGGCTCCTTTTTGATAGCCTCATGGATATTGTATTTTTGATCGATATACATACACTAACTCAGATATTGTACCATGACAGTCATTTTTTGATATATATTCAATATGATACAGATTCGATGTGATGCGATGTGTTTTCTTTGTTTCATGCTTATGAATGTATGGATGCATGTGATGTGATGATGTGACATGCATATATGTTATCATACATGGATGCAATTCTTTTATTTATGCTTATGTGATATGTGATGGTAATAATGTGATATGCAATGATATGTGATGCAATGGATAGATGTACTTCTTTTTCAATATCTTTTCATGATATACCATGGGATGGATGATATGATCATATGCAGATGTTTATGCTTATTGAAATGATATGGATGCATTTATTTTTGTGTTATTTTCTTATGCATTTTTACAATATGATGATGTAATGGATGGATGAATGTAGATGTTTATGCTTATGATATGATAATGCGATGTATGTTTATGATATGTATGCAACAATTTAAGATTCTTAGAATAACAAATCTATATTATTCATCGTAACTTAAATGATAATGATGATGCAAGATGTATGTTTTATGATATGTTATGAGGTGTGATGTATGCATGCTAATGATTTGTGGATGAAGGATGGATGCATTGATGATGTTTTTGTTGACTGTCATGGTACCAGGTTAGCATGAAGAGAAGATAGAAGAAACAAGATGATTGACCATTGATTCTGATGATTGATTCAAAAGTTCCAACAAGTCTATGATCCATCAAGAATTTATTAGAGACGGTGATGAGAAATGCATGGCGATGATGATTTTCTCATTTCTTGGGATTGGAATTTTTCGTCATTCCTTATTGTTTGATATAACACATAGATATGATGCATCAAGGTACTAATAACTAGGATGACGTTGTGTGTAATGGACTTTGACTCTGCAAACAAATAGGATAGGATAGTTCACACCTTGACATACGAAAACCTCGTTGGAATGTAAGTTAGAAGTTTAGAATATATCAAACCAAAGCATACACAATAGTCAACAATGTACTCCAAACAACTTTCCTTCACACAACTAAGCAAGTATGCGCCAAGATTATTTTACAAGAATACCCACAAGCATAGCAAACGAAAGATAATGATCGATGCCCCATTCCTTTCTCTCTAAATCATTTTGATAGACATCATCGTGAGGTCCTCAGAATGGGTTATTAAGACAAATTAGAAGAAAAAGATCATAGACAAATAGTCATTGTTATCTATATCTCTTGCCATTTTAATTTAGCTAAGGTGATTTCTGATGCTGATGTCCATTGTACAAAGGATACATCCTAGGACATGTTGATCAGATGGTTTGATGTAGGATGATGATGAGCTTTATGATAAACCATTGATACAAACTCCACTGATGCATTTACCTATGATTTAGACTTTAGATTTTGACACTTAGGTTCTCACTTTACGACTCGTTATACTTGCTTTTTATTTGTTTTTCCCAAGGTTGAAGGTGACGATTGATTTATTATGGATGGAGGTTTATTGCAGGTGAAAGAAAAATGGATGGTTTTGGATTTTTTGGAATATTTCAATGTTTTTAGTGTTTTAAAAAAAGTTGAGGTTGTTTTTGATCTTTTTGAAAGTTTATGTTTTCGGTTATTTGAGGCTGTATAGGGTTTCTCCATTTTCCAATGTTTTTGTGTTTTTCCATTTTCCAATGTTTAGAGTTTTTATGAGTTTTTGAATGTTTAAGGCTTTTCTGAGATATTTGAATGTTTTAGGATTTTCCAATATTTCAAATGTTTTTGGTGCTTTCTAAGATTTTACAAATGTTTAGGGATTTTTTGAGTTTCGACCAAGAACCTAACCTAAAAGACCTATCCTAGTGGTCTCAGGGGCTGATCAAAGATAAGCCTTGCCTACATTATACACGCAGAGACCACGTAGTTTGACTGACTCAACTTATTGAAGATGAGATATGAACAATTGATGGATTACTAGTTTATTATGATGGACTCCTAAAGGACTGACCTAGGGTGTCTCGAGGGAACATCAATGATGGCCTTGCCTACGTTCAAGCTCAGAGACGATGTAGTTTGACATGGTACTATTTTTTGATTTTTGATGTTCGACCCTTTTAGGGTTTTTGATGTGATTTGGATGTTTTGGATTTTGACTTTACAATTTTACGAATGTTTTTGGATTTTAGCTGTATAGGATTTGGATATTTTTGGATTTTCTGATGAATGTTTTACAAATGCTTTTGGTATTTTTTGATTGCGATTTTACGAATGTTTTAGAGATTTTCAATAACCTTAAGATATACAAGAACTCAATCCGATTCATAACGAATTGCCTATAGTGTTAAGTGATAGACTACCTCGATAACAGTAGGACAAACTAACCTTTGGAACATGCCAAGTAGTACTAAGGGGATACGATACTTCTCAACATCAAGCTATGATAAGGATGTGGATGGGCGATGGATGCAATAGGATGAAGGATGCAATGTGATGGATGGAATGATAGGATAAAGAGCCCAGGTAGATGGAGGTACTTTATTTACGCAAGGTGCATGTTTGTCAGGTTTTCACCAAGGTACTTTCCCAAAGTGGTTTTCACTAAGGGACAATTGTTTTTCTTTACTTTTTCAATCCTTTTTCTCATTTTTTTGGATTTTGATAATTTTTGTTTTTTTTTGTATTTTTAGATTTATAACCTTCAAGACTAGGCATACAACTTTTTAAGATGCAAGTTGTTGGTTGGTTCCTGCAAGGGTTCACCTTTAGGTATTGACAATCGGTATGCTCCTGATCCATAGCTTGTTGTGATGACAAAGGGACCCAACCAGTTAGGCTCAAACTTTCCTTTGTTGTCTTGATTTGGAAGATTTTTTCTAATTTTGCTTTAGGACAAGATCTCCTACCTGGAAATACTGACATTTGATCTTCTTGTTGTAGCTTTGTTTTAGTCAATTTTGATATACTTGCGAGTGATTAAGGGTGTCAAGATGATGCTCATCCAAGAATCCTAGCTCATTCAACTAAAATATTTTGTACTCTTCATTGGCAATTAGGTTTTGTAGTGACACTCACAGTGATGGGAGCTCAACCTCAATAGGAAAAATAACTTATGATCGATAGACCAAGGAGAACAGGGTTGCACTTGTTGGTGTGTGGATATTGGTTTGATAGGCCCAAAGAGCAGGATTTAGCTACAGATTCTAGTCACAACCAGCTTCATTGACCGTTTTCTTTAGTATTTTCAAAATGGTATTGTTTCTAGCCTCAACTTGACTGTTGCCCTAGGGGTAATACGAGGTAGAGAATCGGTGTTGGATGTTGAATCTTTGACATAGCCCTTTCACATCCTAATTCTTGAAGGGTGTTTTGTTATCTAAGATAAGGGTCTGTGAAACACTGTAATGACAAATTAGGTAATTTAGGATAAACTTAGAAATTTGCTTCCCCATTATGTAGGTCATAGGAATGGCTTCAATCCACTTGGTAAAGTACTCAGTGGCTATTATGGTAAATTTGTGGCCATTGGATGAGCTTGGAGTGATTTTTCCTACGAGGTCAAGCCCCCATTGTGAGAAAGGCCAATGTGTGATCATTGTTTGCAACTCTTGAGCTAGAGCATGAATCAGATCTCCATGTTGTTGACACTCGACACGATTTTGCACATATTGATGGGCTCCTCTTTCCATGGTTGGCCAGTAGTACCCCATCCTTAGTAGTTTCTTAGTGAAAGTCATGCTGCAAGAATGGGAACCACATATGCCATTGTGTACTTCTGTTAACGTGATCAAGGATTCCTCTTATTTAAGACATCGTAGTAATGTCCATTCAATGCTTCGGTGGTAAAGGGTATCTCCTAGGATCACGAATTGGGATGCCTTTTTGATAAAGGTTTTTTTGAGGTTGGAGGTGATATCAGATGGAAGGGTTCATCTGCTTAGGTAGGTAAAGGTGACATGATACCACGGGGATCTAGGACCAACAATGACACACATGAATTCCAATTCCGAGATTTAAAAAGTTGGTACGAGAAGTTGTTCTACCAAGAATTTACATTGTAGGATGTTGTTCGACATGTCTAACAATGACCTGATTGTTTCCATAGCATATGTGCTCGGTTGTTCATGTGAGGAATCTACTCAAAAGTTATATCTATGAAAAGTTCCTTGATATTTTCTACCATCTTATTGTAAGGAGTAAGCTTATTTTCCTTAGTTTGGTAGCCATCATTGACTTGGTTGATAACCAGCTGTGAGTCTCCATAGACTTTTATTTCTTGTATCTACCATTGAACTGTTATCCTTAGACCTGTGATTAGGGCTTTGTACTAAAAATTGTTGATAGTGCACGAAAATGATAGCCTATATGAATTTGGGATGCAATCACCTTGAGGGGTAATGAAAATAATACCCGCTCCCAATCCATGTTGGGTGAATGATCCATCAAAGCACATTTTCCACTAATTTGTGATATTGACAAGGAACACTGATTCATCAGGGAATTCAGATATCAATGGGTTCTCTACATAAATAGGTACCTCTACTAGTTGGTCTATGATCACTTGTCCTTTGATTTCATTGTGCTCCACATACACTATGTAAAATTTAGTTAAGATCATTACCCATTTAGCCATGCGCCTAGTGAGAATTGCTTTGGATAGTAGATATTTCAAGGGATCAATCTTTGCAATGAGTTTGATTTGATGTGACAACATGTATTGTCTGAAATTTTATGAAGTGAAAACCAATGCTAAGTAGTCTTTCTCAATGGATGAATCATTCATTTCATAGCCTACTAAGGTCCTGCTGATGTAATAGATAGCCCTTTCTTTCCTATTTTCATCATGTTGTGCCAAAAGAGCACCTAGTGCCACTGATGTTGTTGAGATATACAAGATTGGTGGTTTTTTCGGTATCAGTGGCATGAGTACTAGAGGTGTCAATAGATAGTCCTTGATCAGTTGGAAAGCTTTGTCGCACTTCTCATCCCACTTGTAAGTTATTCCTTTATGGAGAAGATGCGAAAAAGGGTGGATTTTGATTGATAGTTGTGCTATGAACCTTCTAATGGACTGCAATCTTCCTTGTAACCATCTCATATATTTTAGTGTTTGCAGTGGTTCCATGTATAGGATGCCTTTTACCTTTGGTGGATCAATTTTTATTCCTCTTTGTGAGACGATATAGCCAATAAGTTTTCCTGAAGTGACCCCAAAAACACACTTTTTCAGGTTTAGCTGTACTTTGTATTCTTCAAGTCTGTCAAAGATGGGTCCTAAGACTTGTATGTGCTCACTTCTTTTCTTTGATTTTTCCAAAATATCATCCACATAATCTTCAAATATTTTGTGGATCATGTCATTAAAGACGAGGGTCATTGCTCTTTGATAATCTGCTCCTGCATTTTTTAGCCCAAATGACATCACATTCCAGCAATATGTTCCCCATGGACAAGTGAATGCAATTTTGTGTTGATCCTCCTTAGTGATCATGATTTGGTTATAGCCTAAAAAACCATCCATAAGTGATAGCATTTAATGCCTAGTTGTTAGGTCCACTATGATTTCGATGTTAGGAAGGGAGAAATCATCCTTCGAGCATGCTTTGTTTAAGTCTCTAAAATCAATGCATATTCTGATGCCCCTGGTGGGTTTTGAGACTGGTACCAGATTTGAAACCCACTCAAGATAATTTATTGGTCAGATAAATCCAATGTCAAGAAGCTTTTGTAACTCAAGTTTGACCAAGAATGCTATTTGAGGGTGCATCTTCCTTAACTTTTTCTTTACTGGTTTGGCTTCCGGATAGACTGCTAGATGATGTACTACCACTTCTGGATCAAGGCCTCGCATATCTGTGTATGACCATGTAAATTTAAGTCTCTGCTCTTTCAGGAATGCTGCTAAGTTCTTTTGTTCTTCATCCAACAAGGATTCCCCACATTGACTGGAGTGGCCTTTTTTGCTAAGATTGTTGATTTCTCTAGATGTATTGCACTAAGGGGGAGATTGAATCCCTCATCCTTGGGTGCCTCGAAGAGGTTTTCACCCTTGGATACATCCTTTATTTTTACTATTTTTGGATCAGAGAGTGCTATAGTGTGGTTTTCACTTGAAGATCTACATGTTAGTTGCATTTCATCAATTTTGCGACTGAAGGACTCAATCGTCTCCCCATAGTATGCTCTCGTGTCTAGCTCTATGTCAAAACCTGCCTTGTGATCTACCCCTAGTAAGTTGTCATGGAGTCCCATGAATTTTGAGATCGCTTCATCGTTTTTGAATAAATCTAGGATTGGTGGTCCATGTTGGTCCAAGTCAATGAGTTGTAGGTATACAAGGCGTATTTCAGTTGGTTGATCCCTCAAAGTGAAGGATGTTATGGATATCATGAAGAGGGAGTTATTCTCAAATAGGTAAGCAACATCAAGGGGGAAGTCATCTAAGGTCGTATCATGTGATGTAGGTAACCAAGAGGAAGCCTCGGCTCATTTAGTGGAAGTACCTTTGCCAATAAAGGTGACCTTGCTAGTAGTACAACCTAGGCCAAGATTCTTTAGGCATTTCTCAAGAACAATGGGTTCTAGCAAACCATTATCATTTTGTCCTAACTTCTCGTTCTTTTTATAGCCCCATCCCTTCATTAGCTGCAAGTCTTTATTATCATCTTCCATGCGAAAAATAGGAACAGGTCATTCATCTTGATAGAGGAGTTTAGAGACATCTTCCTCATTGACATCTTGGTTCAAATCTCTCCACTTGGTGAAGGTGGTAGCTATCATCTTGATTGTCTTGGGCTCTTTATTTCTAGTTGCGGGTTTCCCTGGGATTGAGGAGAAAGAGGTAGCTCTCCTAAGACAGAAGTATCCTTCATTAGCTTATTGTTTCCACAACCATCATCCTAGATCATTGCTTTGATGTCGGGTATGCTCTACACAATGAGTGGTTTTGTTTCAGAGGTAGATCCAAGGGATGATGTGTCAAAAAATGAGGTAGAAGGTGTAGTCCCTTTTTCATTCTTGGGTATTTGGGGGATTTTATAGAATTTAGCCTCAAGGTTCTTGCAATAGTAAAAAAGCTCTGGATTTGCATGGATGGTAATTTCTCGACCTTCAAAGGGAAACTCTACACATTGATGATAGGTTGAGGCTACAAATTTTAAGGCATGGATCCACGGTCGACCAAGTAGTATGTTGTAGGGAAGATCAAGGTCTAATACTTGGCATGTAGTTTCTGTAATGATAGGTCCCACTTGGATGGGTAGGGCAATGATGCCTTGTGATACCCGTTCTTGGTCATCATATGCTCTGATGGTGGTGCTCTTTGCTTTCTTAATGTTGTCCTCTAAATAGCCCAGGTGCTTGATCAACTGAAGGGTACAAATGTTTAGACCAACACCTCCATCTACTAAGACCATTTTGACCTTGTTTTTGTGAATGAAAACCTTAAGGTGTAAAGCATAGTTATGAGATGGTTGTGATGGTAGGTATTGTTCCGAGAAGGTGAGAAGGTGATTAGCGATATGCCCTACATAGCTTGAAACTAATCTCTATCAATATCCTCAAGGACAAATGATTCTGACAAATCTTTCTCTAAGATTTTTTTATGTGTGGGGGATATCCTTAATAGTTCTAAGATTGATATCTATGTGGTGGTCTTCTTAAGCTGATCTAGGATATTGTACTTACTGGGATTTGATGTTGGAAAAGTAGGTTGTGTCCTAGATTGAGATGGGACTCCTTGGATGGTGATTTTTCCACGTCATGTGGTTACTCCACACTCTGCACTAGGGCCTTTGATGGTGATGACGGTAATGACGCTCACATAGGAATTGAGTACATTACAATAGGTATGCTGCATGTTTGTGTAATCTTTAGCTTTTCTGTTATTGTTTCCTTTGTTATGATCTGGCATAGGGTTCTTGTATATCTTAAGATCCTGATTCTCGGCTGGTACTTCAATAGATATGGTATCATTCTCTATAAGGTCTTAGATGATGTTTTTGAGCCTCATGCAGTTTACCATTTTGTGTCCTTTGATTTTGTGAAAATCAAAAAGGTTGTTCTCGTTGAACCAAGATGGTTTCTTTTGTGGTTCTTGGTAGTTTTCAAAGTTAGGAAGCATTATCAGGTTTGAGTCTACCAATTTTTTAATGATGGTCTTGATAGGTTCTGATAACTGTGTGTACTTGTGTTTAGGATAGCTATTCTTGTCAAGGGTTCACCTTTGTTGTGATTCAGTGTTGTTGATCTGATTGTTTTGAGGGGGTGTTGTTTGTTGTATAGTTGGTTGAATGTTAGAAACATGATTTTTGTTTGGCCTAGGAGCACTTAAGACCACCTTAGCATCTACCACACCATCGTTCGTTACGTTCTTGTTCTTAGCCCAAACACAAGGATTGTCATTTGAACTAGTTGATGGCCGGTTATCTTTGTAAGCTTGGCTATTCTCCTATGAGATTAGAGCTCTCTTGATGTTAAGGGCTCTAGGGACAAGCTTGTCATACGATGTGATGCACTACATTTTCAAGTGGAAGGATAGATCTGGATCTAGATTTGCGATGATGATCCCCACTTGTTGTTCATTGGGAAGAGGCCATTTGCTCTTACTAGCTCTTTGTCTCCATCGTTGTAAGAAATTAGCGAAAGTATCCCCTTTATTTTTTTTGAGATTGTACAACTCTTCTAGGCTTACGTCCATGTCAAGGTTAAAGGAGAAGTGATCGATGAATTTGTCTGTAATTTCTTGAAAAGTTTTGATACCGAGGGGCAGTTGAGAAAACCAATCCATAGGAGGACCTATTAGACTTTGGGGGAAGAAGTGCATTAAATAAGAGTCATTGTAGGCAACCTCCATACACATAATGTTGAATTCTTTAACATGGTCCACAAGACTTCCTCTCCCTTTGTATTTATTGAATTTTGGGATCTCAAAGTCAAGAGGGAACATTACCATTGTGATGTTTCAATCGAATGGATAAGACATAGGTTTTATTTATGGGGCTTCTTTGTCTTGCCCATCTGAAGGTTTTACATTTCTTGTGACAATGCCTTAAGTTGTGATACTAGATCATCTTGTGGGTTTTGTGAAGGTGATTAAGGTGTTGATGTATATGTTCCTAATGTGTTTGTATTGATGATGTTCTATTAAGGGTTATAATAGAAACTTGGTTGTTGTTGTTGTTGTTGTTGGGTATACTATTGAGCTAGTAAGGCTTGTTGTTGAGCTTATTGCTCCACTAGGGCTTGTTGTTGGGCTTACTATTGTTATTGTGCTATTAAGGCTGCTTGGTAGGATTGATGTTGTTGTACTAAGGTTGCTTGTTAGGCTTGATGTTGTTATTGTACTAAGGATGCTTGTTGTGCTACTAAGGCTACTTGTTGTTGTTGCTACTATTGTTGGGCTACTAGGGCTGCTTCTTGTTGTTGTTTTTGTGCTGCTAGGGCTGGTTGCTATTGTTATTGTTATTGGATGGCTTGTTGTGCTTGTTGCAAGGATAAGGCATGCACATGTAATGTAGGATCAGGTGGTTGTTGGTACACTTGTGATGTGTTTTGAGTGGGTAGCGGATTGGTGATGAGAGGTTGGGGGTTCCCTTGGTTCAAAATTCCTTGTAAGATAATGGATTGAGGTGGAGGAATGTAATTTTGAGGTACCATTTGATTTTGCATGGTAAAGGGGACTATGGGGAAAGATGAGGATGGTGCCATTAGATTATGCAATGGGAATGACACACTAGGACCTTGAGTCCATTGATTAAAAATTTTTCCTTGTCCCATGTCTCGAGGATTTCCTTGTGTTAGGGATGTAGACAAAGTAGTACCCAAATTGATGGGATTTGTTACCAAGGGATTGTTTGGATGTGGGTTGATGATGGATGAGATAGATGGGCTTTGTGAAACCAATGGTATGGATGAACCAATTGGAGGGTAGGATATAGATGTCCCTTCTTGTATTAAGGGTTGGATTTGTGTGAGGGTATTTACTTACCCTTTTGGATCTACTTATGACACTTGGTCCATACTACTTTCCATAATGTTGGGCACACTTGTGGTACTTGTGGGGATGGATGAAGAGGGGTGTCCTCGAAATGTGGAAGTTGTGGTGGAGTAATGAAGTGTAAGGGGTTTATATGGTTGTTTGGGATCTTTGGGAATGGGAGGAGCACCAAATTTTGGCGTCCAAGTGGTCATTTGGGATGGGGGATTGGTTTCAAGAGTTCCCACAAGTGTGTTGCTTTCAAATAGAACAGTATAGACAAAGTCCTTAGAATGACTAGCTGCAAGGCTAGGTGTTGATATTTTATTTACCCCTAGGGATGGAGTTGTGAAGCCTTGTGTTAGATTTTGTGCAACAAATGATGGGGAGATAAGAGCTACACTTCCCAAGGCTTGATGTTCCATGATTTCCTTCCAAGTAAGTTCAAATGGATTGTTCGTGATATCTTTTATCTCATATGGCCTTGATGGTGATGAAGGTTGTTGTGATGGAGTAACGTGACTTCTTGGATCAAACTCTAAAGGAGTTGGATCACTTAAGGTAAATGTGACTTTGGTTTTCTCCATGATTCTCTTGTGTTGTGATTTCATTTTTACCATAAATTTTGGGTCACCCCTGGGAGAGTTATGTTGTGATTTACAATGTTTGAACTCTCTAGTTGACTCAAATCTAGATAAAAGGGGCACTCTAAGTATTTTTGGAGAAATGGTGATAATGGGTGATGAAAAGGTGGGTGATGCAGGGAGTGATCTTTGTAAACATTTTGGGACAACACTTTTGACTTAAGTTTGAAGTTTTGATGTTTGTATAAAGAATGTTTGATGAAATTGGAAATCTTTAGGGCAGACTCGTGACCTTCAAGATGAACTAGTTCAAAGATGATAACTAACTTACCTAAATTCATGGAAAATGATTCATTTCACATATAAAGTAGTTAAGTTAGGGGTTGGTTTGCTAGATGTTTAAGTCAAAAAGTGTTGGTGTATTTGAAATTTTTGGAAAGTTTGCTAAAGGGAAGGTTGAATTTTGATGAAGGGGTGGATGGAATTTTTGACCCAATGTTGACCTAAAGTGAACCTTTGTTTCAAAAGACCAAGGTAATGAGAAAAGTGCTATACCTCTAAAGTTTTCAAATCCTAAAGACCCAATGTTTTAGAGAAGTTCAAAGTTGTGAAAAGACCAGGGTTCTGATTGTAAAAGAATGCATATAAATCTAGATTGTTCCTTGAATTACGTTTGTAGAAGTTGTATACCAACCTAGTTCTAGTTTCGTGAAGTGCTAAAAGGTATTTCTTGAGAGCTTTTGGAAAAAGATGCCTAAGTTTGAAGTGACAACCAGTAGACCTTCTCTTGGGTATTTTGACTTTGCATGAGATCATTTAGAAAAAAGTTTAAGTTTATGGAAGAAAAGAGGATATTTATTGCCACACAGGTGGTGGTAATATGGGCCTTCCAACCACACTATCATCTTGTTCTTCTTATTTGTCTAAGATTGTTGTTTCATTTCACCACTGAAAGGGTGTTTCTTTTGTTTCAAAAGTGAATCTTCTCAAAATGCTAATTATATCAGTTTGTTCTTCATTAATGAGTTCAAATTTTGGTTGAATGATAACACCTTCATGGTCAGGTTGTTCAATGGGAGCGATCGATATCCAAATAGTCATGTGGGGTTTAATTTTTGTCAATTTATCTTGCTTAAGTGAGTATCTTTTACCACAAACACTTGTCTTGATTATGTTTTCAAACTAAAATGTCCATGTCAAAAACATCATAAATTTCACAATTTCCATTTTGTGAAAAGGATGAAGTTCAAGCCATAGTTGCCTATGTTAACTTTGGAAAATATGGATTGAGATATAAGTCAAGATATTTAGAAATCTCCAAGGATAGAAATCCTTAGGACAAGCATTAATATCAAGGCTATTTTCAAAAGGTATCCATATTTAGGCCAAAGTGTTTGAAATTTTGAGGAAGATTGCGAATGTTTGCAATGTTTTGGAACCAATAAAAGTACTAAACTAACTTTCAAGCATTTACAATCCTAGGTTGAAATGGCCATACTTGTTGAGTCCCCACTCAAATTTCTTCAAACACTAAGATAATGCGAATAGTTAGAGATTTGGCGACACTAGCTCCCCTCCATGACACACACTTCTCGGGACCACTAAACCTCAAAATCCTGAAGATCCGAAGATCCTAAGGATTTTTTTGTTTCAACAATGAATAGTACAAATGTGGGGCAACTTTAGAACGACCGTTCTTGCACCAACAAGCATTAAGAATTTTTAGTAACTAAACATTTTGGTTCTTAGTAACAAACTAAGAACACCCAGTCGTATACACACCTTCTTTGCCACTTAAGGCTCTTACTACCGTTCTCGTTCCACTTAAGGCATGGTACTTGGTGCAATATGTTATACAGTCTAGGATATAAGGTACTTTCTCACAATTTCTCAACCTTTAATATAGCTCGCCGATAAACATGCTTGAAAGAACTTGCCTATGAGTTTCCTGTTGCGGGGTGTGTTTCATAGTAAGTCCTCTCTTAAGGGTGACATAAAGCATAAAGGTGTACTTAAGTATTTCTCTTCACCCAAGATCACATGAAGTGCAAGGGGATTGGATACGTACTATAAGTGCACAAAAACAATGAAATACACTTGGAGTGTTTCTCTTCACCCAAGATTGCACAAAGCGCAAGGGGATTGGAGACACACTACAAGTGTGTCACAACAAAGCAAGCACTCATTCATTTTAACCTCTAAAGATAAAATGAATTCATTTTATGCACCAAATGAAACGTTAAGTTGCCTTGTTCAATTTTAAACCCAAAAGACAATGATGAAATGAGAGTTCAATTTTAGTTCCATTTGACCGTTCGTTTTAAACCCAAATGAAAATTAGTGAGGTCCTAGAGCATAAAATGAAAAGCATAAAAAATTGGGTTATAATTTCCCTAACGTGTCAAATGCTCGTTGCAATCATAAATTCTTAAGATGAGAATGCTTCTTCACTTTAACTTCGTGTCGTCCAATCCTGTAAAACCCCATTGGTCTAAAAACCAGAACAACACTAGAAGCATGTTAGTAATCTGATAAAGTAAAAAAATTAAAACACATGCTAAAAAATGATTGTTAAATTTCATACCAGAGTTGGGTGTCACTATTTACGGTAGCATCGGTTTGGTGAATTTGGGTGTTGCTCTATAGAGAAAACAGTGAGCACGATAGCGTCGCCATTTTGAGGTGCATTGTCGTTTGTAAATCTTTGATACCTCTAAAAAGTATTAGCATTATTGTTTGTTTAATAACATTGGGATATTAAATAGGCATCATTGTTTCAGATTACGATAGCATCGCTATATGCTGACGCCCAATAAAGTGCATCATTGAAATTCTTTTGGGTGTCGCTATTTCTTACAAAATTTAGAAAGAATGAAATTCGAGATAGAAATTGATTAAATTTGATCGATTTTTCCCTCCTAGCGCCAAAATGTGATTGGATGGATTAGCATGGGCTGATTACGCTTGATCCATGAAGAAACAAAGCATAACGAAGCCACTAATGTCAAATCTCAATAGGATCATTCAAATGAAAGTTAAATCAAACATTTATCAAAACTAAGTATTCTAAATTACAAAAGCATTTAAAATTCTACTCTAATCCATTCAAAACTTATCCTGTTGTGGGAGTGGTGTCGCGTTGATGTGGAACGATGACCCTTGCCCAATCTTGTGGATAAATGAGCTTGTTCTAGTTAGTTTTATTGAAGAAAACTAATGGAACGGTTGTTAGATGTGTATGTAAACATGATTCTAATCTCAATGAGCATGGTTCAAGCTAATTAAACATGATTTTATGCTAAATGATAAAGATATAAAAATGCTAAGATAATGCTAAATGGATTCTAACCTAAAAGATCCAAACCCTAGTTATCTAATTAGCTAAATAGTTGCATTAAGGAAGCCATTAATGGAAGCTAAGCTATTTGTATAAGAGAAAAAATGCACCCCATGTGCAAATCCCATTTTTTCCTTTATCCACCTTAGAAAACCAAGTTCGAGGATTTAATTCCACCTAATCCCACTGCTTGCATCCCACTTGGCACCTATTTTGAGCATCGGTGGAGGTGTTTCTGTCGGGGACGTCCACGCAGCGCGCAGACTTTTGTGCGACGCACTTACATTCCTAGAAGATTCCTGTGAATAAACCTACATAGGCGTTACACTTCTCATTGGAGGTGAAGTTGTAAAGCCCCCTTCAGTTGACAAACCTGAATATGGTCATTTTCTTCCACTCTTTCTTCAAATTCATCCCTTCAAAATTCAATCCAACTCTTCACAACTTCTATAGTTGCTTCACTTCATCTAGACTCACTCTCAAGCTCACTTTCACTCACTCCAAGCATTTCGTTGTGGCCAAAGCAACACTCCATCACTTAGGTAGAGAAAATTTGGGACCACACCATTGCAGCAAAGGCTTGAGTACTCTCATTTTCTCCCCCAAGCAGCCTTGAGTGCTCTTGGTGGAGGTCGTAAGCTTCCCTCTCCTCTCCTTTATCACTTGGTTGAGTTAGCACTTTACTGTTTTGCAGTGCTTTTGTGATTTTCACTACATTATTTCCTTTATCTCATTTCCTTGGCTTTCTGTGGAGGTGGAAACACCTAAACGGGGGTCTGACTAAGGCAAGCCTCTATACAGCCACCCAACATTTTCCCTTTCTGGTTGTGTGTAGGAGTACGTGCTCTTCGAGGAGTTAGCTGGTGAACGAATTCCTTGGTGAGATCCTCCTTATTCTCTTCACTCTTGCATATTTGCTTTATAATATTAGAGAGTACTTCATTTATTTAATCACATCATTTTGGCCCTTTAGTTAGCCTACTGGGCCATTAGTTAGTTTTACTAGTTTGACCTTGTCTTCACTGTTGTTTGGTCGTACAGACGCTAAAGCACTTTTGAGATGCTAACGTGCTATGCTGACATCTAGAGACCGTGCTTTTGTTCTCGAACAAAGAGCTTCTTGAGGCATAATGTTAGACCTAAAAACCAGCTCGCCTAGCCTCTTCCTATGTTTCGGGTCTACAAAGTAACTGAGAGGCCTCACAGCCCTTGTTACTCTCGTCTCGCATTCCCTTACATTACCCTTATTTGAGGTAAGTTAGGGTAGCTTCTTATGTCTTGACCCTTCGTGACTTGGGGTCTTGCATGTGGTGGTCCCCCTCTTACATTTTTGGTGAACCCGATGTGAACCAACATCCGTTCATCTATTGGTGTTGAAGCTTCCCTCGGGTACTCTATGATTTTTGTGCTCTTGAGTGTTGTGAAGGTTTATGAGCATCACAATCCAATCCAAAACTTCTAGGTATATTGTTAGAAGTGTATGACACCTCCTGATGGAAAGGCTGAAGGTATCTATTAGGTTATCTACAGGCCTTTTCTCTGGTCCTGCTGTTAGTATAGCCACACAAGAGCAATTGTCGAGGAACGAGATGGGATTCGTTGATGAAATCAATCACATTCCCACTCCTCCTGTGTCTCCTACACCATCATCGGTGGACAAGCATGAGGTCATTCAGATCCTTGCAGAATATGTGTCTTCCCTTGCTAAAGGATTGGGCTACTTAGAAAACCACTTGGAAAGAAATATGAAGATGGCTAGAGCCTCTCGGGTTGTTAGTGAATTAAAACATATGATGGGTAAAGATCAAACATGTATAGAGCTTCTAAGTAGTCTCCTTGGTCTTGCCGAAGCGTGCGATCCTTCGAGCAACCCTATTTTTACACAAGGAATCACTTTCGAAGAGTGTGAAGGATAGCTGGAGTATCGATGCCCCCACATCCATTTATATGGCCGATGTAGTCCCTTCTATCAGTATCCCTTTTTCCTCTAAGCAACCTAAAACTATCAAAGTAAATAAGGTCCCTTGGGCTTTAACTTCACCCCTCTTATCACCTCTAGTGGTGGAGGCTTTGGTAGTGGTGGTAGATTCGGCGACGAAGGTGGTGTTGGTGGAGGCGGCTCCGATGAAGGTCATGGTGGTGGTTCCGGCGAAGGCCCTATTGGCGGTAGTGGCTCTGGTAGTGGTTATGGCGGAAGTCACACCAGTGGCGATTCTGGGAGTGGCCTTGGTGGTGGGTCTAGGGGAGGTTCCTCTGGCCCTCTATCTTCTAACGATCCTATTTTGAATACTCTTCTTCAAAATATGGGTAAGATGCAGAGCCAGTTGGCAAGACTTTCCCAAGCCTCTGCTCAACCTATCTTCTAGCCCTTCTTCTGGCATAGCGCATTGTCAATTGCAATATTGAACACTCCTTTCCCTCAAGGAATTGAGATCCCTAAATTTGAGAAGTATGGTGGTAAGGGAGATCCGCAGACACATGTGTCTACCTTTAACGCCCTGTGCACTGACTTCTTCCATCACGATGTGTTGATGGCTAAACTATTCCCCCAATCCTCAAGGACACAACACTTGAGTGGTACTATTCCTTGCCTAGAAACTCTATTTTCTCATTTGACCAAATTGTTAATCAATTCCTTAGGCAGTTCCAAGCAAACATTGGGCTGAAGATGACCTTTTTGGATCTTGTCTAATGTAAACAAGGAGATAATGAAAAAAAAATTGATTTCATAACACGCTATCAAGCACTCCTCTTGCAAATCTTGTATCAGCTGCCTGATTCTGACGTATAAAAGGTATTCATAGGGAACTTACAAAGGCACCCTTATGAAGTACCTGGAAAGAGAAGTTCACCCTTATGAAGTACCCTTCTTCAAGCACTTGTGTGCAACCTTATGAGAATACCAGTAGACGGTTGTTTAGTTTAGCGGATCATCCTCACGCTCCTATTCTGAGTGGAAGTCTATTGTATCGCTCTTTGGGAAAGGTAAAGCCATTGCGAATGTAGTAGCCACTACTGATGACAATGGCCTCAAATGCAATTGAAAGTTCACAAAATTATTAGAATCTTACACTTTTGTCTTACAAAAGTTGTTGAAGGATAAGATCGTAACATCGCCGACCCCTTAGCTTGTTAAACAACCCTACCCTAGTTAGTATGATGGGATAAATTATTGCTAGTACCATCGTGTTAATGGACATGATACCAAACGTTATATGTGGTTGTGTCATGAAATACAAGACCACATCGAGGACAGTACCATTCGTCTCAATGGGAATAAGAAAAACACTAACAAATCAGTGACAAAGGCTAATAGTGAACTGCAGATATACACAGACCTGTCTCCGTCACACTCTGCTAACATGATTATTGATCCCGCTAATTTTGTTTCCCAACCCAAGGCCTATTTCAATATGGTCATGATAACTTCCACTAGTCCACTCGCACTTGGTTTGTCGTACATTACATTTACATCACAGGATTTACCCTTAAACAACAAACCTTCACCTCTCTACATTCCCGCTCGTGTCAATGGTAACATTGTGACAGGAGTCTTGATAGACCCCACGAACCGTGTGAATGTTATCACTGAAGAAACATTAGTATTAAATTCATTGCAAAAGGAAAAATATGAAGAAAAAAAATCTACCATTTGTGCGCATGATGGTATGAGTCTTAAACCCTATGGATTGATAACCTTGTCCGTTCTGGTTGGACCCAGAATTGTTGACACGATTTTCGATGTTATCCTAGAATCAGATATGTTCAAGGTGAAGCTAGGAATTCCTTGGCTAGCTTCCATGAATGGGATCTCCTATGTTATTCACAAATGTTTAAAGTTTTCTCACGAAGGTGTCGTGCATGTAGTGCATGACACTGGATGCCAGCCCTTGGTGTCCCATGGTGGATACTTGTTGGATCACTTTTGTCCCTCCCTGGTTGGTCCGCTTCCTCCAAGAACGAACCTACTTTATAAGAACTATGTGAAGTATAAAACTGGGGGAAAAGGGGAGCCAAAGTTGACTCTTCCCGTGACAGAATGATCAGTCACCTCCAAATCCCAAGAAGAGAAGAAGAAGCCCGCATCGACTACTCTCCATTCCTTGAAAGGGAAGGAGAAGTCTGTGCCAGCTCCCTCTCCTTCCCATAAAGGTAAAGAGAAGGCTACCTCCTCTTGGTCTGCCCCATCCTCTCCCCCTTCTTGGGAAGAGTATTGGATGAGTCGGCCTGGCAGTTACCCACTTAGTCTGATGATGCCTCCTTGGCGTAGGCCCAAGGTCAGGATCATAAACCTTCCTAATGAATACCCCAGATTGTGGTATTATTTGTATGACAGAAAGAAAGGTTCTCGTAGAGAATTCGATCCACGGCCTCCTACTACCCCTACTCCCAAGGTAGTGAGCGGAAAGAGGCCCGCTACCGAGGCTCTTGAGTCAATTCATCCTGTCGCTCCTCAACTCGTTCCTCCTACTCCCGTGTAGGAACCTATCCCTCCACTGGAAACAACCATAGTGGACGTTCCCATGGTTGAGCAAGAACCTTCTGTCCCTTCACAAGTCCCGACCTCTAACTCCAAGAGTCGTAGAAAATGCCTTGCATGTGAACGCAAGTGCCAACGAAAGGCTCTATTGACCTAGTAGGCCACCTTGCAAAGGAGGAAGAAATAATCACCCCTACTTTAGGGCCTCCTACAATGTCTTCTTCCTCCCTTCCTTTTGCTTCTCTCCAGTCTAGTCCTATACTGCTCCCAACTTCCGTTTCAAGTATGAATGAACCTAACCCTAAATAGGTACAGGTGTTCATCGCTCCCTCAGTGGAGCCACCTTTGCTGATGTCTATTTTGGATATCCAACCTTTCCTGAAGCCCACGGACATGGTTAATACCTCAGTTGTGTCCACTACGGTTCTCTCCTCTTCTTCCTCTGCACCTTTAGCCTCGTCCATGGGGAGTTCATCTCCTCTAACAAAACAAGAGGCAGAGGATGGTCCTTCCGGTAATGAAGGATGTAAGAAGAGTCCACCTCACTTGCAAGGCGGCCCTGTGTTGACTTGTTCTGTCTTAGTGATAGAACCAGTCCCAGCTTCCCCTGAGTTTGTCACCGCTCTTGAGTCATTCGACGAGCTTAGCGATGAAATTCAGGTGCAACCCATCTCATCCACTAAAACTAGACATGGCGCCCCTATGGGGTGCATGTTTAATTCCATGGATGAAGTTTGGGCCTTGTCAGCGATCTTTGCTAAGTCACTGACCTTGAATCCATAAGAGCTCAATGGAGAAGACCTCGGGGGGCCCTCTTCCTTGGCCCTTGTTGCAAGAGGCCGGATGCTCCTCCTCTTAACATCCCACCATTGCAGGCTTGTCCTCCTTCCCCTTATGAGGATTTAGATTGGGAAGCAGACGACCTCTTGGCTGATCAATGTTAGGAAGAGGCCCCTTTTCTTGATCTTATGTGTGTGTGTGCGTGTGCTTCATGATGTGTTCCCCCATGCTAGTGTTATGTGTGCCTAGATGAACCTTGTCACCGCTGTTGGTGCTTGGATACATGCGTGGTTTTTGTGTTGTAAAGCTTCTATTTGTATCATCATTCTTCCATGTTTGTGCTTTATTTTTGGTAAATTGGGGATGATACAAAGTTTTGGGGGCATTCAGGCTTCCCTTCCATGTCGACCCAATTTTATTTGTACTTTTATTTTCATGCATTCTTCTTGATCTAGTTGGGGATTGATGATCTTTCGCCTTGCATTGTGATTACCTATCATTATGAGCTCATACAAACCTGACCTTGCTAAAATAGATTCCACTGTGCCCTTTGTTTCTCTTCTTTCCCTTTATCTTTCTCTTTTCTTTGCTTGAGTTGTCCCTCCTATGTGTGACAACATTCTCTCTTTAACTTCTCAATTTTTAGAAAATGTATTCGTTGTCAATGAATCTTTTCTCAAAAGTCTGCACAAAATTTTCTTTGGAATCACATTCTCAACTTGGAACCCTAATGGAATGTGTTTCCTTCATCACATGTTCATAAAGAAATGACTTGAAGACATTCCTCCGAAGCGGGAACAACTTTGACCTTCCCCGCGCATGGGGGCATATCCTGCCTTTCGAATTCCTTGATGATGGATCACTCTGAGAAAAGAAGAATATCTGCTTTCAAACTATGTGTCCCTTAAGAGGACCTCTTCTTCTTCACGGGGGGTTCCCAAGGGACCCTTCTTTGAAAGCATTTACCTTAAATGGATTCCTTCGTGTCTAGCCTGGGGACAACCCAACTAGACTTGTTCCATTCCCCTTTTCACATCTAGCTCAGGGGCAGCCTGACTAGACCCGCTGCATATCTTCGTGTCTAGCTTTGGGGCAACCTGACTAGACCTTACCTTTCAAATAGGGCATCCCTTGAGTGGACCCCTCTCCTTTTGAAGGGTTCTCGAGGGACCCCTTTGAAAGACTTCTTAATCATCGATGGTCCACGTGATTGTCTGCCTACTTGCCTATTTGGCTGCTTTTTGACTCTGCAAAGTCCGCTTCCTTGGGCTTTCCTTCATACTAGAGTTTTTGGGGGATACCTCCCTTGCAGGTCTATGGGCCTGTAAGGCGCCTACTTCACGGGGCTTCCTTCATGCGGGAGATATTGGGGGTTGCCTCCTTATAGGTTTGTGGGCTTATAAGATGCTTTGTTTTTCCAACTTCATAGTTTTGAGCAGCTATGGAGTCTTTTTCTTTTCTTGCATCTTCAGGTTCGCTAGATCGTGGTCTGCTTCCTTGACGATTTAGGTATGCATTTCTAACCCTACTCTTTCTTGATCTACTTTACCAAGCACTCATCAGTATTCATGCTCACTAAAGTGGGGGAAAAATGTATAGAGAAAATTTGCACCCCGTGTACAAATCCCCTTTTTACCTTTATCCACCTTAGAAAACCAACTTCAGAGGTTTAATTCCACCTAAGCCCGCTACTTGCATCCCAGTTGGAACCTATTTTGAGTGCCAATGGAGGTGTTTCTGTTGAGGACGCCCGCGTGGCACACAAATGTTTGCACAACACGCTTATGTCCTTGGTAGATTCCTATGGCTGAACCTGCAGAGGCGTTACACTTCTCATTGGAGGTGAAGTTGTAACGCCCCCTTCGGTCGATCGACCCAAATATGGCCATTTTCTTCCACTCTTTCTTCAAATTCATCCCTTCAAAATTCAATCCAACTCTTCACAACTTCTACAGCTACTTCACTTCATCTAGACTCACTCTCAAGCTCACTTTCACTCCAAGCATTCCATTGCAGCCAAAGAAAAACTCCATCACTTTGGTAGAGAAAGTTTGGGGCCACACTATTGCAGTAGAGGCTTGAGTACTCTCATTTTCTCCCCCAAGCAGCCTTGAGTGCTCTTGGTGGAGGTCGTAAGCTTCCCTCTCCTCTCCTCTATCACTTGGTTGAGTTAGCACTTTACTGTTTTGCAGTGCTTTTGTGATTTTCACTACTTTATCTCATTTCCTTGGCTGTTCGTGGAGGTGGAAACACCTAAATGGGGGTCTGACTAAGGTAGGCCCCTATACAACCACCCAACATTTTCCCTTTCTGGTTGTGTGTAGGAGTATGTGCTCTTTGAGGAGTTAGTTGGCGAACGAATTCCTTGGTGAGATCCTCCTTATTCTCTTCACTCTTGCATATTTGCTTTATAATATTAGAGAGCACTTCATTTATTTAATCACATCATTCTAGCCCTTTAGTTAGCCTGCTAGTATGTTAGCTAGTTTTACTGGTTTGACCTCATCTTCACTGTTGTCTGGCCATACAAACGCCAACGCACTGCACTGACATCCAAAGACCACACTTTTTTCCTCGGATAGATAGCTTTCTGAGGCATAGTGTTAGACCTAAAAACCAGATCGCCTAGCCTCTTCCTGTGTTTCAAGTCTACAAAGTAATTGAGAGGCCTCACAGTCCTCGTTACTATCGTCTCGCATTCCCTTACATTGCCCTTAGTTGAGGTAAGTTAGGGAAGCCTCTCGCATCTTGACCCTCTGTGACCTGGGGTCTTACACATGGTGGTCCCCATCTCTTACACTATTATACAACTAATTTAAACTAAAATATGCCAAATGTGTGGTAAATATGAGTTTGAGTGTGAGTGATTTCAACAACATAAGTTTGCTTTGAAAGATGGATGGATCCCTATTCAATAGAGGCAAGCTCTATTTATAGAATAGGTAAAAAGAGATCAATGGATGAGATCAAAAAGATCAATCAACAATCAAGGATGAAAGAAAGAAGAGGCATGGATCATGGATTCTCATCAACAGGTGAGAATTCAAGATGAGATTTAATCAAGGGTTCACATTCCCTCAAACAAGCACACTTTCAACTTGTCCAAGAGGTCACAAGTTAACTTGAATAAGAGGTGACAAGTTAACTTGCCCAAGAAGCTAAGTTTGTTGAGGAAAAGGAATATTATCCTTTTTCAAATGAGTGAGGAAAGAGAATATTCTTTGGAATATTCTCATGGGTGAGGAAAAGGATAATTTAGTTAATTAAAACTAAATTAAATTGTGCAAGAGCGGAAGGAATATTCCATGGGAATATCCCTTTTGGAGGAATGTGCAAAATAGGAATATTCCCTTGCAAGTGGGGGTGGAATTAGATTAATATAATTGATAATTAAAACAATGCTAATTATGCAATTAGGGGATTTAGAAGAATTAGATGATATTCATTAAATAAAATAATTTAATGAATGGGGGAAAGGTGGAATGACATTTAATTATATAACTTAGGGTTATTTAATTAAATAAGAAGATTTAGGTTATTAAATTAAATAGTTTGATTTATTTAATTTAATGAGATGAAATGTTAGCATGAAAGGGGGTGAATTAACCCAATTTGATGAATTAGGTTAATAGGTGAAAAATGATGCCATTAATTAATTAGCTAGGCTAATTTAATCAATTAAGTGAAAAGAGGATGAGTTCCAAGAGGAAATGGTGTTAGTATACTTGATTCGAGTGTATGATATGATTCAGGACATTTTTCAGTGTCTACAGGTATAATATTGTGCAATGGGAAATTCAAACAAGCTAGACATTGGTCTTGTTGCAGGTCCATCCCATAAGAGTTTTGTATCTTATTGGCAATAATTTCATCCTCATCCTAAATATTTACGATTAGGATTTTTTCAATGGTCATGAGTGTCTAGAGAGAATATTGATCATCATCTTCCAAGTTTGTCCAAATAGGATATTCCAATTATATTTTGAGGTTATGTAGGTGGATGGAGGACCAATTTTTTTGTCACATTCCCATTAGAAATGGTCATTTTTTTAGATCTACATCCAATAAATGCATCTACTATGGCTAATCATGGTCAACCTAGGATTAATGGGTATCCTCTGAGATTGGCCTTAGGTTGCAGGACCATGAAGTTTGTTGGATATTCCCATTAGTCCAATGTGATTACTAAATCTTCAATGATACCCTCTGGCTTCATTGTTGAACTATCTACCAATTTTAAAATTATGTGTGTAGGTCTTAGATCCATTAGTTGAATATTTTTCATTGTTTCTATTATCATAACATTGATTTTTTCTCCTAGATCGATGAAATTATTCTTGATGAGTGAATCATTAATTTGTACATCTATAATAGGACTACTAGGGTTTGCATACTTTGGAACAATTGAGTTTCCTAATATAATATCATCCAATTTTCATATAACATGGATAGTTTGTGGGTCCTTTCATTTACTTCCTAGCTTTTTGAGGCATAGTTCCCTCACATGCATTGTATAGATGAGCACTTCCTTGATAGCTTGGATCAAGGTAATTTTGATAAAATATTCTTTAGCTAACTCAAGAATTCAAATTCAGGTTCAAAATGATCTTTTTTAGTGGTTAGCCTCTCTGGGAATGGTGATTCCTTGTTTGTGATTTCTATTTATGAATTGTCTTGTTTAATTTGTTTATTTATATGGTTCGTAGTTTCAATTGTTGGTTCCTCATCAAGAAGTTTTATAATATGAGGAGATGACGGTCTGGCAAGAATTTTTCCTAAACATAGGTGAACATCGCTAACCTCAATCATATAGGTTGGGTTTTTTAGTATAGGCCTATTAAAATAGATTATTGTTAGGGCTTGGTGCAGGTTGAGTAGGAAATTGTGGTGATCTTGTTTGTTTTGGGACATGTATGGTTGGGTTTGGCATAATGGCTAGCTATTGTTGCAAAGATTTTTGTGGCCACAGGTAGCTTACATTTGGGTTCTACCACTGTTGGTTTTTACACCATCATGGTGGCCATTGGTTTTGAGGATTGCCAATGTGGAATAGAATTAGGGATTAATATGGTTGTTGTTGCCACATCCCTTATTATAGAATCCAATTACCCCACCAGTCGGGATTGGGGGCATCCTAGTGTTGTCTTGGGAGTTATAGGGGCTTACCCTATTTATCATCATGTTCATGTGAATGGTGTTCAAGCCAAGATGATCCAAGTCATTAGGTTATCAATTCCCATAGATAATAAAAATATCCCCTAAAACTTAGAGATGTCTAATAGATTTATTTGAATATAATGGATTAAAAAACCAATGATAATCATTGGTGATTGATTTTCTCTCCATTACACAAGAGCATTGTTCACTTGGTTAATGAAGGTCTTATCTCACCTTGGTTACCTAATAAATTCCCCATTTTACTAAGTGAGGATTTGGAAAAAGAAAACAATAGTTACCCATCAATATTGTCAATCCTTGATACTCCAATGGTGAAGTTAGTCTTACAAATTCTATGATTTAGCATAGCTTGAAATGTTGGTGATTTTAAGATGTCTTTATCATACAATCACTATGGCCCTTTTATTTTTCTCTTGGAAGACCTATTAACATTGAAACATTCATAATTTCTCTTGAAATGCGAGTAAAAAATAAAATGATACTTAAAATAGTATTATTATTATTAGACCTTCATTGCCTAAAATAAAAAAATAATTATTAAAAATTTACTACCAAAAATTGACTTTGTACTTCTAAATGCTCTATTTTTCACACTTAATTCATTCTAAAAGAAAATTAAAAAATAAAAATTAATTGTGTCGGATGAGATGGTTCTTTTCAAATTTTTATTGTAAGTTAACATTTCTTTAATACTATTTCCAAATAGCTTAACATCAATTAATAATCACGAAGTTGAGACTAAAAATTTGATAAGAATCGAGGCTAATTGGCATATAAATGGAAACAAAAAATTAATAATAAGTGTGATCCTAAGAATTTTATCCTACTCTAACGTGTAAAATAACTTAAAAATGCAAGTGATAAAAGACTAAGGACACTTCAAGATTAGCCAAAAGAGTGATAAAACAAGAAGGAAAATGGATAAAATAAGATACAAATGATTTCACCTTCCTTGCTGTTGACGACTCCTTGATTGGCCCTTGCTTGGGATGATTTTGTGTGCTCCTTAGATGGTTTCTTGAGTGACTAAATGCAAGATTGAATGTGCAAAATGATTAGAATGGATAGCTAGATGATGGTAAATGACTGAGAATGAAAATTGGCAGCATGTAGTTATGAAAATCAAAAGTGTTGAAAATGAAAATTGGCAGCATAAGGTTGCTCAAATGAAAAGTGTTGAAAATGCCCTTGAGGAGGGGGTATTTATAGAAGAATTTGAATTATCTAGAGAATTCAACGGTTGAGATGCATCCAACAAGGCCAAGATGAAGGGCTATGGTGGGTTGAGAACCCACAAGCCCTCACATCTTGACATGTGGATGGTGAAGTGGCCAAGAGAAGATGAGGTGTAAGTGATGTGTCAAAAAGGTACATGAGGTGGAGGAAGGACAAACACCTTGGGGAGTGAGAAGATTTCCACAAAAAGGGATTTCTTTTCCCCAAGTGGGAGTGAAAGGGACATTTGAGGAATTTTGGAATTCCTCAAAAATCTACATGGGAAAAGGAAAGGTGGTTGAAAACATAAATGTGAATTAAAAATTCACATTCTTAGGAGAATCTAAAGGATAAAAGGTGGGCTCCAAAAAGGTGGGACTTGGTCACATGTGGAGATTGTGACAAGTCCAAGGTTCTAGAAGCCTTGGAAGGATGGAATGTGAATTAAAAATTCACATATAAAGGAGAGGAATCTAGGATAAATAAAAAGGAATTAAAAATTCCTTGGGGGAAGAGAGTTGACCAAGGTATTGATTAAGATTAATTAATCAGTAATTAGAAGATAAATGAGGATTAAAGCCAACTTGCAAAAGTTGGAGGATGTGACACATCCTAATCAAGGATTAGGCATGTGCACATCCCTAATGAAGAAATTAGGAAATGGATTAGGATTAGATGAAAATGACATGTGAGGAATTAAATAAATGTAATATTTATTTAATTTATTTGATGAAGAGGATTTAAGGAGGGTAAGGTATTTAATTATTAATTAAATACCTTAGGGATTTGGCAGAATTAAAGATATTAATTAAATAATAGTAATATTAATTAACTAGGATAAGAGGATGTTTAGATGAAAACTGATAAATTTGGATAAATTAAGTGTCCAAATTTGGATGTCTACAATAAGTAATTAAGAGGAAAGAACAACAATAAAAATAGATTAATATGCACCTATGGAGATAAATTGTCTTATAGGAAAGTACCCAAAATTACCTAGTTAATTCCATAAAATTATTATCAAAGTAACATACTCAACCTAAAAACCTATTATTTACCTTATACCCAACCTTTTTTCTAAAAAGGTAGCCTTGTAGGTGAAGCCTCATCCTGCAAGATGGTGGAAATTTTAAAACTTGTAGATAGATACCAATGCATATATAACTCTCAAGAGTGAGCACATAGTGGAAGTCAAAGTAAGATATGAAACTAATTTAAAATATCATGGAGGAGTGCTAAACTAAGATAATAAAGAAAGATAACCAAGATTATTTTCACTTGGTTATGAAAAGGTGGGAGAGAGGAAAAAGATAGAGAGGAAAAAGATAAACAAAATAGAAAAATGGTAAAGGGAAAGTTAAATGAGGTTAAAGAAGATTGTAAATAAGGTGTAGTAATAAAAAAATAGAAAGAAATTTGATGGGATTTTGAAGGATATTGAAAGGAAGAGAAGACTATGGAAAAAATAGGGCGTAGAAAGAGAGATGGAGACGATGGATGATGAAGAAAAGGGATCAAAATGCTATAGATTTTGGGTAAAGTGAATGGAATGTATGGAGGAAGAGTATAAGAAGGGTAATATAAATCTTAATAAAAATAATATGGAATATAAATAAAAATTTAAAAATAAACAATATCATTCATTAAAAACCATGGAAAATCAGCTACCTAGTGATGAAGATATGTATGGGGAGATGTCTAGGGACCTGCTAAAAATTATTGTAGAGATTGAGATCAAAGCTAACACAACCCTATAATTTCATAACTAGCGTAGAATTTTCATATATGAGAATAAATAACCTAAATAAAATATTTTTCTTTTTGTGTTTTAAAATGAGGTGAAGATAGGTCTATTTTATAGATTTTCAAGGAGAAATTGAGGAGAGCATCTATTAGATAAGAACCACCAATAATTAAAAAAGATTCTTATTTAATTTTAGAGGTGTAAAAATGAACCTTGGAAAATATTTCCATCTTAGGTGATGGATGTGGGAGAATTCCTTAGGTCCTAGAAACCCTAATTTTTAAGAAAAATTGTAACCAAGTCATCTGGTGGTGGCAATAAAAAATTAGGGTAAACTTTAAGGCACAATATTTTAACAAGGAAAGATGAGGATTAGAAATGTACTCTAGGGGATAAGGATAACATTAAATGGTTTGATTACAAGGGTAATGGGGAAATAGAGTTAAAATGAAATTAAGGGGTACATGGAAAGGGGGGAGGAATTAAATGATAGAAACTAAATAAATAGTAAGAGAAAAATAAGAAAAGAGAGAAGGTTGAGAGGGGAAGAGGAGTCAAGAATAGGAATGGCCAAGTAGAGGGAGGGAAGGTCAAATAAGTCCAAAAGACACAAAATAAACAAGAGGTTAAAATGACACAAAAATATAATAATGATGATATAGTTCTAGAAAATGTAATTTCCTCTATTACATTTCTCCCTAAGTGAGTAGGCTCACAATGAGCTAAAGGAGGAAGTTTGCTAAGAAATAAAAATGATATTTTTTCATCTAAGATCTTTGCAAGTATATTTTCTTGTAAAGAATCCAGAGAGAGTAGTCATTTTAAACTAATAAGAATAACATAGCCTAAAACACATATTGTTGGTGTGAACGGGTATATTTGCACATAGTTTAGTTAGGGAAATTTGTACTTTATCCCACATTGGTTGTAAATTTATTTATTTTTGTGGTGAATCCTATATACCCACATATTACTCTCATATGATTAATCCATTTTCATGTATTACATCCTTTAATAGAATATAATTTATTCTTTCATAATGGTCTTTCTTGTTTTTTCCATTAGACTTTCTTGGTTTTGTGTGGTTACCTCTATAGCCAAATATTACATGATATCAAAGTTATTGAATATTTGGTTAGCTTCTTGGGATATCTAGGATTGTAGATCTTATATTTTATTTAAGCATTGAGTATGCTCTTCTCTGTCATCCTTGGATGATTTGGAGAATTAGAAAGATATGATAGAAATACTATACTATAGAAGGTTCCTTTGTGGATTTGTATTTTAGGTGCACTTTGGGAGATTGGTAGAGAAATATAAGTTCACCATTGAATCTACAACATCTAAGAAATTTATATTTTCCTTTTGTTTCATCCTACTTGGACATTGGAGGCAAAATCTGCAAGGTTTTGCATTTGGGCGGTGGTTGCCATATTTGGGAGTAGCCGTTATTTTGAAGCAAATTGTGTCAAATATAAGCTTTTCACTGTATCCTAAATGCTCAAACACATATTTTCACTATAAAGTTATAAAAATCAAATCACTTTATCTCAAGCCTGAAAATATTTTTTCCCTTCTATCACAAATTATACGATACCATTACAAAATATTTTACCCCATAGTATAGGTGTCAACATGATATTTTGGATGCACTAATTTGTTCACTAAGTTTTTTAGTTCATTTTTGAGATTTTTATACTTTAGGTCATACATGTTAGAAAAGTGTCATAGGGAACATTATACCTACAAAATACCTGCAAGGGTGCGATGTGGAACGAGCCTCATGTATATACAATTAGGTGTCATCATGTCTCTCCCCACCACCACTAGGTGGTGCCTCCAATACTAGCCAACCCACCAAAAAACACCAATGAAAAAACCTCCAAAATGGTCATTAAGGATTTAAAACCACTTTAATTATCTTGAATTATTTTTTGTGGTGGTTTCATTAATCTCATTGTTGCATTAATGTATAGATAGTGGTTTGGTAGTTAGTGAGTATTGTATGGTTAGCATGAATGATCAAACAACAATATAATTGAAGTAATTAGATCCTAAAAACATCAAGATATTACAAGATTAAGATCAAACAAGGCCATATTCAATGAAATTAAGCTAACATTTCCATAAAGATTTAATTAAAATCAATGAAACATAATTCAAAACAACTGAATCAAAAGGACAAGAAAACCTTCAATACCATTGTGGATTGATGCTCAAATTTTCCTAATCCATGATTGAAAAATATTGGTAAGAGGTGTGATTCAAAAAATAGATGCTAAAATGCTCAATAAGTGACTTGATAATTCTAGAGAGTAAGGATGCTATACAAACTGTGAATGGATTTCATGTTTGAGAGGGCTTTTTTTATAGATTTTTGGAATTATGATCAATGGCCAGGATTGAAAATGGTAATCAATGGATGAGAGAAGATCAAGGAGATGAGGGAGGATCAAGGAGGGTCAATGGTTGATAATTCATGAGAGCCCAAAATATCCCCCCTTTCATGGAAAAGAGGTCTAAGATATCTTGAATTGGAGGAAAGAATTTGAATTTGAATTGAGAATATTCCCTTTTTGAAAAAAGGAATATTATTTGTGTAAGTTGGAGGATTGGAGAAAAATTAGTCAATTATAAAATTATAAAAATTATTTAATTGTGAGGATGAGAGGAATTAATATTTTTAATTCAATAATTGGAAATTATTTAATCAAAGGGAGAATTAGTATGAAAATGATGAATTATAATGAATTAATCAAATAATGTTAATTATTTGACTAATAGGGGAAAAAGTGAATTTAACTAAATGATTGGATTATTTAATTAAATAAAGGAATTAGGTGATAATGAGCAAAATGGTGTTAGTATGTGAAATTGAGATGTGTGCTATATTCTGGACAATTTTAGGTGTCTACATTTTGTCCCTCTTTTAAGCAATGTATCTGCTGCATTGTTTCAAAGACCTAATGTTGCTTAGAAATTTTTAAAAAATTCCCTTGATTTTGCTTGATGACCCACTATGCCCTAGTGGATGAAGGAATGATGGTAGACTGCCCCCTCGAGAGATCAACCAAAAAAATTAATTTTGGGTCGAGAGCATGACATGATGATGGGACAAGGTCTGTTGAAAAGAGGACAAAAAACAATGTTTCAGGAAGCCTAAGAATTGATCAAGATGCTTAGCCAGTGTCAAAATTTGAGTTGTAGGGAAAAACCCTAGGATTTTCTAGGCATAATATGCATTTGGGTGAATTTTAGCCTCATTTGCACATTTCGCTTTGGGAGATTTGAGAGCCCATTGAGATTCCAGCCTTCAAGACCTTGTAGAGACCCTGTTACTATGCAACACATTATTCAATCCCTACATCACATGAATTGAGTCTGTCAGTTCTAGAAGCCAAGCGATGTAGGTGTCCTGATATGTACTTCATTAATTTTTTCTTGCACATGTTTCCAGATAGCTAAAGGTAGGCTAAAACTTAGGTAAACAAAGGTTTCACAATTGTGCAACACCTTTGTAAACTGATGTGATGCCTTTTTCAAAAGCATCAAGGTTCTACAATTGTGTTGAATTTTGAAAAAAGTGTGACACCTTTCGCTATTAGGGTGCAACACCTTTGTAAAAGTGTGACACATATGTTTTGGTAGGGTGTGACGCCTTTGTAAAAGTGTGATGTATTTGACTGATTTGACAATGTGAAACTTTTGCTAAAATGTGACACCTTTGACTAGCACTGCATGATGTCTTTGTCAAAAAGGCTCGCTTTTGTTCTTTAGGCATTTGATTTACATGTTTTACAAATTTAAAGAAAAATGATGTTGTGAGTTTTATGCTTGTAAGTTGTCCTAGTCCCTCTCCTTTCTCAGGAGCAGTGAGCACTATTTCTAGAGTGTATTACCAACTTTTTTTCCATGGAGGTTGAGTTTGTACATACATTCAATTTCTACATACATTCAATTTAGCATTGATGACAACGGTGGTTGAGAAATAGCATTTAGAGACCTCCCCCTTCCACTTTTTCACCAACGAGGCGATTGTCATACTTGAGGATGTGTGGCATATATTGAGGGTGTCAATTCATAGTGAGTACATCATCTGTGATGTATATCAAGGGTTTGAGGTGATGGATCAAGTCCTTATAGATGAGGAGATCGAGAGTGAGGATGGAAAAATTGACCTCAGAGGTTACATTGGTAGATTCAACAATGTTACCATTGTGATTGTTGGACTCATTTGCAAACCTATCATGCCAGACAGATGATCGAGGAGATTCAACCCAAGATGGGGGAGGGTCCTGGAGAGGATCCTTGAGGATGGATTTGTTTTTGCTTGGGGACCCTATATCCTTGCACACCTATACCACAAAATGTATGAAGTGGTGTATAGGCATATGACCCTCATATTTGTGAGTGCCACATTATTACACATCTGGGCCTGGGAGCACATTGCAGTGCTTCGACCGATTAGGGAGCTACACTGAGAGGCCAGAGAGCCTTTCATTTTAGATACAAGGGCATGCTAACTCACCATCACATGGGGGAGTTATCTCATTGGCAACACATCATTAATGATGTTAAAGAGTTCATATGGAGACCATGGATTGATGTAGAGGCTTAAGAGGAGGACCATGAGCAACTACCATACTATAGAAAGACTCAGTGGCTCATAGGCCGCACACCTCATATATTGGAGAGATACCTACTCAATAGGGTGAGACAACAGTTTGGGGAGTAGTAGGATGCTCTCAGAGATGATTACCGTGTTTTTTTATTGTACAATTAAAGAGATCCTAGATTGGGGACCAATAGCCCTACCACATACAACCATTGTTGATTTTGATCATTTAGCCCCAGTTCCCTAGGTATATTTGGATGGTCCAGATGATTCGGGGACCACAACAACTATTTGATGCTTGGTTTTCTACACATAGACCTCTCAAATTCATAGATTCAGATGGAGGTAACGTAAGTGGTTAGAGGCGATGAGGAGAGTCTGGTAGGCATTGCCTAAAGAGACAGAGGGCAGAGGCTGAGGTTCCCATGGCCAAGGATAGGGGAAATGGTCTAATATAGGGTACACAGGGTCTACCACCAACTCAGGGACCATAAGGTGATCAGGGTCATGTTAACACAAGGATTTGTACCCAAAGTTAAGATGAAAAACTTATTAAATCATGTACACATGGGACTATTCTCAGGCTGTGTGTATCCTATGGTGAGAATAGACCTCCAGGTTTTGGGCCGGTTCCCTTTGGATTTACTTGAAAATTTGGTTTTTAAACAGAGGTAAAGGATAGAAGGATAAAGCAAATACTAAAATTGGAAAATGGTGATTCACCAAACTAAAAATGATTTGAATATGATTTTAAGATCTCATAAGATAACTCAATCTGAAAATAAAGGATTCACATCTCAATCAAGTATGTCTTGCATAATTACTTCATTTGATAGGTTTCTATGATTGAAGTTTGTTTGCAAGAAACATTAATGTTTTCATAAAAAGCATTTAAAAAATGTATGAAACACAATCAATGACCTGCACTATAACATACTAAACCTAAACAAGCCATTGAGGCAATAGGATTAAAAGAAGGATTTCATGGAAATCACAAAAAAAAAAATCCAAATACTTACACACAATACATGCATAAGATAGATCTGAGAAGGAATGACAAGCTTCTTTTTTGAAAAATCTAGGATATTTGCATTACAAATCTCAAGTAATCATGAGTTACAAAGTAAGAATGATATGCCTCAACAATCTCCAAACCAAGAACTCCTAAAAATAAGAAAGAAAAGAAGGACTTATAGAAAAGGCTCTCAAAATTCAAATTCAAATTTTGGCTCCAAAACTGATGTGTTGTCCTTCCTCTCCTCCAAACAAGGAAAAAAGAGTTGTCAAAACTCAAACAACTCCAAAAGGTCGTATGAAACTAAAAATCCCTCAAAAAGAGGATCATAACTAAACGTGAACTCTTGTTTTATGCCTCAAATTACTCCTTGACTCAAGTCAAGTAAAAAGTAACTCATAACTGAAGTCGAACTCCCAATTAACTGCTTCAAAAACCCTTGATTTCTCTCAACATGTTGGTATAATTTTTTCAATCACCTCCAAGATTTAAGCAAAAGCTTTAAATGTCTCATTTGATCTCCTTTTGAACTGCTTCATCATTTGAAATATACATTCAACTTGATCATTTATTGCATTTCAAAATATCTTTTATTCAAAAATGATTTATAGTTCATCATTTTGAATAAAGATTACAATTTGAAACAAATGCAAATAATCAAGGCCTAATTTGATCATTTGAATAATATAAGGTATTTTATTTGCATTTAACAAATAAAATTTACTTGAAAGTGATTTATAATTATCACTTAAAAATAAAGCTTTACATTTAAATTTAAAATGAAAAAATAAAAACCTTAAGCTAAAGTCAATCAAGGGCTAAGCTTTACATTTTATGAAATATTCAAAAGTGTCAAAATGTTTCCAAGGCAAAAAATGCCACGACTCCTACACATTAAATTGAGTTTTTTTTTTTGAAAAACTTAAGTCAAAATTCCTTTTCAAACCAAATCTTCTAGGCTTAACCAACCCTAAAATGAATGTAAAGACATTCATTTTCATTTATTTTTTACCTTTTGATTTGGAGAGCACCGCCATGAAGGGAAAACCCTAGTCGACCACTAAGTTGGAAATCTCTGGATTATACACAATTTTCTAAAGCTATCTCTGGAGGATTTGATGCTGGTAAGTTTGATTTTTTGTAGATCCAGAGATTTCTTTCAGTTTTGAAAAAACTTTGAAAGCTTTTTTTTTTAAGCCCTCAGGTCGCGATTCCTCTTGTATTATCTGATATTTTTCTGTGAATTGCTTTCTATTCTGGCCACCATGAATTCCTCTGGCTGAGCTTTTGGAAAAAGAAACTTCTGAGGATTCTCCTTTGAAGAAAACATGGTAAGTTATTTTGCTCCAGATTAGAAAGATTTTAAGCAGTTTGAAAAAAAAATTGCAAGCTTTTTGGCCTCTGAGACTATGGCTGTATTGCTGCTTTGTGCTTGTATTATGTTGCTTTCAGATTCTATCTTTTCAAAGAAAATTTGTTTCTGAAAATGAATAAAAAAAAAATGAATACCTAGATGGGCATTTCATTTTCCTTTTTTGCAAGAGTTCTGGCGATGGTAACTGACCTTTAGGTTATCCTCTCACCATATCTACATTATCTGAATCATTCTTTAATTATTCCAAGACTATGATGAAGTGACACCCTCCATGATTATTCCTGTAGATGGCAGCCATTCATTTTTACACATCTGGGTATTTGATTTGTTTCAGCTGCCATGTATATTCTCATGAAACAAGGAAAAAATTCCAGGCCATGGCATAAAGCTAGTTCTTTTTTTGATCTCTGGATATCATTTGGGCTACTTGATGTAAAATATGAAAATGAAATTCCTCTTTCTCTTTGTATCTTCTTCTATTTCGAGAAGACCTGGATAGCTTGAAAGCAAAAAAGATTAAAGCACTCTCTTGTATTACTGCATATTCCATTTTCACCGTATATTTGATATCAAACGACAAAGATTATGTAGATGAAATAATGTTGTTTTGACAATGATCTCCATTAATATTACTTTATTGGTACTTGGCTCTGCTCTTTATAGTTGTAGTTGCACTGTTGCTTAATATCTGGTGATACTGTCCCATAATATATGATTAGAAACATTGATATTGCTGTTCTTATGTAATCATCAGAAATATTATTCAAAGTTTCACTATTCGGAAATTCACTCATGTTGTTCCTAAACACTATATTGCTGCTCTCTAATTTCCTTTTGCTTTGGAGCCTCTCTTACTTATTCATAAACAATTGTTCTCCATCACTGTGCATTTATATTCATGTTACAGAGGCTCTGTAAATGATGCATTATGTAGTTTCTTTCAAAAGATTATGTAAACAGAACAAGCATAAAACTTTCTTGGAAAAAGTATGAAATCACTTTACTGTTCTTAAATGTAAGCAATGCTAATTGCAATTGCTGGAAACCTCTGCAAAACACAATACAGATCCCATGATATCCACATTGCTATAATTCTTTGAAGAGATGCTTCATGAATTTGGCATGTATGCATGTTCACTATCATTGAGTAGTTGATATTACAACTTTAAACACCCCATTTCCCTCACAATGAATTCACTGTATAACTTTTTAAATGAGATGGGCTCCACCCTTGTGGGAGCCACATTTAACCCCACTCATGTCGTAATTCAATAATCATCAACATTACATTTCCTGTTTCTGCACATGAAACAAACCAATTAGTAAAAAAAAAAGATTCAATGATTCCTTTTGATGCTCTGCTCTTTTCAAAGTGAATCATCTGGTGAATGCTTGATAAGATGTAAATTTTTGTTGTTAATGTAGGGATAAGGTAGAATGTGATTCCTCATTGCTCTAACACCACTCCTCACAATTTTGCAGGTAAACCTTGGAGCTGGAGTTGAACCTGATCCTAGAGTTGAAACAAGATCAACCTGATTGTGACAATGATTCATCATTCTAGGCAATGACAAATCGCCTTCTCACCCTATTCCTACATTATTTTCAGTTGTGTGATATGCATTTTACTTCTATTCATCATTTGATTAAGGAATCAAATTAGGCTACTCCCACGGCTTGTGTGGGATTACAAAATATTTTCCTCAATAAATCAATTGTTCAAAACATATGTTCTGTAATAAAAAAATGAATGATTTCTTGCATTCCTATTCTTATATCTGCAATGCCTTTATGATAATCAACAGTAACAATCATTGTACAATGAATAATTTAGCATGAATATTTTGTTCTCCGAATGAAATTTGTTTAGCATTTGCTTTGTTAGGATTGTTCAATCAGTTTGATTTGAACTATTTGAATGATTTTGAAAAACCAATCCTAAACGCTCTTTTATTCTGAAAAGAAAAGTTCATTGGATAGCAAGACATCAAAAATTTGTACTCCAACAAATAATTCCCCCTAAAATTCATTAATTTATGTGGGGAGAAAAAAATTAATAACATTTCTGGTGACCTCTCAGGGGTGTTTTCCTGCTAAACAAAATAGGCCAGTTGCCTTGCTTATCTATTGGGCATGGAGTCCACTTCAACCTCTCTCAGACTCAATTTTTTTTACAGAATTGACCTCTTCTGCTAGAACTGCTTGTAACTTTGTTGTTATTAGTTACAGTTCCATGGGGTATATACTTATTGTTGATGGCATTGAAGTTCTATTCAATGTTATGACTAGGAAGTATCTATCTCATTGAATTATAGCTAGTAACAATATATTTACTATTTTTATTACCTCCCAACAAAACTTAAAGTAAACTATCAATTGTGCAAAACAACACTTAGAGGAAACTTCAGAAATTTAGGAAATCCAAACCTAGTTATTAGCTCTTCATAGAAATTTAGAACAACTGATTCATTTTCTTCTTTAAGTGCTACAACTGTAGTCCATTTTGAAAAATAATCAATGGCTGTTAGTACCCACTTGTGGCCTACACTTGATGATGGGTTTATGAACCCAATGAAATCCAAGCCCCATTTCATAAAAGGTTGTTTAACTTGAACTAGCTGCAATGGAAGAGATGCTAACTTTTCTTTTCCTACAAATATGGCACATTCTTTGCACTTTCTCACCCAAGAATGAGCATCTTTGAATATGGTAGGCTAGTAATAGCCTCCTTTCATTATCTTACGAGTTGTAGCTCTTGGAAAGAAATGACCACTAGCTGGTCCTTCATGAAACTCATGTAATACTTTGTCAATCTAATCTGCTTCAATACATCTAAGCAGTATACCATGAAAATCTTTTTGAAACAAAAAACCATTCAAAAGAACATAAGGTATTGATTGTAATCTAAAGTACCTTCTTTTAGATTTAGTCAAACCAGGAGGACACTCACCAGTTAATAAGAAATGTGACATTTCTTTCACCCAACCTGTAGAAGTTACAGGTGCAACAATTATTTCCTCATCTTGATGAGCTAAAACAACAATATCTTCTTCTTTTGTGTTGTTGTCATTGTTCTCTATAAGCTGTTCACAGAGACCTTTGCCTCTTATTAGCTTGGTAACCTTGATTTCAAGGTCATATTCCATTACCTTAGTCACCCAACCAGCTCTTTTGCTATTCAGATCTTTATTCAGCATAAATTCCTTGACTGAAGAGTGAGCAACCAACAATTTAATTATGCTATTAGACAACATATGTCTGAATTTCTTCTAACTTCTGATATCAGCTAAGACATTCTTTTCAACAAAGGAATAATTAATCTCATAGTCTTTAAGACTTTGACTGAAAAAAGCTATGGTCTACTCTAACTTTTGATCATTTTCTTGAACTAGCATGGCTGCAATATTATCAATATTACCATATGCATACAAAATGAAATCCTTTGAGAAATCAAGATTCAACAAAGTAGAAGCAGCTGCAAGTGCCTCTTTGATAAGCTGAAAACTCCTCTTTCCTTCTTTAGTCCAGCTAAAAGAAACATTCTTTTTTAACATTGAAGTCAAATGCACTAATAATTCGGCAACATCTAGAATGAATATTCTTACAAAGTTGATTCTCCCCAAGAAACTTTGCAGACCTTTTTTGTGTGCTGGTAAAGGAAGAGAAAGGATTGCACTTACTCTCTCTGGATCTATTGAAACACCATGTTTTGATACAATGTATCCAAGCAATTTACCTTCATGAACAACAAACATAGATTTATTTGTGTTGAGAGAGACACCAAACTCTACATCTTTCAAAAATCTTTCTCAAGTGATCAAAGTGTTAATTTGAATTCTTTGAAAAAATAGTTATGTCATCCAAATAAACTATCACTATCTTATACATCAAACCTCTGAAAGCCATATCCATAGCTTTCTAAAAAAGTAGCTCCAACATTAGATAAACCAAATGGCATCCTCTTGTAAGCCATTGTACCTCATTTGGCTGTAAAAGTTGTCTTAAATTGATCTTCTTCCTTAACCAAGATTTGATTATATCCTGAAAAACCATCTAATAAAGAGAATCTTTCAGAACCTGAAACAACTTGAAGGATTTGTTCCATGGAAGGCAAAGGGTGACGATCTTTTAGGGAAGCTCTATTAAGATCTCTGAAATCAACACAAAGTTTGATTTCACCACTTTTCTTTCTCACAGGTACAAGATTAGATACCCAAGAGGTATGCTTAATTGGATAAATGATACCACTTTCAATGAGTTTATTCAACTCTTTGACCATGAGGGGCTCAAGCTTGGGATTGAGTGGCCTTTGTTTTTGTCTCACAGGTTTAGCATTTGGCTCAAGTTCAATTGTATGTTGGGTAATAGAAGGATCAAAACCTTTCAGATGTGAGTATTCCCATGCAAAGACATCATTGAACTCTTGACACAATAAAATAAAAGCATGCCTTTCTTCTAAAGTGCATACCTTACCAAGCTTTAAAAGCTTGTCTTTGAAGATCTCAACACCTTCATAATGATCTTCTTTAATCTGTAAACTGGATTTCTCTTTTCTAACTTGATCATCTATATTGAAAATTGATTCCAAAGTAACTAAGCCTTTGGGTAGTTTGTTGGTTTTCAGCTATATAATTTGATCTTCATACTATTGTTTGAGTTTCTCTTGATTATCATTGGAAAACTCTGCTTCTTCTCTCAGGAAATTGATGATCTGCTGGTCATTATCAAAAACTTTCCAATGTTCATTATTGTTGGGAATTGATGACCTAACAATAACTTTTACATACTGTTGTTCTCTTGAACTACTGATATCATTTGGGATATCATACTGAGCACCTATGGTTGCTAGTATATCAGCATGATTATTTTTAATTTTGGGAATTGACAGCAAATTAAATGCTTGAAAATATTCAATGAAATCCCATACTCTATGCCTATAAGACTTGAGGAGATCATTTTTAGTAGTATGAATACCTCTAACTTGATTAACAATCAGTTCTGCATCACCAAAGACTTGTAAACAAAAAATACCTCTCTTTTTTTCCCACTGAAGACCATGAATCAGAGCTTCATACTCAGCTGTATTATTGGTGCAGCTGAATGTGAACTTGAATGCAAAATAATATTTCTCACCAGCTAAAGAAATAAGCATGCAACCACCTCCAACACCATTTCTATTCCTTGAACCATCAAAGAATAGCTTCCAAACTTCATTCGCTTGCTGATTTGAATGTTGTTCAATACTTATTTCCAGATTAGGCATAACAAAATCAAATTCATGCATCATATAAATTCCCAAATTTACCTCTTCAAGCTATTCATTTGAAAAAAATTGATCATTTTCTATTGCCCAATCATCCAAAAAAATATCTGGAATGTCTTCTATGTGAGTAGTAGTCTCATTGGTTGCACTAATATCTTCTTGATCAAACAAAGCACAATTTATAGCAGTTGTTGCATTAACCACACTTGGATTATAGGGCTCAATATGATTCTTAGCTACAGGTTCTGACTTGATAGTGAATTTTGTTCCATACCTGGTCCTAAATAACATATGAGACCAATCAGAGGACAAGTATCCTCCAATCTTAGCTGTGAAGTCACGAGACAAACAAATTGCGAAGTATGGAGGCAACTCTATGACATAAACATCTTGAGGTATTGAAAATTTTGGACATGCGTGCAATGTAAGACTCAAATTTTTAATAACTCCAACTGTTTTAACAACTGTACCATCTAGTTGAACTACCCCTTTTTCTAATGGTTCATAATTTATTCCTAACATGTCTACAATTTGCTTGGGCATTACAGAACTGTTGGCCCTAGAGTCAATCATATAGTTAGGAACTAAATGCTGGCCAATAATTAATGAAACATAGAAAGGGGGTGGTTCAACTACCTTGGTAGGCTATTCTTTCTTTTTAGGAGAATCATTTGTAAGCACGACCTTAGCAGGTTGCTGATCCGATGTGTCATTAGACAAAGAAATTTTTGATAAAGCCTCATGTAGGAGATCTTTTTGTCCAGGAAGAGCTAACGAATCCCACATTGAAACACTAACATTAGTCTTCTTCATATGCTCTAAAATATTAAAATTACCAGCACTAACCTTTTGCTATCCTTTAAGAACAACAACATTTTTTCGGACTTGTGCTGATTGACCATGCCGATCTTTGCCAACCACAGACTGTGTTCTTGGCAGAACTTGACCATTTTGTGAACTTGTAGAAGGCTAGTTTCTGTCTTCACCAGTCTGCTGCCCCAAATCAACAACCTTTTCTTACTTCTTATGTTGGCTACTATAGGGTTACTTGACTGATTTTGTGCATTGTTGACTCCATAAAACTCCTCACCTTGCCAGTTCATGAAACTGACATCTAGATTCCCCTATTCTGCTTGAGTAGACTACTGTTCATAAGCCTCTTGTGATGAATTCTTTGGAACAATGACACTACTTTGCACCATTAGCGCCTCATTGAGAATTCCATTGGAACAAGTAGATTGGTTATGTGGCTGATTACATGGAAAACACAATTCGTAATCAATAGCTATGTTGTTTTGTACAGGTACTACCTCCTTAGATGAACTAGGAGCATTGGGGTTGTAAGGTTGGAAAGACCTTTGATTGGAATTCCTCCTTTGGATCTGAGGATTGGACTGATATGGAGCTTGGTATGGTGGCTGATTTTGCTGCTTCTTGATATTAACCAGCTCATTACCAAAAGTTTGTAGGGTCTTTTGAATATTCTCATTTTGCTCTTTTATGCTAACTAGTTCCTAAAATTGGTTAGGAACAGTATGCTCTTGAGTTGCTACTTGTGAATTAAAGGCTGGAAATGCAGGAACAATAGCTACAGTAGGTGCTAAACTAGGATAATTGGCTGTATGTTAGCAAAATAAGGCATAGGTGGCCTAGGGGCTAACTTTCCGGCTTGAATCAAATTATTTTCTGTCTTAACAACAATATCAAATGCTTTCAAATAGTACAAAAAAGCATGATCATTTGATGGCTTTACCGTGGTTGGAATTCTATTCCAGGTCTTTATGAACTGGTAGTTGAAGTCCATCAAAAGTTCATGTGGTGCTCTCTTGATGGTAGTAAGCTGCTCCACCAGTGACAAATGGTTTGATTTATCTTCAAATTGTTTGTTCAACTTCTCTCCAAGCTGATCCCATGTTGTAATTGAATTCACTAGTAACCCTCTGAACCACTGAAATGCTTTACCCTTGAAAGAGGCTGCTAAGAGCCTTATTGCAATGTCTTGCTTAGTTATATGATGTAAACCACACAATGAAGCCACATCTCAAATGTGTTCAATGGCTGTTGTGTGATCTTCACTAGTGAAGAAAGGTAAACTGTTAAGGGCTACCGCTCAAATATCATTATGTTGGGCCAAATTCAAGGGGCTTCCTTGATCCAATGAAACAAAAGGCTGATTTCTAGGTGGAGGATGAGCCATATTGATGATTAATGGAGAACTAACATCACTAGTTGAACCACTGGAAAGAATAGAATTAGCAAAAAAATGAAATGCAGAACTTACAAACAGTGGATTGTTGAAGGACGAAACAGGGCTTGTTGCTATCCTAACAATTCTGGTACTTCTTGCTGGTAATTTTGAATGTTCTACAAACTCTGCTCTTGATCTTCTTTGATAACTTCTCATATGCTGCCTGACTAAAACTGCTGAAACCAAGATCTGGAGTCGCCAAGTGTGAATTTTTTCCTTCTTGAAGGCTAAAAACTGTTGCTCACACTGTTGCAACAGCAAATTAAGCTCTTTTTGAATTGATAAAATAGTTCAACGTCCCATCGGGCGTGCCAAAAATTGTTAACACAAGGATTTGTACCCAAAGTTAAGTTGAAAATATTATTAAATCCAATGCACATGGGACTATTCTCAGGCTGTGGGTATCCTATGGTGAGAATAGACCTCCAGGTTTTGGGTTGGTTCCCTTTGGATTTACTTGAAAAACTAGTTTTTAAACAAAGGTAAAGGATAAAAGGATAAAGCAAATACTAAAATTGGAAAATGGTGATTCACCAAACTGAAAATGATTTGAATATGCTTTTAAGATCTCATAAGATAACTCAATCTGAAACTAAAGGATTCACATCTCAATCAAGTATGTCTTGCATAATTACTTCATAGGTTTCTATGATTGAAGTTTGTTTGAAAGAAAACAATAATGTTTTCATAACAAGCATTCAACAAATGTATGAAACACAAACAATGACCTGCACTATAACATACTGAATCTAAACAAGACATTGAGGCAATAGGATTAAAAGAAGGATTTCATGGAAATCACAAAAAATTAATCCAAATACTTACACACAATGCATGCACAAGACAAATCTAAGAAGGAATGACAAGCTTCTCTATTGAAAAATTTGAGATATTTACATTAAAAATCTCAAGTAATCATGAGTTACAAAGTAAGAATGATATGCCTCAACAATCTCCAAACCAAGAACTCCTGAAAATAAGAAAGAAGAGAAGGAATTATAGAAAAGGCTCTCAAAATTCAAATTCAAATTTTGGCTTCAAAATTGATGTGTTGTCCTTCCTCTCCAAACAAGGCAAAAAGAGTTGTAAAAAATCAAACAACTCCAAAGGGTCGTATGAAACTAAAAATCCCTCAAAAAGAGGATCATAATTGAATGTGAACTCCTGTTATCTGCCTCAAATCACTCCTTGACTCAAGTCAAGTCAAAAGGAACTCATAACTAAAGTCAAACTCCCAATTAACTGCCTGAAAAACCCTTGATTTCTCTCAACATGTTGGCATAATTTTTTCAATCACCTCTAAGATTTAAGCAAAAGCTTTAAATGTTTCATTTGATCTCCTTTTGAACTGCTTCATCATTTGAAATATACATTCAACTTGATCATTTATTGCATTTCAAAATATCTTTTATTCAAAAATGATTTATAGTTCATCATTTTGAATAAAGATTACAATTTGAAACAAATGCAAATAATCAAGGCCTAATTTGATCATTTGAATAATATAAGGTATTTTATTTGCATTTAACAAATAACATTTACTTGAAAGTGATTTATAATTATCACTTAAAAATAAAGCTTTACATTTAAATTTAAAATGCAAAAATAAAAACCTTAAGCTAAAGTCAACCAAGGGCTAAGCTTTACATTTTATGAAATATTCAAAAGTGTCAAAATATTTCCAAGGCAAAAAATACCACGACTCCCACACATTGAATTGAGTTTTTTTTTTTTTGAAAAAACTTAAGGCAAAATGCCTTTTCAAATCGAATCTTCTAGGCTTAACCAACCCTAAAATGAATGTAAAGACATTCATTTTCATTTATTTTTTACCTTTTGATTTGGAGAGCGCCGCCATGAAGGGAAAACCCTAGTCGACCACTAAGCTGGAAATCTTTGGATTATACACCATTTTCTGAAGCTATCTTTGGAGGATTTGATGCTGGTAAGTTTGATTTTTTGCAAATCCAGAGATTTATTTCAGTTTTGAAAAAACTTTGAAAGCTTTTTTTTTGAAGCCCTTAGGCCGCGATTCCTCTTGCATTATCTAATATTTTTCTGTGAACTGCTTTCTATTATGGCTGCCATGAATGCCTCTGGTTGAGCTTTTGGAAAAAGAAACTTTTGAAGATTCTCCTTTGAAGAAAACATGGTAAGTTATTTTTCTCCAGATTAGAAAATTTTTAAGCAATTTGAAAAAGCTTTTGCAAGCTTTTTGGCCTCTGAGACTGCGGCTGTATTGCTGCTTTGTGATTATATTATGTTGCTTTTAGATTCTCTCTTTTCAAAGAAAATATGTGTTTGAAAATGAATAAAAAAAATGAATACCTAGATGGGCATTTCATTTTCCTTTTTTGCAAGAGTTCTGGCTATGGTAACTGACCTTTAGGTTATCCTCTTACCGTATCTGCATTATTTGAATCATTCTTTAATTATTCCAAGACTATGATGAAGTGACACCCTTTATGATTATTCTTGTAGATGGCAGCCATTCATTTTTACACATCTGGGTATTTGATTTGTTTCAGCTGCCATGTATATTCTCATGAAACAAGGAAAAACTTCCAGGCCATGGCATAAAGCTGGTTCTTTTTTTGATCTCTGGATATCATTTGGGCTACTTGATGTAAAATCTAAAAATGAAATTCCTCTTTCTCTTTGTATCTTCTTCTGTTTCCAAAAGACCTAGATAGCTTGAATGCAAAAAATATTAAAGCACTCTCCTATATTACTTCATATTAAATTTTCACTGTATATTTGATATCAAACAACAAAGATTATGTAGATGAAATAATGTTGTTTTGACAATGATCTCCATTAATATTACTTTATTGGTACTTGGCTCTGGTCTTTATAGCTGTAGTTGCATTGTTGCTTAATATCTGGTGATACTGTCCCATAATATATGATTAGAAACATTGATATTGTTGTTCTTATGTAATCATTAGAAATATTATTCAAAGTTTCACTGTTCGACAATTCACTCATGTTGTTCCTAAACACTATATTGCTGCTCACTAATTTCCTTTTGCTTTGGAGCCTCTATTACTTATTCATAAAAAACTTTCCTCCATCATTGTGCATTTATATTCATGTTATAGAGGCTCTGTAAATGATGCATTATGTAGTTTCTTTCAAAAGATTATGTAAACAGAACAAGCATAAAACTTGCTTGGCAAAAGTATGAAATCACTTTGCTGTTCTTAAATGTAAGCAATGCTAATTGCAATTGCTGGAAATCTCTGCAAAACTCAATACAAATCCCATGATATCCACACTGCTGTAATTCTTTGAAGAGATGCTTCATGAATTTGGCATGTATGCCTGTTCACTATCATTGAGTAGTTGATATTACAACTTTAAACACTGCATTTCCATCGCGATGAATTCATTGTATAACTTTTTAAATGAGCTAGGCTCCACCCTTGTGGGAGCCACATTTAAACCCACTCATGTCGTAATTCAATAATCAACAACATTACATTTCCTGTTTCTGCACATGAAACAAACTAGTTAGTAAAAACAATAGATTCAATTATTCCTTTTGATGCTATGCTCTTTTCAAAGTGAATCATCTAGTGAATGCTTGATAAGATGTAAATTTCATTTATGTTGGTAATGTCGGAATAAGGGAGAATGTGATTCCTCATTTCTCTAACATCACTCCTCACAACTTTGTAGGTAAACCTTGGAGTTGGAGTTGAACCTGATCCTAGAGCTGAAACAAGATCAACCCGACTGCGATAATGATTCGTCATTCCAGGCAATAACGAATCACCTTCTCACCCTAATCCTACATTATTTTCAGTTGTGTGATATGCATTTTACTTGTATTCATCATTTGATTAAGGAATAAAATTAGGCTACTCCCACAACTTGTTTGGGATTACAAAATATTTTCCTCAATAAATCAATTGTTCAAAACATATGTTCTATAATAAAAAAATGAACGATTTCTTGCATTCCTGTTCTTATATCTGCAATGCCTTTCTAATAATTAGCAGTAACAATCATTGTATAATGAATAATTTAGCATGAATATTTTTTTCTCCGAATGAAATTTGTTTAGCATTTGCTTTGTTAGAACTATTCAATCAATTTGATTTGAACTATTTGAATTATTTTGACAAACCAATCCTAAACGCTCTTTTATTCTGAAAAAAAAAGTTCATTGGATAGCAAGACATTAAAATTTTGTACTCCAACAAATAATTCCCCCTAAACTTCATTAATTTATGCGGGGAGCAAAAAATTAATAACAGGTCATCAACAACAGTTGTAGGTGGAAGCCATAGGAGGTGGTCTTGATGATTAGAGGTTGAGGGTCATCTTATAGAAGAGGGATTGGGTGTGTTGTGAGCATGATGGTTTTTGATAAGAGAGAGATGGTCTCTCAAGACAACTTGCATAGATCTATACAATGAGGGATCATCTCAGTGTTGAGCATGATTAGGTCCGAACATAGTTAGATATCGAGACTACTCATAGGAAACAACTAGAGATTCAACTATAGAGTGTGACTAGGAGAGGACACATAGACAATAGTTGGAGGCCACTATATAGGATTAGGGACAAACCATTCCCTTGGCTCAACAAATTGAGAGTATTCAATCTTTATGGGTTGAGGCTACTTATTACTAGACTATATATGAAATGGCAGTGTTCGTGCATAGGTAACAACCTAGATATTCTCATAGGAGTGTTGTAGGTTCAAGCAAATCAGACGGATCAGTGGGTAAAACTTCACTGGCTCTATCAGATGGATAGGGGCATCAACAATAGCCCATGTGGCCACTACCAGCTCAACCTCCTCCCAATCGAGAGGATTGAGGGGGCTTAGGGTAGACTATTTTGATTTTGATGATATTTGATGTAGACAGACTTTTATACACACTCATCAGCTATAGATAGCCTTATGAATATTTTTTATGTATATCACACATTTGATATGTATCATGGCATTCACTTTTTTGATGATATATGAGGGGAGATCATTTTGATGTGACCATTATATATGATGTTATTTTATGCATTGATATTTTATGGTGTATGCTTTGATTATGAATGCAAATGTATGCATGAATGCATGTGTTATGAGATGTTTCATGTTTCCATGATGTGCGATGATGGATATAAATTTATTATGCTTATGATGATATGATGAATGTCGCTAATGAATTGTGGATGTAGGATGTATGTGTGGATGATGATATGGTCATGATTTTCTTTTTGTATTTCCATATGATATATGATGACTATGCATGATGTATGATATCGATGCTACTAATAGTGTATGGATGTAGGATTGGATGCATATATTTTTGTTGTATGTCATGATATTTAGAATGGAAATGTTAGTATGATAGAATAGAAGAATGCATGATTAGAATATAATGGAATGAGATAAAATAGAAGGATGAGATAGAATAGGATGATGATATTGATCAGGATACCAATAAATCTATGATTATTTTGAGAATTTATTAGATATGTGATGAGATAGGATAGATGATTTTTCTTTTTCTTTTTGAATTATGCAACATAATGTAGAGCAATCGTTATTTTGATATAGGAAGTAGACATGATGCACCATGGTATGAAGAACCAGGGTGACATTGTATCTATTGCATGGACTTTGAATTTGCAAATAGATAGGAGTACCCTTATTCATACTTGACATACAAACACCTTGTTTGATCATGTGTGAGAACAAAGCCATCAAAGCAAGGAGACCAATACACAAAAGGTATAAAGAACCTGATATACACTAGCCATTGTATTACTCGAGACTATCCTTGCACACACAAGGTAAGTATTTTCCAAGGTCGTATTACAAGAACATCCAACAAACATAGAAGATGAAATAAATGACCATGCCCCATTACGTACCCCTCTAGACATACCAAGATATTGAAGATCAAGGTTTCAAGTGAGTGGTGTAAATGAGACAAAAAAATAAAACCAAAAGAAAAGATAAAATATGGCAAAAACATTAATGTCATCATATCTCTTGCCAAAGAGAGTTGTTTTAGTTGATATCCGAAATGGTGTCTATTGTAGGAAAGATCTATTTGCTAAGACATTCATTGGATGGGGATTTAGATTTGAAAATATTTAGGCTATTGATATGAAATCTTGTTGACATGTTTTTGACAATGATCAAGACTCATGATTTTGGGTGAAATTTTTGTGTTTCGACAATTGTAGTTGCTTCCATTTGTTTTTCCAAAGGCGAGGATGACAATAAGATTATTATGGATGAAAATTTTATTGGGGATGAGTGATGAGTGAGATGGGATGGATGAAATATTTGTGTTTTTTTATAAATTGTCAAGTGTTTTTGACTTTTTGAAATGTTTTATTGAGGTTGTTTTTGGATTTTTTGGACATGTTTCACTTTTTTTGGTTTTTCAACATATTTGAATGTTTTGGATGCCACAAAATATTTGAGGGTTTTTTTGGTGTTTTAACGTTTTCCAATGTTTTAGTTTTTTGAATATACGGATTGGGATAACAAGACCTAAGGGTCAGACCTATGCCTCAAGGGCTCATCTTTGATGGCCTTGCTTACGTGATGTGCAAAGGCTTCGTAGTTCAGTTATTTGGACTTAATATTAGCTCATACTTGGATGGCTAATAATAATGTTTTTGGGATATTGACATTTGGATGTTTTGATGTTTTCAAGTTATTTGGATGTTTTTAATTTTTTTGAGTTATTTGGATATTTTTGGGTTTTTTTGACAATATTTGAATGTTTTTGGGATATTAACATATTTGAATGTTTTTGGGATTTTAACAATATATGGATTTTTTTGGGATTTAGAGTTTTCAAATGACCTTAGGCGATATACAATAATCCAATCCGATGAATAGGTATATGAATATGCCCCTAGTCTGATGTTAGACCACTTTACTATGGGTTAAATGTGATGACCTGAGGATAGTGCTAAGTAGCACTAATAGATACTCGTCAAATAGCAAGCCATGATAACGATGCAAATGGAGGGATAAAAAATGAATGGGTGGATGGATGAAAGTTTTATTATGGATGGATGATAAGTAAAAGAGCATTTGATAGATGGTAGATGGTGCTTATTTACACAAGGTGCCTGTTTTCCAGGTTTTCACCAAGGTACTTTCCCAAAGTGCAATCGAAGTGGTTTTCACTAGAGGATGATTTGTCTCTTTACTATTTTATCCCTTTTTTTGGATTTTTTTGCACTTTTTGGATTTTTTGTATTTTTGGAATAAGATACCCCTCATGGGATACTTATAGAACCATTCAAGATGAATGTTGCTGATAGGCTCTTGCAAGGGATCCACTTCAGGTGTTGCTAACTAATATGCTCTAGATTGTAATGTCCCCGTTTTAGCTGACATTGTTTGTTGAGGAGTTAGCCTATCATTCTGATCCTCGTAGGCTGACAGTAATGTGTAGAGGATCATCTGAGGCAGTTACCCGGTGTTCAGGAGCATCCTTCTTTCAGTTGTTTCAGGCTGGGCCTTCGCAGAATCCTTTAGAGAGGTTTTTCAGAGACTTGCTATTTTTAGAAAGTCAGACAGGCGGAAGCTGCTATTTTGGGCAGGGCACCTGGTTCAGCTGGTTAGCTCAGAGTTGACCCAGTTTTTCAGTTCGTTGATCAGATGGGAAATAACGAAGTATTTAATGATTATTGAATAATTAATATTTTGACTTTATATTAAAGTCACTTTATTAATTTATTTAAATATTAATAATTAATGGCATATTATAAAGTATTTTTAATACTTTATAATAAAGTGAAATATTTGTTATAATGAATAATTATTTATTCATTAAGGGGACGCCATTTATTATTCATTTTTCCTAAGTGGAGAAAAGGCGTAATTAATCATTTTATTTAAATGATTATTAAAAGAGAGCTTGGGTCGAATTTTTGAAAGAGGCATATATATTGACTGCCAAGACAAATCGAACTCTTATGTTATGATTATTCAATTTGTCTTCTTTTTGCTCTGAGCATTGAAGTTTGCAAAACTTAGGGTTTCAGCATACGATTGGTTTTGAAGAACGATACCTCTTCAAGATCTGGCATACTGAGGTTGTGAAATACCAGTTGAAGATTGTCGTACTTGGTGACTTCATACAGAGGTTGCAGTTGCACTTACAGGATTGATTCAGGGAGGATTTATCAGAGTTATTCATCATTTGACTGGGGCGACCTCTCAGAGACTATTCCACAGAGATCTGGCATCTTATTTATTGAGGTCGTACTTCATTAAATGTTGTTGTTGGGCCGTACATTTCTGTACCAGCAAGGTCGTACCACCTTCCTCAGGAAACCACGCCTCCAATTATTAGTTTCTATCATTTGGATTTGGTGCGCCTAGGGTCTACAGAGCTCCAGCATCGATTTCAAAGCCTGAGGATTCATTCTTTGTTTCAGCCGTACATTTCTTCTTTGTTTTCTGGCACCTGCAAGTCTACAAGTTCTTTCCAAATAAAATAGTGTTTTCTCTCACTGTAATTGATTTCATTTGTCATTTGAGTTATGGAAGTGAATATATGAATGCGCCTTCATTTGGAGATCAATATTGATGCGTAGTTATTATTTATTTATTTTTTATGAATTTTTAAAGCCTTCTAGAGCAAAATCGCAATTTACTGTTTTATTGCAAAAATCCTCAAAAACACAAAAAAAATACAAAAACAAACAAAATCAACATATTCCATCAAGGGTTTGGGTTGAGAGACACCTGGTCTCTTACAGTGGTATCAGAGCACAGTTTTCCTGCCATCCTGTGCTTTTTCAGAAAATAAAGTGCTTTTTGGTTGCTTTTTCATGAGTAGAGACATCATTCATTATACCAAGGGTATAGGAATAGGCAGAGTTGAGGATTGGACAGGTCCACCTATTCCTAAAAGTGAGACAGTGTCGGGAGTATTGGGTATTCACAGATCTAGCTCCAACAACAGCGAGAACAGTGTTGCAACCCTGATGGTAGACCGTGAGATCCCTGCAGAGACACTTAGGGATTCAGGGAAAGCGCATGCAGAGGGTGATATTACTGAAGAGGAGTTTAGATGCAGGCATGATAACATGATGGACATGATGTCCCAGTTGATGGGCACTATTAGACAGTATACTCTATCCCAGCCGCACTATATCCAGATTGGACAGTCGAGCAGGACTATAGGCATGGACCAGCCTTTGGCATCAGCACCACGTCAGCCACCACTGATCTATCATGAGCGTAGGCCTGGACAACCTACATTCATATCTAGAGATACCCCACCTTCGACTCCGGAGGCAGAGCAGCAGGGGCATCATCAGGAGTTTCAGCCACACAATGGCATGTCGGTAGCGGATGTGACTAGATTTCATGGTGAGTATCTATCCTTAGCACCTGAGATCAGACAGGTGTTGTCCTTTCATGAGTTTATGGATGTTCATAAACCCAAAGGAGGAGGTAGATTTGACCGCAGAGCTCCTTAGCACCATCAGCCACAGCCACAGGTGAACAAGGATTTACAGTATGTAGTTAGCAAGATTTCCTTGCCATACTTTGATGGTTTCGATAAGACATCAGTGAGGTCTTGGGTCCAGAAGTTGGACAATTTTCTATCACTGAGACCTATGTAGGAGGATGAGGTCATTAAGTTTGCGACTTTGCATCTTGATGGGTTGGCTCATGATTGGTGGCATCATGGCATGTACACACTTGGCCATCATGCAGTCACTACGTACCAGGAGTTCACCAGCAGGCTCATAGAGCGTTTCGATAAGAAAGATCCAGAACTCTACTTCAGAGAGCTAGCTTAGCTCAGACAGACAGGTAGTTTGAATGCTTATGTCAGTGAGTTTCAGAAGGTTGCAGTCATGGTGACAGGCATTTCAGAATGGAGACTTGTCATTCTCTTCGTCGAGGGTTTGATGGAGCCTATGAGAGGTTGGGTCAAGGCATTTGATCCTCCTACTCTTCAGGAGGCGATGCAGAAGGAAAGGAGTATGGAGCTTGCTACTCTGAAGAAACAATTTCAGCCTAAAACAAACACCTTGCCTGTTGAGGAGAGTTATACACCAGTTGCAGAACCAAAGAGGAAAACAACAGTGAGAATTGATGATGCAAATCATGATGAATTGAGGAGGAAACAACTTTGTTATTGGTGCAAAGAACCTTACAGCAAGGAGCATGATTGTCCTTTGAGACCAAAGGGTAGAGCCAATTGAGCCATGTGGGTTTACTATGAAGATGTTGAGTTTGAGGATTCAGACCAGCAAGTTGTTTTAGAACATGTGGAGGCTGGGAATGCCTCTATGGAGTTTGGGCCCGATGCCAACTTGTCCCCGTTGGTATTATCTGCTAGTGTATGGGATGATTCGTTCAGGTTCAGGGGATTAGTGGATGGACAGCGATGTATTGCTATGCTTGACACAGGAGCCACACATAATTTTATTGATGAGAGCTTTGTCAACAGATGTAGACTCCAGACCGAGGATTTCGCTGGATTCAGAGTTCGGGTAGCAGATGGATATACCCTCACTTGCACTCGATGAATTTGTAACCTCACCCTCATGCTGAGTGATTATGAGTTGTAGGCAGACTTTTACGTGGTCAACCTGGGTGGGATGGATTTAGTGTTGGGTATGAGATGGCTTTAGGACATTAGTGTGTTCACCCTCAACTTGCCTAAAATGGAGATGATATTTGAGGTACAGGGCAAGAAATATGTGTTGAGGGGGATTACAGATGGGAGCCTATGCTCTATCTCTCTCATTAGTGGGAAGAGTGATGATAGTGTTAGGGATCCTACTTGTGCACTAGGATTTCAGACTCAGCTTTCAGAGGAGTTTGACAGTGAGTACACGGTGCAAAGTGTATATGGTTTCATGTTTGATCCGCACGTACACGATTTATTTCAGGTGCACAGTTCTGGTATGCACATGCTTGATATGTTGGATGATAGTATATTTCGTGCAATTTTAGGAAGTAAGTGTTGTTTGCAGATTGACTTGCTTCCTCATGAGTTTCTCGATCCTATGATAGACGACACTAAGGATGATTGGGATTGGTATTCTATTCTAGTTGATCAGTTGTGGGAGTTAGTGGGAGTTACAGAAGACAGTTGTGGCCAGCAGGAACATTGTCCGACACTATCTTTGGGATCCAGGCGGTACGGTGCATCCGTATTTGTAGAGATTGCTTGCGGACAAGCAATTTCAGGGAGGGTGGACTGTAATGTCCCCGTTTTAGCTGACATTGTTTGTTGAGGAGTGAGCCTATCATTCTGATCCTCATAGGCTGACAGTAGTGTGTAGAGGATCATCTGAGGTAGTTACCCGGTGTTCAGAAGCATCCTTCTTTCAGTTGTTTCAGGCTGGGCCTTCGCAGAATCCTTCAGAGAGGTTTTTCAGAGACTTGCTATTTTTAGAAAGTCAGATAGGCGGAAGCTGCTATTTTGGGCAGGGCACCTGGTTTAGCTGGTTAGCTCAGAGTCGACCCAGTTTGTCAGTTCGTTGATCAGATAGGAAATAACGGAGTATTTAATGATTATTGAATAATTAATATTTTGACTTTATATTAAAGTCACTTTATTAATTTATTTAAATATTAATAATTAATGGCATATTATAAAGTATTTTTAATACTTTATAATAAAGTGAAATATTTGTTATAATGAATAATTATTTATTCATTAAGGGGACGCCATTTATTATTCATTTTTCCTAAGTGGAGAAAAGGCATAATTAATCATTTTATTTAAATGATTATTAAAAGAGAGCTTGGGTCGAATTTTTGAAAGAGGCATATATATTGACTGCCAAGACAAATCGAACTCTTATGTTATGATTATTCAATTTGTCTTCTTTTTTCTCTGAGCATTGAAGTTTGCAAAACCTAGGGTTTCAGCAGACGATTGGTTTTGAAGAACGATACCTCTTCAAGATTTGGCATACTGAGGCTGTGAAATACCAGTTGAAGATTGTCGTACTTGGTGACTTCATACAGAGGTTGCAATTGCACTTACAGGATTGATTCAGGGAGGATTTATTAGAGTTATTCATCAGTTGACTGGGGCAACCTCTCAGAGACTATTCCACAGAGATCTGGCATCTTATTTATTGAGGCCGTACTTCATTAAATGCTGCTGTTGGGCTGTACATTTATGTACTAGCAAGGCCGTACCACCTTCCTTAGGAAACCACGCCTCCAGTTATCAATTTCTATCATTTGGATTTGGTGTGCCTAGGGTCTACAAATCTCCAACATCGATTTTAGAGCCTGAGGATTCATTCTTTGTTTCAGCCATACATTTCTTCTTTGTTTTCTGGCGCCTGCAAATCTACAGGTTCTTTCTAAATAAAATATTGTTTTCTCTCACTATAATTGATTTCATTTGTCATTTGAGTTCTGGAAGTGAATATATGAATGCGCCTTCATCTGGAGGTCAATATTGATGCGTAGTTATTATTTATTTATTTTTTATGAATTTTTAAAGCCTTCTAGAGCAAAATCGCAATTTACTGTTTTATTGCAAAAATCCTCAAAAACACAAAAAATACAAAAACAAACAAAATCAGCATATTCTGTCAAGGGTTTGGGTTGAGAGACACCTGGTCTCTTACATAGATCCATAGCTTGCGATAATAACAAATGGTCCTAACTAGTTAGGTTCAAATTTCCCTTTATTCTCTCAATCCAGTTGATTCTTTCAATTCTCTTTAAGAACTAGGTCTCCAACTTGAAAATGTCTACCCTTTACTTTCTTGTTATAGATTCTACGAAGATGATTTTGATAGGCTTGCAAGTGATTTAGTACTTCTAGATGATGCTCATCCAACAACTCTAGCTCGTTCAACCTGGATGTCTGATACTCTTCATCATCAATTAGGTGTTGTAGTGAAACCCTTAGTGATGGGAGATCGATCTCAATGGGCAAGATGGATTCAACTCCATAGACCAAGGAATACAGAGTGGCACTAGTGGGTGTCCTTATACTGGTTTGGTAGGGCCATAAGGATGGATTCAATTGTAATTGCCAATTTTGACCAATGTCATTAATAGTCTTTTTCAAGATCTTTAGGATAGTCTTGTTGGATGCTTTAGCTTGAACATTTTCTTGAGTATAATAGGGCGTGGAGAAACAATTTTGGATATGGAATTGGTTGAAAAGTTCTTAGACATCCTACTTTTTGAAGGTTGTTCCATTGCTTGTGATAATGGCCTGAGGAACACCATAGCGAATAATTAGGTAGTTCAAGATGAATTTGGATATCTATTTTCCTATGATATAGGTCATGGGAATGGATTCTATGCACTTCATAAAATACTTAGTGGTGGTGATGATAAATTTGTGGTCATTAGATGAGGTAGGTGTTATCTTTCTAATGAGATCAAGATCCCATTATGAGAAAGGACAGGTGTTGTTATAGGTCATAGTTCCTGTGTTGGAGCATGAATTAGATCACCATGTTGTTGACATTGTAAGTAATTTTTTACAAACTAATTAGCCTCTTGTTCCATGATAGGCCAATAATAACCTGTTCTAAGCACCTTCTTTGCGAAGGTAACACCACTCGAATATGACCCACAAATGCCTTTGTGTATCTCTTTTGAGGCAATTGAAGCTTCTTATTGGTTAAGACACCTAAGTAAGGTTCCATCGAGACTTATTTGGTAAAGGGTATCACCAACTATGATGAAGCAAGAGGATCTTCATATAATTTTTTTGTGAAAGTTATTAGTAAGGTTAGATGGAAGGATACCATTGTGAAGGTACAAGTAAATATCGTGGTACCAAGGGGAACCGAGATCAACAATCTTTCACATGAATTATAATTCAAGGATTTCAAAATTTGATATGAGAAGCTGCTCCATGAGAAATTCATATTATGATTATTATGCAGCATGTCTAGTAAAGATCCAATGGTTGCCATACCATTTGTTGCTTTGTTGTTAACTATTGGAATCTACTCAAAAGTGATGAATATGAAGTAGCCTTTAAAGCTATCAACCATTTTCTTGTATGGAATCAAATTATCATCCTTAGTTTGGTAGTCATCATTGACTTGTCTTACCACTGGCTAGGAATCACCATAGACCTGAAGTTTCTAGATTTTCTATTGAATAGATATTATTAACCCTATGATGAGAGCCTCGTACTCTGCTATGTTGGTGCATGTAAATATTCGCCTATAGGACTAAGAAATACAATCACCTCAAGGGATGATGAATAAGGTACATGCTCATGATCCATGCTATGTATAGGAACCGTCAAAGTATAGCTTCCACATGTTTGTCAATGTGATGGTGAATATTGCTTCATCTAAAAATTCTGATATTGTCACATCTCACTCTCTTGCATAATTTAATTATTAAATTGGGAAAACTAAATTATTAAGGAAATTAAAAAATATCTTTAAAATATTGAATGTTTGGGAAAAATAATTAAATAATGGAGACTATTTTGTTGTGGAATGAAAATGGTTTGAAAGTAAATTGTTTATATATAATAATATAAGAAATATATAATTGTTATTATATATATAAATTTATTTATATAAAGTTTTGACAATTATTTTTTTTTAAAATTTGTACTGCAATAATATTATTATTTAATTAAGTAAAGTTTAATATAAAACAAAGGTCAATAAATAAAGTTATTAAAAACTAATTATTAAGTGAACAAAATTTGCATGTCGAGAAAAGTGAAAGAATACTCTTTTATTTTGTAACAGTTGCATGTGTAACTGTTCTTTTACATGAAAATAATAAAATAGTTTAATAATGAAACATGAAGGTGGAAGCATTAATGGAGATTATCGGCCCTTGAATGGAAAGTTTTAAAGAATGCATTAATGAATAGGAAGGTGGTGGGTATCGTGGGTGGTGGTGTAGATTCCTTTTCTTCTTGCTCATCACTTTTGGATTTTTTTGGTAATGGAGATACCCAACCTTATGGAGTGTATAAATGTGATGTTGGCATAAAATTTGGAAGAGAAACATAACCAAAATACATACATGAAAAATCAAAAAGCAGATAGAAGGGCATGAACTTTGGGGAAGAAAATCCACAGGGATTGGACCATTGATAGCCAGAAGGAGAATAGGAAGCCTTTTGGAGTTTGGGTTTGTGCTCGATATCCAGCCATTGACCTTAAGGTGAGATCACAAGGTTTGAATGGATCCTATTGTGTCTTATTCTTCAGAATTCCTATGTTATTACTTCTTTTCTTAAGAATTTTAAACTAAAATCTCTTAAGTTTGCATGTACTTAGAGCTCATCACAATCCATGCATTCATATTATAGTGTAGACTTGTATCAACACCCATCTTATTATTTATCCATGCCACCCCTCTACTTGTTCCTTTTTCTATGAACCAAGTCAATTGTGTAATGTTTGTCTTAAAAGATACTTTCATAGTGGTTTTTTGTATAGCTCTTATTTGTGATCTTTGCTTGCGCCATCTATGTAGAAATCTATCAAACAAAATTGCATGTTTTGTCTAAGATTCCATGCTCCCTGTATGTCTTTTGTGTATCTGCAGTATACCCTCCATTTTCTTAATTCACTTTGAAGAAGGAAAAATAGATTAAGAAGGTAGATTGATGGAAATGTATAAAGTAAATACACAAATAAGATTATACCTTCATTGCTCCCTCCTCATGGATTGAGCTCACAAGATGCACCCATGTCTTGCAGATTTGCTCCAATGTTGATATTGGATGTGGTTCCTCAATACTTGGGCAGCATGATGGTAGGATAGAGATGGATTCAATGGATATTTGGGCAACATAAGGATATGTAGAATGTGGATGTCAAGAATGAGAGCCAAGGCCTCGTTATATAAAATTTTGATGAGAGGAACCAAGGGCTAGGATTGATTATTTGATTCCAGTAATGAGATTAAAAGAGAGATAGGGTTTGGATCATGAAATTAAGAAGGATTAGCCTTGTGACAAGTGTCACAAGAGGGATGAGGCGAAATAGGGACGTGTGCTCACACATGTGTGAGCACATATTGGGAAAAGAGAGTGGGGGTAGGTGAGATCTCACACATGTGTGAGAGAAAGGGAGAGGGTAGGCTAGGACACTTGTCACTTGGTGACAAGTTTGAGGGAGTTGAGTGAATTTAAAATTAGTAAATAATGATAATGAGGATTAGGGATGAGGGTTAGATCAATTAATCAAGGATTAATTGATTTAATTAGGATGGGTTGAGTTAATAAACTGAAGTTTTATTAACTTGAGTGTAGTTAAAAGTTAGAGAATGGGATAATGATGATTAAGAAAGGGATAAATTTAATTAATCAAGGATTAATTAACCTAAGTAGGGTTAGGGGATTTTAGAGGAATGTGGGAAAAATGTGGGATTAATTAAATAAATGTAGATTTATTTAATTAAACGTGGTGGATAAAGGTAATGGGGAAATTAATTAAATAAATAATGAATATTTATTTAATTAATTATTAGGATAAGGGAAGGGGTTAAATTAAATAAATAACAAGTATTTATTTAATTAAATATTATTTTAGGTGTCTACATTTTTCCTCTCTTTGAGATGATGTTGTGACTAAGAGAAGTAACATCATTTCAAAGAAGAATAAAACATAGTGGGTAGGGAAGGCATAAGAACTAGTGGCATGATGCCACAGTCACTAGAAAGGATGAGGAAGGATGACAAGGAGGTAGTAGTATGCCCCCTCGAGAGGACATGCGGGTTAGGAGAACACATGTGTTCTCTCAAAATGGATGAGAGGTCTAGGAGGATGAAAGGATAAAAAGATAGACTAATTAAGGATTGATGGGAGAAGATAAGGATGATGAAGATGTGAATGGAGAGGGAGGATGGATGATCATCATGATGCAATGATATGAGCAACCTAGATTTAATATTGTATTTGATATTATGCACCAAGGTATAAGGAACTAGGATGACAATGTGCCCAGTACGTGATAAAAAAAGGTCAAGTGCAAACATATGCCGTATAACACCATGATATGGAAGACCACGATTCCCTTGTGGCAATAGAGTGTAAAAGACCATGATAAATACAAACAAAGATAACACATACAAGCAACTAGCAAGCATGCACATAAACCAAAAGAAAATAAGGACTATGCTCCAAGTCAAGCTAAAAGTTGATTGATGGATTGATTTATGGATTGATGATGATGATGATAAGGATAATAAAGTTAATGATAAGAACAATGTATTCCCCAACGATTGTGTTGTTAACGATTAAAAAAACACATGGATTGGGAAGGATACATCCCTATGCTGATAATGGATTAAAGTGGGTCAATGGATTATCAGTTGATTTGGATCAAAATGATGGATTACTTTTGGATGTTGGGCTATATTGAAAGATGGATTAGGATTGATTTCATTTGCACTAGATTGGATGGGAATGGTTATATTGGAAGGATAGATGGATTGGATAAGATAAGATTGGATGGAGGATAGGATGTTTAGGATAGAGGAATGGATGGGATCCAATGACAAGGGAGAACCAAGTCTTAGGAAAAGGATGGAAGTGATGAGTCCAGTCATTAGACAATTTTTTTATGTTTTTATGCAAGTTCATAGACATTACCAGACATTTATCTTATACATATTCCTACACTATGCTATCTTTTATACTCATTATGCAAAATTGAACCCGATTTAAAGTATATGGAAATATGGTTATGATGTGATGGTTATTGCATAGTTTATGTGTGGATATGTATGAAATGTAATTGATATATGTGCTTAGCTATGGTTGTTATTATTATGTGCATGTTTTGTGAATTAACTCTTTACAGTTAGAAGAGGCAGATTGCAGCTTGCAACAACTACGAGGTGCAACTTGTAGCCAAAGGAGTTCTTATACAACAAAACATGGGAGGTTCCAGAATAATGGAGCGCAACAAGTACAACATGGAGGCACTTAATGAAGATGATTGTGCATCATTATGATGTTCAATAAAGATATTGGAGGAGAGGAACCCTATTACAATTAGGATTCTAACATAACTAATTTTAGCATTCCACATTCCAGTTCTGTTACAACAGAATCACAATCCTACTTGGACTCTTTTTCCTTTTCAGTTGCAATTTAGATAACTAAGTCTTTATCACACTCTGATATCTAGGGAGTGGTAGTTTATGGTTTCAATTTAGAGTCATGTTTTAATAAAATCCCCCGTGCCTATATGTATGGATTAGTGGTTTAGGTTAGAGAGTGAGTCAGTTAGTTGATCTTTGTTCAGGAGTAAATATAGTTACCACATACTTTCAATTAGTTGTTTTTCTATGCAGAAAATATTTATTATTCAAATCATTATTTCATAAATAAGATATCTCAGTGGAATCTTATGTGATCTTTTGGAGTTGTGCAATGAATGGTTGAGTTATTATGATTGTGTTAATATAAGAAGTTAGATTTGGTTTAGATTAGTGAAGACAACCTCTTGAGCAAGGGCCACTCAAGGTAACTGTCCTTCACTCCATTTCTTATTATTTCATTTCTATTTTAGTAGCTCCTTCATAAATGAAAGTTAAGTTAAATAGATTCTTTGTGTTACAGTCACTAATGGATTCATGAATAATTCTTGTTTCATAATTATAGTGTAATTGCTTGAGTTTGTTATACTCCAAAGTGTAGGGTAGGTTTGGTTATTAGTATCAGTTAATTCCTAGCATTCATTTCTTGAAAGTAATTAGTTACAGTATTATACTATAGGTACCCATAGCAATAGTATCAACATTACTTCCTTTACTGTTTTGTAGTTTTATGATTTCTTAGCAAGTATAACACTTGTACTGGGATGAATTAGGTAATCTTAAGTCTTTGAAAGCACATACAATGCTAGTACCATCGCAATTTTACTATCCCTAGTCAATAATTCAATGAAGGTCTTTCCAAAGGTTCAAGTAGACCATTTAGTTAGCTTCTCCCTCTAAATTGTGCGATTGCCACCAAGTTTACTAGACATTGGTAGGGACTCTACATTTTTGGCGCCATTTTCGGGGATGGTGCTACTTTCAAAGATTATTTTTTGTTATTTCCAAGCTTTCCTAGTTTAGAATTTTCTTTTAGTATTATGACTATTAGGTTTAATCTTTTCAAATACCAAAGAATTTCACTAACACTGTGCAGGAGCCATTGCTATACAAAGTCATACCTATTATATGCGGAGGTAGAGAGATGCTTTGGGAAGATTTATTCCCTCAAACGGACAAGCTAGAGTAGATATTGGTGACTACAGTTATTAGAGTGAGGGTACTAGTGAAGAAGAATATTACCTTTCACCAACATCTACTGCAAACATAGAGGGGACCTTCCAAACCATCATTGATGGAGTAGTGAATGATCCACCAAAATGTGTGACTTTTGAATTTCCAATTACCAGCCAAAAGAGGGCTACTATGTTGAAGAATATACCTCCTTCAACATTACCGATCTTCTATGGTTTTGCAACTGAAGATCTAGAAGCATTTTTGTTCGAGTTTGATGTCCTATGTAGAAGCTATGATTACAAAACTGACGCTCATAGACTCAAGGTATTTCCTATAACTTTGAAGGGTGTTTCCCTGAGATGGTTTATGGGATTGGGCAGAGATGTTGTTCCAGACTGGGACACCATGAAAAAAAAAATCTTGGAGAAATACCAAGACTATTACAGAGGATTTGATAGGAGAAGAGATGATATTTTTAGAATGACTCAAAAAGAGGATGAACCATTGGAGGATTATGTAGAAAGGTTCCAATTTTTCTTGAAGAAAAACCCACAAAATAGACTCTCAAAAGAATCCCTAAATCTTGTGTTTTTAAGAGGAGTCAATGATGATTGCATGGATGCCCTCAATATTATTGGGCAAGGGGATGTGTCTCAATTACCCTTTGAATATATCTGCAAGGTCTGTAGAAACTATTTAGGACCTTTACCAAAAGGTCAAGGGGGGAAAGAACATCTACCATTGGCAAGGCATATAATGGGGTTTCAAGAGTGGAGTTAAGTAACCTACTATCCAACATGAAGGAAGATATTATTAGTCGTCTAGCTACTCAGTTGGACACTCTACATGTAAAGAAGCAGGAGGAGGCTGAAGCAATGCTTACTGGGTACTACCCCAATTGCAGACAAAGAAAATCCAACTACAAGTGCAAAAGGGTGGCAAGTATCACATAAGACAAATAAGAGAAACTATATTTTCAACTACTGGAAGGAGAATATGGATAATTGTTTTATATAGCACAAAGAAGGCCATGGAAACCAAGAAAAGGTATGCCACAAGACCCTTTAAATTTCAATACATCTTTTCCAATTGATAATCAGAATTTCTCTGGTTGGAATTCTCAGCCTTGGCCAAATACCCAAAACCAATGGAAAAACCCTCAGCAATGGAAAAACCCTTAGCAAAACTGGAACTAGCAGCAACTAAATGCATGGCCATAGTAAAAATTTCAAGGTGCCAATTATAACCCTCAATGGCTAGTGTAGCAAAATTAGTGGCAACCAAAATGACAAAAAGGCTAGCAGTGGAAGAACCAAAATATAAATTATCAACAACCTTTGCTGCCTTCTCAACCAAAATAGTAGGCTATTATGCCCAATCCATTAAATCCACAATATCAGCCACCAAGAGCACCACAATTACCTACCCAACCTGCACCTAATCCCAATAACAAGCATGTCCAATAGACATATACTAATGAAGCTATACAATACCCCACTTATGGGGTAGACGTGAGTGATGCCAACCTCAGGTCAAGGAAACACACTTGCTGGGCCTTCATCCACTCAAATCACTAAGATGGGGGATGAGGAACCCACAACTGAAGCTTTAGATAATTCACCTATGGAGCCTAGGTCAAATCATATAAACCAGACCACCTCAAATCTAGAGCCTCCTTTCCCTAAGCATTTAGCCATTCAAAAGCATCATACCCAAGTTGAGACAGACCTATTGGGTTAGCTTAAGGATTTCAGTATCAAAATCTCCCTCATTCAAGCTATCAAAGATATCCCAATATATACCAATACAATAAGAGACCTTTACCTTAAGGAACCAAGGAGAAAGATGAAGGACCCTCAAATAGTTCATGTCCTAGGGAACCTTGCTAATATTATGCTAGGGAATATAATTGTCCCTAAATATACTAACCCTAGAAGTCCAGTAGTGGATGTTAAGATAAATGGGACACTTATTAAGAACAACTTGACTGACTTAGGGGAAACAATTAATCTCATGAATAAGGAGACAATGTAGCTACTTCAGCTAGCTAATGTTAGACCTACGCCAACTTTTTTACAGTTGGCATATTGGTCAATAGTGAAACCTGAGGGGATCATTAAGGACTTAGTCATAGCATTAGATTCATGGGAATATCCTACAGATTTTATAGTCTTGCAACCAAAGGTCAACCTTGCAGGATATCCACTTATTTAAGGTAGACCATGCACTAGTACAAAAACAACAATAAACTACTAAAAACTGCTTATAAATAACTATAGTTGGTCACGTGACCACTAGTAGTTTATTGTGAGTCATATATAAAGTGACCAAAATGATGACTAAACCATTTTTAGTCATTTATTGGTTGTTTTGATTGATCGATTTGGTAGTATATTTAGTCGTTGATTTAATATGCATTGCTATGATCTGGTCACTTATTTAGTCACTTTTTTTCCACTATTATATTTAGTCGTTGATTTAGTCATTGATTGCTATAATCTGGTCACTTATTTAATCATATTTTTATTCACTAATATATTTAATTGGTCACTTTTAGTTGTTGATTTAGTCATTGGTTGTTGTAATCTGGTCACTTATTTAGTCATTTTTTTATTCACTGATATATTTAGTCATTGATTGTTGTTAACTGGTCACTTATTTAGTCATTTTTATTCACTGATTTCTGTGCATTGGTAGGGTATTTAGTCATTAACTTTAATCATCATTTTGATCAATTTGGTAGTATATTTAGTCATTTTTATTCACTATTCACTAATTTCTATCAATTGATAATAGATTTAGTCAATTTAATTATTACTTTATGTCAATTAGTAGTATATTTAGTCATTTTAATTGACTTATATTTGAGGATTTAAGCATAAAACATAGAAATACACATCAATCATCAATTGCACACAATGAGACAACCATTGAGAAGGAAAAAATGGTGAACTTTATTAATAAAAGAAAGGTGTTCTAGTTACAAATTACAAATAGAGTATTATAATTGTTATTTTCAGTCACAAGACTAAAAATTTGAGTTACAATATTGCAGAGAAATGACTACAAGAAAGAAACTTCTCCAAAAGACTTCTGCAATGATGGAAATGCATGCTTGAAGCCCTTCAATGTGAGCACATGCCCCTTTCATCTCTTAAAACTTCTACAACGTGGGAAATCTTCCTGGAGCAATCTATAACATGTAGAATCCAAGGAGAGTGTTGATCGTGTCCCATATATGAAGTTCTCTTGACCTTCAACGCATTCAACAATAACCCAACTAGAATATTTCCTCCTTTATATGCAACATGCCATCTGATATGAGCAATAGGGTGTTTCCTTTTTCACCATGAATGAAGTTGTGCCTCAATACAACCAACAAAATTAATAGTAGTCTCAATTTAGAAAGAATGAAAGTGCATTATATATTGCAAGTTTACAAAAGAAAGTCCAAACACAGGAGAAAGATAAATCAATTAAAAAAATTTAGCCTTGTCAACAAATGCCTTAAACAAAGTGTTCAACATAGGCCTGAAATATGCATATTGAACCCTTGATTTCATAACCTTGTTCAAAATTTAAGAAAGGTGATATGCTTAGATTATAGAATGAAGTTGACATATTATAGAATGAAGGCTATCAACACTAACAAGACTAGAACAACATTATCAACAAAAATTTCTTGGAAACCAAGCCCAAGAATGTCATCAGACCTAGACAACAAGAATGTCAACCCTGGTTCATGTGTTGTCTCAGTAAAGACCTGCACCATTAAAGAATCCATTTATACATAAATTCAAAATTAAGTTGATGATAGAAGATCTTTGATATCCAACTGGGAAGCCTTAACATCTAAAAATTACTAACTTGATGTTTCATAACAAGTTTCCCAACTGTGACATCATCTTCCCCATTCACTTTACAAGCACCGCCCAATTCAACTTTTGAAGGCACAAACACATAAGGTACTTTCTACAAAGGTAATTTTAAAACTAATGATTAATAACAAAACTTAAGGCATCCATTAAACTTGCAAGAAAACAACTACTTGAACAAATACACAAAAGCATCACCAAATGGTTCAAAACTCATCGTCAGTATAAGTCCAAAAATTTGATGTTCTTGTGTAAGTTAATTAGGTTTATTCTATTACAATTCATCAAAATTAGTAAAAAGGGCAGCAAGTTAGGGGATTTGATCATGGGAAAACTTCACAGTTAAAAGGGTTTTGTACTATGTCAAACATCATTTCATTAGTTTCAATCCCACCATTTTACCCATGTGGTTACTGCCCTATACAATAAGAATCAAACTATGTTCATTTTATTGGTTTCGATCCCTTTAATCCACCTTTGCAACATCCACATGGTGTAAAGATTGCCAGTGAATGGTTGAAACATATCAAAGGCAATTGAAGGAAAGTCTCTCAAAAATTAAGGAATGATTCAGGTATTGCATGGCACATGGAGTTAACCTAAAAATGTTGCAATTCCCATTTGACATCTTATAAGGTTGCAATAATGTCAAAATTCAAAATGGTACAAGGAGAGAGAAAAAATCAATACCTTATCTTTGGCCAATGAAATCAAAGGATCAAGAATGGCAGGAGGATCTGTATCAGCCACCATAACTATAAACTCTAATGTTTTGAAGTATAACGTCTTGGTTGATGCAACACCCTAAACTCATTCAGTATTAGAAAAAAAGAAACCGAATATTGATCCACTACCATATTGGATCTCATAGGATTCTCCTTCACAAACAACAAATGATATATATTAATTTTTTAGCAACTTCCTTAATATCCCCATGTAAGTAGACTAAACTAAGTTCAAGGTTGAGGGTTTGAAGTAGAGTGCCATATTCTTGGTATGTGTTTGACTTTGATCATGACTTGTATCTTGAATGAAAATAGCAAGCTAGTTGCACTGTAATATCATTGTTAGAAAAATAACCACAAAATCCTCTTAAATTAAAATAATCCTTCTAGATATTTCAAGACAAGATGTTTCAGATAATTTCTAAGAGAGCTAATTTCACTATCCAAACAACCATCAATCTATTTACTGTATATAATTTTCCAGAATTCAGAAATTGAATGTGATGAAACTAACCATAATTACCAAAGATTTGACACCAAAATGTAGTACAAAATGAATTGTTTGACAACAAATGTGTTTTGATAAACCAAATATACCTTGATATATTGATTTAAATAACAAGGAAAGATCAAACTAGAGACAACAAGATAACATTCATTAATTCACTTCAACAAACAATTGAAACCAGAATTCGGCCACCAATTATAACTTCATTCTATTGGTCTTCAAAAAGATTTTATAATACGTTTCAAAAAAATTTCCTGATTGACATGTCAAAAAGTGTCTTGTCAGTTACCCACTTTTAACATAAATCAAAAAGTATTAATTATCGTTGTCTACATAGGATTACATAAAAATTTAAAAGCAATGAAAGATGAGAAGTGAAGAGAATTTATCAGATGTTGAAGTCCACAACACTCACAAGATACAAAAGTTCGTTACTCATTGTGAGGTACCTGTGATCATTCAGATTTGGCAAGGTCCTCTCTCCATGATAGTAACTGCAAGGCTTGGTACTTCATTGCAAGGCCTATTCTTTTGGGGGAGCTAGATATGTTTCCTCCCATTGGTACACCGTGTAATCATGAGGCCATTTGTACTCCTGGATTTTTTGTGTGTTGGCCAAATGACTCTTCCATCTACTGTCTAATAACACTTTGGTATCCACGATGAATTTTGAGTACCCAACATCCATTGCAATTATTCCATCCAAGGTTAAATTGAGGCGATGAATATTTATGTCACCATCCTTTTGTATATTAGTGAGGCAGTTGGGAATAATTTTGATAAACTCATTTGTCCAATCCTTGGAGCCTTTTAGTTGATCATCATCCCTTAGTATCTTAGGCATGAACCACTACTTTACTGTGTGAAATGAATCCATTCTTGCCTTGATCTTTTACTCTTCTGCAAACATGTATTGAAATTCATCTGTGACCATTCAGACCATTTTCTCAGTAGGATTTAAAGCTACGGGGGCCTCAACACTCCTTTGTAAAATTCTGCACAAAGTCATTAAGGTGTGATGTACAGGTTGCCATTTCTTGAATAAGGGGTCCAATATAGGTACATGGGCCTTTATCTGATCAACTGCTTGTGACAAGGAGACATAACATTCATACACATTTTCCAATTTTTCCACAATTAGTTTAACCCTATGCTCCAAGATCTGTTCCAATACCTTGAGGGTTTCTCTCTTTTCTCTTTCCTTTGCTTGTTCATTACTCTTTTCAACTTCTCAATTTCTTGTTTTAGCACATTAACTTGTTTAACAGTGATTTCACCTGTATTAGTTTGGATGGAAGGGGGTTGGTATACTATTAATTATGTGTTTTGGGAAGGACCTACTCCCTTCAACTGCTGTTTCAATTTCACATTTTCTATGAATAACCTATTCACTTCATCATTCAGATCAACCTATGCTTTCTCATATTCTACCAATCTAAGCTCCATAGCTTTAACTGCATCCCTAGTAAGCATTTCTGAGTGCATTGTCATAGTAGCTGCCTCCAATGCTAATGTGTCTTTACCATGGCAGTCCCACTCATTTCTTTTACAACATCAAGCAATCTTGGTTTTTTAATTCTTTTTTGCTTGGTCCAAAAGGCTAGGGTTTCAAGTCTTGGATTGTAACATGTTTCACTCATTCCCTCATCTGAATTGAATTCAAAAACCAACATGGAATATTCTTGGCTTCTTACTTGATCCAATAAGAATATCTTTTTAAATTCCATCCTAGGAATAATTAGTTTATTGCTTTCTAAGACCAATTTTCTTGCTTCTTGGGGGCTAATAGTAATTTCATTAATCCTGATTTCTTCAAGAGTCTGGGAAACAATATGGTCATGCTGTGACTCCTCAGTGCCCATCTTATTAATTTGGATTCTCTCCTCAAATTATTTTATTTTCATCTTAAACCAAAAATCCTTAAACTCGAGAGTTTGAATAAATTCATCATCTTCAATAAATCTAAGGGCAACAATCACCCTTTCATCATCATGCACTTCTTAATCATTATGCCCATGTACATCCACTCTTTCATCTAGTTTGTGAGCATCAGTTGTAAGCTTAGGCGGTGGCTGATCAACTTCATCATCTTTAAAATTCAAAAGTACATTGGCTACCTCTTCAGTATCCCCTACTCCTTCACTTATTTCATATGCCACTAAGGGGGCCACTCCATATGTCTTCTGCCTTTTAGGACTTGGTTGCTAAGGGGATGCTTCTAATTGTATTGTGGTAGTGTCTGGTAGGGGCTCTATGATTACAATACCACTTGGTTTGATGGGAAGCTTGGAGGCTTTCAAAGACTGACCCTTAGGTTTCTTTTTTGGTTCGACATATAATTTTCAAAGTTGTCAATTATTAAGTTCATCCTTCTGATAGGATCCTCTTCTTCAACATAGAATCCTTGGAATCCACTATCCCTTTTCTTCTCCTCCTCCTCAAGCCTCTTTATGATTTCCCACTTCCTCTTCCTTTGAAAAACTTCATCAGGTGTAAAACAATTTGTTATTACATCTTCTTCGTAATCCATTACATGGGTAATCCCAACTTTAGTGAGAAGTGTTTGCTTTATAAAATTAATATGCCCTTCAGGATCAAAGAACTTTTCTCCCCGTGACTTCAATGAATACCACATCTTCAAATAGTGCTGCAGTTATTCAAGATTGTTAGACCCTATAAATAGCCCCTCACATTTAGTTAGGTCAGGGAGGAATGTCCCCTTTTTCTGTCTTTTCATAACATCCTGCTCCATCCATAACATTTTCCACATAAATTCTAAAAATGCAATTCAAATAGAAACAAATTTAGGTAAAACATGTGAGGCTTGAGGACACCCATAAACCCTTATTATTGTTTGGTCTACTAAGAAGAACCAGTCACCAAAATTGTGAGTTTTTCCCTGCTCTGGGTTCAATGTTAAAGGTCTTAATACTTTCATGATTTTATTAGGAAATCTCTATGAAATATGACCAAGAGTGGCCATGAACTTTACTATGAAATCATGATGAAGTATTACATAATCACTATTTTTACATCTACTATCCCAGATTGAAAACCAATTTTGTACAAGCAACCTATTCCCTTCATCATCAATCATTCCCAAACACATTCTTTTAGTCCATCTATTTCTATTTTGGTACAATATTAAATGACACAGTAGAGAGTATTTCCTGAAAGTGATGGGAACTAAGTTCTCTCTTACTTGCAAAAATCCCTCATGTAGGCCTTTCTCAATTTCAGTAGCAAAGTCATACTCAATGTTGACTTCAGGATTTTGTATCCTCATTTCCATCATCATGAGAAATGTTGGCATCCTCTCTTGAGCATTTATTCCAAGTAATTGGCACAAAGAAAAACAAGTTCTTTTGAAATATACTTGGAAGTCTTCTATGACAAATGGCTCATTTTGGGAGGGGGAGATAGGTATCCTCTTATTGTTTACACCCTTTTTCATGTGTAAAGGAATTTCATCACTCCCGTAGGTTTTTCTCAATCTCCTATAATCCTCCTCACTTTTTTCTAAGTCGATCTTAGTGATAGCTTGCTTGTTTAACATAAAAAACTCTATAATTACATCTTTAGTCAACACCACTAATGGTGAACCATCTAGAATTCTTATAGTCTTGGTAGCTGGGTGATAATATTGTGCCAATACTTTAATAAACTCAACATCTACAAAGACATTTGGGACTACCAATTTGGCCAAATCTAAGGTCCAAGGATTCAAAACTAGAACCTTCTCAACCCTTTTTTCATAGAAGTACCAAAACATATCTCACCTTGAGATAGGGATAATTGGGTCTCTACATCCATGGGCTATATCTTTAAACACCTTTTTGAATCCTTTGTCTACAGAATTAGGTAACACATCTAAAATGGATTGTTGCAGGGACCTCTTCTTTGATTTAGGAACTGTGGACTCTTCCTTTTTACTCACAAGTTGACTTCTTTTGGGTGGCATGATGAAGAATTTACTTCTACTTATTTTTTAGGTGTCTACTTGTAGAAGAAAATTCAGTTCTTATACACTTACTACAAAGGGTTTCTATGAACTTACCTGGCGAAATAATAGCTGTAGAGTTTTCTCACTTGAACTCCCTTGCCTCCAATACGCTGAGCTTTGTGAATGATTTCCAAAATGTCATCGAGTCCCAAGTAATATTTATTGCTGAGCTTGGTCACCTCACTATTAATGTCAATTCATGCAAAATATTTTAGAATCTACCCATATTTCGAGTTTGAATACATGTCGTTGATCTTGGGAAATTGAATAGTGTAATCATTTAATGCTTGATAGCTTGTATCGTAGTACCACTCTATCATTTAAAGACTGCTACGGGGTAGCGTCAGGAGTACCACCACCCCACGCACACCCCTTTGGACTCCCACGGGACATCGGGTTAATTCTAGTGGTAGAGTGACATGTAGTGTCCCTCCATTTTAGACATACTGTTTAGTTTGTTTCTGTTTGTTAGATGCTTAGTTGATTCTGGATACTATGTTATTTTGATTTCTCAGATGATACATTGACATCCTGGTTATTTGGATTATGTTGGTTCGATGATACTTTGATAGTTTCATTCATGATATAGCTTATTGGTTATAATTATTGCTTATGTTATCATGTTGATATGATTGATCTTGCTCGTTTGTGTCGGTGGATAAGACAGTGTAGCATTACTCATTCGTGAGTACCCTGCTACGCTGCAATTCTTATTCACGGTGTGTTTTCTAACATGAGATTATATATATACATGTTTTTAACCTTGATGTTTTCCTGCAGACACAGGTACCGGGTAACAGCTCCACCTGCTTGTCAGGTCTGAGTGTACCCTAATTCATTATAAATATGTTGTCGGAGGTATTGACAGGTCCTTTTAAACCATCGTTCGTTTTTGAACGAGTATCTTTGTGTTACCCTGTATAGCCCAATTTGTCTTGTCATGTTCAAATATATATTGTTTTGTGTTTGCGTATTAAATATCGATTTTATTAAATGTTTATTAATGTTTATGCCAACGTTTGTGATTTAATTTATTAAGTTAAATTAAATATGTTGTTGAATTTATCAGTGAAAGTTAATTCTTTGCAATGCTTTTAATTAAAATAATATTATTGTTGTTTTTATCGTGCAAATTGAATTGTGTGAAATAGATATTTTTAAAAACAAGATATTTTCGATGAGATAAGAGTCTTTGATTGTCAGTTAAAGGTCTGTTATGATATTTTGAAGAATTAGTTGAACTGAAGGAGTTATTTTCAATGCAAATTGAAACTGTCAGTTAAAAATTGAATGATTGGAAATCTTGATTGCATGAATTTATATCTTTTGGAAAATTGGGATTTGTGAATACATTCACGGGAAGATTTCTTACGGCAGCAGTTTTTAGCAGCTTTGATTTACGGCAATTGTTTTCAGAAGAAATTTTCTTTAAAATTTTGTTCACAAGCGTGTTTTGAAGTTGGCTTGATTGGAATTTCACTGTCGAAGTCTGGGAAATTGATAGAGGAATCAGAAAAAAGGTTTTAATTGCGTTTCAACCGATTTTCAGAATAACCAGGTTTTCTTCTTTTTAAGGTTTTTTGTAAAATTTCATCTTTGAATGCTTGGAAGGATTGATGATGTGTTAAACCTGCAAATTAAACAGAAAATTGTTAGATTCTGCAATCAAATGAAATAGAAAATACAGAAAACTAATAGTGCTATGGTTCTAGGAATTATAATTTATGTATATACATATATCCAGAAACAGATTTAAATTTCCATTATTGAACACTGATCTTGAGAAGTTTACGTTTTCTGAAAACTATTATTTTGTCAAGATACAAAATTCTCTCCTTATACCGCTTGTGAGCGAACATATAATTGTATTAGGAATTAAACAATATAGAATTACTATTTCAAACGCCAGAATAGTCTCTGCTTTAAAGTTTTGCATGGCGGAATTTAACTTTGTCTATAATGATACTTTACCTTGTTCATCTTTAAAAATATCATGGCGGATCCCTATTCTTGTTATGAAGTTCGGTGTATTTTCCATGTGAATTCTTATAAAATCTTGGCCTACGCATTTATTTTAAATCCTTTGTGATTTGGGTATATTAAATGGAGTTTTGTTTGCATGGCGTGATTTCTGGTTTCGGTTATACAAGATTGGTATCTTATCCAAGATTTAAGTTTTGTGTGATGTCTAATTCCCTTAAGGCTGTGCGTATTTCTCTTTTAATGCTATGCGAATTCCTCTCTTAAATATCTATACTAGACAATTGAAACTATGTTATTTCTCAGGCTTCAGATGTAATCCGCCATTCTTAGTGCCTATGTGTTTTGAGTTTGGAGAATTTATTATCATAGGCGTTAAAACCGTCCTTAGTTATAGAGGATAAATATTAGAGCAGATCCTTATTTATGGTGAAGGCCCCTTGTATCAGCGTGAGTTTCTGCCTGTAACGTGATGAGAGTTAACAGCGAGAGGACACCTTGTGTTTTCTGCGTCTTACTTCCTCTGATTTTCCTGTGATATTAGATTCTGCGCCCTTCTCACCTTCTCTAACCATAATCTAAACTTTAGATTTACCTACTGCTTCGAGTATTCCTGATTTTGCATGTAAACCTGTTATTGTAATGCATGGCGGCTAGTATACTGAGAGTTATCTATTGTCCAGAAAATATCTATTTGAAATTTGTGAAGTATATACTAATGTTTTCTGCGAGATCCTTGCGTTTCTTTAAGTGAGTTATTGCCGCAGAACTTTTAGTTTAAGTTTTGTATTTTTATATTAAATGATAACTTACTCTTCTAATTTCAATGTAGTCACGTAATAAGAGTTGTGTTATTGAAAGTTTTGCATGACCGATCAATATATATACCAATAGTCTTTAAAATTATCGAATATATATATATATATATATGTAGTTGTTCTTTGAACTACTTATTTAATCAATTTGATAATTTCGCACTTATATTATTTTCTTTTAGGAATAATCTTTATGTTATGGACATTTGTAAATTTGAAATGTGGAGTATGGTAATAGTTAAAAGAGTATCTTTTATGGTTGTAGGTCAATTAAGTTGTTTTGAGGATAAATGTGTGATAAGCACTAACGTGCTGGTTTTATGTATATTAGCAAGGTTTATAAATGGTATAAGTGAGGTTGTTATCGGTACTATGCTTTTAATACGATTAGGTATCAAAAATACTTTTAAATTGAATATCTTATTATGTGATTGTGAGTTGTTTAGTCTCCAGAGGCTAGAAAAGTGAAAATAATAATAATAAGTTTATTACACTGAAATTTTTATTGCTCAATTATGATGATCTTTATTGTGAGGGTAAAGTTTTACACCTTATGTTGTTGACTTTTGAGATATTTATGAGATTACGATTTGTCTTAAGTAGGGGGATGCAAACATTTGTGAGTTTAATCTTTATACTTGGAAGCTACCCCTAGAATGATTTTATGTTGAGTCATGATATAGAGAGAGTGGCCTGCGTTAGGGGCCGAAATCCTATAGTGATTGTCTGGGTAACCTAACGTAGGTGAGTTAATTAAGTGATAACCTAACTAATATATTAGGGGTTGGGTAGTTCTAAACACTAAATCAGATAATGATATGCCTCGCCTACTTCTTAACGCTCGTTTAGGTTGAGAAAAGGCTGAGAAGGCCTGGAATGGCAAGTTGCCATCTTGTCCTCTTGAAAGATGTAACGACACCGCATTAGTCTGCATAGGGGCCGGGAATCGGTAGAGGCTACCAGGGTAACTCTTGGTGAGGGCCGGTAGTCTAGGAAGATTCACCAGGGTAACCTATCCCGACAATGTGATGACACTCTCTTAGTCTATATCATGATGATGTTTCCTTTTGTTGAGATTTCAATTTAATGTAACTTGATACTGTGGTTTTATCCATTTTGATTTGTAAACGTTATGTCGTATTGTGAATTGTAAACCCCGTAAACGTGATGTTTTATCTGCTTTGTTTGTGGACCTGTCAGTATCTCCTAGCACGGAGGGAGTGGACCTTTGGGTTTCACGTGGTCGGGAGGAAACCATGCTACACCTTTATTTGATCTTTCTTGCAGTTGATCCTAAGCTTGCAGCAGTTTTCCAGTCACTACTTTGTTCGTGACTGTTGATGCAGGGATTGTTCGTGGATTATGTACTAGATAACAGATGAACACTATATGTTTTGTAAACTTACCTCTTATATAAAAGTGTACTGATTGTATCACCTTTGTTATATGGAGATTCTTTGAAATCTTGCTTTATGTAAAATGGACATTTGGGATATATAATTGTATGTAATTTTATAAACTGGATCTTACATGAAATCAAATTTGTACTTTTGTTGATGATCAATGTGTTTAGTTTATTTGTTAAGTTTATATAACAACGTCTTAGATACTTTATAACATATGTATAAACAATAATAAAAAAAAATATCCTGTTAACTTTGTTTTTGCTCTTTGTTATAATGTAATTAAGTTGGGGCGTTACATGACAATTCACCACCATATTGCACTGTTATATCAAGACTATTATGGGGCAGCAGTAGCAGTACCGCCACCCCGTGCACACCCCTTTGGACTCTCGCAAGACAACGGGTTAATTCTATCGGTTGAGTGATTATTCACCACCATACCACAATGTCAGTGTTTACCCCTTGTGGGGCTACAATTTACTTTAGTTGTTAACATGTTCTCACCACCACCCTGCGGTAATCATATTTGTTTGTCGCGGTATTGCGACAAGCATTTGTACATTGACCTATATGCCCCTGTTATCAATTAGATTTGCACCCTGCTGAAATTGAAAGTTTAACAATCTATTGACACATGGAAATGTTCTCGAGTTGTGGGTAACTCATTGCAAGAACGAATCTCCAGAGTGAGTTGGTTCTCCGAATGATAATCCTAATCTAAGTGATCTTCGAGGAAAAGGATAGAAGGACATCTAAAAATGAAATTCAAAACTAACTAATGCTTCACTGTAATTTCTAAAAATCAAGATTCTATCACTCACAACAATTCCTCTATTACAATAGCTCTCACAATCTCATTGGTACATGATTTCATTAGTAATTTTCATGAAGATTTAAAAGTTCTAAAGACAACACGCAACCTGAAAACATGAAATTCTATGCAAAGACTGATAAAAGCAAGACATATAAGGCTTCAAGCTTGAAAACACAAAGACATCAAATTGTTGTTACAAGGTTGAGACAAGAAATGAGAAGGAGAACTCTACTACTTTATTAAAACTGAAAGAGTGTATCTTTCTGAACTGAGTACAAAGGAAGTTTACAAGCTCCAAAATGTGTGAGAGCAAGAAACTAAAATCTCAAGGAAAAGGTATCAAAACTGCCTCAAAAGTCTACACCAAAGCAGAAAAAATACACTTTTTGCAAATACATAATGAAAAGCTCCTCAAAAAAGACCAATTCTGCTTTTAAAAAAAATAAAAAAAATACCTTATCTCTCCAACAGGAATCTCAAATCCGACCAAGGAAATATTTCTCACAAATCTGCTAAAAATAGCAAAGAAATAAAACAACTTGTTTTATTCTTGCCTTACATAGCTTGCAGACTTTAAATCTTCTCAATTTGACTATTTTTGCAATTAAATATTTTTTGAAAATCTTTTGCAAAAACAATTACTTATCTCTCCATTACAATATTGATTTTCTCAAAAAATCATAAAATATATGAATATCTTTTATTCATATCTCCTTTCCCATAGAAACAATTCCCCAACCTATAATTGATTTCTAAAAAATCAATCAAAACAAAAATAGGCATGACTATTAAATTGATTTCTTTAAAATCAATAAAAATAGTCTAAGGCTTATCTTTATTCTTAAAGCAATCCCCTCCAAAATCTAATTGATTTTCTCAAACTCCCCTGAAAATAGTAAGAGGCTTCACCTAAAGGCCTAAAGTCTTCAAATAATTCATTAAACAAAACAAAGACTTTGGCAAAATTCATAACATGAACCTCTACATTGTTCAACCTAGCATTAGGGAAGTCAACCATCTAAACTTTGCATAAAGTTGATATTAATTGCAAAAAATGATAAGCCCCTAAGTTCGAACTAGGGCAACATAACAAAACCAAAAATAAACCCTAATCTTCACTTCATTTGCATTTTGGGATTTCGAGAGAAAGCCTTGTTGAGAAGAAAATGCGCCGCCACCACCATGCTTAAGGTTCAATTGAGGATGCTTGGAACTCATGATTCTTTCCTTCAAATTAGTCGATTCCTCTTCTGCAAATCGTGGGTAAGTCATTTTCAAGCTCTTTCGAGCTCCTTTGCTTCATTTCTGAGCCATTTTCTGAGAATAAAGGCCTCTCTAGCCGCAGCTATAGCAAGTTGTTTGATACATATACTCATTTCTTGTGCTTGTTTTGTTGCTTATGTGTCTTTTGTACCCATTGGCTGCCATATATGAGCTCGAACTCTAAATTTTGAAATTATCTGTGAATGCTTTGGCCACGACTTCTTAATCTTCAACAAGCAACAATGGTAAGCTTTTTTTTTTAATTTTCTTTCATTCCTCACAAAGCTTACAAAAGTTTGAGAATATGACAGGCCGTGGCCACTCACGCTCCTACTGGGCATTTGGAAACTCTATGGGCTTGACCCATGAGATCATTTGTATATCTAATGCTTCAGAGACAAAAACCCCATATGGGTATTTGTCATTTTGAAGAAATCACCCTTATTTTATGACTTTCTCTTATGGAGCTCGACCCATGATGATTTCTCTCTATTTTCTGTTGTTTCTTATAAAAACCCTCACATGGGTAATTCTAAAAATTGGAGTATATGTCTTTAACTTCAAAACCCCAACATGGGTATATGAAAATAAACAAGAATATGTATATTTTGATATTCATGTAAAACTCAGGCTCGACCCATCGTGGTTTTTCTATTTCCTTTTGTATTCATGCCTAAACCTTTACATGGGTATGATGTATTTTGAAAAACATGCTTATTTGGAAGCATTTCCTGTTATCCTCCAACTCAACCATGTGCACCGCATAAGCTTGTTTTTTGACAAAACCCCACCATGATAACTGATATTTAAAAGAAAAAACACACTTCTTTTGCATTGCTGTTGAAAACCCTCACATGGGTATCTTTGATTGTAATGAAAACATTTATCCTGCTATACCTGTTAAAATACCTATGTGGGTAAACTGGAAATGGCAAAAAGAAATCTGTATGCTTTGATTTGAAACCCCAATGTGGGTATGCTGAAAGAAAAAACAAGAATTTTTATTGTTATTTATTCAAAAGCTGGGCTCAATTCACCATGGCATTCTGTAGCAACTTTTTTTGGATAAAATACTTATGGGTTTTCCTGTACAAACTTCATTTGGGCTCTGGCTATTTACTTTCATTTCCTTTCATTTCCTGAGAATCAGCATATATAATTCTGCTCCATTCTCTTTATTGCTTTCACCTTGATTATATAGTAGCTCGGCCTTGTAGATTTCAGTTTTCTACCTTCATACGAGAAGAAATAATAAAACCCCAGGTGGATTTTATGAAGGCATTTGTTGTTTATAGGATCAAAACTAACTGAACAACAAAAATCCTATATTTTGCAAAACTCTGCATCTGAAAATAGAATATTGAGCACATTCCTTTCTACAAAAGTTACCATCTTTCACACAAGAATTTCTTAATTCTCACCTACAAATTGCTCACCTGCTTTAGCCTTCTATACATTAATGTGATCTTTATGTTATTTTATATTGTTCCAGCTTGCATCTATAAAGCTCCTCCATGTTTTTTCATTCTCGGCTCATTCTGGAAACAACCACTCCACATTGTAACTCTTGTGCAATCCATCTATATTTGTCTGCCTGACACTGGTCAATTATTCTTTGAAAATATACTTGATTGACATAACAATTGAATGACAGAACAAAACTCCAAAACAATGTACTTTGATTTTATTTATTTTTAAATAGTGATGCATAAACTTTACTTAAAGCAACAATTGCACCCTCAGCCAAAAATGAAATTGGTTGTCCTTGTTGTTTCATCCTCTTCACTTTATTAAGCAAATGGCTATTGTATACTGTATTGATTCTTGTAATCCTTCATTCTAATGGGAAACTGAGACTCTTCACATGTCTCCATGCTTGACTGTCCTTTAAATGTATGCTCTTCTACCTAGCCCTCTTCATGCATTTTTATGTTCCATTATGAAAAATGTCTTATGCCTTGCTCTCTTTTGAAATGAAAATTTGTAACAGTTCTCTTCGTTGAGGCATTATGTATGCCTGTTCACTATCATTGATTATGAGATAGAACATTGTTGTAGTAACATGAAACAAGATGCATAATAACACCCATGGCAAAATAATGCAAATTGTTTAGCAATACCTATGATTTAAATCATGAAAATGATGTACTCAGTTGATTTGATTGAGCTCATTTAAACCTACTGTTCACCTGTAGCTTTCAGGAAGCATACTTGATTGTTATGAGTGAATAGTCGGCTTAATAACTTGATGGATGAACTTTGTTTTACTCTTTCAGTTGTATATTTCCTTTCTTGATGAACATGATGATTGTAATCTCCTTCTCAACCCACTTGTAATGTATAAGGGGCAGCATGTCGAGCTCTACCCTTGTGGGAGCCCATTTTTCCCCACATGCTTAGTCTTAAAAAAAATTCAGCTACATGACTTTTCCTATACCTGTAAAAGGAAACAAACGATGTTAGCATAAAAACAATATATGATGATGATATTTCCTTTTTATTTTATGTTTTTGTTCCTTCCTTTAGTTGATTCCATGCATTTCAAAGAGTGAATTATATGTCTGTTGGTAGAGCTTGTAGTATAACTCATATCCGAAGCTCTTAATTGACACCCCTATCAATCTCTTGTAGGCACACCCAAGAGCGGAAGCAGGACGAAGCAGGCAGCAGCGTCTCAACCGAAGATGAAAAATCAGGCAATGATGGATATGTCTTCTGCTATTTGCTTTCTCATTTATTTCACCTTCAATTGTATAGTTTACTTTCCGCAATGAATGGAATTAGCTTAAACCATGGCTTGTGTGGATATTTAACTTTTGTTCTTTCATTTCCATTCTGAAAGAAAAAGCATTGAAATGCAAAGTTGTACTTGTCATTTGCATTCTCACAATCAAATGAACATATGTAATGTGAATCAATTCATGAAATAAATGAAAGCAATTTGCTTTATCATTTGTATATTCAGTTTTGTGCTCCATTTTATTTTGCAAAAACATGAGTAATACTTTTGAAATTCAGTTTTCTCAAAACACTTGCATGACTGTCACTTGATGAATGATGAATAAAGTGCAAACAACACTTAAGCATAATGCAAAAATAACTGTAATTTTCACTTAAGATATAACAATATTTTAACCAGCTCCACCAATTGAGCTATGACAAAAAATTGGTAACAATCTTGCCATCCTGTGCATACCTCTATTGAATGTTGCGGTCGTGCGGTATTGGATTTTATTATGAATGTAGTATTTTAGATATCATTTTATTGAAAACATTGAACAATTTTCTAATTTTGCAGTCTGTCAATTTTAGTTTTCAATATTAGTCAAAACTAAGAGATCATTTCTTTGTTTGTAATGGGGAGGCTTAGTTCACCTAATGTTAAGATATCTATATGTATTATTAAATCACAGATGTTCATTATATGTTTGCATATAGAAAAAATATAGGACATAGAAGAAATTATATTCTAACTAAACAAAATTAATTTCAAACTTTCAACCAAAGTAAGAAAAATAAGAAGAATGATGGAACCTAACTTTAAATGCACTTCAAATCAGCAGTGAACATCTTAGATTTTGTATACAATGTACCAGTATAATAATGATGATTACATTCAGAAATGTATCAGTAAAACAACAATGAATAAGCATACCTATACTCAAATCTTTATTATATTCAATAATAAATTACACCATACATATAACCAAATTTTAGGTGACAAGATAACCTCTTAAGGTGACAAAACATCATCATAATCATCTGTATTTCCAACAAGATCAAAATCCTGATCATTCATGTTTGCATCTGCTTGATTTTCTTCCTCATTCTCATCTATGACATGCAATGCATTCTCTCTCCCAATCTCTTCATTGGTAATCAAAATTTCTTCTTCAAACACTCCATCATCGTCTTCATCCACTTCTTTGAAGGTTTCTTGTAAATTAACATATTTCCCATCAGGCATTATATCAACAAATTCCATGAATTTTCATTTTGAATGAGACTCTATTTGAATGACATACGACCATCCTAGGATTCTTACATCATCAATTAGAAATGATTGGTTAATTTGAAGAGGGGAAACATACAACTCATCTGTATATGATAAAATTATCTTCTATTTGCGCGTACAAATCCATACTCATCAAATTGTACTACAAATGGTTGGATCCACTTACATTTTAATAATATAGGACTATTTTCACCATAGTCCACTAGAATAATTTATTGGATGAATCCAACATAAAATTTCTTCTTAGTTTCGTGAAGAAATTCAACACTAACAACACAATCACAATTTATCTTTCCTTTGTCTTTTTCTTCCAATCTTAAATGACTACCATAGGACCACATTCCACTGAAACGTGTAGCCCATAAATGTGGAGATTGTGAAATATCACTTTTCTCCATTGTTATATATTGACCTTCTTATTTTGCATCCCTGATTGCATTAGCAATCCATTCTTCAAATTTTGGAAAAGAATCACCTCCAATCAAATCAACATGACATCTGCACCTTTGAGGTCAATGTTGCATCCAAGCTTGATTGTCTTCTTCATATTTTCTACATAGAATATTAATGTACAAATAGTAAGATTGATAATATAAATGTGTAAATGCAATTGAGTAAATAAATTATTGTGTAATTTTTTTTACTTGCGCCACTTATCGAACAAATATTTGTTTTGAAGAATATAGGCATGTATTACAGTTCTTCCTTGATGTGATAGCTTGAAGTGACATCCATTTCCTTCTAATACTTCACTTGCAATTGTGTCTTCTTTTTCATCATCCCATACATGCCGATTGAAATTTTTAAAATCCTTCATATATTTTGTGCAAAATCCCATGGCCTCTTGCATTGAGTATCCCTCAAACATGTTGCCTTTTGGTTTTGATCTAGTATGAACAATTTTTTTCAAAACCTTCATATATCATTCTATATGATACATCCATCTTGTTCTTATTGAGCCATAATGCTTTAGTTCATATTGTAGATGTATCAAAAGATGCATAGAAATGTTAAAGATTGTTGGTGGAAATTCCCATTCAAATAGAAAAAGGACTTCAATAACCTCCTCCCTCAAACTATCAAAGTTCAAAGGATCTAATACATGTAAACTCATTCTCTTTAATATTAGGCCCAACCTTATAACTTCCAATCTTGGAGCCTTTTCCAAACTTAATATATTTACCACAATAGGTAAAATATTCTCCATTATGACATGATAGTCATGGGTCTTGAGGCCTCTTAAGCCATTAATGTCAATTTGGCTTTTAATACTACTACTTACATATCCAGTGGGAAAGTGAGTCTAAGACATCAACTGTAAGAATTGTGCACGTTGTTCCTTTGTCCAAACATAAGGAGCACTAGGTTTTCTATATTTTTCATCATGATATTTTTAACCCAAATATTTCGATGAATCTTTAGTTTTCGAAAGTATTCACATGATGAAATAGTATCAAAAGCACCAAAAAAAGTTTCTATAATAGCATAGGCTATATTTTTCTTAGTTTGCATAAAGTCAATAGTATGCCTAATGGCTATATCCTTAAAGTATGGCAACTTATAGAATATGCACATCCTTTTTACACCGCTTTCATTACATGGATCATATCTACTACTAGAAATCCCATCATTTTCAATAAATGACATTCTTTTTGTCCATTCTCAATAATGTGATCAACTGTTATTAGCAATGGTGCTTTACAATTCTCTTCTTGACCATTGAACCCTATTTTTTGTTGACGATATGGATGATCCATTTTAAGGTAAGCACAATGTCCACAATAAATACACTTACGCAAACTTCTTGAGTGCCTCAAAAAATTGTTAAAGTTGCAAGTAGGACATCCATGGTATCCATGAACACTGAGACTAGAAAATGTGCCATATGCAGGAAGATTATGAATCGTAAACAATAAGGAAGCTCTTAAAGTGAATTTGATTGAATGACCATCCCTTAAAGATTGAATTGCTTCAATTCCTTTCCAAAATTCCATTAGCTCATCATATAATGGCTCTAGATGAGCATCAATTATATCTGAAGTCACACTTTTCTTTCCTGGTATAATCAATGATAGCATTAAGAAAAATGGTTTACTTTCTAACCATGGAGGCAAGTTATAATTTGTTAAAAACACTAGCCAAGTTGACCATTTAGTACTTTGATATGAGAATGGGTTCACCCCATCTAGTGCCAAACCCAACCTTATATTATGAGGATCTTGAGAAAAATTAGGCCATCTGTTATCAAATTCCATCCACGTCTTACAATTAGGCACATGTTGTTTTCCATCAGTGCTCTTATTTTGGGCATGCCATTGCATAAGTTCAACAATGTCTCTACACCTATACATTTAGAGTAACTGTGGGATTACTGAAAAGTGGAAAAGAACCTTTCTAGGAACCATAGCTGATTTCAACCCTTCTCTATACCTTACTTCATGACATTTCGGAAATTCACTCTCACTTGCAAGATTCTTGTGAAATAATACACAACCATTCAAACATGTGTGGATGTTTTCATAACCTAAGCCTAGATTAGTGATTTCCTTTCTACATTGACTTAATTTTTTTGGTGATGTGGAGTCAGGTGGTAACAACGAACATAATAATGCTAATAACTGATCTACACTCTCATTTGTCCAACCAAACTGGTGCAGGGCACCATGTAAACTTCATGCCTCCATGAGGAAATCTTGTAATATTGGAGTCTTCATCATATTATGGTTGTAATGAGGTCATATTTGGACCATTTTAATGTATTTGAATCATTTTATTAGGTTTCTAGGAGGTTTTATGGTCAAGTTGTCAAATATTGTCAAAATTGCAAAAGTGCAAGAAATGGAATATGAAGAGTCACTTTGTAAAGGGAAGGGTTTTGGACGTTGGAAACTGAAGGGGAAGCAAAGATAACTATTGTAATATGTTTAAAGAGCCTTTTGAAGGTGAGAAAGAGTGTAGAAAGTTGTATCTTGAAGAGATTTTGAATAAAAGTACCCTATTTCCTACAAATTCAATGTTTCCTTATTGTTTGCAAGTATTGTACAACATGTAAAACATTACTAGGTTATAATATTTATTGGATTTGATAGAATAGTGTGTTAGCTTTCAAATAAACTTAATTTGAGGAGATTTCTTTGAGAAATAAGCTTGTTTGAGTTAATTTTCTGTAAACTATCATGAAACCCTCATTTTAAGGGTTTGAGAGTCTAAAAAGGGAATAAAAAGCCATTCCAATGATGGAAACCTTTGTAAATTGATGGAATGGGTTAGATTAGGGTGTTTTCCAAGTTGGTTGTGTTTTCAAGTGTAGGGGAAAGCAAGTTGCATAAGTTTTGTTGCTGCCCTAGGTGATTTTCATGCTTGAATTGATGGCTAGAAGCTAGGTTTTGTTAAAAAGGCTTTGGAACAGAGTGGGAAATGGTTTAATAAGCATGTATAGACCATATATGATGTTTCTAAGCCTTGGGTGAGTATTTTTGAGTCCAAAGATATACATAACCAATAAACCCTCATGCAAATAAGCTAAATTAGGCCTTTAGGACAACAGGACAGTCAAATTTAGGAGGTTACTTTTCAAAGTCTATTTGGTTTCCAGATATGTTTAAGAAGGCCTTAATGGGTTCTTAAAACTATTTTCTATTTTTGGAGATTCAAACTGGTTGGAAAGTTGTACCCATTTTTTGTCATTTGGAGTACTACAAGCAAATAGGTCTCTTGGGTATGAGCGATGGAAGAATGGAGGAACCAGTGTTCTAAGGGAGTTTTTTTGGCTTAATCCTATCAATATTGTGATTTATAAGGTGTATCATAGGTTCACTGAGATTTTGGTGTCTTGAAACCACTATTTGGTGTATTTGTAGCCTTTGAAACCATGTTTAATTGGAGAGTTTGTGAGTGTTTGGGTGATCTATCAAAATCAATGTTTTATGTCTTTGAAAACCTTTGAGGCCCACCATGCTCTGCATCAATTGGTATTAGAGTTGGTTGATTTGGTGGATTTTGAAGTGTGTTGGTTGCAGGTGCTTGTGGTCCATCTTAAAGCTACAAGAGAGAAAGAGTTTTGAGAAGGTGTGTTTGCTACAAACATGGAAGAGGTCTGTGATCATTGTCCTCCAATAGAGATGAAGCTGGGGAGAAGGTGTAGAGTTCCTCCACTGAGAGAGAGAGTGAGTAGAGGAAGCATCTTCCAGAATCTTTGTTGGGTAGATGGATAGTATGTTGTGAGAGATTTTGTGATGAAGCAGTGAGAGAGATGGGTATATGCCTGAGGAAGAGCACATGAAGGATGCAACCATTTCAAACCATGGAGATGCTGAAACAACAGGTATGAAACATAATTTTATTTTAGAGGGAAATCATATTGAGTTAGTGTTCAATTTTTCTTGTTTGAAGGTCAAGGATGAATTTATTTTGGAAATGCAAGAATAGATTAAGAAACATGTTGCTAGAATGGTAGGATAAGGTTGAATGACAGGTAAAAAAGTTAGGTTCAACACCATTTTCAGAGGAAGAACCAATTAAAGGCAAGGGAAAAATGCAAATTTTCAATTATTGATGAGTGCAAAGATTACTTGGAGGTTGAAGAATGATATTGCCAAGCTTGAATCAATTGTGCAGCACTGTCCTCAAGAGGACTTGAGGCAAAAAAAATTCCTAGGAGTATGGTGCAGGGCACCATGTAAACTTCATGCCTCCATGAGGCAATCTTGTAATATTGGAGTCTTCATCATATTATGATTGTAATGAGGTCATATTTGAACCATTGTAATGTATTTGAATCATTTTATTAGGTTTCTAGGATTTTTTATGGTCAAGTTGTCACATATTGTAAAATCTTGCAAATATTGTCAAAATTGCAAAAGTGCAAGAAATGGAATATGAAGTCACTTTGTAAAGGGAAGGGTTTTGGACATTGGAAAATCAAGGGGCATAAAACATAACTGTTGTAATATGTTTAAAGAGCCTTGTGAAGGTGAGAAAGAGTGTAGAGAGTTGTATCTTGAAGATATTTTAAATAAAAGTACCCTGTTTCCTACATATTTAGTGTTTTCCTTATTGTTTGCAAGTATTGTATGGCTTGTATAGCATTACCAGGTCATAATATTTATTTTATTTGATAGAATAGTGTGTTAGCTTTCAAATAAACTTGATTTGAGGAGATTTCATTGAGATCTAAGCTTGTTTGAGTCGATTTCTTGTAAACTGTTGTGAAACCCTCATTTTAAGGGTTTGAGAGTCTAAAAAGGGAATAAAAATCCATTCCACCAATGGAAACCTTTGTAAATCGGTGGAATGGGTTAGATTAGCATGTTTTCCAAGTTGGTTGTGTTTGCAGGTACAAGGGAAAGCAAGTTGCATAAGTTTTGTTGCTGCCCTAGGTGATTTTCATGATTTTCATGTTTGAATTGATGGCTCGAAGCTAGGGTTTGTTAAAAAGGATTTGGAACATAGTGGGAAATGGTTTAATAAGCATGTGCATACCGTATATGATGTTTATAAGCTTTGGGTGAGGAATTTTGAGTCCAGAGGTATAGAGAACCAATAAACCCTCATGCAAATAAGCTAAATTTGGCCTTTAAGATAGCATGATAGTCAAATTTAGGAGGTTACTTTTCAAAGTAAGTCTATTTGGTTTCTGAATATGTTTAAGAATGCCTTAATGTGTTATGGAAACTATTTTCTATTTTTGGATATTCAAATTGGTTGAAAAGTTGTACCCATTTTTTGTCATTTGGAGTACTACAAGCAAATAGGTCTCTTGGGTATGAGCGATGGAAGAATGGAGGAACCGGTGTTCTAAGGGAGTTTTTTTGGCTTAATCCGATCAATATTGTGATTTCTAAGGTGTATCAGAGGTTCACTGAGATTTTGGTGTCTTGAAACCACTATTTGGTGTATTTGTAGCCTTTGAAATCATATTTCATTGAAGAGAGTTTGTGAGTGTTTGGGTGATCTATCAAAATTAGTGCTTTTTGTCTTTGAAAAAAATTGAAGCCCACCATGATCTGCATCACAAAAACCACTTGTAAGTTAATAATTTGAAGGATTGTTTTCAAATGACTTAACCTGCAATTAGCATACAAAGGCTTTGAAGCATCCTCCATCAACTTGGCCCAATCATCGTTTAGACCCTCATTCAACATTCTATCAACTTCAAACCCTTCATCTAACATTGCTACCTCTTCATCTATGTTTGGTGCCTCTTCATCTCTCACACTCTGTCATTCTATCATATCTTCGTAATAATTGACATTCCAAGGGCTTATACCACTATGCCCATATCTTATCATATGTCGATAAATCTAAATTTTTTTTTCACCTTTCCACCAAGACAATCATTACATGGACATGAATATTTTTCCATGTCACTCTCATCAGCTATTCTCTCATCAAATTCATGGTATTTCAACCTTTGATGTTGATCCATCTATAATGTTCTACACATAGCAACAAAAAAATGTAGACTAAGAGACAAAAACTGTTTTGTTTTAATTGAAAGGAATTTCCATAGCAATAGAGTTATAGAGAGCAAATAAAATAGAGAGTGTAACTAATGAATTGTAAAAAATAGATTTTTTTAGTTTATATTCAAATTGTTGATTACATTGCATTGCACATCTTTCAAACTCAAAGCATTACTTCACATTGCATAACTAATAACTAGATGTTGATAGATGAAAAAATTTCAATTACAATATAGTTTTCACAAATTTAACCTAAGCAGTTATGCAAATAATTGACATTGCATAACTAATAACTAGGAGCAACTACCAATTGCATTTTCTTGTCATGGCATTCCATGAGACCACATTTCTTCGAGGCATTTTTTTCAAAAAGTTCACTGCCTTGTCTATGCTACCACATTTTTCATACATGTCTACCAAAGAATTTTATCAAACAGTTCATTGCCTTTTTGCTATGGCTAAAAGCCTATAACAAGTTCTTTCGAACAAGCTAAGGATGCTTGGAAAAAATCTATCAAAGCATAATAGTAAGCAATAGCATAGACAAGGTAGTGAATTGGTTGAAAAAATGCCTCAAAGAAATGTGGTCTCATGGTGATGGAATGCCATGACAATCCATAACAATTCGCTTGTCATGGTATTCTTCATGGAATTCCATCACCATGAGACCACATTTCTTTGAGGCATTTTTTCCAAAGTTCATTGCCTTTTCTATGCTACCACATTTTTCATACATGTCTACCAAAGCATTTTATCAAACAGTTCATTGCCTTGCTGCTATGGCTAAAATCCTAAAACAGGCGATTTCAAAAAAGCTATGGATGATTGGAAAAAATCTATGAAAGCATAATAGTAAGCAACAAGCTATGGTCTCATGGTTTTTTTTTGGCACGAAAATCAGCGTGATTTTATTTGCAGGTTTTAAACACATTTTTTTGGCAATTTTGCTATTTGAAATGGGGAAAAATCTTTGTGGTCAATTTTGTGCACTTTTTAATTGTAGTATTCTCACAGTTAGTGAAAAAGGTAGTGTTCATGAAGGAATGGAAAAGATGCATAGAGCCTTTCAATTATACCCATACTGTGCAATGACATTGAATCATTTAGCAAACCATTTTTTCTTTACAGGGTAACATTATCTTGTGGAACAATTGACTGAGATAGCTCTTGTTTCAACTAACCACCCTCTCATAAAATATCATTCATATTATAATCTTTCATGATATTATCATAGTAAAGGTGATTATGACACCACTTGTCAAGGAAAGCCAGAGGCCATAGTTTTTTTTGGATAGGTTCAATTGAAGCTGGGAGATCTTAAGAGTTCTCTCTCAATTTTTTAAAAGGTTTTGGAGGTCCACCCTAAGAACTGTGAGAGCTTAAAAGCTGTAGGCCATGTATATGCTCAGCAACGATAGGCAAAGAAGGATTTGGAAATTTTAAGAAAGGTAACTCGCATAGATCCACATGATGCCAATGTATTTATCAAGATTGGTGAGTTATTAATATCGTCAGACCCCAGTGCAGCCTTAGATTCTCTTAAGATGCCAAAGTCTCTTTTGAAGAAGAGTAGAGAAGTGCCCATTCAAATTTTAAACAACATTGGGGTTCTTCATTTTGAGTGTGATGAAATAGAGTTGGCTCAACAAAATTTTATGGAGGCATTAGGAAATGATGTTCTGCCTCTACATAAATCTCTATGGTCAGTTTTGTGCATTTTTTATTTGTAAGATTCTCATAGTTAGTGAAAAAGGTAGTGTTCATGAAGGAATGGAAAAAGATGTGTAGAGCCTTTGAATTATACCCATACTTTTCAATGGCATTGAATCATTTAGCAAACCATTTTTCCTTCACTACAGGGCAACATTTTCTTGTGGAACAGTTGACTGAGACAACTCTTATTTCAACTGACCGCCCTCTCATGAAATCTCATTCATATTATAATCTTGCACGATCTTATCATAGTAAAGGTGATTATGACACCACTTGTCAAGAAAAGCCAGAGGCTAAAGGATTTTGTGGATAGGTTCAATTGAAGCTAGGAGATCTTAAGATTTCTCTCTCAAATTTTGAAAAGGTTTGGAGGTCCACCCTAAGAACTATGAGATCTTAAAAGCTATAGGCCATATATATGCTCAGCAAGGGCTAGCAAAGAAGGCTTTGGAAATTTTAAGAAAGGAAATTCGCATAGATCCACCTGATGCCCATGCATTTATCAAGATGGGTGAGTTATTAATATCGTCAGACCCCAGTGCAGCCTTAGATTCTCTTGAGACGCCAAAGTCTCTTCTGAAGAAGGGCAAAGAAGAAGTACCCATTCAATTGTTAAACAATATTGGGGTTCTTCATTTTGAGTGTGATGAACTAGAGTTGGCTCAACAAAATTTTATGGGGGCATTAGGAAATTATGTTCTACCTCTACATAAATCTCTATGGTCAGTTTTGTGCATTTTTTACTTGTAGGATTCTCACAGTTAGTGAAAAAGGTAGTGTTCATGAAGGAATGGAAAAGATGCGTAGAGCCTTTGAATTATACTTGTACTCTGCAATGGAATTGAATCATTTAGCAAACCATTTTTTCTTCACTGTAGGGCATCGTTTTCTTGTGGAACAGTTGGCTGAGACAGCTCTTGTTTCAACTGACCACCCTCTCATGAAATCTCATTCATATTATAATCTTGCATGATCTTATCATAGTAAAGGTGATTATGACACCACTTGTCAAGGAAAGCCAAAGGCCACAGGATTTTGTGGATAGGTTCAATTGAAGCTGGGAGACCTTAAGAGTTCTCTCTCAAATTTTGAAAAGGTTTTGGAGGTCCACCCTGAGAACTATGAGAACTTAAAAGTTGTAGGCCATATATATGCTTAGCAAGGGCTGACAAAGAAGGCATTGGAAATTTTAAGAAAGGAAACTCACATAGATCCACCTGATGCCCATGCGTTTATCAAGATGGGTGAGTTATTAATATCATCAAAACCCAATGCAACCTTAGATTCTCTTAAGATGCCAAAGTATCTTCTGAAGAAGAGCATAGAAGAAGTACCCATTCAATTGTTAAACAACATTGGGGCTCTTCATTTTGAGTGTGAAGAACTAGAGTTTTCTCAAAAGAAAAATTATGGAGGCATTAGGAAATGGCATTTGGGTTGAATTCATAAATAAAACCCCCAGTGCTAATTCTGTAATTTTTCTTGTGCTCTTTAAGGATATGAAATTCTTCCATCGACTAGAAGAAGGTAGTGTTTCACTTGAGTTACCATGGGATAAAGTCACAACACTATTTAATCTTGCTAGGTTGTTTGAACAACTACATGATATTGAAAAAGAAAATCTTTTATACAAGGTAATATTGTTCAAGTTTCCTAATTGTGTTGATGCATATCTATGTCTTGCAGCCATGGCTCAGGCTCAAAATGCAATCCAACTAATCCTAGAATTAATTGAGGATGCACTTAAGGTGGATAAAAAATCATCAAATTTTTTATCTATGCTTGGAAAAATGGAACTGAAAACAGATGAATGGATTAAAGCAAAGAAATAATTAAAGCTGCACAAAGTGAATTAGATGTAAAGAATTCTTATGTTGACATTTCACTTGGAAATTGGAATTATTTTGCAGCTTTTTGCAATGAGAGGAGGGCTCCAAAGGTGGAGGCACAACATCTTGAGAAGGCTAGAGAACTGTATTGTAAAGTGTTGGCACAAAGACCAAGAAATGTTTATGCTACAAATAGGCAGCCATTGTGCTAGCTGAAAAGGGTCAATTTGATATTGCAAAGGAAATTTTTACATATGTACAAGAAACTGCAGTAGGAAACATCTTTGTTCAGATGCATGATGTGTGGGTAAATCTAGCACATCTTTACTTTTCACAAGGACAGTTTGAGCTTGCAGTGAAAATGTATCAAAATTGTTTGAGGAAATTCTAATTTGGCACTGACACCCAAATTTAATTATATTTAGCTCAAGCACATTATGAAGCAGAACAATGCCAAGATTATAAAAGAACATTATTAAGAGCAGTAGAACAATATTAAAAGTAGTAGATTGTAATGATTGTTTCAAATTTGTGTTTAATGTAATGAGGGTTTCGAATTACCTCTGAATTCGCTGCAGAGGGCGTCCCCAAATCCTATTTCACTACAGAAGGCCTCGACGAATTCAAATTCATTACAACAAACTCCAAATTCCTTTCCCTTGCTTTCCTTTCTAGAAGTCTCCAGGTCCTCTCTGAATCCGTATTTCCCATGCAAGTATTTGTTGATGAAAATGCCTCATGCCAGGCTAACAAATGAAGCGAGGTCAAGCGAGATGAATGAATCTGCAATGAACGCGAATAATCGTGCCAATATTTGGCCAATTTTTTTTTTAAATTGTCTAGTTTGGATTTGATGACTAACTATTTAGTCATTTTTAATTCTGTGACTAAATATTTTTTTAGTCAATGACCAAATTAGTCATTTATTTACTCATTTATAGCTGAGTTGTAAAAAATGAGTAGAATTTAGTCATTTTTAGTTGTTGTGACTAAAATGTTTAGTCACCTAGTCATTTATTTGCCAAATTCTACTAGTGATGGTTAGCAACAACTGATGCATTCATAGGTTGTAGGCCTAGGAACATGATAATATCCAATGGGACTGTGACCAGGAAATTGGTTCTTTATCCACTAGCCCAACCTCATGAAAATTTAGAGCAGATTATATGGCCTACCTTGGATATTCCCTACAAAATATCATGATTATAGAATGTAGCCCCTTGTTAGCAACTCAAGATGAGGATGAATTAATTGATTGTATCATATAGAATAACTAGGGTAGGGACCCATAGTAACAAGATTTTCTTTCATGTCTACATGATCCACTATAGAATATCGTACCTGCAAATTCATTAGAAGAATTATCCCAAATGTTCCATGCTCTTTTTCCACAACAATGTGTCCCCAACATTAGTGGACTTGATCTTTGATCTGTGCAATTAGAATCTAAAACATTGGAAATTATTCCAAGCAAAATGTTGAACATCAATAATGGATTAACTGAGGAACAACAAAATTCCTTAAACACTGTACTGCAAGCACATGCAATAACCTTTGCATGGGACTACGATGACATGAAGGGGATTGGTCCAAACTTGTGCATGCATATGATCTACATAAATTATGGTTACAAGCCAATTGTACATCCCCAAAGGAGAATGGACCCTACCTTAAGAGAAACAGTTAAGATTGAGCTACAAAAACTACTTGATACAGGCTTCATTTATCCCATTTCTGATAGTCAATGGGTGTCACCATATGTTATTGTCCCTAAGAAAGAAGGAAAATGGAGTGTATGTGTGGACTATAGGGAGCTAAACACAACCACTAGGAAAGATCAATTTCCAGGTTACCTTTCATTGACCAAGTGCTTGATTCCCTAGCAGGAAAAAAGTACCCCTTCCCAAATGGATTTAGTGGCTATAATTAGATAAAGATGGCTCCAGAGGACTAAGATAAGACTACATTCACATGCCCTTGAGGTACATATGCATATTATATTCTTCCCTTTGGACTATGTAATGCCCCATCCACTTTCCAGAGGGTAGTACTAAGTAATTTTTGTTGGAAGAATGAAGAAGGTGACCTCCGAGTTTGTTGTCGTTGATGCCAACACTAGTTGGTAACTGACTGAGTAAACTTTGTGTCTACACTTATCCGGTATTCTGATCCAAAAATACTCTCAATAAAAGGAAATTCTATGAGCTTTTGATATGTTGCTCAAGACTGTCAGGTACAACTATAAATGATTTTTCAACAAGGTTGTGTGATTCGGTTGAGTTATCCAAGTGACAGAAGATCGACACTCTTTTGGCTGACAGGGTTATGAATTTTTTATCTTATAAATGTTTAATGTGTTCCTCATTAGGTTTGAGCCGACCTAATTAATTTTTGTTATGATTTGTCGAATGCGCCGAAAGGAATTTTGATTTAAGTCGACAAATATTTTTGAGTTATGCATTCAATTAGGCAAACCTAATTAATGTATAAAGATGAAGCCATATATATATGTAAGTAATGTAGATGAAGAATAAAAAGGTGATGGATATAGATAAAGGAATAGTGTGAGATATAATGATGCGACAAGTGTGATAGTGCAAAGGTTTTAACAGTGTTGTATGTATGTGACCGGAGAAAAAGTTTTGATATTCCAGAGCCTAACCGGAACTGATCTCTGCACATTGAAGGTGTATTTACTCATTTCATCAAATTAGCAGTGAGCCATACCCTTTTGTATCTTGGAAATAAGCCATCTTTTGTATTCAGGTTGTGAGCCTTTCAAGGACAGTGCATCCTAGTAGTGAGCTCTTTAATATCTTATAACCGGTATAATATATTATGAGCTAATCCTCACTGTGGTTTTTCCCTTTTGGGTTTTCCACGTAAAAATCCTGGTGTCAATGTGTTATGATCTCTTTTATGTTTTGGTTTACTCTTGCAGCTAGATGTGGATTGATAATTGGATGGTTAGTAATTAATTGTATTAGTAGAATACTAATTCACCCCCCTCTCAATATTTGATGTATTCAACAATTGGTATTAGAGCTTGGTTCCTCTGAAGAAGTCTTACAACTTGTGGAAGGTCCCATAATTTGAATACATGGCTAACAAAAGCTATCTTGTTCCTCTGGAAGAAAACTCTGTATATGAGGAAATCAATGTTGTCAAGCTTGAAGAATTGGACAAAAGCGAAGATGAGAAGGAAATTCTGAAAGGAAACTTAAAGGAAGCAAACGAATGCATCAGAAAGTTAAGAGAGAAGATCAAAAAGTTCAAGGAAAGCCATAGAGAAGTCAGTGATCAGTTGAAAAAGGCTAATGAACACATTGTCAGACTGAAGGTGCAAGTAGAAGAGAAGAATCGAATTGAGGAGTGTCAAAAAGCTAAGATTTAGAATAAAATTGATGAATGTACAAAGCTTGAACAAGAAGTGGTAACCCTAAGATCTGATTTGGAAAAAGTGAAATCTCATGAAGAAAAATTTAAAACAAGCTCTACAAAGCTTGATGAGTTGATTGCATCTCAAAAACCTTCTAAGGATAAAAGTGGTCTAGGACTTGAAGAAGGACAAAGCTCAAAGGCAAAACCTATTTCCAGCAAAGTGGACAATCAGAAGAATTTCAAGGCAATATCAAGAACCAAAGGAGCAATATCGAAAAGATTCCCATCCGACAACCTAATGCTCAAAGGTACCCATCTTTTAATGGCTTTTGTTTCTCATGCAATAAATTTGGTCATAAAGCAACAAAATGTAGAAGTAGGATGAACCATAATAGAATGAGTCAGAATGTTGGATTCTTTATTGGACAATGCTATGCTTGCAATAAGTTTGGACACAGAGCTACTGAGTGTAGAAGCCAAATAATGTTGAACAGGGTTAATGCTAGTAGAAGGATTCAATCTTTTCAAGGCTACTATTACACATGTAATATCTTCAGACATAAGGCTAATTAGTGTAGGTCAAGGATGAATGCAAATCAGTTTATTTAAAGATATGTTGTGTGCTACACTTGCAACAAACCAGGACATATCTCAAAATTTTGTAGGAGAAAAATTGGGAAGAAACCTAATCTGAAACAAAAGAACAAGTCTGTGAAAAAAGTAGATCTTGCCAAAGTAAGAAAAGAAATGGAAAAAATTTGGAAGAAAAAAGAACCTGAGAAAAAGGATGAGTCAAATACATTTGTATCTATATTTGGTGTAGATGCCTCTTCCAAAAACTGAACCCAGTAATGGTTTCCGGGGGAGAAGTTACAAAAAAAATCTAAAAGGCCCCCGATATATGTGGTGTCAAGCAGTGACACAAGGATATGTGTTGCGAGTCATCATTCTGAAGGAACTGAAGAAATATCTGGCAAAAAATAGGTAGATCTAGAGAATTTTGGAACCCTCTTTGGTTTACAGTGTGTTTCATAAAGTATTTGTCAGCTTTAAAAGTTGAAAGGCAATAAATGCAAATTAGGGAAAAATTCATAAGTAATAAAGCAAGAAGCTAAGTTAAAGTAAGGCACATTTGCACAATTGGGAAGAAGCAAGGAAAGATGAAGTGAGTTAAAGGCAATTTAGAGCATCGTACATCGAAACCCTAGTTCTCGACAAGCAAAAAAGGTATTCTCTATTATCTAAATTCTGTGGATTTTAAAGTTGAAGGAACTTTATGTCAAAGAATATTCAAGCTATTTGAGGAGAATGGCTACTCGTACTATTGAGGAAATATCTGAGAGACTCCAACCTAGATTTAGAAGATTTTCATAGAAAGTGTATGAAAATGAACCCGTGGGTGCATTCTCGCACATTCCAAGCCATGTGCCACCCACCGAAGATCCAAGAACATAAATTCATGGGAAGTTAGAAGAATTCAATCACCAAGAGCTAAAGGATTTTTGGGACAATGAGTTGATGGGAGATGATCTATTGCTTAAGGAAAAATATGAAAACCTAGCTCGAATGAAGTTGAACATTCAGAACTGGTTTCCAAACTTTTCTAGTGAGTGAGGCAAAGTTTATCAGAATGGCCCTCAATAGGGTTCATAGCAAATTTGTGTGGATAAATGAACCAAGGGTTATCAACAAGGAGGCAATTCGAGTTGTAACTAGTCTTTGTGATACTGGAACCATTCTAGTTCTAAAAGTAGTGAAAAATGATGAAGTCACAAGGCTAACTGGTGCTAAATTTGACATAAGAGATTTAACTACAAAGTCTCTTGTAAACCCTGCCGTTAAGTATGCTGCCATCATGATTGGGTAGAAAATCTATTTCACTAATTGGGTAAATTCAGTGTCTGTTATGACAATTCACACTGCGTATGAAATAGTGGAGAAAGGAAAATATTTTGATCTTTGTGAGTTGCTTAGGTTGCAAAATATGGAGAACCTGAGTATGACTAAGGAAAAGAAGCATCCTTTCAAATTTGGTACTTTAGTTGTTTGTTTGTTGTTTTATTTCTTGAGGGAGTTACCGAGAAGAAAAGGCATAATATGGGATAACACTAGGCTGGTTGCTCATCAAATTTTTGATCATTTGTGTAGTCTAGGAGATTTGAGGGCACAAAACAATTCCCTAACTGCTTTCTTTATAGTATTTTAGAACGAAATGCATGAAAGAGACTAGATTCCAAGGATTCTAGTGAAGAAGTATGAGTTGGAGATAATATTTCTTGTATCTACAGATGAATGCATCATTCAGGCTATAGAACCCAGAACTCAATGGATTGAACCATTGGAATATGAGATTAAAGAAAAAATTACGGAGAGGTACATTGAGATTATGTTGGATAGTCCTAAGGACCCCTATCTACCTAGGCATGACACTTATGAGGAGAAATCTACTGAAGTACATTTAGAAGCTACTGTATCTAAAAGAAGAAATAAATTTGAGGCTTTCTTCCAAGGTCAAACATTTTCTAAGGATGATATAGAACAGTTGAAGGATGCTCTTGATGAAAGAAAATCCAAATCTGCTAAGCAACCCTCCAGACCCAGAAAATCAGGAAGACTATCTTCCAGTGCTACACCAACACCTATCTCCAGTACTACCACCTCTAGTGCTACTAATATTGAGATAGGGAAGAAGAAGGAATAAAGTTTCCTTCCATCTGTTAATATTGTTGCCCCTACCAGTCCTAGTCTAGGGCATCTAAGAAAAAATACATACCTCTTGTTGCACCATCTACCGCTTCAGGAAGAAGAGTGAAATAAAAGGTTGTCAAGAAAATAAGTTTGAGTGATGTTGTTGAGGAAGAAATAGAACTTTGCTTAAAAGAGGAGTGTCAATTGAAAAGAAACAAAAATGGTAGTACCTTTGGTGAAGAAGCCAAAACCAGAGTTGATATTTCTACAAATGAGGAGTCAAAGGAAGACGAGGATACTTACTGAATCCATGTACATACAAAGAAGAATGAAGAAGGCTCATCTGATCTTGTGGAGGACATGCTTGGATCTCCTCCAATAAGTGATCAACCACCCTTAAATCTAGGAGCCTTAGTAAACAATATGATTGATGATTACCTTATTCCAACTGTTGAGCTATATGATAAGGTTAATGATGAAGGGAAATAAACCATCATAAATATATTTATTCAGTACATAGTTATTTGTAATATAAATATGGATACCATACAATCCAAAGTTACTGAAAATGTGTGGAAAGAATTAGTACTTAGAAGGCAAGAGGATTTAAATGTTGAAGTCAAGATGAGAAGTGAAGCATTAAAATCCATTAGTTCCACCTTTTCGAAGATAGAAGTTGCAAATCTGCTAAAAGAATGTTCTACATTTTTTAGAGTCAAGTAGAGAGTTAATATGATAATGACTAAGGAAGATGACTACATGGAAAAAGTAAGGCAAGAAACTCAGGATGTAATCAGGAAATTAGCAAGGAGCTATGGGGCAAGAACCAGTTCTTCATCCCACATTGCTTAGGCACATGAACATGCTACGGTTGCAAAAGTAATGGATAATCCAATCTTGGAGATTGTTGATGAGACACTTGGTGTTTTAGAGATCCCTACCCCTATGACTGACACAAAAGAAAATACCAAAAAAAGGTTGATGATCAACATAATAATCATTTCAGTGATAAGAGAGAAGAACATCAAGAATCTACCAAAAATAGGGAAGAGAAAAACAAAGATGAAAGTGAAGGGAGTAAGGAAAAAAAGAAAAATAATGACAAGGATGATGAGGATAGAAGGGAAAAAGAAACAGAGACAAGTCCCCTGGAAAGTCATTCGAAGAAATAGAGGAAAAAGAAAAGGAAAAAAGAAGAAGAAGAAAAGAAGAAAGAGGAAGACAAGAAAGCCATTCCAACTAAGAAGAGTAAAGGAGAAATTTCTAAAGGCCCTAAACTATCAAATCCATACAAAGAATCATTCAGAAGTACCCTTAAAGGTCTTCTTTCAAGGAAAACTGTACTTCAACCTCTGCTTCCACCTTAGCTAGTTAAGTTTCCATCACATCCAGGTTATGTATACTTGACAAAGATTACACCCAGTGACAAAATAAAACTAAGTGATACCTTTCTTAGCTTTGTCACACAAGAAACTATGGAGTCTTATCAAAAGGGAAATGAATTAATAAATGAAGCTATAAAATATTTATAGGAGATAGCCCCCAATGTTACAATAGATAACTCTTTAGCTCCAATTGAAAATTTAAAGCTCATAATTGATTTAGTCAAAGAGTACACATCTAACCTCAAGGTTCAAACTGCAAAAGAAGTGGAGTTGAGTCTGCTAGAGAAAAGACTGTTGTTTCTACAAGACAAGTGTACAATTGCACGTGGAAAGGATTTGCAAACTTTGAAAGAGGTAAGAGAATGTGATGAAGAATCCCAACTGCTATTTTTTTACTACATGAAGTGGCTGGAAGCCACTCGAGGTATCAAGGATTTAATGGACTCGATTGAGTATCAACTTGCAAATGCCTCCAAAGATTATAAGATTGTAGATGATAGAAACTATGTTAGGTGTGTTTCTATTGTAGATCTTCAAAGAAAAATTTTCATCCTGTAGAGGCAGAAGGAAGATGCTATGAGACGTTATTCCTAGCTTGGAGACTTGGTCATGTCTAGACATGTTTCTATATCAAATGTGTTGATGGAAGTAGAAAAAATTGAGAAGATGAACATTGTTCCATCCACTCCGAAAGGAGAAGAATTCCTAGCGAAATTAGAATCTCTACATAAAACTCTATCCATGGAAAAAGGAGTTTGGGATGATGGAAATCCAGCTTGGGAAGTGATTATCAAGGAGTTACAGGGTGCTCCCAGTTCCTGATTTGAAGTTTTTAAAATTTCCTGATCCTTTGTCCTTGATGTCAAAGGGGGAGAAGAGGAGAAGAGGAGAAGAAGAGAAGAGGAGAAGAGTATGTATAAAGAATGTTATGTTATGTTATGTGTTTGTCACATGTACATATGTTAGGGGGAGTTGAGTGCATTAGTGCTACACAATATTTTGTTTTGAAGTAAGTCATTTTTTTTGGCAATGTTGACATCAATGAAAAAGGGGGAGATAGTTGGAAGAATGAAGAAGGTGACCTCTAGGTTTGTTGTCATTGATGCCAATACTCGTTGGTAACTGACTAAGTAAACTGTGTGTCTACATTGATCTGGTATTTTGATCTGGAAATCCTCTCAGTAAAAAGAAATTCTACGAGCTTTTGATATGTTGCTCAGGAGTGTCAGGTATAGTTGTAAACGAGTTTTCAGCAAGGTTGTGTGATCCGGTTGAGTTATCCAAGTGATAGAAGATCAAATTTCTTTTGGCCGATAGGGTTATGAACTGTTTATCTTATAAATGATTAATGTGTTCCTTATTAGGTCTGAGCTGACCTAATTAATGTTTGTTATGATTTTTTGAATGCACCAAAAGGACTTTTGATTTAAGCTGACAAATGTTTTTGAGTTATGCATTCAATTAGGCTAACCTAATTGATGTATAAAGATGAAGCCATATATATATGTAAGTAATACGGATGAAGAATAAAAAGGTGATAGATATGGATAAAGGAATAGTGTGAGATACAGTGATGCGACAAGTGTGATAGTGCAAAGGTTTTAATAGTGTTGTATGCCTACGACCAGAGCAAAAAAATTAATATTCCAGAACCTAACTAGAACCACGAGGGTTCTAGTTAGGTTATGGATTATTAAATTGAGCCTTACTCAATTCATCAAATTGGCAGTGAGCCATACCCTTTTGTATCTTGGCAATAAGCCTTCTTTTGTATTCAGGTTGTGAACCTTTCAAGGACAGTGCATCCTAGAAGTAAGCCCTGTTATATCTTATAACCGGTTATAATATATTGCGAGATAATCCTCACCATGGTTTTTCCCTTTTGGGTTTTCCACATAAAAATCTTGGTGTCAATGTGTTATGATCTCTTTTATGTTTTGGTTTACTCCTGTAGCTAGATGTGGATTGATAATTGGATGGTTAGTAATTAATTGTGTTAGCAGAATATTGATTCACCCCCCTCTCAGTATTCGGTGTATTCAACAATTTCTTTGATTATGCGCATGAATCCATGGAAATCTACATGGATGACTTCACCACCTATGGATAAACCTATGAAGAGGCACTCAATAACCTAGAGAAGGTTTTTAAAAGATGTAAAGAACATAATATTTCATTGATTCATAAAAAAAAAATTATGATAATGACTCAAGGGATTGTTCTAGGGCACTTTATCTCAAGTGAAAGAATTCAAGTGGATCCCAACAAAATAGAGATCATCTCTACACTCCCTGTGCCACAGAGACAAAAATATGTAAGGAGCTTTTTGGGACATGTAGACTACTATAGGAGGTTCATACATGACTTCTGTAAAATTGCACCACCCTTGTTTGTTCTGCTCACCAAAGACATAGAATTTGAGTGGACTGAAGAATGTCAACACTCCTTTAAATCACTTAAGACAAATATGCAATCATCCTACCAACACCTCAAGAATGAAATATTGTGATAAGTATTATCTCCTTACAACCCCAAATGAAAAGCCTCAACAACACCTATCCACTCAATATCAAAGATCAAATGCAACATATGAATCATGTAATGACAACATGGATGTAAGCCTCTCTATCCAAGGAAATAAAACTCAATGTATCAATGTTCCCAAATTAGGAAATCATCCTAGTGAAAATCTCCTAAAATCCTCCTCAATGAATGATAACATAAATAACTCAAATGTACAAGGAGATAACAATGCTAAACATCCCTTAAAATGAATCCTCTAGAACCAACTATCCATAGCTCAAGATCCATATCTATGAAATATAAATAAATATAAACTCATGCTAAATAATCCTCAAATGAGTCTCCCAAAATCAATCACCATGCCTCAAGACTCATTTCCATGAGAAAAAAAAAGCACGAATCATAACAAATCTAAAAAAGAATGTGCAAATACCTTTCATATGATAAACTGTCGAGTAGACCAAGAGTGGGGATTGAGAATGCTCCTCCAGGATAACCAAGTCATCATGACTCACTCCAAGAATAATATCCTATAAATTTCCATCATGAACTCACGTCCATATCCAAGTGAAGGCTCCTTGGTCTTCTTACTAAAACCTCCAAAGAATAATTGTCTCAAGAAAATGTCTCTAGACCCAAGAGAACTCTAGCCTCACCCAAGTATCCAAGTATCTATGAGAACCCTGAAACCTATCAATCCATGCTAAGCTCCAAATGTATCACAACACCCTCATGAAGCTCTCCAAGCAAATAACCAATGTACTCAAATACCAAGAGAACCAACAAGACCAATGTCAAAGCTCCAATCATAGAATCAGGAACCCAACATGACATCATGATCTAACCATCTCCTCCTAGGAGATCACATACAACAATGTATACATCCTGGTATAAAGAGAACATGTATCATGGAAAACCTCTAAGCTAGCACCAAGAGTAAACCTTGACACAATACCAAACACACTCTACACCAAGAATCAACATCTTCAATCACATGAAGATAACCATATCCTAATAGTGAACCTATAAATGTGGAAGAACTCTTTTGCAACAACATGATCTAAGAGCTCCTTCAAGACATCCATAAACACTAAATAAGATCATCCATCACCAACTGTGAATCCACATCACTTCCAATAACTCCCACTAAATTGTGATACTAAGTTACACATGGCATCGTGACAACCATCTCCTAAATGAAGATCATCTAGGTCCACACACACAATTGAAATTCCAATAATACCAAGTAGGACCAAGATCTCCAATTCAAGAAGATACAACCACCATCAAATATCAGGAATTAGTCCTACATTGTCAAGTCATCACTATCAAAATCTCCCACTGAAATGTGTAACCAATGAAATGTAACCAAGCTATCGTGACATTGTGATAAAACCACATGCTACAAGTCTCAACCACTGGAAATCCTGACACTCTAATCATCCATCATCTCCTCTCAAAGAAAAATAATAATACAAAAATGACCACATACAAGGACAACTAATAAATTTTGTATCAATATTGAATCAATCTCATGGATATAGATAGTCCACATCGAGTCATCCCATTGCAACTAAATGGGTGATTAGTCTATACAACTGCATAACCAATAGATCTCAAAAAACTAAAACATACAAAATCATCATCACATTAGTAACCTACAAACGAAGATATCAAAGAAGATAATCTTATAGATAATAAGATTCCTACACTAAATCAACCACATTTGATTCGCCAAATATCATCTAAAAATATGTACTCCCTCAAAGTTTCACCTCTTGACTCGTTTGGATGCTCATGCAGTCACACCCCAAATCTCAGAAACCTACAAGTGATAAAACAAGTATAATCCTTTCTCTATACCACAAACTAAAAATATAACTAATCTACTATGTAGTACAATGCACATGCTCTCCAATGCTTATTTGAAATTGAAAATCCGATTCCATATGCAAAATTTATGTCCAAAACAGTGAAAAAAATAATATCTGACTTTTGGGCTGAAAAACTAATATAAATAGCAAAAACATGGAACCAAACTTGTACCACTGTGTAGTGCTTCAAGAGAGCTTTATGTAGACTATTGGAAGTCAAAAATCTAACATAATGGGTGAAAGTTATGCTTGTTTGAAAAAAGTTCTCCAATTAGGATTATAGGAGTGGTTGGTGGGTAACCCATCGGTGACCTGCCGATGGCGGTGGTGCACTAGCAATGCTCGGGTGGCTCTCTTCCAGTGGCGTGACTAAGATGGTGGTGGTTTTTAAATAAATAATCTTTTTAAAAAAAAAATTGTTGCAGTTTAATTTTTCCCTTCGGCTTGCAGAGGGGGGCAATTCCCTAAGTGACTAGGGGCCCATGTCGGGGGGCTAAGCCCCACCAACTGGGGTTGCCTGCTGGTGACTAGCAGTGTTGGTAGTTGACAACCATCTAGCCTTTCAGCACCAACAACAACTAACAAAGTTGCGGGGGGAGACTGCGGACACCCCACAAAACTTTTAATTTTTTAAACTTATTTTAACTTTTAATAAAAATTTATTTATTTATTATTTTGCAAGTTTTTTGAATTTTATTTTTCTTTAGACATTGAATTGTATGGTTGTACGACTGCACACGCAGGGTTGTAGGTAACAAATTTGTATTTTTCAAGTGGCCAACATAGGGAAAATTTTATATGAATTTTCATTTCTTATTCATCTTGGATCCAATGGTGAGGTCTGTTTTGTCTCAATAGGTCATCTGTGAAATTTTCTCTACAAAACCCTCACATAAAAGCACAAACTAGGAAACCCTTTTGACCCAATTTTCTCAAACCCCAAATCTACAATAAACCCAACAAATATACAAACCCCCAAAGCCCAAGTTTTCAAAATAACACTTGCACATGTGTTCCATATCTTGTAATGCCTCATATATTTCTTGCATAGCCATGGATTTAACTTTGCACCAAATCTACTCAAATAAGGGTTACAACAAAACCTGGGAGCTCACACCTCCCACAACCATTAAAGCTCTGATACCACTTGTTAGGAAATAATGTATCAATACCTAGTTCATTTAATCTATTTCCTACATAACCCCATGAGAGAAAAACATGCATACAAGTTTACATAATAACCATAATTCATAGATCAAAATAGCCAAGCCACAAGATAACACAAGAAATATCCTAAGAAAACCCTCGAAAGGGAAACCAAGCCTCCAAAAGTACCCATACTTCATCTATTATTCAAAAAATAAACAATGCATGCACTTACAGAGTTACCATGAATACTTCTGAAGCATCAAGCCTCTCAATGCATCCTCCATGTGTCCAAGCATGAATCCGCATATCCCAAGTCATGCTTCACATATGCACTCTTCAAAAAGACTCAATAATGACAACCCACTTACCCACCAACCTTAACCACTAAACATGTGTTAAATAAAAGCTCACACAAATACAACCAAGTGGTAAGATAAAACCATGTGAACAAAAAATAATTGACCTCTCATTTTATATTGGGTACTAAGTTTTCACTTTATTAAATGTTTTCCCTAAATATTTAATTTTTATCCTTTGTCTCCCACACATTAAATAATAACTCAATGTTACAATAAAACTTTACAAGTGGCCCCAAATAATTATCTAATGTGCCTAAACACACCTCCTAGGTGCACCACTATAGTGTAGAAAATTGCATATCTTTACAATTTCATGCTATGTTTGGGTCCCTTAATTTATTGGACTTAATTAAGCTTTTAATTTTCCAAATTATGCATTACAAATCCTTATTTTTCTCATTTTTTGAAAGGAGAACCGGCATTAAATAAAGACAATCAATAACTAAATCACCATGGAATAGGTGTGTCCTAGACTTATAAGCCAGGACCCATTCTCCCATGGGTGAATGGGTCCCCTTTAAGTGCCAAGACTCATTTTAAAATATATTTTTGGTGATATTTTAATGATCCAAATTCAAATTGCAATTGTCGGCTTTTGGAATCTAATTTTTAGGAAATCAGATAAACACCTATAAATACAGTCTTTTGATCATTTGAAATCTAAGCAACATTCTAACATGCATGATCAAATATTTTCAAGTGAAAATATTATTGTCAAGAGCATAATTGAGCATTCAAGAGTAGATTTATCATTCCTTTGTTGTAGCAATCAAGATCCTAACATCATGTTCAAATTTATGTGTGTTCATGTCATCTTGTGAACGCTAATATGCATTATTGATCCTAAAACACCCAAGCATTTTAAGTATCTAAATCAATCAAGGAAAGCAAGATCCAATTCCTTTGGAGAGATGTATTTGAATTTAGTCCTCTAAGGGAAGCCATTGAAGGGTGGTGAGTTGTAGTAATAATTGTTCATTCATCATTTCTTTCTCATTTTTCATTATCTTTCTATCAAGTTTTAGCTACCAAACTTGGGGTTTGACCAAGGCAAACCCCCATACAAAAAAAAACTTTTTTTCCTCTTTATGTATGTACAAATTATAGGTTGAAGGAGGATTGAACAAATATTGAAGAAGAAATTCTACATTGTTGCACAAGTTGTCATCATTGTTGTCAAGCCACGGAAACTAGGTTTTAGAATTTATTTCCAACTTTCCGATAACATGACCTATGCTAAACAGAAGCCAATATTCAGCATCAAAGGACTGTCAAAAATTATTTTGGAAGCCCTAACAAGGAACAGATGCATGCCATCAAACACTTCTCATATTTTCCTGCAAACTGTCATTTCTATTTCTCTACATTTTGAAACCTACATTTTAGGTATTAGGTCTTATTGTTCATTTAGTTTGAGAATTTCAAATCAATTTAGATTTGTTTTAGATCTATCCTATTGTCCTAAGGACTGAGATCCAGGTCTGATTGGCTCACCATTGAGGTTGAAGGTCAATCATTACACCTTTTGATCTCTTTCCTAATGACATATGTAGGGAAAGGCTGTCGTTAAGATTCCTAAGATTTTATAATCAACACATAAAACTTTTGGGATCACTTTCCCACCATTTCAACCACAATTAAATAATTATTTAATTACATTATAATATAATAGTTTATGCAATGGTGTACAAAACCAAATCCTAATAGTATGGGCCTCAAATTTAGATGGAATAGGTGAGTGAGGATGTCATGAGAGAGACAATTTTGATATAGATCAATTGTTGTTTCTCTCAAATTAGTTGGTAATGTATCCAATATTTATTGCACTTGTTGAATTTGTTGTAGGACATGATATATGATGGGATTAGAGGAAGAAGGTAGAAGAAGTAGTGGGGAAGGTGTATAAGAATAATCTTCATAAGGTGAAGTGTATCTAAATAAGGGTAGAATGAGATAGGTGTGGTAAATATAACATTAGATGGAAGAGCAATTTGGGGAAAATAGGCCATTTGAGATAAAAGAGAAGTATAAGATGTAGGAGAGGAGTGCATCATGACTATAGTAGGGGGAGATGTGGTAGTGTTTATAATCATGTGGGTATAGGAGGGAATGTGTGTATGGTGAATGGAAGAGATAAGAGGATAAATAAATGGGTTAGAACATGGTAGAGAAAAATAATGAATACTACAAAAATAAATGGTGGGATGTTAATTTTGAGAAGAGAGTGAATAGTTTTGAATGAAGAACTAGATGGGTTGAGACATATAGATGATGTAGGAAGAGAAATAGGAGTAGGATCAGATGTAATGTTTCAAGAGGTCATAAAATTTTGGATAAAGGGGCATGTGAGATTATGATGTGCCCAATATTTTGCAACATTTCTAACCTAGCTATATTTTTTAGGATAATATTTCCTAAATAATAAATCATGTTCAAAGGAACTAGGGTTATACCTCAGTTAATTATGTACTTGACTTCTTGAAGTTAAGATATATTTTTCATTCAGTTTTCTTGGTCTAATGGGCTTCTTAATAAAATGTATCTACTATAGGAAAGAATGGAAGGTATCATTAATGGAGGTAAAGGAAGAAGAGGAAGGACAAGCCATTGATGGATTAAAATAAAGACTATGACAAGGGATGACCTTAGTTGGATAAGGCCTTACTCTTTAAAAATAATGAATAGGGGGCATAAAATAGGACTACTATCAAATAGAAATAAAAATACTTATTGAAAAGACAATGTGTACAAAATCTCTTCTAACTTATGCAATTCAAAAAATTGGGCTTGTAAGCAATAATTAGGTTCAGTAAATAAAAGAACTTAAAAAGAAAAGCTGATTATTTTGGATGAAATGATTCCTTTTAGTTTGTGATTGTATGTAAATTAATTTTTCACTAAGACCATCTCCAACTATCCTCACTTTAATTAAAAATCACAAAGTTGAAACTAACAAGAGACAACACCTAGTGTTATAGAACTTTGGAAATATGAAACTAATAAGTACTTAAACGGAAAGAGTAGTGAGAAAAGGAGTCCAAATGCACATGTGGAGAGAATTTATCTAATAGGAAAGTGACTAAAATTTTGTTAGGATTTTTCCTAGTCTATAATTTTTTAATCAAAAATACATTGTCATCCCAGGAGGGATGCCTAACTTGAAAGCCTAGTCTTGACCTTACACCTAACCTGATAGTTTGGTCTTGTAGGCTGGCCTTGTCCTAGAAGATGGTAGAAACTTGAAAACTTGTTCAAAGGTAGATATCAATGTATAGAGGCCTTTCAAAAGTCTAGTAACCTACCAAAGGCTAAAATAAGATACGTGATTTTAGAAAATAACATGTAGGAGTGTTAAAACAAGACAATACATATGGATAACTAGGAACAATTTCATCTTGCTATGAAAAGGTAGGAGAGGAAAATGATTAAAAAGGATAAATTGTAAAGAGAGTTATATGACAATAAAGAGGACAATAATAGGGTGCAAAACTCATAAAAATAGAAATAGATTTGATTTTTTTTTAATAAAATGGAAAGGAAGAGAACACTATGGAAAAACTAGGACTTGGAAAGAGAGGTGGAGAAGATGGAAGATGAAGAAAATGGATCAAAATGTTATATACTTTGGGGAAAGTAAATGGAATGCATGGAGTTAGGGTATGAGAAAGGGAACCATTAAATTAATTAGAAATTATATGAATTCTAAATGAAAATAAAAAAAGGAACACCACTTGAAAACCATGGAAAATCAACCACCTAGTGATGAAAATATGTATTGGGAGATATGGACCTCCAAAAGTTTATTGTGGAGCTTGAGGTAAAAGATAACACATACCTAAATTTTTAGTAGTGTATAAGTTTCATCTATGTGTATAAATAATAGAAATAAAAGGAGCAAGATATATTTTTAAAATGAGATGAAGATAAGTCTATTTTATAGATTTTCAAAGATAATATGAATACAAAATGTAGTAGGTAGGAACCACGAATAATTACTCAAATTCCCATTTAATTTTTTAGGCAATAAAATGAAATGATATTGTTGCCACCTTAGGTGTATGGAAGTGGGCGAGGTCCTTAGATCCTATGAAATCCAACTTTTAATAAAATCTTAAGTTCTAATGGGGTCATTTGGTGGTGGTGGAAAGGGAAGAGAGGATTGGAAAAAGGATAGGAGATAGGGGCAACATTTTGTTTTTTAAATAAAAAGAGAAAAATGTTAGGAAATAGAGTTGAAATAAGGGTAAGGGGTATATGGAAAAGGGAATGAATTAAATAAAGGAAAAGAAATAAATGGTGAGATAAAATTAATTAAATGGAGAGGGTTAAGAGGGGAGGAGGGTTCAAAGAAGGATAGGAATGACTAAGGAGAAGGGAGAAAGTTAAAAAAGGCCAAAACACTAAAATGGAGAAGAGGCTAATTTTTTTTTTCTTAAATATAATAATAGAATTATAGGGTATGCAATTTACATTATTACACATTCTCACAACCATTCACAAATTTTTTAAAAGATTTTTTAATTTTCATTAGAAGAGAAATACATCTTTGACTTGTTGGGCACTTCAAATTTAATGTTCAAATTATCCATGTAGATTACATGTTTTTCCTTTAAAAATTACTAGTTTAAAATGCTCTACACATATTACCTTAAATGATTTTAAATCTTTGTAGTCTATTGAGTCTCAACATAATTCACTAGAAGGTCATAAAATAAATTTAGGTGTCACTTGTTACATGAATGCATTTATGTTTCTTGAAACAGGCTATCAGATCTTATTTGATGTGAAATTTAGATGTTTGAAAATTTCTTGTACTTTAGCCTATTATACACCACAATATTTTTTATTTCCAAATTGCATCTATCTTGAATTGGGAATGAAATAAATCTTTCAACCATGGACAAAAATCTAAAAAAATAGCTTTTGTTTCACATCGTTTCTTGCAAAAAAATTAAATACAAATGATTCACCTTGTTTATCTCAAACTATCCCATTTCTCTTATACCAAATTAAGAAATAATGAAGGCTTACATGACTCTAAAGTAATATAGATAGTATTTTTTAAGGATTATATAATGATTCTCTTTATATTTTAATTGTATTGGCTTATAAAGAGCCATTTAAAAAAATATATACTAATTATGATCAACTAATACTTATTTAATAACACTTATTCAATAACTTAAAACTAATATACTAAGATTCAATATTCTTAATGTAGACACTAAAAATTGTCCCAGTCTTGCAATTTCTAAATTCTCCATCATTTCCCCTTTTTTCTTTGATAATTAAATAATTTTAATTATTTAATTATTTTCTAAAGTCATAATTCTTCTATTAATTAAATAATTTTAATTATTTAATTAATTCATTTTTATCTTTATTCCTCCTTGATTAATTAAATAAATTTAATTTATTTAATTTGGCCCACTCTCTTGAATTTTGAATTAAATCATTATTTAATTCAAAATGATTCATTTTGTCGCATTCCTCTATAATTAAATAATTATTTTAATTATTTAATTATTCATTGGCCACCTAGATTAAATAATTTTTATTATTTAATTTCTCCTATCACCTCTTTATCCATGCCAATCTTATCTTCCACATCAAATCTTATCTCTTGACATCTCGTTTAATCCTAGCCATTGATTGAATTATCTCATGATTCAATCTCAACCCTTCATCCTTATCATTTTCCCTAATTTAGCCCTAACCCTATTTCATACTACAACTTTCAATCTTGGCCATTGATTAAGACATCTTATTGGCATCCAATCTCAACCATTCATTCAAATTTGTCTTTTCTATAAAATACCTTACCCTTGTCATTTTCATTATCTACACATATTATGCAAGTACATGCTGCTAGTGTGAGACAACAATCTTCAATATTTTGCTAGTCACTTGTCATAGGATTATTATTGCACACTCAAATCTGAGGGCAATTATCATATTCAAGCAAAATAGAGAAGTGCAATGGAGGTGAATCAATGGTGGCATGAAGATTTGGTAATACTGTTTTATGTTTTATGTCTTTATGCTTCTTTGTACTTCATTGTTGATTAGGGTTTGATTTATATGCTTTATTGCATTAACCTTAATATTTCATGCTTGATTACATTAGTGAATCTGACAAATTTTGACAAATTTTGAGGATTTTTGGAGTTGGATCCTTTTTTGTTGCAGGTTTTGCATCATTTTGGAACAAAACACTAGTTTTCAAATATTCAATCATATATCTCAAAAAACCATATATTTTATCACAAAAAACATTGTGCAGGTTGGAGACAATATTAAGAGCTTCCAGTCCAAAAATCAATTTTTTTTGAGTTGTTTTTTATTTTTTATAAATTTTTTGTTATTTTTCATGAAAAATCAATTTTGAGAGAAAATTAGAGAATTTTTTGGATTTATTTATATTTATGGAAATATCTTTAAATTATAATAGGGGTCTATTTTTTATGTTTTTAATTTGGATAAAAAATAATTAGAAAAAAAGTAGATATTTGAAAATTAGGGTTTTACAAATATTTGCTTATATCTCACAAACGGTTGTAGATATTTTCACAAAATTTTTTTTGTAGATTTGGGGTGATGTCAGGAACCTTCAGTAAAAAAATCAGAATTTTTGGATCTATTTTGAATTTTTTATAATTTTTAATGATTTTTCATGAAAAATTAATTTTGGATGCAAAACAACAAATTTTTTAGATTTCTTTACATTTTTGGAAAGCTTTGGAAATTTCAGTAAGGTTTTGTTCTCTTTTTTTTTTTTTTTTGATGCAAAAATTAGATTTCTCTTTACTAGCTAAACCTCTAATATTAGTGATCAATTATCTTGTTCAGGTTTTGGCTTTGTTGTTGGTTTTGTGAATGTGCAGAAAAATAAACACTTCAAAAGACAAATTGGATCAAGTGGAAAAAAAATTGGAGCTAAAGAAATTCTAGGTACACACATTTCATCTTTCATCTCTTAACCATTGCTTGTCAACACACTTCAATTTGGGGCTAAATATGAACATGTTGTTTGCATCCACACTTTGAAATTGGGCTTAAAAAGAACCATTGTCTTCCATCACAAATTTTTGATTTGGGTTAAAAATAACAAGTGTTTCCATTTTTTGATTACACACATTTCATTTCTAAAGGGAAATTAACAACTGTGAGTGTGAATCAAGTTTGTGTGTCCTCCAAAACACCTCACTTGGTTCGCTTTTGTCATACCCTTCTTAGGAGGCCTGCTTGGAGCACACAACCCTCCAAGGGACGAACTCAATCTAGGTGTGAATCCAAATACACGCCTCTTTGGGAGTTGAAATCTTGTCACTCTTGGCTAAGCCCCAAAGAACTTTATACCTTTGGGGAGTGAAGGTGAAGGGTGGGTTACCCCTTTCTCCCAGCTATGTGGAAAGATTTTGCTTTCAAATCATCCCTAGTCAACTTCGTGCATCCTAGCTTAAGACCATTGGCCAATCTCCCCACTTGAATAATTGCTAGGATTGTTCTTGTGCTTGGAAGTGTCTTCTTATCATAATCATTTGTATTACATCTTGCATCAAATCTTGTCTTGCATGTGTGAATGTGTATTCAAGATTGAAATATTAATCAAGTGAGAAAAATCAAAAATCAAAATAAAAAGTAAAATAAATATTAAAAAAAAGAAATCCAAAAACATTAGAAACATTTCAAAAACAAACAAATATAGGTGTCCTTCAAGTCAAGTTATCCACATTATCTCCAAGTCAAACTTCTGATCCTCATTTTCATCACAGCCTTTGCATTATCATTTAGACCTCACCACCATGTCTACAATTTACCTTGATATGCTTGCTAGTCAAGTTGAATACCAATTACTCTGCAATGGTCAATACCAACAAGCCATAGACTTCAAAAGACAATTCATCCAATCCAAATACCAATCAACCTCAACCCATGGTCAACTACCCACATACCCTTCTTACCAACAATCCATAATCCCTAGTCATTCATCCATCTACCCTCACTATCAAGAGTCACTTAACACAAGCCATACCATTAATCCACAACAAGTGTCCACTTATCACCCTTATCCTAACCTTGATAAGGTAAACCAACCTTCCACTAATCCATTCCAAGTCTTCATGTCCTATCCTAGTACATCATCCACTAATTCATTCCAATCCATTCCATCTCAATATACATCTAGTCATGAAAATACGTCTAGTCATGGTCTTCAAAATCACATCCCAATGCCTAAACTTGAGGATACATGTCAAAATGAAAGTCCAAAGCATGACATCATAGCTTCACCTTCATGTCAAGATCAAAGTAGTCCATCCCATGATCATATCCTTAAGTCCATCCATGAAGTCATTCTAGGTAACCATGGCATCCAAAATACACCTATCCATGATCAAGATCCCATTCCCAATCATGTTGGCCACGACAAACCTATCTTTGATCAAGATCCTACCATTGAACAAGACACCCAAAGTGATCTACTTATCGACCTTTATACCATCCATGATCAAACATTTGAATTCAATCCTATCCAAACTCCAAACATCTCCATTTCCCAAATGAGACACTTGCCTCCTTGGGACATAGATAATCAAACAAATGACATGGACAACATGCAATAAGAACATAAAAAGGATACTATGGATCAAGAAGAACACAAGGAAGCTATCATTGACCAAGTTAAATACAAAGGCACAAAAGATATCATTGATCAAATTGATGTCTTAAAGGACCAAGAAGACACAAGCATGACAAATGATAAAGCCAAAATATTCTACCAACTAGGATCATCCACCTTTGTCAAAGCAGGCTTTCTTGCAGATGAGAAAATTCCAAGCATTAGTTTCCACATACATAATGATGGGTTCGCATCTTGTTTTCAAAACAACAAATACCCCATTGCAAAGAGAATATGTCAAAGTATGCAATATCAAGGAAGAGGACTAGGCATTCAGGAACCAATACAGTTTTATGAAAATCCTACACATCAAGGTCTTGGTTATTCTTCAATCAAGAAATCAAACAGTGTTAGTGATACCTCCATGATATTAGGGGACACTTTATCCAATACAAACATCAAAATGGGGGCCATGAGTAGTCCTTTTCATAAGGTTGCTTCCAACACTCCTTCCATCCACACCATAAAACATCATTCCCTCAATTGGAACCAACAATGACAAAAGCCTTACAAGTCTAAAGTCCAAAATCAAATGTCAAAGGCCATTGAGTACAAAATCCAAGTGGACAAATGAAGTTAAAATGGATACCAAAGAAAAATGGATCAAGCAAAGAAAATATTCTAAATCCAAAAGTCAATCAAAATGTGGAGCCACAAGAAAAGAGGTCTCCCACATATAATAAATGTCCACCCTCTTCAAAATGGTCATCACGCAAGGCATATAAAATTCATGTTTCCAAACACTATCCCAGTCAAAATTCCAAACTCCATCATTCACCACCCCAAGTTTGGAAAATAAAAATTCCTACATCCAAAATACCAAATAGTCCATCCACACCTACCATCATCCATCATAATCCTACATCTCGCCTAAAGTCTAAAAATCCCACGTCACAAACCCGTCGCATCTTGGCAACAACTCTTTATCATAAGAACTCTCATGGAACTCTATCACGATGGGTGTATTTCGAGAGGGCTAACTCGAATATCAGAAAGGATCATAATAACATCGATCAGTTATATACAAGTACTATGATCCTGACAAGACAATTACTCCATAAAGGTTACTACTGGCATATCATGACACCGACATCTACATCAGCACCATCAAAGTGATCATCTAAAAAAATACAAAAAGAAAAAAATATAAAAAAAGTAGAGAGAAAAATTTTGTCCAATAGTGAAAACCATTCTTATGGCGCTTTGGATAAGTACCATGATGAAAACCTGGAAAACAGGCGGCATGTGTAAGAGAAATTATCTATGTGGACCATTACACTTTGGGGAAAGTTGTCTTATCTCCCATGCACTTCACATGACATTTCCTATAACATTTCCATCTATCCATCTAAGCCCTATCATTCCCATCCATTGTCCCACCTACTTTGATCTTGATAAGGACTAAGGTACAAACATAAATCATGCTTTAGGAAATTTTTTGGCATGTCTATCCTTTGGTTATACACTATTCATGAAATATCATAGCCTTCATAACATTATCCATACCCACCTTGGAGAAAACAAATTATTCCTATGCGACATAGTCCTTGGAGATCATATGCCAATAATCCTCATGTCTTCCATCCTTTACCAAAATCAATCCATTATCCTTCCATGCCTATTGTTGAGTTTGGTTTTCCCTTGTCATTGGTTTAAGGATTTTGATCCGCTTATCCAAGTTCCCTCCATACTCTGATCCATTCATTCCAAATGCAATAAGCCTAATCCATACAATCTTGTTGTGCATCGTATCGCATCATCCAAAACATTCCTTGGATTTGTTTCTAGACTTGTTGCAAACCTTGATCCTTTAGTCACATTATCATCATCCTCACATTGTTTTTGGATGTGTCCCCACATCATCATCATCCTCATCACTTGTCAATTGGTTTTCAGCGTGACTAGGAGCAAGATCATGGTTGTCCTTGGATTCTTGTGTGTGCTTGCTCGCTTGCTTGTAGGCATCATTCATATGCATTTGCCATGGTCCTTATAGTGTATAATCCATAATAGAATACACACTTCCCCATATCATCCATAATAAAAGATAAAAAAATAATAAAACATTCGAAAAAGACAAAAAAACCAAATATTCTCAAAAAGGAAAAAAATCATAAAACTATCAAAAGGCAAAAAAATCAAATATTCTCAAAAAGAAAAAAAAATCATAAAACCTCAAAATCCAAAAAAATCAAAACATGTCAAAAACACAAAAACATCCAAAAAATCTTCAAAATCCCAAAAAATAGAGTCAAAGTCAGTCATGTCAGTCAATCCATGTCATTGTTGAACTACGTTGCGTCTGTGACTAAACGTAGGAAGGGCCATCTGTCGATGTGCCCTTGAGGCCACCTAGGTCAGTCCTTTAGAGTTCGTCATGTCAATCAAATAAATCAAACATTGTTAACATAGACACAAACAATCATCAAAACATCAAACAAGTCATGCATCAACAAGACAAACAAGTCAACAAGGTCACTCAATCAAACCAAACAAATTGTCAAAATAGTCAAACCGTCAAAACAGTCAAATTATGTCTTATACAGGATGTGTCCTTCCTGAAACCGGACATTGTCATCAAGTCAAACATCTTCATTTGCCTTATATAGGTGGTCACGTGATCGAAATCAGACTTGACGTCTTATATGACATGTTTCCCTCCTGAAACCAAGCGTTGTCAAACAATCAACTCGTCAATCACCTAAAAATCAACCAATCATATTTTGACAAACACTCTGAATGGTCGTTGACCTTGTGGTTTGTTTCATCTTTTTTTCTGATTTTTCTTTGAGTCAAGTTACTAGCTTCCTCAAGGATGTCCCATGAAGGATTTAGAGGAGTGATGATGTCTCTTGACTCTTTTCTTTGATTGTTGTTTGTGGATTGTCTTGGCAAAAAGACTGGGGCAACTTGGCCCTTAGTATGAGCTAGGACATTCCTTGTCTGCGACTATTTGTTTTGCAAGTGGATAACCTTGCACACCTTGGTATATGTCATACCATGGTGTTTTTTGTCCATTTGTGTCATTTTATCACCCAATGATGGTTAGTGTAGTCTTGTCTGGAAAAATATGCATCTTTAAAGTTATCTCCACTAACATCCATATCCTCCACGCTAACATTTCTTCTATGCCACTTATCTATTTTCCTCTTATCCATTTCGAGAGCACACTCATGTTCTTTGAACCCTCATGTCCTCTCGAGGGGGCATACCACAACCCTCCTCGTCATCCCTCCTCATCCTCTTTACACTGGGGCATGTTTTGACTGAATTTCTTTGGCACAACACGATAAATTGCATTGTATCAAAGAGGGGAAAAATGTAGACACTAAAAATTGTCCAAGGCTTGCGATTTCTAAATTCTCCATCATTTCCCCTTTTGTCTTTGATAATTAAATAATTTTAATTATTTAATTAATTCATTTTTTTATCTTTATTCCTCCTTGATTAATTAAATAAATTTTATTTATTTAATTATGTCACTAATTAAGTCCCCTTCTTTCTAAAATTAAATAAATTCTAATTTATTAATTTTATCCACTTTCCACTATAATTAAATAATTATTCATTAGCCTTTTCTCTCATAAATTAAATAAATTTTATTTATTTAATTTGGTCCATTCTCTTGAATTTTGAATTAAATCATTATTTAATTCAAAATGATTCCTTTTGTCACATTCCTCTATAATTAAATTATTATTTAATTATTTAATTATTCATTGGCCACCTAGATTAAATATTTTTTATTATTTAATTTCTCCTATCACCTCTTTATCCGTGCCAATATTATCTTCCACATCGAATTTTATCTCTTGACATCTCATTTAATCCTAGTCATTGATTGAATTATCTCATAATTCAATCTCAACCCTTCATCCTTATCATTTTCCCTAATTTAGCCCTAACCCTATTTCATACTACAACTTTCAATCTTGGCAATTGATTAAGACATCTTATTGGAATCCAATCTCAACCATTCATTCAAATTTGTCTTTTCTATAAATTACCTTACCCTTGTCATTTTCATTAACTACACATATTATACAAGTACATGTTGCTAGTGTGAGACAACAATCTTCAATATTTTGTTAGTCACTTGTCATAGGCTTATTATTGCACACTCAAATATGAGGGAAATTATCATATTCAAGCAAAATGGAGAAGTGCAATGGAGGTGAATCAATGGTGGCATGAAGATTTGGTAATACTGTTTTATGTTTTATGTCTTTATGCTTCTTTGTGCTTCATTATTGATTAGGGTTTGATTTATATGCTTTATTGCATTAACCTTAATATTGCATCCCTGATTACACCCAACATTGTATAGAGGTTGAGGGATAATCCACATCGTCTTGGAAAATCTAGTGAGTAATGAGGGGATGAAGATTTTCAACAAGACTAATCCCTCCCAAGGATCAAGAAATCTATAAATATGATGAGAAGTTTATAGAAATAGGATATAAATAAATAGTGATAAACCAAATAGAAATGGAAATAACCATAAAAGATATACAAACCACAACATAAGATATATATGGAGAAACCCTTGCAATAAAAAACTCCACATCAAGGAAACCCAAATCTTGTATTAATCCTTCAAATGAGTTATGTAACGCCCGTCGTACAAACCCCAAAGGACAACTACTATACACAATTTTTTTTTAAATAAAAATAAAAAATACAAAGGAACATATTAAGTAATCATATAAAATACCATTATACATTATTACATTGCTTGATACACTTTCAAACATCTAAGTCCTTTGGGGCACATGACGTTACATCACTTAAATCTAACCCATAACAAAAGATAAACATAAATGCCAATTAACTTGACTAACTTTGCATTCATCAAGATCATTACATAAATTTGATTACCAAAGATAAACCAAGGCTAACTCCAATGAGTCCATACATATATATATATAGATACACCACATAACATAAAACCAAGGTCAATATCATAAGTCACAAATGATTACAAAGGTACAATCTACATTATATCAATTTCCAATACATTACATGGTTCATATACATGAGTTACATCATTACTTCCCATACATGTGGGAATGATACATCAATACAATAGAATATTTGAATTACATTATGAACATCTGGCTACAAGAAAACTCTAGCTCAAGCTCCATCTGGATGGTACTGTACTGCACGAACGTTGATGGGGAACCCAACGGGGTGCGGAGCACATTCCACCTGACCACATGGGTTTTAGAAAAACCCACCCCCCATGCTCAGAGATGACAAGGAAGTAACCTCGACCAAGGATGCCAACAAGACTCAACTCCAATAACAGTAACATGAGAGTACATAGATCATAAGCAAACAACATCCAAGAAATAAACCACAACAACACAAGACCATTAAACACATCATCAACAAAACCAAAGGCAACAACCATAAACCACTTCCATAATAAAGCAACATTAGATCATATACATAACATTAAGAGATCGCTTCCAAAACATAGCAACAATAAATCATATAACATCACATCAATAAATTGCTTCCATAGCAACAATAAATCATATAACATAACATCAATAAATCGCTTCCATAGCAACAATAAATCATATAACATAACATCAATAAATCGCTTCCAGAGGCTTGCAAAGATAACAACTCATAAGGGCAACTAGAGGAGAGTGTCATCGCATAGTCCTACATGGGTTATCTTGGCCGCCTTGCAAACAAGCGCTAGCCCCCATCTATGGTTATTCTGGCCGCCTCTCACTAGGCATTGGCCCCATAGGGTGACTCATGCGGAGCCATTAACCTCTCATGAAGACGAGGTAATGACCTTTCCAACCATGGCATTCTCAGTCCACCATTAGTCTGCGAAAGCCCTAATGGATGGACGAGGCATCCATAATTATCTTGTTAATATTATTACTAACCATCCCCCTAAATTCTTTAATTAAGTTTTCACTTTTTAATCTAACTCTTACGTGGGTTATCTTGGCCGCCCCTTTGTGCATTGGCCCCCATGAAGAGCCACTCTCTCTAGGGACCCAAAACATCACTAGAACCGAGGATTGTACCACTAAGAAAAACAAAACATCCAATATCAACTGAAATACATATGTGAGGCATTACCCATCTCGCCAAAAGCACATAACTAAATTCTCGATAAAACTGGTACAACCCTTCCAACAATATGATGCCAAACAACTTGCCACAATAAGATCACATAAAAAAGTGAAACATCAACCAACAATTGTCTCAAGCCTCTGGAAGACTAAAGTTCACAATAATCCTAAGCGGAGTTCCTAAAGCATACTGGGTTCCCACATCGATTTAAGCGAAAACAATAACACAATGACAACAAGGAAACCAAATCAACTTATAAGAACCAATAACCGAAATCTAAATTACAAGTTAACATAATAATTACCACGCATTTGTTATTACAAAACAATTCATTTTATTCAATTAACCAATACAATTTAATTCCATTCTCCCAAAAATAAAATTCGAAATGGAACTTTGATAATAATTCTATTATATGATTTTCCTTTTTAATTATTAATGTACAGCCAACCTATAAATTAAAAAACCACAATCAATATATAAATATTAAACCTTATATATATATATATATAAACACACACACACATATATATATATACTCATTTTTGTTTATTTATTAAATATCCATTTAAAATATCACTATTATGTTTTAATTTATTTTTTGGGCTCACAGCAACCAAAATTACTTATTGTAAATATATACACACATATATATACACACATATATATACACACATATATATACATATATACATATATACATATATACATATATATATATATACATATATATATATAAAACAAATTTTATAAGGCATGTGTGAGGGGCGGCCTTGGAGGGTTGCATACAGCAGTCCGAAGGACTGTTGTGTGCATGGCTTGCGCCCCCAAGCCCCAATTGCAACCCTTGCCAAGAAAGGGGAGAGGAGGGTACGGCCAGCGTCCCTCCCTCACTCTCATGTAAATTCCAATGCACGCAGTCGGCCACTATTTCTCTTCATCCTTTTAAAAAAAATAAAAATATAGATATATATTATATATGTATATATGTATATTTTAATATATATATATATATATATAGATTAACATAGACATAATTTCTACAAAAATATAGGATTACATAATATATTTAAAATATATATATATATATATATTTTAGAGAGCACAAGATTCAACAATTAAAGACATACAGGAAATTTCCAGCAACTTATAAAATAGTTTTTCCCTTTGATAAGAGCAATTTATGCTAAAACCTTAATTGAATTTTCTTTTACCAACAACATATTTATTTCTACTAATACTGAAAGAAAAATAGAATGGAAACCTGGAGTCCTACGCTTGCAAAGGATTTGATGAAGCCTTCCTTTGATTCCCACATGGCTCTTCGAAATTCACTTTTTCCTTCTACAACACTGCTTCAAGAAATTCCTTCAATCTATTTTTCTGTAAACTAATTTTCTATTCAAAATGGCCTTTTTTTTTTTTAGAGACAAAGAGAGAGGATCAAAAAAATTTACAGAACTAAATATTTTTTCAAGCTTCTGTAAAATTTTCCCGTGCCTAAAACTTCTTTTTTTTCTATTAAATAAAAAGATATCCTCTTCTATTTTTGAAAACCCAAAAATCAAAATGAAAAGAAAATTTTCTATTTCATCACCAGCTTTCAACAAAATCTGAACATTCATTGGTCCTTTTAATTCTTCTCTTGATTTTTTTCTTTTTCGAACTGAAACCCTTAATTTTAATTTCTATTTTACTAATTTTCCTCACATTTAAAAACATTTAAATATTTTATTCTCTTAATTATTCTCAACTTACTACTTTCATTAAATCATCCAAATGACAATTTTAAAATAATATTATTTACACTATTTATTTATCTTTAATTTATTACATAACTTTTAATTTAATACTTTTAATAAAGCTATTCCAATAATTACAATAACATTTGTTTTTAATTATTTAATTATTTGAATTAAATCATGCTATTAATCCATCCAATGCATAACAACACCAACATTAAATAAATAACACAAATACACTCACAAAAGACAACTATCATATAATACAGAAATAACCAAAGTCAAAGACGCACAATACCACTAGACACATGATGGGTTGACAGACTTGGGATGGGGTGACTTCCTTGTCATCTATGTTTCAACATCATGCCCATTGGGATAATTTAATGTTCGCCCTATCCTTCCAAAGCAGGTGGAATCGAGACTTTATTCCTGCAATTCTTGCATACAACCAAGGTTGTGTACAATATATATATATATAAACAAATGCATCACATCGTGAGAAGGAATGACGGCGTAGCAGGGCACTCGCGAACGAGTGGTGCTACACTGTCCACTCACCAAAGCTATAATAACAACTACAACATCAAGTATAAAGTAACATTGTTAAACTAAACTGATCACATCATAACATCATGAAATAATTACTAGTCTACTGCATCACAATATACTACTGCATCCATATAAAACATCACCAATCAAATGTAACCATAATGTCATATCATAATATCCATGTCATCAAATAAAGTAGCATAATCATCAAGTAGTCTAAACTATCCAGTCAACCAATCCAACCAACAAACAGTAACTATCAAAGTCTCAAAGTGTCAATCAAAACCATAGAAAGTATCAAGTCCTAACAACAACACGAGGGGTATTACAAGTTACACAAATACAACTTCTCTCTTTGAATTTATATAGCACTTCATTACTATTACAACCTACAAAACAAATTGTCCAACCTCCTAGACCAAGCTCCAAATTATAGAAGAATTACAAGATGAAACCATGGGATTCTTTTGGAAACCACTTACAAGCCCAAGAGAATTATCATGCCCAAATTGGTTGGACTCAAAGCCCAACGCCTCCCTTATTATAAGAAGCCCATGAGCTATTAATAATATATTCCTTAGGCTCCAAGTAGATCTATGCAAGCAGTTTTTCCTCAAAATTAGGCTCCAAAGAAGAGTGGAAATTTTAAGAATTCATGAGCCCCTATATCAAAATAAAATCCCATCAAACAATCTGATTTTAAATCTTAGCAATCATCACCATTATGTGAGACCCACCACTTATTCCTATTTTAGATAGTGTGTTTTTATTTCAATAGATTTGTGTGATTGACCATCCTATACACAAGTATGCTCAATCTACCTAATTTTGTTTCACTCAAAGAACATTTTGAGGTCTCACTTTCCCACATGAGTTCCATGTTATTCTACAAATGTAACCTTCTAATTATGTGTTAGGATCCTATCTTCCTAGCATGCAAACTAAAGGAATGTATTACTTGATATTATAATCATTCACATTAGTGGTACTTCACAAGCCCATCCAGTGGCCATCAATCATCAATTTTTTTGGGTATATTGCAAATGGTTAGCATATTCCCTCAAGGTGGTATAATTATCATCATTATAGATGAAGAGAACATATTACTATCTCCATTAAGCATTTCAATACTCTAATCAATGTCACTAGTTGATCATCAAGTAGATCTCCCTCCATCACTAACATATGTATATGTCCCCTCCTTTCTCATGTATCATACTTATTGTGTGACATGGATTAATATAGGAGATATCATCTTGCAACTTTCCATATAGTATAAATATGGGCTCAAACCTTCATGTAAATATTTTTTGGCCCATTAGTTAGTATATTTTATCTACTTTGCTAATTGATGTATCATCTTGGAGGGGGGCCTTGGATAAAGTATTTTTTTGTGCATGTTCAAGGACCTTTGATGAAATTAGTTTGATTAATTTTTCTATCAACTAAATTCCTAATTATCAAACATATATTTAAAATTTCACTATAATATGATAAAACGTAATTAGGTAATCATTATAGTTACAAATGAAGACAAATATAATATATATTCCATTGATTACAAAGGTTCAAGTACATTTTAGTATAGTCCCTAAAGTTTGGCTTTTCTCTTCTCTTGGTGAATAGGTACAAAATTCTTAAGCCATGACCACACTATGAGAAATATAAGAAAGTTTGAACATAAATTATAGAAGCTAAATAAATAGATTTGTACACATAATTTATGCTTCTATCACTCTTGGTGTTGAATAAGATATTACAAATATATAAGATGAGTTATCTAACTCCTATAACAACTCCACTAATTTCTCACACTAAAGCTAGGTGGGTTGTTCAACCACCTTTATTCTCTCCTTCCTATTTTCACTCCTAAATCTCTACATGAGTTGTATTAACAACTTATTTACATTATTATTCTCACACACAATTACACACTTATTATAATATAATAGTAAGTTGTTTCTCAACAACTTAATATTAACTTACATAACTTTATTTTATAACACATACTAATAAAGTTAAATCAAACACCCATGTGAACACTAATTCATAACCCCCCCCCCATTAGTGTGACATGGGGAGAAAGAACATCAGACAAGTTGGAAATAGAATTGTATGCCTATGTATACTTTAGGTCTACATACTATTGTCTAGATCTTGATGTACAAGATCACTTGCATACAAGAACTTATCTCGCTTTCACTTCCAATGAACTCATCACCAACTGACCACATTTTCAAGAAGTCTAACAGTCAGAGGATCTCTACAGCCAGCTACTCTCCTATACAATTGTTTATAATATTGATGATGTCCATTTTCTCCTTTCAAACTTTAACATTTTCAACTGCAATAAGACCAACTCTTCTAGCTCATGATATTGATTCAAATGAAAGACACCTATCATCAACCTTTCATGGTTTTCACATAGGTTTACCACAAACTCGAACACGAACAAGAACTCACTCATCTATTAACCTCATATGGTTTTTTGGATCACCACTAACCTTTTCAAGATCCATGAACTACATTAGACTAGTGCTTTTGTTCAATACAATATTTTACACCAGGAGGTTACACAAGATAATAACTCACATAAAAATAGAAACAAAAGCAAATGTCACTAATACAAAAGGCAACCTCATCGTTAGTGGCTAACGAGAGGTACTATTATCCTCCAACCTCCTGTGCCTCCATCCTCCAATTTTAATTTATCTAAAATAAATACTCTTCATCACTAAGACAAGATAGTTCTTCACCTTTTGCATATTCTTCCCAATTTATTTCTTCAACCAAGTAAGCATTTTGATCTAGTTTATTATCCAGTAGATCTTGTGCCTCTTCTTACAATTCAATCAAATGTTTCGGATTTCACCGATTATGCACCTTGATTATAATACTTATATTGATATTATTAGGCCTACAATAATATAATATTAAGTTGTTTCTTAACAACTTAATATTAAATTATATAACTCCATATCAAGAATGAGATTTTAAATCCTTTTTGATAGTATTGAACCTAAAAATTCCAAAGAATGAATGATACCTTGCAGTTGTAGATGCCTAGCATTCAAACACAATAGTAAAGCTCCATTTCTCACACCCAACAAATATCACCTCAATATTCTGCTAAACTGCTCACCAAATACTACGAAAATATTCAAACCATTTTTGGGTTTTATTCTCCTCTTCACCATCTTTCTAGAGCATTTTGATTTTTTGAATTTTGTTGAGAAATGACAAAGTTATTGAGTTTTACCAAGACTACTTTAGACTGGTTTCTCTAACGTCATTTTAATTTCAACACAACTCTTATTTTATGGTAGATTTTCCTTTGCAACTACAAACGAGAACATCAAATCACAAAACCAAAATTCATAAATGCTCTAATACCATATAGGAAAATTTGGGAATAAATTATAGAAGCTAAATAAATAAATTTGCACACATATAATTTATGCTTCTATCACTCTTGACATTGAATAAGATATTACAATATATAACATGAGTTATCTAACTCATATAACAACTCCACTAATTTCTCACACTAAATCTAGGTGGGTTGTTCGACCACCTTTATTCTCTCCTTCTTATTTTCACTCCCAAATCTCTATGCAAGTTGTATTAACAACTCACTTACATTATTGGGGTTGGGGCCCTAGCTTGGTTGGCTAAACCTTTCCTGTTGCAAGAGGTTGGTCATGAGGTCTAGTCTCCCCCACCCTCGTGGTATCGGAGGGCGTGTCACACCAGCACCACCAATCACATTAAAAATTTTACCAAGCGCACTGCAGTTTATAGGGGGTCATGCTCCTCGATTCTTTCAGTCTAAAAAAAAACACTTACATTATTATTCTCAAACACAATTACACACTCGTTATAATATAATATTAAGTTGTTTCTCAACAACTTAATATTAACTTATATAACTTTATTTTATAGCACATACTAATAAAGTTAAATCAAACACCCATGTGAACACTAATTCCTAACAAGAAAACCAATAAGCCTTGGCTAAGACAATCCAAGGTATACTCTATATTCTTGGTTGAACACACTCTATAAGTCCCTTCTCTAATGTTTTTTGTTTATTTTGTTGTCATAAAAGAGAATACTTTGTGCTAAATGTCCATCTTCACAATGAATAAATAATTATTTGAGGGAGTTGTTCAACCAGCATACCCTTTCAATTCTTTACTTCCACCACTTGATTTATTAATCAAGTAAAAAAATGTTTTATTTAACAACTCTTTTGCCCTATTTAATTATTCAAAAGGAATATTAATCCTTATTGCACGTGGGTAAAAAATGTAATAAATGCAATGTGAATGTATACTCTATAATTATGTTTATTTGGTTTAATAGAGTGAACTTCAATTCATTGGTCAAGTTGTGGAAGTGATTTGAACCTGCCTCAACCTCACATTACCTATAGATGCAAATAAAAAGTTAAAATCTTAAAGAAAGCCAAATTGATCTGTCTTTCTTATGCATCACATATTTTTCTTTTTATTTCCTAACCCTATTCTCTTATTCCTTTTCCCTACCATGTTTAGAGTAGAGTGGATTAACACCGAAAGTAGGCTACTAGCACCTTTGCATTTGGAGTAGTGTTCGCTTAGATAAATGACATTCCCATTCAAATAAGTTGCCCTTCTCAAAATATTATGATCATGTTTTAGAAAAGACTATTAGACATGGAAATTTTCTATGTTGGTTTCCCCAAAACTCACAAAATCTACAACACAAGCATACTCACCATCAAAATCTACTAAGTTTGGTAACTGATGTGGTAAGGAACCCGTCTTGATCTACTATTTTTTGGTTAGAACCACACTACTCCATTCTATCCACTCCCACTACCATGTGAATGGGTGGGATATAAGATTGAGGTCCCCCTCATTCCACTCCCCTAGAATGTGTTAGGAGGCACAACACCTAGAATGCTACCAACAAAAATTCAACCCCATTTATAAGCATATGTATGCTTATGAACCACTATGTTATTACATTTTTCTCCAAATCTCACAATTTGTACACTCTCTTCTTCACACATCGCAATTGGTTGTAGGTAACTTGAGATCTTACAAAGCTTCAAAACACCTAACACTTTAGCTTCCACCAAAATATAGGCTTCACTCTCTCCCCCCTAGAAAATACACTTCACTAAATCAAGTTGATTGTATACTTCACTCTTTGGTAGGTTGTATGATCTAGTCTTTAATGATTCATTTGATCCACACTCTTCAACAATTCATGAGGGTTGTCTCTATTGATACAAATGTAAGATTCTACTTCAACTTGAGTGCCTATATGAAGCACCAAGGTCACAACTGTTGGCCTTCGTGGTCACACTATAAATTACATAGGCTCTACAACCAAAACCAAACACAAAAGCTCACAACACATTTCAAACCAAAACACAACAAAATAATAGGAAGCTCTTTTTGGATGACACAAGATTATGCAAACCCTAAGGTGCTCCTACATCAATTTCAATGCACCAATACTTCATTCAACAAAATATCAATCTTTAAAACCATATTTTTGATACTTATTTTAGTATTTTTTTACTAAAATCAAATTGTGCTCTAGTACAAGTGGTTTATGAAGTGGCAACCAACAAATATCTTGTAAAAGTATTGATGCTTCATTTTGTGTTTGTACCTTAGCATGTACATACATCTTAAGTATGTTGATGTTTCCTTTGTTTACTTGTACCCTTTTTTAAGATGAAGCATCAATAGTTTCAAAACAAGTCAAATTATCCTTTTTAACATAATTGAGATTGATCTATCAGAATATTTGAGCTAGTGCAACAAATTTGTTGATTGCTTGGACACAATAAGGAAGATGTATACAATTAATTAATGAACACCAATTACGATGTAAGAGCATCCAGGTCCACAAGAAATCTTGCATCAACCAAAAATATTTCCTTTCAATTTAGTTGCTTTTGGTTTTGGTAGTGTTTGTTTTAGTTAGTTGCACAAGAGGATTTTCATAAATAATTGGGGTAATATAATTATGTCGTCTTGTAAAGGAGCCAAATAGGTGTACGTAGGTCAAACTTGAGGAAGGGAGGACAAAAATTGGCTAAGTTATGGCTTTGTGGGTTTTTGGTGTGTTACTGGTTATGGACTTTTAAATTGTTACAAAACTTGCCTTGCGGATGTTTGGTCTACTATGGACTTTTGCGGGAAGTTATTGAACTTGCATTTTTCATCAAGTTCTAATGTTTGAACTAGTTCGGATGTATTTCCCCATACAACCAATATCAGAAGGTTTGTCCACATTCAAAAAGATAATAATTGAATTGGACTCTTTGCATTAGTGAAATACTTTTAGTTGGTTCTAATACCTTTCCCCGCACAAACCGATACTACTGATTCGCTTCACACTTGCAAGAACTTTGAGGTCATATAACTTCATGTAAAAATTCCTTGTGCAACAAGATGTTTACAGATTACCCTTGGTCATCTGAACTCCTATGGACATAATTAGTGAACCAAACATTTACGAGTTAACAAATCATTTTAAATGAATAGTTTCATCAATGATGTCAGCATGACATCAATCAATTTATGTTGGAAGATAATGTCGCCATGTCTAAGTTGAAAATTTTTACCACCAACTACACTTGAAGCAAAATTTCATGTTTGAACTATTCGATTGTGAGATTTTCACTTGCAAATACTTTTGTGGGTCTCCAACTTGCTTCTGCACTTTGCAGACTCTCAACTTACTACTGCACTTCAACGTTTCCATAATGAACTGGTGGTTGTAATGCCCAAGATCGAACTTTACTCATCTTCCAAGCCACTAATGGATATAATGAAGATCTATGCACACATTTTGGGATCTTTGACAAGTTTTGGAATGATGATAGAGGGAAAGACACTTTGAATGTACTCCTATGATAGAATTTGTTTCTAGACTGAGGGTTTTGAATTCAAATTGTTCTATAAACATTAGTTTGGTATTGAATAAATATCTTTGGTTGTGTGATTGGAAAATTCAATAGGATTCCCCAACCACGACTACACCAAGTGGTATCAAAGCAAGGTTTTGAGAGCAATGGTTTGTTGTGCTTTTGTCTAGAAAAGAAACCCAAGAGAAATTTGTTGTGGGTAAGTGAGAGAAAGAAGAATCCCTACAACTGTAGAGGGTCTATGAAGACATTGCGCACAAAGGATGTGGCCGAAGAGGAGCACCACCATGGGTTGGTGATATGGCCATTGTTGAAAGGTTAAGAGGAATTACAACAAGGTTGGAAGTGATAGAGGTGGAATAAAGATGAGGAGTACACGCTGAAGATGTTAGTGAAGATGAAGAAGAAGTGGTCAAAGGAGGAGATGAAGCACATGAAGTAAATGAAGAAGAAGTAGACTAAAGAGAAGAAATATTATTGCGAGCAATGTTGAGAATCAATAGAAAACCATGGATTAATCCTCCACTTATAAATGGAAATTTAATCCTAGAAGAACTCATAGATTGGATATAAAAAATGGAGAAGTATTTTAATTTTGAAGGAATTTGAAGATGGTAGAAAAGTTATATTTTCATGTATAAGTTGAAAGGACATGCATCCCTATGACCGATGTTGAGGATAATTCTATTGAAACCATAAAAAGAGAAAGAAGAACTGACATTGATGAGAAATTTGTTCAAAACTAGATGTAATTTTGGAGGCAAGTGTTCCATATTTATCATAGATAGTGGCATCATGCCAACCTAGTGTCAAAGGAAATGGTAGATAAGTTGCAGTTGAAGAAGATGAAACATCTGAATCCCTACAAGGTTTCTTGGTTGCAAAAGGGACACCAATTACTAGTAAGTGAACTATTCTTGGTGAATTTTCATATAGGAAGTTACAAAGATGAAATAATGTGTGATATAATGTCAATGAACGCATGCCACATTTTGTTGGGCAGACCTTGGCAATATGATAGGCAAGCCATTAATGATGGAAAGATAAATTGTTATAAGATGAAATGGAATGGGAAGGAGTACACATTAAATCCCATGAAAATGATGAGGAATTAGAGAAGAATCCTAGAGTTTTCTTGGTGACTATGAAACAATTTTTAAAGGATTTAAAAAAGAAGGCATGTCATGCTTTCATTCCTAAGCATGCAAAGGTTAGGAAAACATAAAAGAAAGGGGAGGTACCCATGGAGGTACAAGATATTTTGGGTGAATTTTTAAAGATTTTGATGAAGGAATTACCTCATGGATTACCACCAATAAGGAGCATAAGTCATTGCATGGACTTGATACCAGGGGCTTGTTTGCCAAATAAAGTACCTTACAAAATGACTCCAATGGAGAATAAGGAGATAAAAAAACAAGTACAAGAGTTGTTGGATAAAGATTTGATCAAAGAAAGTTTAATTTTGTGTTGTAACTATATTACTCACACCAAAAAAGAATGGAGAATGGAAGATGTGTATAGATTCAAAAGTCATCAACAAAATCACTATCAAGTGCAAATTTTCATTGCCCTAGATGGAGGTCTAATTGGACATTTTGGTGTACATAAAAAAAACATTATAAAATTTATGATAGTATTGGCCTAGAATGAATGTAGATGTAAAGAAGATAGTGCAAGGATGTAGAATTTGCCAACATGCCTAGGAACAAGGCAGAATATAGGATTGTATTAGTCATTACGTATACCAAAGAGACCGTGCGAGCACAACATGGATTTTGTTTTGGGATTGCCTCAACCACAAAGAGGAAATGATTCTATTTTTGTTGTAGTTGACAAATTTTCCAAGATGGTGCATTTTATACCTTGTCAAAAAAGTAATGATGCTTCCCACATAGCAAATTTGTTTTTCAAAGAGGTAGTTAGACTGTATGGATTGCCTAAGAGTATTGTCTCAGATAGGGAAACTAAGTTTGTTGGTCATTTTTGGTAGACACTGTGGAAGAAGTTGGGAACTGAGTTAGGGTTTAGTTCAACTTATCATCCCCAAATTGATGGGCAAACCAAAGTTGTGGATAGGAATTTGGGAAATTTGTTGAGATGTTCGGTAGGTGAAAAAACAAACCAATGGGACTTGATATTGGCTAAGACAGACTTTGCATACAATAATTCAGTCAATCAAAGTGTTGGGAAAAGTCATTTTTCCATTGTTTATGGATTTAGTCCAAGGAGTGTTGATAACTTGAGGGATAGTGCATATTTGAACAAAAAGTGTTGTGGTAGAGGATTTTTTCCAAATACATTCATGAGTTGCACAAGAAAGTGAAGGAGAACTTGGAGAAGAGTGTCATCAAATATAAAGAACATGTTGATATTAGAAAAGGGAGCAAGAATTTCAAGAGGGTGATATGGTTATGGTACATTTGAGGAAGGGGAGGTTCCCACAAGGAACATACACTAGATTGAAGCAAAAGAAGATAGGCCCATGTAGGATTTTGAATAAGATTTCATCCAATGCTTATGAGATAGAATTTTCAGCAGGGATAGACATATCTCTCATCTTCAATGTTGTTGAGTTGTATAAGTATCATGAAGGGGAGACAAGTACACAAGGGGATCCACTCGCAAACTTGCACAATGCCCAAGAATGGATACATCGGTTGCCTGAAAAGAAGTTTGAAGACAAAGATAAGGTGATTGGTTCCTAAGTGGCAAAGAGAACCAGAGGGAAATAGTACATGGAATACCTAGTTTGTTGGAAGAACAAACATGTAGATGAGGCCTCTTGGATGAATGTTGCAGATTTGGCTAAATATGGAATGCCAATTCTGAACTTCGCAAAATGTTCATGCCTTACAAACTCATTAAACATTTCATTTGTCCAACGTGTCTAATGCAGGAGCATTTGGGTCCATAGGCAATCTTGCATCAACCAAAAATATTTCCTTTCAGTTCAATTACTTTTGGTTTTGGTAGTGTTTGTTTTGGTTAGTTATTCAAGAGACTCTTGAAAAATAATTTGGGCAATCTAATGATGTCACCTTGTAGAGGAGCCAAATGGATGTTTGTAGGTCAAATTTGAGGAAGAGGGGACAAAAATTGGATGTTATAACTTTGTGGGTTTTTGGTGTGTTATTGGTTGTAGACTTTACAGTTGCTACGAATCATGTCTTGTGGATGTTTGGGTTGCCATGGACTTTAGCAAGAAGTTGTTACTAAATCAATGATTTTCATCATATTCTAATGTTTGGACCAATTCTGATGTGTTTGCTTGCATGATCGACATAAGAAGGTTTGTCTGCATTCACGAAGATGTCTAAGTGAGCTAGACTCTTTGTATTAACCAAATGCTTTTAGTCGATTCTGATACCTTTCCCTGCACAAACTGATATTGATGGTTCCTTTTGCACTTGCTGTAACTTTGAGGTCATCTAACTTCATGTGAAAATTCCTTGTCCAACAGGACGTTTATGCATTACCCTTGATCATCTGATCTCTTGCAAACATAATTAAGTGAACCGAACATTTACGAGTTGACAAACCAATTCAGATGAATAGTCTCACCAATGACATCAATCGATTTCTATTGGAAGATGACATCACCATGTCCGAGTTGCAATTTTTTATTGCCAATTGCACCTGAAGCAGAATCTCATATTTGAACTAATCGATTGTGAGATTTACTTGCAACTACTTTTGAAGGTTTCTTGCTTGCTTATGTACTTTGCAGACCCCCAAACCCCCGACATGCTACTACACTTCGACATTTCTACAACAAACTAGTGGTTGTAATGGCCAAGATTTAATCCAATTCGTCTTCCAAGCCACCAACGGATATAATGAAGATTTAGGCATGCATTTTGGATCTTTGGCAAGTTGTAGAATGGTGATAAGAGGAGAAGAAACACTATGAATGGACTCCTTTGATTGAATTTGTTGCCAGACTTAGGGTTTTGGATTCAAATTGTTCTATAAACATTAGTTTGGTATTGAATGAATGTTTTTGGATACGTGATTGGCAATTCAATAGGATTCCCCAACCGCAACTGCACCAAATTACCTCTTTTACAATAATTTGATTTTTATTTTGATAAATTACCTACTCAAGTGAATAGGGTTAATAAAGGATAAATCACCTTAATTTACCACATTTGGTGGACTTGATTGATCTTTTTTAGACACAATCAAACGATATATGGCCTTCATTGACCTAATTGAGTTTCAATTAATCAAATCCATTGCACTTTAAAAGAGAAGATAGGAAAATTTTGAAAAAATTATATTATTTACTTTGGCATTTAATTATGCCACTCCTCTTGAACTTCAACTTGCTCGAAAATGCAATGAAATAGAATAAACTAAATTATTATGTTGTATTAAGATGTCTCTACCACCAATTTTAACCCAAAAGGATGTATGTTTCCTAGTACTAAGAATTATAGGTTCTTGCCCTAGTATTATAATTAGTGTCATTTTTTAAATGTATGCATATGGTAGCATAAACTATGTCATGTTTAAATTTCAACATGGTATCAAACCTAGATTTTAGATTATCAATAAAAAAAAGTTTGCCAATACTACTATAATCTCATTGCTTAACCAAATAAGATCAAATTTATTTATGATATATGTTAGTTTAATCTTTTTTTATAAAGCTTAATAAAACTAGAGAATGATTCAAATGATATTAAAAAGCTAAGCAAATTGTCCAGCCTCCCAAGTGTTCCCAAATAAAAGAAAAGTTGAAAAGGTAGAACAATCCTAGAAACAATGCACAAAATTGAACAATCTTGGAAAATAATACACAAAAACTTACAAAAATTGAACCCTGAGAACAATACGTAAGCACTAAAAAACTTGAGACAAATTCTGAAAATAATAGAGAACAAGAACCCTATAAATTTTATGTAGCATCAAACGAGACTAGCTCGTCACGACATAAAAACCAACAACTTAAAAAGCCCTTTAAAAATGCAAAACAATCTACAGCAGATAACATTGTTTTAAAGACAACGCCCTCTTCAAAATTGGTTCACGAGTTACTGATATTGATACGATGTATCTTCTAAGAGTTTTGTATCAAACGTGAAAGCCATCGTGATTGCACAGCCCAATATATTGTCTGCAGAGCACAAAGTTTATTACAAAGTGGATGTGGTTTTAAATAGGAATATTTGGTCTTCCATAGATAATTTCTAGTGTTGTAAGAAGCTTGTATTAGTCTCTAATAACTGTCCACAAGAGCTTGGTACTGGTCTAGCTTTGCTGCTCAAGAGATTGTAAACTATCTGCACATAAAAATGTCTAGAAAGTAGTGTATTTGTACATGAAAACATCCTAACCTGTTAAAATTAGTTTCCTATGCAACCTACACATATAAAGCTCGGCAGGAGGTTTACTATGTGACGGCATTTTAATATTGTGGCAAGCAAAGGAAACACGATTCACAGTTAGCTTTATTCATTTGAATTTGACGATCTTCAAATTTCAAAGCCCTATTAAGCAGTACTCGTAGCAGGAATTTAACATTACCTTTCAAAATCACAACACAAAAAATACTACAATACTGATACTGACTGGGATCAAAACCATAAAAATGGTGTAAAAACAAGTTTAAATGCACTTATTGTGATATCATCCATTCAATCACTCTCTTCCAATGTAAATCATTGATATGTTTTAACGTTAGGATCAATGATGGATATCAAGTACATTCAAAATCTTGCATTCTAAGGAAGCCATTATCACACAAACAGGATCAAACACTGCCCATGAATTCATGGATTCACAGTTAGAGCTAATCATTCTAATTTGAAGATTTTCAAAACTCCAATAAGTGATCAGTAGTAGGAATATACCATTACCTTTCAAATTCACAACACAAAAAATACCATACTATTGATATCAGTGGAATAAATAACCACAGGAATGGTGTGACTAATGAATTTAAATGCAGTTATTGCAACACATCCATTCCGCCATACTCTTCCAATGTAAATTGCAGATATGTTTTTCATATCAAGCTCAATGAATAATATTATAAGGTACAATAATATCTTTTACAAAGTCTAGTATTCGATTGATTCAAAATCTTGCATTCCCAGGAAGCCGTTATTACACAAACAGGATCAAACACAACCCATGGATGAACTCTACACAGAACTTTGAAAGTTTGCCTGGCTCCCTAGGATTGTTTGTTTGAAATTTATTCTTTGCTGAATACCACTACGCCGCAACAGGACCTGCACAAGCTATGGCTGGAGCACTTTGACCTTTCTTAGCTGAGCTGTACTTCTTGGTAATGAATCTGAAAGTCAATGTGTTTTAATAATCAGTAAAGTCTTAATAAATGAGATGAGAATTGAAAATTGGTATATTCTTATGTAAATTAGTTCACCTAAAGAAATCTCTCCATAAAAGCTCAAAGGTAAGCCAATTTGATCCACCATCAGAACCAGAAGCTTTTCCAAGAGATGATGAAATGGAACTGAATTCAACAAAGATGCATCCCAGTTAGCCATGATTGGTTTTGAAATTACTGCATGAGACTTAAAATGGATGTAAGTATTAAAAAAAGTCTTCAAACTTTCTGTTTGAGTATCCACTTCCATGCATTTTGTGATGATCAATGCCAAAGGAGAAGAAAGACTCTCACCTATTCTTGTTTTTCTTTAGGTCCTCAAACATGTAACGTGGTGAAAGACAACCCATTGCCAACCAAGGTGAGATTTTACATGAAAAGTTAGCACCATAAAGACTATCTCCAGAGCCATCCTTGCCAGCCTTCTGGGGCTGCCCTCTATACTCACTGGCAAACATTTTTAGCCTCTGCAAGGCTTCTGTTTCACCTCCAACAAGTGATGCATTTGCAGTAGATTTGCCACTCTGCAAGAAATTGCAATACCTTGTATAAAATTGATGCACACAATGAAAAAAATTGCATTCATGTGCCATATCTGCATTGACCAAAATGATCTAAAACCTCACAATTGGGAGATTATAGGTGCCAAAATATTGATCAACACCTTGCATTACAAGACTTATGTATAATGCTTGGCTCAAAATTCAAATAACAAAGTTAACTGACATATTCAATCATCAAAATCCTGATGAACACTATGAAATACAGTGAGGTAAGTAAATTGTTTAAAGCTGAAACCATAAAGCAATCAACAGGCCCAGGTGGTATATTCAACAAAAGCATAAAACTTAGGCTAGAAAACCCAAATATTGCTAACAATAAAAATGACGATGCAATATTATTATGACCATTTGTTTACATGATTGTAGCTTCAGATATAGTCACAAGATTTTAAGTTGTCTTTTCTTTCATCAAAGATAAAATTTGAAAAGGACCAAAATAAAAATATGGAAAAACATGCCAAAATAAATAATTATTTCTAAATGTTAAAATTGTCTAACATTAGTTTATCAAAAAAAATCACAAAACCTTGAATTCAACAAGAAAAAGATTGCAAAACTAGCTGCATATTGAAAATTTAATTCAATGCAAATCCAGAAATTCAGGTGCAATGGACTTCATATGTTTTGAATTAGTTCACCAATTTGATAAGTGAAATAGCACTCAGGGGCATTACCTTTGAGTTTCAGCTTATGTTGATGCAGAATCCCCCAATTGCAGAACATTTGAAGAAATGGTGAAATATAATATTCAAGATCTTACTACCCCAGAAGTTATAAAATGTGAAATGAGACAAGAAAGTAGAATAAGGAATGACTTGGCAAGCATTTTCCAAATCACCTAAAAAAGATACACGAGAAAAAGAAAACTTAATATTGAGGGATATATGCAGGAGGAATTTGCAAAAAAAGCGTTTTGCCTTTGAATTAAGAGACTAGAAGAAGAAAAGCTGAAGGAACAACTAAATAATTTCTTGAGAACAGAACAGACCTTCCTAAATAAATGGTCAAATGGTTGAAACTAAGAAATAGGTCAAAATAGAGACCTCTTTCATATATCCAAATTTGTAAGAGATTACAGAAACAATATAACCTAATGGAGAATTAATCACTGAATCAGACATTTAAAAAGAGTAAGTCCAATTTTATAGCAAGTTGCTAAGGGAAGATGTGGATCAATGGGCATGTCAGGAAGGGGTAATGACCAGTTAATGGCCTTAGTGACAGAGGAAGAGGTCAAAGCTACTGCTTTTTACTGTTTTTCATTAGGAGCTCACAAGACCCCAGGACCTGATTGCTTCCAAGCAGGCTTCTATAAAAAAATGAAAAAATAAAACAAGAAAAATGAAGGCTGTTCTGAAAGAATATAACTCAACCTCTTTCCCTAATCCCAAACAAAGAGAATGCAGAACACTTTGCTGTTTTTAGACCAAACAAATTCATCAGTTCATCACAAGTAACAGCTAATAGATTAGAAATACATGTCCCAACACCAGCTTAAAACTTGCAAGACTTTCAGAGGAAAGTGGTGGGGGAATAGGTTCTTCAGGGAACCTTTACACATATTTCATGGTTGTATATAACATAAAGAGATCCATCAAACCCAATACAAGACAAAGGAAAGTTCACCCTTCCATTTCATAATCAAACGAAACAAGTAATAAATGTTTCTTACATGATTACATGTGGTGCAAAGAAGTGTACATATCCCAGTTTTTCTTTCAAAGAGGCTTGAAAAGGAGAAGAGTGGGGTACAGGGGTTACACCTTTTACACAAGGTGTAACATACACAAAAAGGTCTGTGATGATTATACCATATCACTGAAGCAAAATCACAGAAATAGTACACAATATGATGGAAAATAAAGCAGACCACAGAGTATATAACCAAGCCACTTCAAGGTGGCAACCTCCACAACTTGATAATAAGAATAGAATTCACAATATGATGAAATGAGAGAGCCTTGCTCATCCTTGATTATAGACATAATTAGGTAGGGTTACACCCGTTTGTCCTAATTAGATCAGCCTAAAGAAAAAACTAAGGAATAAAAATATAAATGTAAGTGTGCCGTAAGTCAGCCCACACATATCCCAATACACACTATAGGCCATGTGTGTAGCATGCCCCGTTCCTTTAAGCCAATGTTGTCATCGACATGGACTAGCCCAGGATGTTGTTGTAGGAATGCTTCAGCCTCCCATGTCACATCCTCACTAAGCAGACTCTTCCACTTGATCAATTACTTTGTAATCACTCATATCTGCAGCCTCTTAGTGTGTGTCTGGAGGATGGCTTCAAGCTCCAAACTTATTCTTCCAAGCTCATCAAGCTCCGGTAACTCTATTTGGTGTAAAATTTGTTGTCCAATTTTCTACAAGCAGAAAACATGGACAACCAGCTGTATTTTTGCTGACAGAGATAACTCCAGTTTGTATGCCACTTCAAATGTTCTCCACAATTTGATAAGGGCCATAATATTTAGGTCAAAGCTTGTTAATAGTTATCCTGATATTCTTTCAAGGACATTTGCTTATATGGCTGCAAACAAACAAAACCCCAATATCCAACATTAAAATATCTCTCACTTCACTGCTGGTCAGCTTGTGGCTTCATGCACTTTTGTGCCATTCCCAAGTTGTCTCCAAGACTAGCTTAGTTAGGACCTCCTGTTGGTGTTGAATGTATTCTTTTTTTCTTTTTTTTCCTTCTTTTTTTTTTGTGTTGAATGTATTCTTGAAATGCTTGAACCTTTGGGTGTACCTTCAAAGATGAGATGATGGATGATGGATGGCACCCATACAATGCCAAAAAAGGAAGACGTTTTAGACAAGATATGGAAAAAAGTGTTACACCATCATTCTGCTAGTAGCAACCACTGAACCCATCTTTAATGTTTATCAGAAGAAAACAGAGGAGATAATCCCCCCAAGCATCTGTTGACCACCTCAATTTTCCCATCAAATTAGGGATAATAAGAAGAGCTCTGTGCTGGTTGAGTACCCAAACATGAAAAAAATCAGCCCAAAAATTACTTAAATATAGGATCACAATCACTTGCTATGATATTTGGGGTCCCATGTAGCTTTTGAACTCTCCATAAAAGCTATTGCAACTGTACTTGCCACAAATGGATATGACAATGCAAAAAAAATGGCATATTTGGTGAGTCAATCCACAACAACCATAATGACATTTTTCCCAAGAAACTCAGACAATCTGATAATGAAATTGATGGAAACCTTCTCCCCACCATTGACTAGGAACAAGGAGGCAGCAAAAAAACAAGAGTTATAATTATCTGGCCCTTGTTTTGATTACACACCATGCATTTTGCAAACAAATTTTTGTATATCCCCTTTGAGCCTTTCCCCAAAAAAAAATCCTTCTTGATTTGATAAAAAGTACAACCTAAATGCCTACCAACTGGAGAGGCATGGCCTTCCGCAAGAACTTTGTGCTTGAGTGTTGAGTTCTTACAAAGGTACAACCTATCCTTGTACCAGAGTGTCCCTTTTCCACATGAATTTTCCTGACATGCTTGGATCTTGGTGGAGCTTCTAAATGAGATTATATGGATCTATGTCACTCTTTCATTCTGATCATGCCTCATTCACCCAATTGGCCTAAAATATGGACATGGCACACAATAATGTCCTTGTGGACTCATCCCTCCCAGATAGTGCATCGAATATGACATTCTCCTTCCCTTTCTTGTAGATAATCTTGAGGTCATGTGCAAACATCTTTCTGACCTGTTTTTGTTGTTCCTTTAATGAAAATCAATGTTCTAAAAAGTATTTTTGACTAACAAGATCCATCTTTATCTTAAAGTGTCTTCCCATCAGATATGATCTCTCCATTAATTGACCACATGAAGGATAGCCATCATTTCTTTCTCATGAACAAGCTTTCAGCAAATTCTCATCTTCCAGTTGATGACTCTCAAATGCCCTTCTTGCATGACTACAGCACCCATACCATATCCCAAAGCATCACATTCAACAATGAAGGTTTTAGAAAAATCTGGAATTGAAAGAACAGGCGTGGTGCACATGGCCTTTTTCAGTTTCTCAAATGCCATGGTAGCTGCCTCATTCCAATGGAACGAGTCCTTCGATAAAGTTTTGAGTGGTACCGCTAGGCTGCTGTACTTTAACAAATTGATAATAACGACTAGTAAACCCTAAGAAGCCACATATGATCTTAAGGGTGCAAGGCACTTTCTGTTCTATCATGGCCTTGATTTTGTAAGGATCCACCTTGATGCCTTCATGTGATACAATGTGACCCAAGTACTCCACGTCACTGACTCCAAAAGCACATCTAGAAGATTTGACATAAAGTTGATGTTGTTCAAGAGTTTCCAAACCCTGATGCACATGATTCAAGTGTTCCTCCCATGATTTTCTATAGGTTAAGATATCATCAAAGACATACAACCCACACCTTGTCGTCCAACAAAGAAAACCATATGTCCAATATCCCACCCAAATCCAATCTTTGACCTGTCTTATTATTGTCAGGACTCAGAAGTTTTTCCTGCAATGTATGAATTCTTGCTGGGCTTCACAGTGTAGAATTTCACCTTTGACCCAACTTCAACTAGATGATTTTTGACTAAGGTCGACCTTATATCCAAAAATTCAAAGAGCTAACACAAAAAAGATTTTTGAAAACTTTCCAAAAATGTAAAGAAATCAAAATAAATTTTAGAAATTGTTACCAGTAAAGCAAAATTATGAACACACCAAAATCAAAATAACTCACTCAAAATTGATTATAGACATAAGGCTGAAAATTGGAATATAGCTTCCTGGAATGAATCTGAAACTTCCCAAAAAAATTGCAATGATTTGCAAACTCTGGGCAGTTCTTCAGAATTAGGATTTTACCCACTTTTGTCCAAATCAGAGCTATAATACCAATTGTAATGAAATTATTATATCACTCAAGTATAGTCACAGATATAGAACACAATATGATAGACACTAGAGCAGAATATAGAGTATATAACCAAGCCACTTCAAGGGGGCAACCTCCACAACCTTATAATAAGAATAGAGTTTGGAAAGATGATATGGGGGAGCCTTGCTAATCCTTATTTTTAGACATAATTAGGTAAGGTCACACCCCTTTGTCCTAACTAGGTAAGCCTAAGGAAACAACAACCAATGAACAAAAATATAAATGTTAAGTGTGCCATAAGTTGGCCCACACATATCTCTATACACATTGTAGGCTAAGGGTGTAGCAAGGTATGTAAAGTCCCACAAATTACAAAGGAAAAGACTTTTAAAAGGGATGAATCAACAGTATCATGGATCTCTACCTCTTACACAAGGTTAAGGGGCATATGAAAGAACAAGCAGCCCAACAATAATAAAGGAAAAGATGAAGAATCACAAAGACAAACTCCTTTTGCACAAGTATAAAAGGTGAAGAAAAATCTGATTATGCGTCTCGAAATACCATCTTATAAGTGGAATTGGGGAAACTTAGGGTTGAATGTATTTGAGCATAAGATGTACATGAGGTATAGAACTCCAATTGACCTGCTCACTTGCTTCAAAGGGGAGAATGATTTGAGGGTTAAGAATCAAATGCATCTTGACAAAGGGACTAAAGGTGACTCACTCAAACATAGATGACAATCAAATTTTTGTAGTAATGCTCTCAAACTTGCATAGCAAATTTAAGGATAACAACTCCACAAAATCGAAGTCGATCTTTTGGCAAGGGAAGAATCATTGAGGGCCATCCCATGGGTTTGCACATACTCATACCCTTTTGCAAGCACATCAACCTCTCACCTCATTGTCCACTACTTTGTTGTGGTCTCATTTCTCAAAACTTAGATATGAGGAGGCTTCGATGTCTTTGAATCCTTTGGCAACTATATAGAGCATCATTTCAAGTTTATGGTTAAATGTGACAAGAGAATGGGTAGGAAAATGAAAGATTTATCATCACATACAAGATATGCATGAGATTCAAAATCTCAATCTAGAAGTCCTATTTAGATATCTCATCTCAACAGCCTCGAGGACCCAAGCATCTCAAAACAACAATAAAAATCAATTATAGGATTTATTGATATCCAACACATTCAACCATATCCCACAACAACTACACAAACCCAACCCCAAATAGTTGTGTCTTCATCTAAGTGTCATATGGGGTGTGAATGCTAGTTATTACTAGCATTCACAGACCTTTCCAAGGAGGTGGAAGGAAGGAGAAGCACAATGAGTGAACATGAAGGAGCAAAAGAGAAAACAAAGGTAGTAAATTGTTCTGATCAATGTTTGTTTAGTGGCAATTAATTGCCAACTCAATCTAATCAAGTGCCACCTTGCCTTACTTGACTGAGTTAACTCACCTCTTGATCGGGAGTGGTTGAGAGTTAATTGATGACCTCTTGGACATGTGTCATCCTCGACTCATGCATCCAAGAAGCCTCTATATTTGTACTATAGTCTTTGTAACTTGCTTTGTTATATTAAACAAAGAGTATCTTTATTTTATTTCCTATTTTGTGACTAGCTCATAGGCATTAAATTTTGGGTAGATTTGTTTATGACAAATTCTAACACAATAGGAGCTCATTAGATCATGGGAATGCATACACAAGGAAATCAAAGTGCCATAGCAAAAGATAGTAGCATGTGTCATCTTTAAATGGATTATCTTAAAATTCTTGTGAATAAAGAAGGCAATCAGACAACTTCAAATTCTTGTGAATAAACAAGGCACGCAAACAATGCAAATAGATATAGGCCCTTATTTTGGCTTAGCCCTAATTACAAATGTATTATGTCTATAATTCAAGAATATGTTAAATTTCTAAGTGATGTTATTAGTTTACCGATGTAAACAAATATCCAATAATGAATGAGTTGTAAATAATTGAACCTTAAATTTAAATGAAGTATATATTTGAAATTAGTTATAGTGGTTATATGCATAGGTGCTATCACAACATCTATTATTTATCTGTCCTCACCTAAGTAGCTAATTATGATGTGTACACATTGATTTGTACAATACAACACCTAAGATAGCAAAAGATAACTCTTAATTGGAAAATGTTCATTTCATCGAATGTTAATACTTGTTTGTTCCTATCGCATTATATCTAAAAATGCAATTATCTTCTTGTTATAAAAGCTTTGTCCTAGAAGCAATTAAATGAAAAAATCCACTCTTTTCCATTAAAGATTCATTTGCAAATGGCAGCAAATTTCTTGATTTTCTCCATATGATGTTGAATGACATATGCTTCATAATCTTTGGCAGCACCAACATCAAAGAATCGTTTCTCAAAATCCAATTCATCTATTATAATCTTGTGATGACATGTGCTTTCCATAATATCCCTCCCCATGTTCTCAAGCATTTTTCTAAGGGGCATGGCATCCACCTTCAACTGAATTAGTTTTACCCTAATCTCCTCAATATCTCCTTTGATCTTTGTGAGAATGAATTTCTTGATTTCATGGGAGCTAGATGAACCAAAGTCCATTTGTGCCTTGAAACTCTAGTTAAGAGGCTTTCAGTGAAATGCTCAACGATAACGCTTAGCTCACATTCAGCAAAATTCTTGATTTTCTCCATATGACGTTGAATGACATATGCTTCATAATCTTTGGCAGCACCACCATCAAGGAATCTTTTCTCAAAATCCAATTCATCTCTAATAATCTTGTGATGCCATGTGCTTTCCATAATATCCCTCCCCATGTTCTCGAACATTTTTCTAAGGGGCATGGCATCCACCTTCAACTGAATTAGTTTTTCCCTAATCTCCTCAATATCTCCTTCGATCTTTGTGAGAATGAATTTCTTAATTTCATGGGAGCTAGATGAACTGGAGTCCATTTGTGCCTTGAAACTCTAGTTAAGAGGCTTTTAACTTTGATTAAAAGGCTTTCAACAAAATGCTCAATTATAGCACACAATACTTCCAACTATAGTGGTTAAGAGGCTTTCAACAGAATGCTCAATGCGGAATGCTCAATGATAGCGCACAATACTTCCAACTATAGCTTAGCTCAATTTTAGAGTGAATGAACTTAAGACCCAACCCTACCTTTTAAAACCTTGATGCATAGTGTATCAAACTTGTTATGATGCCACCTATTTTAACAAGCCCAAAATTATACTCCCAACCCTTTGAAGCACTGCCAAGCCTTGTTACACTTCATTCTAGTCTGATATGAAATTCATCTTGGGAAAAGTAAATGAATAAAGAACCAAGCAAATTAAAATATAGATACTATTCCAATGGTCCTATTCTTGATCATTAGGAAGATCGGTGCTAGAAATCCTATCAGCATTTCCAATGTGATTGTCCCATCTAGCATCTAATATACTTTTGCTAACCTTGATAAGCATGTTAACCCTTTTTTATGACACCAAAAACTTATCACGAATTTGATTAGATTTAGCCAAATCCAAATTCTCATCCTAAAGAAGGGGATCCACCCAAGGAGATGGTAAATCTTTTAACTCATTCTTCCACATACTTAATTCTTAAGATCGCCCTTTTTATCCTTAAATTTAAGCAATTTAGTTTCAGCTAATCTATGTAATTCACTTAGCTTATCTTTTAGCTCATTTCTATTAAATTCCACAAATAAGCTAGTATCGAAAAAAGCATAAATCATGTGCTATCATTACTCTAGGAAAGTCTAGAGGCTTGGTTTATTTTATGTTATTAAGCTTTTGTCCATTTGGTAAGCCCACGGCAACCCTTTGTTCTTGTCCTCTAGAAACCTTTCATTTATTTCAGCAAGCCTATTAGCTACTTTGATGACTTTTTCAAAAATTTCCAATAGGTCTTCCCATAATCTATCAATCAATTGGACCCTATGGTGAAACATTCCATGAATAATTTCTACCAATTTGTCTTTAGAAGCTTTTGCTTCTTTTCCTTCGCTTCCCTTCTTTATCCCCGAATATTTTGCAACAAAAGTTCCAGTTCCTCTAATTTCTTTTCTACTTTAATGTTCCCTTTTGGGGATATACCTGATTTTGCCCAAAAAATAACAATTCCAACCAATACAATTTATTTACAAATAGAATTCTATAAAATCACATAATTGCAATAAAAATTAGAGAAATCTTAATTAATTAACATCAAAGCATTAATCTCAAGGATCTATGATCATATACAAATAATCTCTATTGAAATCAAAATATCCTAAATTCATTCATATCTATTTCATAGCTTATTTCCAATAGCCAACCATATTAGGCATCCGAAAGAAAAGCTTGACAAGACATTGAGAGACTGTCCTCCTCAACCAAGCCCAAGGGCACAGAATGAGCCTTCGAGCCATTCGGCCCCTTGGCCCCAAGTATTGGCATATCCATCTTGGGGTTGGCATACTTGATGAGGGAACCAATATTGTTGCATCTCCCTATCACACGTTTCATATTGATTCCAAACATGGTTGCAATAACTTAATTTTTACAATATATATATGGCTGTTCTTAATATATATTCTAAAATTATTCTTCAATTTGATTTTTGACTTCTTTCCAATTTTCAATTGCTTATTGATGTCTTAGTGATTGATATTTGAATGATTATTGTCTTAATGATTGATATTTGAATGATTCAAGGCTAAAATGGTTGATGTTTGAATGATGGATGTTTGTATGTTTGATTGATTGAATGAATTGATAATTTATGATGATGATTTGCTGATTGATTTGATGGATTCATGAGTGTTGATTTAATGCATTGGTGAGTGATGATTGATTAGTGATCCTTGAATGCTTGGAATGATTTCGCTTTTATACTTTATTGGTGAAAGTGTCACCACTTTTCATAAGAGTTGAATCGCCACCCTTCATTGCTGCCTTTTTGAGAATAATAAATTATTTTTCCAAATTGATCTCTCTTGCATGTCCTCAAATGAAACCTTCTCCCCTTTATATCTTCCAATGTAAGGGAGAAGTCACAACCTTTCACAATTACCACCCTTTGAAAGAATACACCCTTCATAATTTCTGCCCTTTGAAAGAGTCACTTCCTTTCTTTCTTCCCATCCCTTTCTTCTTCCATTAATCCCTCCTTGATTCATGCCTCTTTTTTTCCTTTCCTCTTTTTCAAATGAACTGTTCTCCCTTTTATATCTCATGTTTGAGGGAGTCACAACTCTTCATTTCATGCCTTTTGACCATTCATTAAACTTAATTAAATTTTAATTATATTATATTTTATTTTTACTTTTCTTTTATATTTTAATTTTATTATTCTTATTTATTATTAAATCCTATTTCAAAGAGGGGACATTACATCTACATCCACCCTTCCCTCAACACTGCTCACTAGTTGAGGCATAGGGATTTATAGAATAATTCTTTCGTGGAATTCTGCAACTTTTCATGTCTTGTTCTAAGGTTTGCCATATCACTCTTCAACTTTAGGTGGTCACTATCAATTTTGTTATACTTTTCTTATAGACTTTTGGTGGTGGCCTGACTGAACTAGGTAAAATGAAGTTTGAACTGTGAACTGCCAAAGTTGCTACATCAGTGGAAGATAAATCACCACCTCTTTTGATCATTAACTGTTGCGCTAATTGTTGTCGAACATAGTTAAGAAGAGGCCCATCATATGTGCAGGCAATTGACCATATAGCCAAAGTTTGTATATCTCAATCAAACGCTAATCCAAATACAAATTTAGCTGCATCCTCTTGGCTTTAGAACAGATCTATATCATTTTCTCTACTTATGGAGTAAAAAACCATGGCCTTATCAATATCCAGCCAGGTAACAGAAAGCAACCACTGGCCTTAACCAATTTTCTCCCCTCCCCTAGAGTAACATTTTCTATGTCATAATTAAGGACAATAGAAGCTAAGCTCCTTTCTGCAGTATCTTTATCTTGATGCTTTTCTGATGATATTGCCTTTCTTTTCTGAGCTTTGTTTCTACAAGTTCATTCTCTAACGAGAATACTTGGCAAGCCCTCATTCTGAGATCTGCAATATCTATATCAGCAACATATTCTTTCAAGAGTACATTAGTCTCTAGGGTAGCCAGTTCTTTCCCTCTGTGTCATTGGGGAGATTTGATATGTACAACTTCTTGTTGCTGCAGAGGTACATAATCTCTAGTTGCCTCAATTTCAGTGCAGTCAACCAAGAAATGATAAATCTATATGGTGGTTCAAGCCCTTGTGAAGGTTAATTTGCAATTTATGTTGCAAGAGATGGTGATCGATGAGGTCTTTCCTCACTCATCCACACATTCTTTTTTGTGGTACTTTAGACACAGCATTCCACATTTCTCAAACGTTTTCCCATTCTTTGGATAGGATCTGTAAGGAGAGGAAGAGCTCCTAGATAATTTGGATTAATTAACTACCTCTTCCTATTTGCTAATTTAATTATCAACCATGCTTCTCTTCTTTCTTTTCCACCTCACTCATGCAGCTTCTGATCAAATCTTCAGCTTCATTATATTTAAGCTCAAACCTGATCTGCCCAAAAAATTCTCCATGCATCAATTAATTTATTGGGATCATATGGTCTCCACTCAACCAAAAACAACCCCGTACTATCCATATATGCCAGCCATTCGTCAAAGGCAACCTTTCCTTCAAGAGAAAAATCCTCAAGCACCACAAAAAGAGGAAGAAATTTATGTTCCTGATTATCCTTGAAATGATATTTATCAATTGAATACAGTTACCTCATTGCTTCTAAGAAAGCAATTCATAAAGAAATTATGAGGCGATTCATAAGAGGATGGAATGGATCCAAACATCCTAATTAAGGTATAATCGTTAAAGAAAAACCACTCTCCCCAATCATGCTTTGATAGTCCTTCAGTTTTAAATTTTAGTGATCTAATAACTTTCATCATATCATCAGTTAGCCTTGACCTACTTGTCCCAAGTATCTTCAACAAAAGGATGACAAAGGTCAAAAATAGTAGAATGCAATGTGTTGTTTCTCTCAATATGGATAGACAGCAGTTAAATTGGCTTAATCTGATCCCTCAAAAGCTTTGGAGATGTGTATTTTATCCATAGACTACTATCCCATTCCTTTGCTTGGGTATGCATGAAAAAGTAGCAAACAACAACATACCTTCTAAATCTTTTCGAGGAAGACACCTTTTTTAATTGAAATATTTCTTCATGAATTTGCTTAGGAAGGTATCCTTCATAGTTATAAAAAGTGTTTACATGTGGGTGTTGGTTATGAGCAACGAATGTCAAAGCTACTTGAGATATTCTATTTTCAATATCTTGCCCAATAACATGGTAGATGACCTGGAATGTTTCCTAAAAATGTGGCACAAATTTTTTCGCATCTAGTGGATCATTATCTTCTTCAAGAATATGTTTGGATCATCCCTAATTCTCTACGCAGCAACCTTACCCGTCTATAATAATTTTTGTCTTTATATTTGAAAGCCATACTTTTCAAGTTCAGTTCTATCTTAGCTTCAGTTGTCAATCCAAACAACTTTTGGATGCTTTCAATTTGAAAATAGGCTTTCCTTATGCGTTTATACATGGTATAAGTATTTTTCTCATAACATTTGCAAGCCCATTCCACAATCTTTGGCACTAGGAAACAATTTGGAGCCACCACTTTGGCCGAAAATTTACACATTGGCCAAAGGAAGTTCCTCTTTTATATAAAATCTTGAACAAATCCCCTCCACTTAGTTGGGTTCTTGGATCCCTTATAGCTCCCTTGACATCTTTGAATAATTCCATAGAACACTCACTCTTCCAAGCAGACCTCTTGTACTTCTTAGCAGTCCAAGAGATGTCCTCATAAGCATCCTAGCTAGCAACTCTTTTGGGGACCCTCTAGAAGAATGTAAGGTAATAGATTTTACAAAGAATAATTGTTGTGGATTTTTTTGGAAAAACAGGAGGGTTTTCCTAATATTTTGATCTTATCACAAATAGCCTGGCTTTGAGAACTACAGTTTTCTAAGAAATTTCAAGGGTATTGAAACTTTGAAACAAAGTAACCCTAGTTATACAAAAATTCACAATCTTTTTTATCACTAGCACATGCAATTTCCTTTGAAATCAACACAAGCATATAGCAAGATTGATTGCTCTAACCTGGGAAAAATTGATAGAGAATCCTTCTTTTCTGACGAAAAAGTAGTTAGCAAGGGTCTCTTCTTAGCTAGGGCGCACCTCTTTGCTTTTGAAAACAATTTGCAAGTAAAGAAAAAAGTAGACTCAAAATGATCTTTATTCCAAACATGCTTTAAAATTACACAAACATTCATTAATGGCACCTTGTGTTAACTATTTGAAAATCGTCCTCCTTTTGAAAACCAAATAGATGTCTTGTCGTATAACCCATTTGAAAATATATTTTGATTAACAATCTAGATGTGCCTCGTCTTAGATTAAAAGCCACAATATAACATGATGCAAGGAATAGTGCTTGTTAATTGACCATCTACTTTACTACGTATGCTAATAGTGTGCCATGTGTCCCCCTAACTTTCATACAAGTATTTCCCAAAAGCCTAACAAGTATCAACTTATCTGACAACCAACATGACCCCACTTATTAGATTGTTGGGCATGGTCAACCTATTAGAATATTATATTCTGATATTGTATAATGGTCAATTTTATCAACAGTAGTTGGTAGGTAGCTGGTAGGTAGACATTTAATGTCTACAGTAGTTTTACTCCTCTATAAATTGTAATCTATTCTTCTAGTAATATCAAGCAATTTTTAGCCCAAAATTGTTTCATGGTATCAGAGCCATACTGAGCTCGTCTCCCTCACGGGAGGGCTCAGGATCCTGGGAGGGCTCTTTGTTTTGGTACAGATTTGCAAAGACAGGGTTTTGTGTTCAAACCCGTGAAGGGTTTTGACCTGTTTTCTGGGCGATTTTTAAATCTGCAATTTGTGAAAAATGTTCACGTGAGATTTTGTGGCTTCTTTTGGGAAAATCGCGGGCTGAGAATCGTGTTTTTCTGCATTTTTATGGGATTTCAGCTTTGAAAATCGCGTTTTTCTGCATTTTTATGAGATGTCAGCTTTGAAAATCGCATTTTTCTGCATTTTTATGGGATTTCGGCTTTGAAAATCGCGTTTTTCTATGAAATCGCGTTTTTACCTAGTTTTTGAGCTCGGTGGAGGACGTTTTTTTGTCCTAGCTTGGTCGCCCCTCTACTCAGCTTCAGTTTGCCACGATTTCATGGAGTTTCAAGCCATTTTTCTGGTCTTTTAATGGCGGCCTAGGGTTCAGAAATTTTTCGTCTAGGGTTTTGACCCTCTGTTTCAAGGCGAAAAATTATTTTGATTGCAGATTCCTTCAGGGTTTTCTGAGATCTCAACTGGGTTGGTCTTCAAATTTTTTGGGTACCTCGTTTTCTGTGCCTCGAAATTTGTGCCTCAGTTTCAAGTCAAAATTTTTTTCTGATTGCAGCTTCTTGGTGGGTTTTCCGAGATCTCAAATGGGTTGTCCTCCGATTTTTCTAGGTGCTTCATTTTCCGTGCCTCGATTTTTGTGCAGCTCTGTTCTGGCGGCTAGGGTTCCAAACCCTCTGTTTTTCAGCCGACAATCGATGGCTACCTATTTCTTGGCTTCTGTAATTCGCAATGTTGCGTGAGATTCCTTTGTTGGGTTTTTTAAATATTTTTTCCCTTATTATAAAAAAAATCTGGCTTAAGGGTTTATAATTTTTTCCTCAAAAATTAAGGGTCAGTTCCTGTTTACCCTAGTTGGGGTTTCTGTTGTACGGGAGGGCTCTCTGGTTTCTAAAGGGTTTTACCGTTTTTCCTTAAAAAACGATGTTTTGTATGCTGATCCGTGTTTCGGATTCCATGCCAGCTACTTTTTGGGTTTCTGTAATTTGCAAAATGCATGGGACTCCTCTTTGGTTTTTACCATTTTTTCCGAAAAAACCGATGATTTGTAATCTTGGGTTTGGCGATTTTTTCCTCAAAAATTGTGGTTTGTTGCAGTCTGTTTTGGTCGCACCTCAAGTTGCTAGGGCGAACATCTGCACAACTAGCTTCTTGCAGTCTGTTCTTGGGCGTCATGCTCCTCTACAAAAGTTTCGATGGTTTGCCGATTTTTCCTCAAAATCGTGGCAGCTGTTCTCAATGTGTCTCTAGCGATAGGGAGGAACAACTCTGTTATCCAATGTCAGGTTGGACATTTTGTGATGACTTCTGGTCAGTAGTTCTACAAATTCTGGAAGGGTTGGCGGCAGACTCATCTCACGTGACAGAGTTAGTGGCAGGCTTTTGTCTCTTGTTGCAGAGCTTTCTAAAGAAGGGCAACCTTCTCTGTTTTTGGTACTCTTGGTCATCAACATTCTGCAGATCCAGGGAGGGTCTCCGTAGCAACAAAGTGTTCTGAAGAATTTGTGACCAATCGACCTACAAATTGTATTTTGTAGGCTAGTTAGACGATTGACCATTAAGGGAGGGTGTTAGAATATTATATTCTGATATTGTATAATGGTCAATTTTATCAACAGTAGTTGGTAGGTAGCTGGTAGGTAGACATTTAATGTCTACAGTAGTTTTACTCCTCTATAAATTGTAATCTATTCTTCTGGTAATATCAAGCAATTTTTAGCCCAAAATTGTTTCACAACCAACAAGGAACCCAAATGTGTTATATTTAATCAACCAATTGCCTACAATTAACTAAAATTTGACACATAGCCATAAGGGCCCACCCCTCATATTTGTTTTAAGTGCTTCCTACAGCATTCTTTGGTTACTTAAATACTTACCACCATCAATAGTCCACAACCATTACAATTAGGATATATAGAAAATATTAGAAAAAATCACCAACAAGAAGGGTAGTTTATTTCTCTAGTAAATTGTTATTAGCAAGATCATGACACATCACATCAAATGTGTAATATGGGTTCCCTACAGAATAGTGCTAAACTTATAAAGAAAGACCAACTAAATAGATAAAATGGGCTCAATAAATTTATGCCACTATATTCCACATGGCAAGTTCTCCCTTGTTCTTATTGAAACGGATCCCAAGGTAACCCACACACTCAACCTTTGACATATCGGGTAGACAACTAACATGCCAAGTGTTCGTATAAAGCCACTCATAGTCACAACGATATCCAATAGTCCAAAATAATCATCCCTTAGATCAACAACTATAGAATAGAGAACAACTAAAAGCATGGGCCTCTCATTCCTCTACTTTCCCACTTTCAATAGGATTCGAACATGTAACCAACAATGAACAGTCCACAAGCTATCTGAATTATTAAACGAACATGTGGAGTTTGAAAGTCGTGTGCTTGTGACACTTTGCGCCAAGAAATCTACCAAGAAGCCATGACGCCACCAATGCTTCTACCTCTTTCATTTAACTTTGACCCAATGGCTCACACTATTTCTCAAGTTTTGGTGTCAAAGAAAACTTGAACCACTAATCACCCAGACATAAAGGTGCCTTCTCCACATGCCAACTATATCTCCCTTTTGCTTCAATGGCCCAAACACAAGAAAACACGTCACTACCTTTTGCAAACAATCCTCCTACTAGCCACAACTATATAAGTGATGTGTACATCAACAAGGAGTGGGAGATAAGGGATTTAACAACAATAATCAATCAACCAATACCAATAACAAATCATTTGATTGAGGAAATGTTACCATTATTAGCAAGTCACCTTTCAAATATAAACAAGAAGGCAAAGGTAAAGCAAGCTTTTGATTTTCACTTTGAATTTCAAAAGATCATGCTACCATGGATATACAACACAAATTCTTAGACCAAGGAACACAGATAAAAGCATACATAGGATAACACACAAATTTTGTAGATAAATGGTACAAAATTCGATCAAACTTAAAGTAAGAGCCATTAAAAAATTTAGTTTGTGGCCAATATAGTGATGGCATTTTCAAAGGCTTGTGCAAATATAAAGCTCGAGTATTCCACAACATTCCACAACAGAAGGTGTACAATAGAGTGTTGATCTTCAATTAAGTCATTATTCATGCTCACAGTGTGCAAACACATTTGCCTTTATGCATTTAAAAAATGAGTAGGCTAGGATTAAGCATCATGGGATATGGTGTACATAATTGGAGCCTAACAATACTCCCCCACACCCCCACACATTTATTGTAGATTATTGATAGAGTCTAAGGAATGCAAAACACGAGAAAGCAAGAGGACACCATGTGTCATCTCCCCGTTTCTCTACATAATTGTGGCCTCACTGAAGTTAGGAAGTCCTTAGTCAACGCAAGATAATATACTATGTTAACAAAGTGAATCCACGAATCAAGTGGACCTTGCCAAGAACCTTTATAGCTTTTTTAAAATATCAAAAGACCATAGCAAAGTACCAAGTCAACCTCCAATTCTTATGTAGTCAAAGATTGCTCTTAGTAGCACAATAGGATCTCACTATGTCAATGAACCTGATCTAGTAAGACTTTGGCAAAACATCAAACAATTGCCTCGCCAACAAGTCAATCTAATGAGCTCTTAAATGCTACTAAGTGCAATCTTATAACCAACTCATTGTTGGTTGCCAAGCGTACTATGGTATATTGAAAGATGCCAAACCCACGCCAAGGATGATATTTTGAGGGCATGATCATGGATGATCTTGCAAGATGAATGATGTGCTAACACCATGCATTCAACAAGTAATGCACCAAGAAGTGACAACAAGCACGTGTGGTGAAGTATGCCCGATTAAAGCAAAGTGCAAGAGAGCACAAGATACACAAAGTCAAACCCAAGTTTTAGATAAATAAAAAATTCTGTCGCATTCTTGGTAAGGTGAAGGTTTATGGTTGATAGTAGTGGTCGCTACATTCATTTCCAACACCTCCATTTATTCTAGAACCTTGTGGCTGCATTTTTTAAGAAAACTTTCAACAATCACTCTACGAAGGTTTTAATAGGAAAATATATTTGCCCCATTTAGCTTTTCGCTTTAGTTGATATTCCAAAAAATGTGTTATTGTTGGAGCCCATGGTTCCATAACCTTAACAAAATAGCTAGCATTTTGTTTCTAAATTATTTCCCACAATTTCCAATATTTTTACCTTCAATTCTACTATTTTATATTGTCCTTAACCAATTTGAATCACACACACTAAAAATGTTTTTTCAAGTATTGCTACAAGTTAGTCTAACTCTAAGCCTCCTTATACAAATTGATCTACATTTTAAAAAATTATTGCCACAAATCATTAAGAACTACTAATTTTCTACTTCCCACAAGTTTCCTAGCATATTTACTCCAACTATCTTTTGATTCCTCACTTCCACATTATTGCTATATGTTGACCATCTTTTATCATGAATTTTTTTTATTTTACTCTCAACCCACCAGAGTAATATTCTGAAATACACGTCATACCTCTATTTAGATTCCACAATCGTTCTCAAAATCCCTAATATTATGTGTCATGAGCAACTCCTCCAAATACAAAGCTTATGTTAAAACATCTAGTATGATTATTAATAATCTATTTTTAATTTTTTAGTGCTCACAATATAATCGAGCAAAAAAATGGAAATAAACACCTGGTTTACTTTGCAAAGTCTAAATAAAATTTATATTAAATGATGGATTTTCTATCACATCCCGACTTTTTTCCCCACATTTCCAAAATGAGACATCCTAGGGATGACCAGACAGGGATGAACTGTCCCCTGCTGTCCCTACATGTGGCACCTGTAGGGAAGACTATGTATGACTGATTTTTAGAATTTTAAGTTAAAGAGAGTGACCAAACAAAGATAAAAATGGCAAGAAAGAAGAAAAATAATCCCAAAATAAATGAAAAGCATTGAAGAAGATATTACAAGCCTCAAATGAAAACAAATAAACCTTTTTGATACAAATGATGAGCCATTTTATCCAAAACAGTCCTAGGCCATCATGTTTCTTCCAAGAAAGGGTGTGTTTTAGTGGAAATGACATTACGTGGACTGCAATTTCATGTTGTCTTAGTGGCCTAGTCTAGTTTAAGTACATAAACCCATGCACTATATATAAGCACTCACACAATATGCTTAGTGTCATACATAGGTGTTGATGTGTGTTTTATGACACAACAAACATTCTAGAATAAAGAGTCCAAAGACGCTCTATCCCTCTTGAAAAACTACCTCGTATGCTAAGATTGCAAGTAAGATCATACGGTAATTCCAATGTTTAAGATGAGTGCGGATAAGCTCTGTGGTTTGATGTGATTATGCTGGTAACACAAAGGGACTTATGCTAGGCTTGTTCAATTCACAATGAAGGTCTAGACAATGAAGCTCTATTGCTTGGGTTATGGATCAAACAAACTGAAAAAAGGAGAAGGGCTCAGAAGCACTAATCTACTCCTAAGAATCCAAGAGACGGTATTGACTTGGTGAAACAAAACAAAACTTTGTTTCGCCACGCAGGGAACGCGCCAACTACGCAAAGCCAGTGCAATCTTCAAGGGAATGTGCTTATTATTTTCACGTAAGGAATAATTACCATCAGATCGAACAATAACTATCCAAACAGAAGTTAAGAATCCACAAAGTAGGCTCAGGCTAACTTTACGCATTGAACGAAAATCATCCGTTCAAAGAAAGTATGAGCAAAAGTTTCACCATAAATCAATACTTATCAAATCTTGCATTCATCTAACATACATGAAAAGAAATCTAAACTATGATGAGGGATAAGAACCATGACAACTCCAAAATAAGAGAAGCAATCACCATCAGAACAATGCATGCATTACTTATTACTTTGGCAATCTTACAACAGTTGCTTATCTCAACATGTTTTGCAACATGTTCCCATGCTTTACAAATGAGGGGTTGAGCTCAATTTATAGGCTCCCCAATTACAATTTGACGGCCAAGATTGATTTGGAATCAACGGCCAAGATTACAAATAAAACCCTAATTAGGGTTTGCTACCCTTCGACCAATGAGAAAATTGCATTCGAGGACACTTGTCCCTCTTGCTAAATATGAACCAGCGGATAAAATAGAAAGTTGTTGCATGTTGATTTGGAATGATTTGATTGGTCGGAAGATGACGAGGCGCCACCTTGGTAGCTCTGGATGTCTTACTTGGTCACTTTGTCCTTGTTCTTGCCTTAGAATATTTTTTATACCAATGACTTTATTGATTGTGCTTGATCTTGGATGACTTTGGCTTCTTCTTCTCACCTCGCCTTGGGGCACCTGCTTAGACTTGGATTGTTTTGGAATTCCTTCAAGTGCCAATTCAATGTTGAGCGCGTGGAGGAGAGGCAAGCATATACAAAAGTGATGTAGCGAAGATTTCTTTTCGCTCAGCCCTCCTTGAATAATTGGTTCTTTCTTTGTTCAGACCTCCTTTGCCTTGCGTAGTCATCCACCTGCAGTAAAACAAAACAAATTTATTTTAGATAACTTTTCAAGATAAGCTTTGAAAGATTTTTACAAATTTCATTTTCAAGCTTTTAATTCTCTTTCCGTCCAATTTATTTGGCCATATTTTCTCGCCCTTTCCCAAAATTTATCTCGCCATGTCCAGTTTTATTTAGCCACAAATATTTTTTCGTCCAACATTCCTCTAGCCACGTCCGACTTTTCCCTAGCTACGTCCAATTTTATTTTGTCCAAAAATTGCCTCTTGTCCAAAATTCTTTCGCCATGTCCGGCATTTTCCTAGCTATTTGCTTGATCTTTCACAAATTTTCCTAGCCAAATCCAATTTTATTTTGAAGATTTTCTTGATCTTTCCAACATTTTCCTAGCCATGGTAAAAAATTTCTTTGGTCACTTGGGCGAATACTCAAAGGGCCATGCATATTTTAGCTTTCCAAAGGTTTGGACTTAGGCGAATTTTAATTTTTATACTCTCCAACACATGGCGGACTTTGCCATTTTCTTTGCCTTGGCTATGCCTTAGCCATTTTTCTTTCTTTTTCATAGGCAGACTTTGATCTTTGTTAAGCCATTTCTCCTTTTGGCTAGGCGGACTTAGCACATTTTGTTGCCACTTTGAAATTATCTAAGGCGGACTTCATCTATTTTGTGGCCACTTGACTTTTGGCTGAGGGCGGACTTTGTTGATTCCTTGGCCATTGTCTAACATTTAAGGCAAACTTCATCTTGTGTTGGGCTATTACAAGGGTGGACTTCAGCTTTGACCTGACCATTCACTCTTTTCCTTAGGCATTTTCCTCTTTTACCTTGGGCGAACTTTAACTTGTCTTTGGCCACTTTACTTGTCTTTGTCCATGCCTTAGCCAAATTTCTTTCTTTTACCTTGGGCGGACTTGAGCATTTCTTTGCCATTTAACTTCTTGGCTGGGGTGGACTTCATCTATTTGGTTGCCATAAGCATCTCTTTCAAGGGCGGACTTCACTGTTTTTCTGGCCATTGCCTCATTTGGAGGGCGGACTTCCTCATATTCCTTGCCATTGACATAGGCGGACTTCCTTGATAGTTTTGCCATTGGATGCTTTGGAGGGCGGACTTGCATGTTTTGATTGCCATTGGCCATCTTTTGCTGGGCGGACTTAATCATTTTCCTAGCCACTTCATAGGCAGACTTGGCTGTTGGCCTGACATTTTAATGCTTATGGCTGGGCGGACTTCATTGTTTCCTCTGCCATTTCCTCTTTTCCTTAGGCAGATCCTTCTTCTCCAAGGGCGGACTTTCTCCATTTGTTTGCCATTAGACAGTTATCTTAAAGCGGACTTGGCTGGTGGTCTGGCCATTGACCAATGCTAAGGGCGGACTTCCTCATATTGATTGCCATTTTCCCTTTCTTCCAGGGACTTTGGCTGTGACCTGGCCATTGATCAGATTTTTATGCCATTCATTGCTTGGCTGAAGGTGTTTGCCATTGACTTCTTTCAGGCTGAAGCTTTCACCATTACCTTGTGAGCTGAAGGTCCTCTATACTTAGGCGAATTTCTCAGTTTTCTCCATGATTGTTCAGATTTTCCCATGAATCGCCCAGATTTTTACATGAATGTTCAGATCTTCCACCATTTTCTGTGATCTTCACCAGATTTTAACCATTTTTGAGCAAATTTTCCAGATTTTTTGAACTTTTTATGTGATTTTCCAGAATTTTGCCAAAATTTCAAAAAAACTTCAAATCGATTTTCTGAGAGTTTCGTTGATCTTTTCGAACTTCTGAGTGGATTTTCGAAACTCGTGACCCTTCTAAAAATAGAAACTTTCTAAAAATAGAAATTTTCCAAAAATAGCAACTTTCCAAAAATAGACCCTAAAAAATAGGGATCCCAGAATTGCCCAAAAGTGCCAAAAAGGTAGGTCCTAAAAAATAGGGGGCCCGGGGTGAGAAACCCTAAAAATTTGGAAGTGTCAGAATCGACCGAAACGACAGTCGATCTTCGTCTCCCAGGCCTTCTAAGCACAATGGTGACGTTTATACATTGATCCGGGCGAAAATTCACTGACTCGATTTGGGTGACCGTTCAAAACTCAAACTCCTCATTTGCAAAAAGACTGGTGATAAGCAGTTGTGAGGCCAAGGCAAAAAGCAAAAAGCAAAAAAAAAACAAAGGGTCCCCATTTGCAATGGGGCGATGTGAAATGGTCTAGCGGGGTCCTTTGCATAATCAATGGTACTTGTAAAGAAAAAAGATGGTATGATAAGGATTTGTATAGATTACAGGGCCTTGAACAAGAAGACAATAAAAAACAAATATCCCATTCTCAAGATCAATGAGAATGGGATATTTCAAAAATTACATGGAGTTGTCTATTTTTCAAAAATTGACTTGAGGTTTGGCTACTATCAGATTTGTGTGCATGATGAGGATGTGCACAAGACAACCTTCACGTGACATTGTGGACACTACAAGTTCTTGGTCATGCCATTTGGGCTAACAAATGCTCCAACTACTTTTCAATGAGCTATGAACCAAGTATTCTTTGATGATTTATAGTAAAGCTTGGGAAGATCACTTGAGACACTTGGATAGTCCTTGGGATATTGCAGCAATAAGTCTTATTTGCAAAAAAATCTAAGTGTGATTTTGGAGTTATAGAGGTTTTATACTTGTGTCATGTTAGCAGTGTTCAAGTTGTTCAAGTGAATCAGCAAAAGATCTCAGTTGTTCTAGATTGGCCAACCCCTACTACATTGATTCATTTGAGAGGCTTGTTTGGCCTATGCAATTTCTTTTGGAGATTTGTTAAGAGTTTCTAACAATTGGCACCACCTCTAATTGACATGACTAAGAAGAGAGACTTCTTAAGGAATGGCATAGCTCAAAAAGATTTTGAGAATCTTTAGAAGGTAATGAGCTCATGCCATGTACTTGCCCTTCTTGATTTCTTACAACAATTTGTTCTAGAGTGTGATGCTTGAGGTGAGGGGATTGGAGCTATGCTAATGCAAAAGGGACATCCCACAACATTTGAGAGTAGAAAATTGAAAGCTTCAGAAAGGATATTTTTTGTTTATGACGAGGAAAGGCTTTCTATCATTCATGCTTTGGCTAAGTTCAAGCAATACTTAGTATGAAATCACAATAGTTTGAAATTCTTCCTTGGCTATCGTGATTTCAATGATTGGCAACAAAAGTGGGTGAGTATGCTTCAAGCTTATTATTTTGACATAGAATATGTGAAGGGTAAAAAGAATAATTGTTGATGCTCTTTCTTGAACGCCTACTTTATTCTTTATCTTCTATTTCTATTGATTGGAAAGTTGCCCTCATCGTAGTACATACTAAGAACATTTTTGCTACTAATACTTTTGATGGAAGTGTGAAGGATGACATGTGTATAGTGGTAGATGGTCTTATCTTGTATAAGAACAAAATTTTCTTTGTATCAAAGTCCAAGATGAAGAAGAAAATTATGAGGACTTTGCATGATGCACTTATAGCTAGTCACCATTTTTCTACAAGAATTATAAGTAGTTGAGGAAGAGATCTTCTTGGAAGAACCTCAAGGAAGATGCTCTCAAGCATATTAAAGAGTGTACTACTTGTCAACTAATAAGATAGAGCATAATTTTCTAGTAGGTTTACTATAGCCTTTGCCCATTCCCAACTAGAAATGGGAAAGTATATCCATGAATTTCATCACAAGCCTTCCTAAGGTAAATGGCAAGGAGTGTATTTTTGTTGTAGTCAATTGGTTAACTAAATATGCACATTTCCTTGCCATCCCTATTGAGTTTAGAGTACAATAGGAAGTTGACTTGTTTTTTAGAGAGGTATTTTGGCTAGAAGGTTTGCCTAAGACTACTGTCAGCCATAAGTAAAGCAAATTTGTAAGCTTCTTTTGGTAGGAGTTATTTCATCAGACAGCCATTGAGCTCACTCCTAATAAAGGGCTATTACCCCCAAATGGATGGACAAATGAAGATAGTAAATAAGTTTGTTGAAGGGTACTTGAAGAACCATATCAAAGATCGGCATGCAACATTAACTAAATGGCTACATCTTGGTGACAATTTTATAATACCCCTATAGATTACAAACATGGTGAGTTGCTAAGTACTCGTGTTTTTTCAGCCCTCGAGTAATTGCAGGTTTAACTTGCCAAAAATCGACACTAGGTTTTTTGAACTTGGTGAGTTTGACGACTTGACTCACTATACCAGCAATACATTAAAAGTGCAAAAAATATGTGGGTTAAACACTCCAAAAAGTTCGGTTTTTTGCTTTATAAGCATTGTTTTTTTCCTTTTAAAAAATTATGAAAATGGTGTGCCCCTCAACTCTACTAGGGATGCTACCACTAGACCCTAATGAGGGGTGTTGCCCCCCAAAATCCCACCAAACTCATCTGATATATTTTATTGCTGTATTTTGCATAACATTTATGTGTTATTTAAGTTGCCGAGTTTCGCCAAGTTGGAAATTTTTGGCCTGCTAAGTGCTCTCCAAGTTCAAGTCTGTGAACTATGATACCACTTACATTATGTCCATTGCCATGACACCATTTATGGCCCTATATGGATATGATGCACTTACCTTCACTAATGTAGTCCTCACCAACAATAGAGTACCAAAATTTTTGAGTTTACTTGTCATGTCCCCGAAATGTGTCCATAAGATAACAAAAGCATATTCAAAATTTTGATATAGTTACGACTATAATTATCAAAGACAATATTATAATCATAAATATTATAAATACTAAAATAATATATATATATATATAAAATAAACTCCATTATATCTTAATATAATATTATATGAGAGACATTACAAATTTTACCATTATGGTTGACTTTCTTATCAGCATTGAAGATAAATATCATCATACCTATAAGGTAACAGATGGTATACACAGCGAAGCAAACATCAGTGATTATATTTCATTCGGAAAACATAGCGAGCATTAATAGAGACCTCAGGAGGCAAAGGAGACATTATAAATCCTGGCAATTAAACATGAGCCCTAAGTTACCGGTTCGGTTTCGGGTTTGAGGATCTGATTCGCCAGTTCGGGTAAAAATTTTTTTGGGGTTGGGTTCGTTAATACAAAAACATATAAAAATCAGAAATATATACATATTTGCAGCAGTAATTAAGTTCAAAATACACCACCATATTAATAGTCAAATAACATAGCAAAAATATACCACCACTTTCATAGTCAAATATTAAAATATTAGTGATACTCAAATGTCATGATATAAATTAAAGTTCAAACATAAAAATGTTAAGTGTTTACAATCAGCCATCATTGATCCTTTGATATCTTCGACGAGCTTTTAGGTGAAAGAATTTAGTGTTAGAATGTAATGTCCCCAATTTTGCGAGCATCAGAGTTCTGGGGATTTAGCCTATTCCTAGCCCTCGTAGGCTAATATGTTTGGTTAGAGGGTCTCTTTTGGCGGTGATTAGAGGAATTTCTCCTTCAGCGTCTTGTGTGGGTTCAAGCTTAGCCTTCAGTTGACTCAGTTTCACATACTTACTATTTATAGTAAGTCAGCCGACAAGCAATTCTATTTATAGCAGGGCACCTAGAGTTCACATGTTGGCAGTGTCGATTCCCAAATTCAGTTGAGTTGGTGAAATAAGGAGTTTTGCCTAAGTTATAACGTTTAATTATTATTAAAGGTGACTTTAATAATAATTAATATTTTAATATTATATTATTTTAAAATGATTTAAAAGGCAAATTGGAGGGGATTGGCCTATTATCTTTTAATCCCACATTGGTGAGAAAAGTGTATGAGTTCCTCCAGGAAAAGTATAAAAGAATCTTAAGGGGCTCATTTGGGGATTCAGAATTGATTATTGGATATTTGTTTGATAATTTCTCATTGGCGTTTGGGGAAGGGAGCCCAAGGGTTTCTGCCAGCGTATCGGCTTTGGAGAACGAAAACTCTCCATTGTATCAGCATTCTGAGGTTGTGGAATATCAGCTGAAGGTGTTCACTGTTGGCTTCATCCAGAAGTCAAGTTTATGCTTCATCAGATTTATTGCTTCAGATCTACGTGAGACGTGATTCTAAAGTAGAGACAAAGTGTGTCTCCTACAAGGGTATCGAAAGCTTCTGAACTCGCCATCCCGCAGGTTGGTTTGCAAAAAGAAGATTTTCAGATTATGCTAGGGTTTGATTAGGTATCTGAGGTTGATTATTTTCAATTCTGGAGAAGATTAATCTTGCAGTTTGTGGAGCTCGCTGTGAGCATATAGTGGTCGAATCAATGTTTTAAACAAATATTCGATATTTTTCAATATTAAATAAGAGTTCGACTGGTGAACATTTTGTGAAAGAAATAGAAGATTCAATAATTACAATTGGAAGAGCTCATCTAGCCGCAACATCAAAGAACTATCGAGCCTCACCTTATATGAGCCGATAAGAAGAGTGGTCTTAAAATTATTGATTATACTGGGAAATTCGTGGGAGATATCTTTACAAGGAGACAAACCAACTGCGGCTAGAGACGAAATAAGAACATGACAAAATATCTGATGACAATCGAATAAAAGACAAATCGTATGTCGAAGCTATTCGCATTTCCAACGCACCACATAAGACAAGGTAATACCTCTGGAGAACGACTTTGGAAAGTCGTGTTTTATTTGGTGACTATCGGCGCCGCTTGTTGATGCAAATCATTGTTGAATATTCAAAGTCGAAATTCTTAAGGGGAGCTATCGGGTCCTGCTTAGTCCATATAAGGCAAAATGAAGAATTAAATATTCAAGGAGTTATATCTGCAAGTAGGTCGATACTGGGTAAAGGCAAGGGAATTGAATATAATATTCATTGTGAAGTAAATCGAATTAATTCCTAGGCGCAGCCATCTGGGAATTATAATAAACTTGGAACGGTATATTCAAAACATACAAAATCTTAAAGGCGCCAGGTCAAAGCATATTATCGATTTAAAATCATCACTGAAGAATAGTATATTATTGGGAGTTGCTTCCATATATCTCCAGCCGACCGATATTCTCTAAGACATAGCATTTGAATTGATCAGGTGTTGCTTATAGAGGGAATGAGATTGACGAATTATTCTCGCCGCCTATGTTAAGGAGCCAGCGATTAAAAGAGGAGATTGTCCCTAGTGGCGTCGCTTAAGACAAGAAGGCTACGCTGGAAAGAAAGAGACCAATACCATGTTGTAGGTTTTTTTTTTTTTCGCAAGCTGCTTGTCTTTACAACACAAGCCTTGGAGTCAACCGATATACGCCAAGAATATTGGTCGCTGCCATCAACAAACAGGTTGAAGGAAATAGATCTTCAGGAAGGAACAAACACGGAGCTGCCAGAGGTTCGATATTGAAGGAGAAAAAAAAAATCGAAGTTGTCAAAATAAGGTAGGACGATAATATGAAGGAGGTGTAAACAAAGATTTGAGATAGTGGAGTCCTCCGTGCAATGTTAGGAGAAAGGCGTCAGATATAATATAAAAAGACAAAGCCTCTGTAGGTGACGTGTGAAGTCAAGGAAAATAAGTCACGCTGAAGTATGAATAATAAACAAGGTATCGATTTCTTTATTTCAGGTGATGATTTGGACTTATAGAAAAATCGTGACAAAATTAGCCAGTGCCGACCAATGGAAGGGGATCTTGAGCATCGCATTTGAGTTAGCCACCTCTCATGTTTGAAGTTAACAAGAAATAGCAAATCAATCGATGCCATCAGAAGGTTCGATAGCAATTTCATTTTTGGCGGGGTCTACAAATCTTCATTTCCAGTTAGCAAATTATTGGAGCAGTCGTTGGAGTTTCTCCTTGTTAGAGAAAGCATCGATCAGGTTCTTTCTGCATTATTCAAAACACCATTGCTGTCATCTACCGCAAACTTGAAATTGCCATTTCATCATAAAAATGAGTCACTGTCAGTACGACAACAATTCTGTATTCATAATCAGTATGGCTGAAGTTGACATTGTACTGAACTTATGAGAATTGGAATGGTAGTACTGTAAATCTTGGTAAATTGTAATCAATTTGGAAGTCTTGCAGTATTACTGGAGTTTTGGGATTGGCAAATGTTTGACATAATGCCTGTCTATTGAACTGATTAATTGCATAAGCTTATAGTCATCTGTTAGTTGGGGACTGTAGTATTGCATTGTTATGCATCATAATTGCATTTACTATCCATTGACAAGTTTAGAAGTCCTGCATGCATCGTTGCATCATTCAAATCAAGGAGAACACATCAGAAAACACTAAACTAGCTGATAGCAGAACAAACGCAAACTGTTTGATGGAATGTCTAGGGCACCAAATTGAAAAATTACGTCGTAACTAGTAAGGGAGAGTACAGTAAGGCCTAAAATCAAGCTAGCTGGATTTGGGTTTTCAGTTTGGCAGCGAAAATGGGCTTCATGACAACTTTGTTCAGTGATAAACAAGCAGTGAAAGAACTTGAACAATCACAATACAAGCTTAGTCGAGAGTTGTTGCGTTTAGAGAAGACGCTTTCAAAGTTTGGATGGCCTAAAGGGTCAAATTCACTTCCTATCATCAAAGGTCCGGCACCGCAAAACAAAAAGAAATTGTGTTTCTATTGCAGAGGACCTTACGATGAAAATCATGATTGCATTTTGAGACCTAAGGGCAAGGTGAATAGAATAATGTGGGCACCCTATGAGGATTCAGAACCTGAAAAATCCAACCAACCTAGTAATCATGAAGAATCTGAGTCAAAACATGAGGTCTCTACAGGTAAAGTATCCAGAAGTCTCTATGTTGAGTTTGGTTTAAAATGTGATAAGTTAGCAGATCATGATCTTCAACCTACAGATGGACATGGGGTTGAGAATGAAATGGTGGTTGATAAGGAAATTTTACATCAAGAAAATAGTATGGTGGAGCCACAAAATGATATTGACAACATTCCAGAGGATGTTATCAACATTGCTAACAGTTCTGATTTTCATGACAGCAGTGATAAAACTTTCCAACAACATGAGACAGCCGTGATTTCACATGTGCAAAATACTTCTATTGAGTTGTCACATATAGGTATTCAAGATTTGGGTACTAATGGTGCAATGTGTGATATGGGTTCATGTCATGATGAGTCCAATTTTTCAGATCAGATCTTAGAAAATAAGTTAAAAGGTTCATATGTTGGCACAAGACCCCAGGATCGTGAGTTGGAAGGTAATACAGTTACATTGGGAGTGGAAGTGTGTGAAGATACTGTCATATCAACAACTTCTACCTTATCAGTTAAACCATCCATTGAGGTACATAGCAGCAGTACCTTGGTTGTTGATGTGTGCACTGATGACAGCACACATGATGCTACAACTCATGAGGTGAGTGATGAGGATTCAGCCTCTTACTTTAGTGCAGATTTGGGTGGAAATGATGAGTCACAAGGGTATCATCATCTGGCAGGGCAATTGAAGGTTAGTGATGAAAGGATTGTTACAGCTTTGGAGCATTTTGATGTTGCTCAACAGATGTTGACGACCTATGGTTGGAATGCTCCTATATCAGATGAGCACGGTGATAGTAGCGTCTCCCTAGTAGAGTTCCATACACTATGAGAAGCTATTGGATTAATGAAACATCATTATTTGCAGTTACTTGCTGATAGGGACTTTCTTCTCGTGTGGGATTGTATTTATTATGATGCACTGAAGGGAAAGGAAGAAAGGGTTGAAGAGCTCACTCATGATCTTGAGGTGACTATGGACTTACTGCAGAGTGCCCAGTTGGCCCTTCAAGAGTCACAATTATAGATTGAGAAACTTACCGTGGCGTTGAGTTTAGCATAGTCTTCACCATCTTCTGATATAGTTCAGATTTCCATGGCAGCAGTTGGTGAGGAGCATACACCCATGGTTCATAGCTATGAGCAGGTTGAGGATGTGGTTACATCCATCACAGATATTAGTGCAGTTGATTCTGATGGGATGAGTGTTTTGGTTGAGAGCTCTTGTGATGAGATAGTTGTTTTTTCCGAGAGTTGTGTGACAGATCACGTCACTACTCCATCGTCGTCATAGGAGATATGTGGGGCATCATCCAGTATGGAGATTAGTACTTACGTTAATTTGTTTCCCTCACCTGGAAGAAATTCAGTCACTTCATCCCATGTAGCTAATTTGCTTCCCCAGGACTATGATGGTCAGCCATTGACAGAGGTGGGAGCATTTTATCTTGAGTGCATAGTGAGGAGTGTTCATCACTTCTCCTTTAGTCCACACACGGAGGATTTGATGATGCATTGGTGTGGATTGGCTCTGGAGTTATATCATTCGTTGTGGGATGGGTATTCACCATCTTCAGAAGATGGGATTAGCGGCTGCAAGCGCCAAACTCCGCTGTTTGTGGGGGATTACTCGAAGGGACAGCTGTCAGTTTTACATCATGCTGATATGTATCCAACAAGGTTTGCTACTTCTATGTCACAAAGTTTTCTTATGGGTACATGGTTACAAGATGACTATAGTATCAGTTGGCATGATGGCTTGGTTAGTTATCACATCCATGAGGGTTTAGCAGAGGACAGGGAGAGATTCGGTGTAGCAGATGCTTCTAGATGTTCTTATCTCCGCATGACAGATGGATGTGAATTCAGATTGTATTGGGATCCAAGTGGCGACAGCTTTGGCACCGAGTATTGGATGGGTCCCATTGGGTTACTTCACCACTCACAACATGGTGAAGTTGGAGACAGTAGAGCGCATCGGAAGTCTGAGGATGTCAGACATAACAGACTTTCATTCTAGGTTTGGGATCCAGGGATAGCTTGCGCAGTTGTGTTTTTGTTGATGCTACAGGAGACAGTTAGAGATGTGTGGGACACTTCACAATTCTTCTTTTGGGCCTTCCGAGGAGTGGGTTTCTTCGCAGTAGAGATTGCTTGAGGACAAGCAATTTCAGGGAGGGCGGACTGTAATGTCCCCAATTTTGCGAGCATCAGAGTTTTGGGGATTTAGCCTATTCCTAGCCCTCGTAGGCTAATATGTCTAGTTAGAGGGTCTCTTTTGGCGGTGATTAGAGGAATTTCTCCTTCAGCGTCTTGTGTGGGTTCAAGCTTAGCCTTCAGTTGACTCAGTTTCACATACTTACTATTTATAGTAAGTCAGCCAAGCAATTCTATTTATAGCAGGGCACCTAGAGTTCACATGTTGGCAGTGTCGATTCCCAAATTCAGTTGAGTTGGTGAAATAAGGAGTTTTTCCTAAGTTATAACGTTTAATTATTATTAAAGGTGACTTTAATAATAATTAATATTTTAAATATTATATTATTTTAAAATGATTTAAAAGGCAAATTGGAGGGGATTGGCCTATTATCTTTTAATCCCACATTGGTGAGAAAAGTGTATGAGTTCCTCCAGGAAAAGTATAAAAGAATCTTAAGGGGCTCATTTGGGGACATTCAGAATTGATTATTGGATATTTGTTTGATAATTTCTCATTGGCGTTTGGGGAAGGGAGCCCAAGGGTTTCTGCCAGCGTATCGGCTTTGGAGAACGAAAACTCTCCATTGTATCAGCATTCTGAGGTTGTGGAATATCAGCTGAAGGTGTCACTGTTGGCTTCATCCAGAAGTCAAGTCTATGCTTCATCAGATTTATTGCTTCAGATCTACGAGATCAGATTCGAAGTAGAGACAGTGTTCCTACATAGAATGCCCTTCACAAAACTAGGTCATATGAGATTTGAGTCTCTAGTGTTCTTCCTGCTGAGCTTTTTCTTGCAACTAAGAGAGGAGAGAATCTCTCTCATGTTTGAGAGCACCAGTAAGGGGCTCAATTTCTGTTTTCTCTTTCTGCCCAAGCTTAAGCAAAAGGGAGTGCTTTGGCATAGCAGAGGAAGAGTAGTCTTTTGACCATTTTCTCAGATTAGTCTTTATTTTGGAGATCTTAAGTTTCTAGATATCTTGAGAATTATTGGAGAGGCACCTAGAGTTCTAGCTATGCTCCACCTATGGAGAGAAACCAGGCAATAGAGTCCAATTACAATTATATTTGAACAGAATAGGGCCCTTGGTTTTGTTGCACACACTATCTAAAAGAAGTGGCTTGTGATTAGAAATCGTGCTCAGATTATTATCAATGATGGCTGATTGCACCACCATTTTAAAAGCTCATCAAAGGTCATTAATCGAACCCACAGTCTGGTTTTCGAACCCTGGTTGAACCCACAGACTGATTTTTGAATCCACAGTCAAGGTTTCGAACCTTGACTGAACCCACAGTGAAAAATTCGAACCTTGCTAGTATTTGTACTGAACTGGACCTGAATGTCGAATTTGTACCGAACCGGATCGAACCCTGGGTCTAAATTGAGCGAACTGGTAACTTAGCTTGAGCCATTAATATTGTTGTTTATACAACCGCCTACCTCATCCTCAGCAATACACAATGTCAAACCAATATTATAATATGTGCACTATACAATATGAAATGGGGGGTCGACGATGTATATGCTGTCACTCATGAGGAATCGGGTTCTACAATTCGAAACCCCTTTGTATTTCATTCTCGAAAGGAAGCAAGATATATTAAGCAGTCGGTATCTGTTGAGAAGGACCATCGATAATGGGAAGGAGGCGAAAATCTTGAACATGTAGCTGCTTCAGATTCTTCCTGGGGCATACTCCTTTGACTTGCGAAACTCTTGTGGGAACGGGACAAAAGAGGAGTTGATACATATATCATGGTGATTATCATCTGCGGTGATAGACATCAGAGGGTCATATGCCTATATGTCTTTAACATCATAGGTTGTATATATGTAGATTGTCATTCAATTACTACCTATTATGGCATGTAATCAATCGTGAGTATGCATACTAGCGGGATTTCATTGATTATTATTATCAAGACTCATTGAAGCAGACCATACTCACAGGAGTCAGTAGCTTGGATCCATTAGGCGATTGTATATTCCCTTCAGGGGGGCCGACATCCTTATCCTGGAAGCTACTCATATGAAAAGAATGGCTTCTAATAATAGTGATTAGTATCGAACAAACTCTCAAAGAATAATCAAGGGAAGTCTTAAGTCGAACGTTGAAGGGCTGTCAGCGATAAGGAAGGATAAATTAGTTAAGGACCACAATATATTAATTAATGTAAGATAACATCTATTAAAGGCAGCGATGGCTTTACAAGGGACACATCCATCCAAAGGAAAGAAGACACAACCTCCACGGAAGGACATATCCTTTGGCAGGATATAAATAAAGATTGGAAATGTAATCAAATGATATAGATTACTTAGAATATCAACTCAGTTCTACAGAAACTCGAGGTTGCCCCAAGGGAGCTATTCTATATATATCTAATTACAGATTTGGGCGCATCTTAGGAAGCCACACGATCATCTACAAGGGTCGTATAGTCAAGTGTAGAAATTAACAGGAATTAATCATTATATGCAAATTAGATATAGAACATACGTCAAAAATGGTATTTGCCATGTTTATAGTACATCAAATCTACCTAGTCGTCTAAGGCCAATCTTACAGTTAAAATGATTGAAAATATATTTAAATGGAGATTGAATGCATAAGCACAACAGTCTATGTCAAGAGGAAATAAGTGCAGACCGTGTCTACTTTCCAAGCATAAGAAACATAGTCTACAAGAAGAAGGAAAGGATTGGAGATATATACGCTTAAAGTATCAATCAGAGGGGATGATCTAGAAAGGGTCCTAGTCTTTACCCAATGATTTGCAGGAGTACATAAAGAAAGCAAATCAGTGGAGATCATAGCCACCAACACAAGAAGAATAGGTCATATTTGTTAGTTTTAGGATCAGATTAATAGCACAGAAATTTAATTCAAAAATAACACAATAACACAGCAGATACCCTGGGAAAACCCTCCACTTGAGGGAGAAAAACCCAGCAACAATATATCACTTATATATTGAATATCAACAATGAAAGTCTCCTTTACAAGGGGCCGATATGAAGGCCAAATACAAGCATCAATAAATGATGCAACACAGCCAACTCAAGAAGACAAATCGCTGATGTAAAACTCAGACTGTGATAATATTGAACTGCCTTGAAGAACACGCACTTGATGAAGGACGAACAATAGAAATTTGATTGATCATCTACAAATGAATATGCCATTGAGTATATATACAATTTAGAGGGAGAGGTCGTGTCTCTACAAAGCATCATGTCGGCCATCTTGAAGCATCACGTCTCCAACAAGGAAGTCGGCTCTCTTTGAAATTCGCACCTCTACAAATTCGTATCAAGGTCGGCCTTGATAGAAAATCGTGCCTCTTCATTATGATTTGTTTGCCTTAAACAATAGATGTATCTTTTCAATAGACGTGCCTCTTGGAGTCTTGATAAATTAAATAGCCTGGGGCTATAATTTAATTTATTACAAATAAGGAGATCACTGGAAGAAGCAGCTTGACGCTGCTAATAACATCAACAATATTGACGTATCGTAAGATAGTACCAAACTGCAATTGAAATATATCAAAGGGTTACAAATAAGAATGGATATGGGAGCAGATTCGCGGAAGGGAGAATATATAAGAAAATAAAGTATACATTAAGATCATCCACCAAGAAGCATAGAGCAATAGGACAGATATAAAGGTATATGCGGATTTGGGAAGAAATTTAGATGAGATTTATATGGCGAGTAAGAGCAGATTTTGGAACAAGGTTACGAAGCCTAGTGGGAAGAACATTTGAGCAGGTTTAAGAAGGAAACTAGGGCAAGTTTAAGTATCTCCAAAAAGGGGACATTACATTACTTAAAGATCATATGTAGCAGGCTCAAAGTAAAAATGAGCATTATGTAGATCAACGTTGCATTGAGAGATCCTTTGAGGTTGGAGATATGGTATTTTATGCTTGCAGCCTTATAGGCAAGACTTATATTAAGTGAAGTGGGGGCCATAAAGCTCAAATCTCCCTTCTATAGACCATACAAAGTCTTGAGGACAGTTGGTGAAGTCGTCTATGAGTTGGAGTTGCCAGCTAGTAGTTAGATTCACAATATTTTCCATGTATCTTGCCTCAAAAAGGCACTTGGCCAACATGTTACAAATCAATTGATTTGCTGCCCTTGGATGATGAGGGGAAACTCATAGTAGTTCATGAGGCCATCATTGACATATAGGAGAAGAAATTGAGGGATAGGACTGTCATAGAGTACTTAGTCTATTGGAAGAACCTACTTGCCGAGGATGCTATTTGGGAGGGGCTAGATATCTTTGAACATCCAACATTGCATTGCTTGTGGGCAAGCAACTTCAAGAAGGGTGGATTTGTAATGTCCCTTTAAACTACATCATTGAGAAAGTTCTCTACCTATAGTTACAATAAAAAAGAATTGAATCTCTCAATCAGAATAAAGTGATTTTTCCTCTCTATGGTTAGAATAAAGTCATTCAGGAGGTTACTACATAAAATAAGGAGGTTTGAGTTGTAGTCTGTTACCTATCCGTACCAATCAGTTAGGATCACAATTTGAGGGAGTTGTTTAGTTAGCTGCCTACATTTGAGGAAGTTAATCGTCACTTAGCTGCTACCATTTGTGGATTGACTTCCTTTGATTTAAGATCACTGCGAAGGCAAAGAGAAGTCATCGTTTTGAATATTACAACCCAAAACTCAACTTCAGCTATAGGAAGGTGACATTGTTACAAGAATTTGCTTGGTGCATGAGGACAAAACCCTTGAGGCATGAACCTAGTCCTTTTGATGAAAAGCTTTAGGAGAATATGTGATGCAAGATATTTTCAAATTTGCATAGATTCAAGGATTAGTAGGACAAACAATTGCATGATTGCATGTGCGTTAAGGATACTAAAAAGTTCAAAATTGTATGTTGGTCATCTTCCCAATGATTTGTATTAGTTTAGTTCCTCTACATTTGCATGTATGTGTTTCATGCAAATAATATGAAAAATCTTCCTTGTTAGGACTTTCTGGGTTAAATTATTTGTATGCATTTAGCCTAGGAAACTACAAAATTTAGCTCCTCCATCAAGACACAACTGCAATGCCAAGATTAATTAAGAGAGGAACCCCAACAACTGAGTCTTGATTGGTGCCATCTTCTAAGAGGAATCAAATTTGACATGCAAGACTCAAACTAGACTCCAACAATCTAGAAACTATGAAATACAAGACCCAAGATGACACGCAAGCTTCTCTTAATTGCAATTCTTCCTTAATATGGACACACCAATTGGGAAGTTCTAGAATTTTCTTTCTCAGCATGACTTTCCTCTCAAGTCTGCTTTCTTCTATACTTCCATTGGGGTTCAGACTGTTGATGTTTACAGCGTCGGTCTCCACTTCCAGCGATCTCCTTGTGACAAGATGATAAATTAAATAATAGCCTAAAGCTATTTAATTTATAGAGTCAGCGATTTATCTTGAAGAGGCACTATCTATTGTGGAGGTGCGATTTAATGAAGAGGTCCGATCTCCTTGCTAAGGCCGACATCGTGTTTAATGTGGGTGCGATTTGTTATGAAGGGGTGTGAATTTATGTGGCCGACCTCTTGCATTTAAGAGACGACTTTTGGAGAGGCCGACTTGCTGATTATGAAGAGTCACGTCTCTCTCCTCATTGTGTATATATGTTCGATGAGACTTCTTCATTTGTCATTCAGTTTTCATTCATTCGATATCCATTCATAGTTCGAATACTCAAGTGCAAGTTTGTATCAAGTGCAGATCGACTTTTGTGTAGAAGGCTGAGATCATTATCAGCAGATTGCATCACATAGTTTCTGTATTTGCATCTGATTGTGATGCTATTCTTGGCCTCATTATTGGGCTCATTGTAAAGGAGATATTCTTGTTGTGATTCAATATATAAGTGATATATTGTTGCTGGGTTTTTCTCCCTCAAGAGGAGGGTTTTCCTAGGGTATCTACTGTGTTATTGTATCTGATTTTTGAGTTAATTTTCTGTGCATTAAATCTGATCATAAAACTAACACAGACTTCCCTATTCAAGTATACCTCACAACGATCCCTTGCCTTCATCCCCCTCTCCTATTAGGCTATTGGAATTTCCCATTGCATCATACCTCTCTTCCAAGCCCCACTCCTTGACAAGCCTTTGTTGAAGAGTTAGATTTCCTCTCACTAGCATGCCTCCCTTTTGAACTCCAAACCCTAGCTTGTGGTATGAGTTGCAAGGTATCCTCGACAACCCGACTTTGACCAGTTTTTCCATTTCTCATTGTTTATCTCACCTAATGCTTGACATGTCAGTGTGTTGTGATGCTTATTTTCAACACATGGCTTGAGTTGTGGTATTGTATTGCCAATGACATTATTTACTTGGAGGACGTGGCTTCACATGTATTTTCCATTGCCATTAATGTGGTAATTAGGGTTTGTGGCCTTGAATCTTCATGCCATTAATGCTAGGAGTTGTTGCAGGTTTCAAGTATCTTCCTCCATACCATCTTAGTACTTTTTTGTGCACGTGGACATAGGTTTTGGGTGGCAATTCAAAGGAAAATAGTGCCAATAGGCATGGGTGCCCCCATCTATGTACTTTTCTGGTACTTAACAATCTCTATATCAGTTTCTGCCTATTTGTGAATGATATTTTGGGTTGGAAGCCTAGGAATGAAAGGAACTTTGGAACATAAAAACACACTGCTACAGTAGAAGCTCCAAGCTCAATTAAGGAAGATATTATTGTAAATTTGGTAAAATAATGAGATTTATTATTAATAGAAGAGCCTTGCTCTTATAGAATTTACAAACCCTACAAATTAGGGAGTATCAATAGTTAACTACAAATAGTTAACTATACACTAGGAATAGTTACAAACAAATAACTAAGACACTACGAATAGTTAGAAACAGATAACTAAGAGTTACAAATAGATACAAAGGATAGTGACCATTAATAGGTAATATATTATTTTAATACCCTCCCTTAATGGTCGATCTATCAACTACACCAAGAAGCCCCCTAAATTTGACGAACTTATCCGGGCTCAAAGACTTGGTGAGAATATTCACAGTCTGATCCTCTGTCGAAACATACTGCAATGCTATGGATCCGTCTTCGACAAGCTGGCGGATGAAGTGACAATGAAGATCAACATGCTTTGTCCGTTCATGGAAGACTGGATTCTTGGTGAGTTTCAGCACCCCTTGATTGTCGCAATATAAGGGGGAAGGTCCTACTTGAGACATTTGCATGTCCGAGAGCATCCTTCAAAGCCAAACTGCCTCACAAGCTGCTTTAACAACTCCTTGATATTCTGCTTCGGTCAAGGAGAGAGCCACTGCCTGTTGCTTCTTGTTGGTCCATGTAACTGAACCCGTACCCAAACTGAATACATACCCTGAAGTGGACTTTTTGTCATCAATAAAACCTTCCCAATCTAAGTTTGTATAACCAATCAGCTTTGGATCTTTGCACCTCCCATATAAAATGCCAACGTTAGAAGTGCCTTTCACATATCTCAGCACATGCTTCGCTGCAACCCAATGTTCAACTTTAGGGGTTGACATGAAGCAAGAGATGTAGCTCACTGCAAAGCTAAGGTTAGGTCTAGTGGCAGCCAGATAGATGAGGTTGCCCACAAGTTGCCTGAATTCTGATTCATTCTGCACGAGTGAATCCAACTGAGCTAATAACTTCAGCCCTCTCTCCATAGGTGTAGATGTTGGTTTGCAATCTGTCATCCGAAACTTGTCCAACAAGCTCTTGGCATACCTCGACTATGAAATGAAGGTACTGCCAGTAGACTGCCAAACCTCTATACCAAGGCAATAATGGAGGAGTCCCAAATTTGTCATGTCAAATGATTGACTGAGATTATGTTTGATCTCCTCAATCAGATGATCTGAATTGTCAGTAATGATTAAGTCATCAACATAGACAACTAGGAACAAGATATCATTACCAGTCCGATTGACATACAGATTAGAGTCAGAAGGACTTCGCTGAAGGCCATGATCAATAAGGTATTGATCAATCTTCATGTACCAAGCCCGTGGTGCCTGCTTAAGGCTGTAGAGTGCTTTCACCAGTTTACATACCTGGTGTTCTTTACCAGCAACCTTGAAACTAGGAGGTTGCGTCATGTAAACTTCTTCTTGCAAATTACCATTGAGGAAGGCACTTTTAACATCCATTTGATGAACTTTCCATCCAAACTGAGCTGCTATCGAGAGGACAAGCCGAATGGTACTCATCTTAGCTGTAGGAGCAAAGGTCTCCTCATAGTCAATGCCCTCTTGCTGTGAAAACCCTTTGGCTACCAGCATAGCCTTGTATTTATCAAGGGTTCCATCAGCCATATACTTAACCTTATAAACCCATTTGCAGCCTATGGGTTTCTTCCCTTGCGGAAGATCTGAAAGCTCCCAAGTGTGATTCTGCATGAGACTATGATGTTCAGCTGTCATAGCCTGTTCCCACTCAGGTGTGCCTTTAGCCTCTGTATATGTCTGAGGCTCCGAAATGCTATGAAGGTTGGCCATAAGAGAAAAAATCACTGTATTTTCTGTTTGCTCTTATTTCGAGCAGAACTACCCTCTAGTAATCATCGTCATGAAGAGCACCAATCGTCGAAGCCCACCATTTAGGTCAAAGAGTAGATGAACCAATATTGGAATCAGGAGGAAAGTCTATTGGATCAGCTGGAACTAACATATCTGGAAGAACATCCAGATCTTGCTGAATAGGGGCCGGTGGTGGAAGCGACTGCTGAGGTGCCTACACCTCTGTGGAATCCCTCCCATAAAGTGGACCAAGTGGAAGATAAATACCCAAATCAGAATCTTTTTGAGGCTGAACCTCAGAACAAACAGGAGAAGACTGATAGAAGAGCCCACAATTCTCATCAACCACGACATCACTACTGAAGATTAGATGATCAATGTCTGCATCTATCAGTCTGTATGCCTTATGGTTCTTACTATAACTTGTAAACATGAGTTTCTAGCTCTTGGAATCCAACTTAGTGTGTTGAGCATCAAGAATCCAAATATGAGCGGTGGAGCCAAAAACCTTCAGGTGACTAATGCTCGACTTACGTCCAAACCAAGCTTATTTAGGAGTCATCTTCACAACATGAGTAGGAGATCTGTTCATAAGATAAACAGTAGTATGCATTGCTTCAGCCCAGAACTTCTTAAGAACATGTCTATGCTCCAACATAGAATGTGCCATTTCAGTAATGGTGCGATTGCGACACTCGACTACACCATTTTGCCGAGGAGTGTAAGGTGTGGTGAATTGGCGCTTTATGCCATGTGCAACATAGAATGTGGAGAAATCTTTGGAACAAAATTCCCCCCCCCCCCATTATCAGACTTAAGAGTAATAATAGAAGAACTAGACTCTTTTTCCACCAAGGCCTGAAATTGCTGAAATATGCTAAACACCTCTGATTTAAGCTTCAAAAAATACACCCACATCTTTATGCTGAAATCATCAACAAAAAGCAAAAAATACCTAGATCCAGTAACGGAAGGCATGTGCATGCATTGGTCCACATACATCAAGCGTGGACCAACTGTAAAACCCTTGGAGCCCGCCATGAGTCGCCATCGGAGAAAGGAGTCCGATGTTGCTTTCCATCCTGACAAGCCTCACAAACTCCATGAGTTTGAGTTTGAATCGCAGGTAGACCACCAACGAGATCATCTCGTGATAACTGAGAGAGATAGTGCATGTTCAGGTGCCCATAACACTGATGCCAGAGACTGCTGATAGAAGTGTTCCTAGCTGCCATAGCGTGTTCTTGAGAATCACCAGAATCAACAAGTCTATAAAGACCATGATCCTCAAGTCCTTGAATGACTATAGTCCGTGTCTCTCTGTCAACAATATTACATGTATGCATACTGAAGATGATGTCCAACTGAGGAGAGTGTGTCATAATTTGACTTACAGAAAGTAAGTTCAACTCCATGCCAGGTACAAAGTATACATCAAGAAATATCAAATTTCTCCCACCAGATTGAATCTGAACGTCGCCCTTGCCGACAACAGTATACTCTTTGCCTCCTCCAAAGATAACTGAATCTCTGAAAGGCGTGTACTGAATGAATCAATCTCGGTGATGCGTGAAATGGCGTGAACCACTAGAGTGAATGTACCAAGTAGAAGTGTTTACAGGATCTGTTGGACTCTTTGCCATGAATGCAAAGAAGGCAGATTCCTTCTGCTCAGTTTGCTCCGCCACATGTGCTTTCAGTCTAGACTCTCCTTGCTCACCTTGTTTAGAGGCCAAGTGTTTTCGACAATCCTTCTTCATGTGGCCAAACTTGTGACAATAATTGCACTGAATATTCTTTGACTTCGAAGAATCTGAAGATTGCCCGTGATTGTGTTGCTGAAAGGATGAAGGCTTGCCCTTATGCTTTTGAAATGTCTTTGTAGGGAATGCCTGCACTGAAGAGGATGAAGTGGCACTAGTACCAAACTGTTGTTTCCAACGATCTTGCTGTAGAAATTTGTTGCAGAGATCTGGAAATGTCAAGTCAACATTAGTCACTGTAATGTTGAGCGTCTCAATAAAGTGCTCAGACGGATGTGGTAAACTCTTCAGAGTGATCACCACCATATCTTCTTCCTTAATCTTCCGACCAATAGCCTCGAGCTGATCTTGAATGTCCTTGATCCTGGTCAAGTGTGCCTGCAGAGGTGTATTCTCATCCATGACGATGGAAAACAACATGTTCTTCAGAAAGAATGCACGACTCTTGTCGGAAGTCTCATGAAGATCTTTTAGAAGATCCCAAATCTCCTTTGCTGATTTACCTAAAGGAACTTGAGGTAACTGGTCATTAGTGACTGATAACTTTATGAGTATAACGGCTTCCCGATTTTGCTCATCAAATTTCACCTGATCCTTATCAACTGTGAGAGGTCGTGTCCTGGTGCCCAGAACAATCTGGTCAAGACATTGATACTCAAATATCGTCATCATATGCTGCTTCCATGTGTTGTAGTTGCGACCATTGAACTTTTGACTGTTGTCCAACACGATGTTGGTCAAAGAGGCCATGCTTCTTGCTTTTTGAGGCACGAAAAACGAAGATGACACAAGTAGATAGACGACACAAAATTCGAGACAACACACCCTGAACCCAGGAAGAAATCAGAACACGGATTTCGAGGCACAAAGAATTTTTGGAAATTGAAAAACACGAGACCCTAGGTACAAAAAAAACCTTAAATCAAGACAAATCCGTCAGCACAAATTCCAAGGTACGAATTTCAAGACACCCAGAAAAATTTGACGACTCAGAAATCCTCTCGAAAAACCTAGAAAGAATTTGGAATCAATTTTTTTTTTTGGCTCGTAAAACAGAGGGTTTTTCAAAAACAACCGCTGCACCTAGAAACAAATTCTGCTCACAATTTTCAAAAGATCGTGTCTAAAAATGAGCAGAAAAGTGGCGCCAAAACCAGATGAGAAAAATTAAGTGACCAGGAGAGGAGAAACAAATCGTTCTTAAATAAGTCGAATGTTTGGAATTACAGAAAAAATGCTTGACTCCAGATACAGAAAAACGTGGCTTTAGATTTTTAGAAAAAAACACGGCTTAAAAACCAAGAAGATCGTGCCAGAAGTAGGAAGAAATCGCGACTTCAAAGCTGCGTTTCAAATTTCAGAAAAGAAGCCAGTCACGCGCCTCAAAGATATTCACAATCGCGGCTAGAAGAGTCTAGATCATGACCAAAATGCGCCAGAACAAGAAACGCGTCGTGCAGAGAAGAAACACCCAGTAAGGGTTTTAAATTGCGCGCTTAAGAACAAAAATTCGAGCCGAGAGGGTTTCAGAAGGTCACGATTTAAAAAAAAATGTGATTCTGCAACCTTAAACATGAAAATAGAAAATTACACTTTTTTTTTCTTAAAGAAAATGCGATTCTTATTCAGAAAAACCCACGAAATTTTTCCCTGAAAAAAATATGGCGCCCAAAATCTCCCTTGGCTCTAATACCATGTAAATTTGGTAAAATAATGAGATTTATTATTAACAGAAGAGCCTTGCTCTTATAGAATTTACAAACCCTACAAATTAGGGAGTATCAACAGTTAACTACAAACAGTTAACTATACACTAGGAATAGTTACAAACAGATATCTAAGACACTACGAATAGTTAGAAACAAATAACTAAGAGTTACAAATAGATACAAAGGATAGTGACCATTAATAGGTAATATATTATTTTAATAATTATTGCTTATTATACTGAATAATATAAACTTTCGTTCAAAGATACAAAAAGCAATGCCTTTATTAGATTTCATGAAAATGAAGGGAGTCAGTAGTATAGTGGGACAAAGAAAACAAGAAATATTGAACAAACCCCTAGAGAAAAATTTCAGCCACAAAATGGCGAGTATGTCATGTCCCCAATTTGGTGGCAGATTAATTTAATTAATTTAATTAATTAAGTTGTCCAAATATTGTTATTTCATAAGGATGACTTATTGATTATTTTAATTAAATTAAATTTTAAATTTATTATTTATAAAGTTATCCCAAAAATACAATATCATAAGGTGACTTTATATTTAATTAATTTAATAACAAAGTGACTAAAAATAAAATAATATCAAAAAGTCACTTAAGTGAATAAAATAGTATTTTATTCGAAAAGCTTCTTGGAGATGCTTTTGATTTCTTTATGAGGGGCTTTTGGAGGGCATTTGAGACATCTTGAGTTGAATAGACTTGCTGATTATTGGAGAGCTTGAATGCTTGAACTGGTTTCGTTTGTGAAACACCAAACCTAGCTGGTCATTTGGGAGGAGATATCTTAGTCTCTTCACTGCTGCAAATTTAGTGGCCATAGGCCAAATTTGGAAGGGTTCGATTAAAGCATACAAAGGCAGAATTTGATTGGAAGATTGTTTGCAGTCAAGGGCCCAATTTTGTGAATCGATTGGAGACATATATTCACAAGCCCTGTGATGATAACTCAATTCCTTGAGGAGGTTGATTTGGTGCTGGGTAGAGGACAAGTTCATTTTACATGCTGGCTCGATTCTATACCTGTGTGCTGGTGAAATTCATGGCTTCCATCCTCAGCTGGGTGCACTACTAGATGGTGCGATTTTGGTTTGTGAGAGCTGGGAAAAATCTACAAAATATTTGCAGGGGTCGTTGGATGCTAATGAGTCTAGGCGCAGCCATATAGGAGGCAGTTATACAGTTTTGAAGGAGATTCGAATGATCTTGTGAAGGCTGCCATCTAATTCAGGTTCCTATTTATTTATGTTTGCACTTGTCTGGGGTATAGTTGCTGAGGGTCTACATTGTAATTATTATCATTTCATTGTACAAGCATTGTCATCTCAGTCCAGTCACACAAGGTCTGATCGCTGTCTTAATGCAGCCAATAGTTTATGCAATTTCAGTCAAGTCAATATATAGAAGGGTCACAGTTTGGCATAAGAGTTCAGTCTTTATCAGCATTGTAATCCTCCTTGAAGTTATCATAATAGAAGTTGATGGTTGGCTGCCAATTGTTTGTCAAAATGCCAAGTTGTTATTCTCTTATGTAGTTTGCTTTCAAAGTGTTTGGTTAAATGTCTATTTGCTGTAGGTGCACATTTCTCATGTGTAGGACATATATATGCATCTGAAAATACAAAATGAATTGCATTTATATCTTGGTTATTTGATTAGACATCTGAGTGATCATTTTCAAAGCATTCAAGATATATTTGGTATCAAACAAAGCAAGAACAATCAGACTGAAACAAAACCAGCAAGAATAAAGGTTACAAGCAAAGTGTTTGTCAAATTGTCTAAGGTTGAAAATCAAGGATTTTACATCAGATTTGGCAAGGCACTTTGCAGAGTAAACTCCAATTCTAGTTGAAACATTACAAGATGAGGGAAAGTCAAAAGGGGCTAAGGAGGAGATTATTGAGCATGGCAAAGAGGAAATTAGGTTAGAAGAGGAGTCAGAGAAATTTGATAAAGAGCCGCAACCAAAACCAAAATATGAATAATTTCGTAAGACACCCTATTGCAACAAATCAAAGGGAGCCCCACATCTTAGATGAAGACACCAAAAAATGAGCTTAGGAGGAGGCAACTCTGTTTTTCTTTCAAGGAGTCATGGTCTCTCAATTATAAGTGCCTTGGTAAGCAGCAAATTCACTACACTAAGGTAGTGTTGGATAAGTGCTCAGACTTAGATGAGCCTAATGTAATTGAGAATGCAAAGGATTGTGTACCTAATAAGGAAGATAAAGAAGAAAGAGTGAAAACTGAAGTTCAACCAACTACAAAGGAATACATGAATCCCTTGTATGAGGATGCAACCACTCTTGCTCAAGAAATGAAAATGGTAGAAGATACCACTCTTAGTAAAGAATACATAAATCCATTATATGAAGCAGAAATTGATGAGAAATCTGCAACATCAGAATCACAGCAGCACATGTTGCTAGCACAAAGCACCTAGCCTTGGGCTTGGAAGTTGGAGCGATTAATATTTTTATCCACTAGGAACCAGAAAAGATATGTCTACTTAACCTCATCAAAGAAGAAAAAAGAACACACCCCAATCATTCCTATGAGTGCAATTTAAAAGTTGGAGACATTATAACACGGATTCACTTTAGAAAATGTCCTTTCAGCAGTCTTGTTAACATGGAAAGTACTTTAAGCATAGGGAAAAGATTAATAATACCATTTGTAGCAAAGGACACATAGATCTTTATCCTCAAATACAAAAGTGACTAGGCCAAAGGGAGTGGAATTTGGGTATTTAGGGCATTCTCATAATTCATCTAGGTAGAGGATGCAACACTTTGTTGTCATACTGGTCGTCAGCAATGACAATCAAGAATATGTATTCGTTGCCTAGGATTTGTGAGGAGTATGTAATGGGACAACATAAGGTTGGAGCCCCAGATGATCTCATTGAATCTATTCAAGCCAATTTTTCTTGTCCTTATTGGAGGCCTAATTCAATTAAAGAGAATACACATGCCTTTGCTAACACAGGTGTGCTTGAATGGCAGTTGAAAGGCAGGCATAATGCAAGAAGTTTTGAAGTTTTTGATGAATTTGATATCATTGTTGCTAACAAATTTAGCATACTTCAACCTGGACGAGTAGACCACTCAATGTAGCCATGGATGAGCATAAAGTATGTAATGCAATATCTGTTATGGGAAACTAAAATTTGTATGGGTGGCTATCTACAGAATCAACAATTCAGATCTGAATGAAGAGATTGGGTGCTTGGAGGTCTCCCAAATGGAACTATGGGAGTAGACATAGAAGGGGTGACTTCTTGCGGGGGGCGAGTTGCTTGGGGAGCTAGTTGCTTAGTGAGGGATAGCATGCGCACTCTTTCATTTTATGGTAAGCAACATTGTCTGTATTGTTATATTCAAATGTCTCCAAATTGGCATAGTGTGGTGTGCAGTATACTATATGTTCCCAAGATCACCATTAGATAGAGTATTCAAACAAGCCCTATAATTGCTTGAGAGCAAGCTACCATCAGATTTTTGTTAGAAGAGAGTCTGCAACTTTCAAATGCCTTGTTGGTCACATTGAGTTTTTGGTCATACTCTTCAATGTAATTAATGGTAAAGCTACTTTCCAATTCAATATAGATTAGGTGTTCAATGTTCAGATAAAACTATCTATTTTGACAAAAATTTATGACCTGTTGATATGTGAAAAGGCTTGGAAGGAATAGAGGAAGTCCCTAGAATTGATTTTTGAGATTCTAGGGCAACATGTTCTATTTGTTAAAAAATTTAAATGTGAGTTTGATTACACGAATGTTTTATGCTTGGGGCATGCTATTAGTTCTCCGAGCATTGAAATGAATCAGATTTCTTGCATCCATGGATGGTAGATGCTACAAGATATGAACTGGAAGAAGAAAGTTGGAATCTTAAAAAGAATGAGAGTCTACTCATAATAGAGCGAGCAAGACTTAGGCAGCAACAACAAGTCGCTGAGATGCAGATATAGACCCTGGAGGAGCAATTGCAAGTTAGGGAACACAGACAACATCAAATGTTTGCATTTTTGGCTAAAGCTATGTGAGGGTTAGACTTTGTGACACAATTTGTGCTTTAGGATGAAAACAATAAGCTGCCTAAAGCAACTAGAAAGGAAGAGTACCCAAAAATTAAGTTGTCAAACCTGTGAGAGTAGCAATAAATGAATCCTTATTCCAGGTCTCAGGTGCTGGGAGTAAACAATGAGCAAATGACCGTGCTATATCTTTTGCAAGTCACCAACCATACATGGTAGGGATAAGTGTTGGCTTCTAGAAAAATGAGCCAAGGACCAAAATAAAGGTGGTTTCTAACCATCAATCTATTGTTCTCAATGTTTCCAGCTTCCTCCATAACTTCTCTGCATTCATAGAAGGATTTCTTGTCACATAGTGGAGGAGTTTCCGGACCATTACAATGGCTGAAATGTTCTCACCTAGTACAAGGTGAATTTCATCCTTTGTTTTCTTGGTTTTGAATAAAGCAACTCAGTTTTGTAGCCAAGCTGCTATGTTCTATCAATCATTTTTATAAACTCATGCTTTGGATGGATAATATCTTTCATGAGCAGCTATAGCTCTGCAGGTTTGAGGAAGAACTCTTTGCTTGATTTTGGAAGATCTCACCTATTGGGGTTGTTAAGTGCAAGTATTCTAGGCTACACATTGCTGTTTTGGGAGAAATCTAAAGCAACCTACACTTACTACAGCCATTTTCCAGCCTACAAACAATCCGATCCACACCAATTGTCAAAGGGACAGCTTGTGGCATCATGGTAAGAATCTGTGGAACATAGGGATATTTTTATGACAAAAGCATAGGAGAGACGAGCATACTTTTGAACATGCCATGGTCACATTCCAAGGAAAAGGAGGTGATGCTTTATGACATCTTTCATCTAAAGGAAGTTGTTGACACAGTACAAAGGCACTTCACGAATACCAGTGAGTTTGAGGGAAGAAGCTCAAATTCAAATCCATTCTCACAAGACTACAAACTAGGCAGAAGAGGAAGAAGTGATGCTCACAATTTTCCACTATATTTCACAGAAAACAAGACAAAGACTGCTGTTCGCATAATTTCCAGCTTTGGAGATGCTACCATCATCATTCCCAGCTACTACTTTACATCAATTGCAGCCACACAAGTGTTGTCAATTATGCGATTGAGTGAAGGATGCCCTCCTCAATTAAAGAAAAATGATTTTGGACCCACCCACCCAGTTGAGGAAGTTATGAGCTCAACAAGAAGATCTTGAGGAAGACTTCAAATGAGTACCAAAATTGTGTAGCATAAGCGTGGTGATGTAACTGCCAAAGTAGATACTTGTGCAAGGAATCACCAACAAAAACATGGAGGTAAACACATGTGGCAGCCTGGGGTTTTGTGGGAGTTTATGGATATTATCATTCATCATCATGTCAAAAGGAGGCATATGTAGGATTGGTTGCTTCCACTATTTGGCCCAAGTCAAAGGGGGGGAAATTTGGGATAGGGAGCCATCATAAATTCTCTTCCTCCATACCTCCCTAGTACCTTTTTGGCATGGATGTAGATTTTGGGCTTGATTCAAAGGAAAGCTATGCTAGTAGGCATGGACACCCCCATCTATTTGCTTCTTTGGTAGTTGACAATCTCCATGCTAGTTTCATCCTCTATATGGATGGTATTTTAGGTTGGAAGTATAAGAATGAAAAGAACTTTTGAACAGACACCAAACCCTAACCAAAATTGTCTAGAGTACTCATGATCAAACGAACAAACTCAATGACAATCCCGTAGATCTATAACAACCAGAGGATGAAAACCCTATTGGTTCGTGAGTGGCCAAGGAACACAACCTTGTTGGCCGAAGAAGCAATTCTCACCTAGAGGTTGTGTTTGAGATATAATGGTGGTTGATATTGATGATAGCAAGACGACACAAAACTTACAGTTGTTGAGAGAGAAGTTATTCCAAGGGTGTCTGTGGTGATTGTTACCCAAGGGGTTGAAATAGACCAAAGTGTAGAAGGGTGTTGATGTTGATGGGAGTCCTCCTCGTCCATACTGAAACAACAGTTGTAATGTATTTCTTTCTATCTGTAAATGTAAGAATGGTCCCATTACGACTGTGTGTTGTAAATCAAGTTTAAACATGTATCAATGAATGCAAATTTGTGTTTTCAAATTGGGTTCACCATATTGGTCACCGTATTAGTTACAATTTGGTTTGTGGGTTATGGTGGAAGGGAATAAGGAAATTTGGGGTATAAGCTAGTAATATATTTGAAACACCAATGTATTTGCCTCAATATATAAATCTATAGAAAGGGGTCCTATATTTAATATAGACTGCAATATAGTGAACACTGGTCATGATATATGTTTATGTCTGGTTAAAAGAGAGAACCCTAGTTTAGTACATATTAATATCCATTGGGGATATTACTTGGGAATGTGAACAATCGATTAAAAAATATTTGAAGTGGGTTTTCAAAGTAGTTCCATTAATAATTTAACCAGGGACATTACAATGGTATCAAAATATAACACTTAAATAATTAAATTGTATATTTGTAGGGGATTTAAGGAATATTAGCATTGATATCCGTTGGGGACATTACACATGCAAACAAGGGTGTCAAATGTGGTTTGTGACTCCCCCCAAGATTAACTCTACAAACTCCTCTTTCGCTTTGGATTGCTAGTCATCAACTTATGTGGCAAAATAAGTCCTCCACATGTCTAGGGCACCATTTTGAGAGGGAAAATGGTTTGAATTTGAATTTGAATGTACACCTAAGAAGCCAAAAGTTGTAGCCAACAAACAAAAATGGAAACAAAATATTTTGGTTGATGCTGATTGCTCAATTCCCTAAGATCCTCTAGCATTAGTAGGAGTGTCCTTAATGAGCATGCCAGCAACCCAAAAACTCACAAAATCTATCTTATCTATGAATTGGCATGTGTGTATCTATTCTCACTTAGTGCATATCCAATAGCCAAAAAATTTCTGAATCTATTGATAGATAACCAAAATTTTGTAGCTTGTCTGTTCTTTTGTTTGTATGACTATAACTGTATTTATGTCTATATGAATGTATCTTTTCTAATCTGCATGCTTGGAGAATGTACAAACGCAAAGAAAATGTTAAACCTCAAAATAATGAGTGGAAAACAAAATTTTGTACGTAAGATGTGTATTCTACAAAGTTTTAAAGCTTTGGCTTTTTGTACAATACAGAAAGGCATTGTTTGTAACTGACTGTTCATTGTGTCCCCAAAGCTATTTAATATGTTTTTGAACTTTACGAATCATTTTTGAGAGAAATTCGGGGACATACATTATCAAGAATAAACCTATGTTCCACGCCCTGTCGGGGACGGGGACGGGGGGACGGTAGGGGACGCGTTTCCGGAACGTTTCCTAAGGGGCAATTTTTAGGGGACGGCGACATACAAAATACATATATATATATATGATTTTTTCAAAATTTATTGATATATTAGAGAGAGAGAGAGGGAAAGAGAGATAGATATAACAACAATATCAATATGTAAGTAAATTGCGAGAGTAGTACTATAACAGCATAGAAATGTCATTAAAGCATTATAAAATTTATCACAGCAGTATCAAACATCAATAAAACCATGGTTTATCAATATCCAAATGTCTCAAACATGTATCTAGAAGTCTCAAAGTTCTAACATGAAAATCAAAATATTAAATACAACAGTCTATGAAATTAAGCCTCATTCGGGCTATGAATATCCAAAGACTCAAAACTATTTGGGTCACTATCATCCTCTGGCAAGAGTGGATCATCCAATGGTAGCCCGACCAATCCTGGTTGCGTCTCCCCCTCATCAATTTGCCTAACATCCTTATGATCAACATCCCATCGTGCTGTCGGAGTCTACCGATACTCAGTAGTTTGTCGGTCCTGAAGTCTCAAGGCATTGTGAACTGCAACTAATTTCTCAGCTCGTTTTGAAGTAAGCCTGTTTCTCTTAATGGAGTGGATGAAGGCATAGGTGGACCAATTCCTCTCTGCAGTAGAGGAACTAGCAATCTGTGAGAGCAAATGGATAGCAAGTTGTTTCAAATCCGTGTGTACTTCTCATGGAATTTCCACCATCCAATGGGGTTGTTTTGTGCAATGGTCGCCCCATCTGTCCTAGCCTCTGGTTTGCTGAATGTAGGACCCTGAAGATCAGAAAACATAAGCCACTTCTCTCTAAGAATGGTTGCCTGCTCGTTGGCATACATTTTATGAAGGGTTGCTGTAAGCCCCTCTATCACCTCATCATCCTCAGAAGGAAGCATTCGGCCAGGTCTAGGTACATACCACTTCGGATTAAGAGCCTAGGCAAGCATATGAAGAGGGGTATTCATTGTGTTCCACCTCTTTGTCACAATAGGCCTAATATGGTCCTCATAAAAACTCATCTCAGGATCCTTTTTACGAATAGCTTGCTTCATTTGGTCAAGCATGCTATCAAAAGTCTCATATATCTCTCCCAAGATAGGAGAGTTTGTATTTGCATACCGGATTACCGCAACAGTTGGTGATATGAAAGAGCAAATATACCTACAAAAAAACAAATTAAAAATTAGAACTTTTAAAATACAATGACTAAAGTAAAACAAAGTGTAAGTGTAACAAATTCAAAAACAATTTAAATTTTCAGATTTCTTACTTGATATTGGCCCACCAAGTTTCATTAAGTACTCTATCTCTCACTTCCTTGCCTTCACTTGTCTTCGATAGAGTCCACCTTTTCCATTCTGCACAAATAACCATGGCTTGTAGAGCATCTTGGACCTCCAACATCCTCTCCAACAAAATATAGTAGCTAGCATATCTAGTCTCAACTGGTTTGAGGAATTCTTTCTTTGAATAAGATCGGAATAGTGCAAGTGAAGTTTGATGGTTACATACAAACATTTGTATGTTTCTAGCCTCTGCAATTGCTACCTTCACCCAATTTATTTTGCCAATGTCTTTCAAAGCATTATTCAAAGCATGTACGCAACATGGAGTCCAAAAAATATGTTTGTAAGCACTCTCAACCATCAAACCAGCTAGCTTACAAACACGAGCTGAATCTGTTACAACCTGCACAACATTAGAAGGCCCAACCTCCTCTATGGCCTCCCTCAAAATGCCAAACTGAAAATCAGCATCTTTAAGCTTCCCAGAACAATCAATAGCTCGAAGAAAGTATGAACCAGCAGGGCATGTAACAATAACATTAATGAGTGGCCTATGCCGAATATCACTCCACCCATCCATGACAATGGAACAACCAGTCCTAATCCATGTTTGCCTCATCTCCTCCATCATCATGGTAGCTTTTGCATATTGTTTGTCAAGGAGGGAGGTGCGCAATCTGCGTTCTCCAGGGGGGGCATAAGAGGATCCAACTGCCAATATTTCTCTTACCATTGTTTTGAAATAAGGTGACCTTGCCAAATGAAATGGAAGAGCATGTGCATAAAAGAATTTGGCCATTGCATCATCAGCTTGCTCACGTTTTTGCACATTCATTAACCCTATGATTGAAGCTTTCTCACTTGCTTTCCTCTTCCCTCTATCACAACTCTCTCCAACTGATACATTGAAAGAGGCTTGCAAATTAGCTAATGACCGTTTTTTATTTTGAATGGTAACCATTTGGTCCTCACTTACTCCAGCCAACTTTGCAAATAGAAGTTGCTGCTCCAATGTTATTGCCCCACAAACTCTAACGCCCTTTCCACAGTCACCCACTAGATGGTCTCTAATCCTAGTATAGCTCCCATGGTAATTAGTTTTACAAACATGACAAAACTGTTGTGCCCTTAGCACACACGCCCCGTTCGGAACGGAGGCCCTCTTTTCTTTCGCTTCGTCGGTTCATTTGGGGCCGCCTCGTTTTGCGTGCCCCTCCTTTTTTGATGTTCCGCATGGTCGATGTTGCTCCAAGGTTTCATCATAAATCGACCATGCCTCCACTTTTGGTCTTTTGCTGCCCTCCGGGGCCTCGCGGGCTCCCTTTGGCATTTTGGCTCTGGAACGGCCCTGGGCCCCTCCGGGCCCGGGCCTCCGGGGTTCCCTTATCGGGCTTCCCCTTTGCATTTGCCGTCCTTCGCGGCGTTCTCCGGGCGTCCGCTGGCCCCTCGGGGCCCGCTCTGCTGCCCGTCGTTTAAAACTCGCCATAAGTTTCCCGGGCGGTGCCTGCCCCTTTGGGCCCCGAGACCCGGAAGTCCGCTTCCGGACTTCCGTCTTGGGATCGCCGTCCGCGACGGCTACCCTCCGGCGGCCTCCCGCCCCTCGGACCCCGCCTGGGTTCTTTCCGCCGGTGCTTTCGACTCGCATGCTGCATGCCGCGGGCCCTTTCGGGCCCGACCGTCCGAAGTTCCGTTTCCGGAACTCCGTGACGGTTCTGCCGTTCTCCACGGCGGACGCTTGCTGACCTTCCGCGCTCCGGACCCCGGGCCGACCCTTGCCGCCGCCGTCGACCGATCATTGCCGAAAATCAAACGGCGGCCATCGTTTCGCGTCTTTCCGGCCGCCGGGTCCCGGAGTCTCCGCCGCCGCCGACCCAATTCAAATTTCACCAACTTTTGGCGCGGCCGTACCAGCAATTAATGCGCGTATTAATGGCGGTTGGGGTATATAATGCCCGGTCCGCCAATGTCATTTTCACAATCTGAATTGCAACGAGTTAGAGCAGCGATCATCTGGAGCCCACCACCTTCGTTTGCGTCGCGATCCTCGACATCATCGTCACTCCGTCGACCCCCGGCGAATCCCATTCCCCCGCTCGGCGTATTCGAGGTAGGCCATCCCCGTTTGCCCTCCCGTCTTTTTCGTCATTTTGGAAGGTTTAAATAAATTGAATAATAGTTAGGGTGGTATCAATTAGAAGAACACTCATTGGCGCCCCTAACCCATGTGTTAAAAAACGACAAATCTGGTGGGTTTACCCTCCCCGCCGATTCGGAGCTTGCCTGTGGCGCGGACGTTCTTCGCTTAGGGCGACCGGCCCCCTCAGGCCCGGTCCCCCGTTTTTCCGTCCCATTTCGAATTTTGGTTGCACCCCTGCGGGCGGTCCTCCTAACCGGGTCCGGGTCGTCGGGCTTACGTCCCCGGAATGCCGGTCGCATTTCGCCGCGCCAAACTGCCCAGGTCGCTCTGTCTCCCCGTCGCCGGACCCCGATCTCGGCTCCGCCGTGAGAAAATTGAAACTTAAGCGCACGACCTATGGTCGCCCTGGCCCCCGAATCCTGGAGTCTCGTCTCCGAGGTTCCCTCCGAGGTCCGCCTTCTCCGACGGCGGGCGTCGCCTGGCATCCCGCACTCCGCTCTCCGCCGGCGCTTCCGCTTTTGCCCCTTCGCGGAATTGAGATTTTGATCCATCGTTTGTGCGTCCGGGCCTCGGATGTCGGGCCTCCGCTCCTAATTATCCGCCGATTCTCGAGACTGAGGTCTTTCGCCGGATTTCCGCCCGTTGCCTGCCGTTGCCGTTTGCCGTTTCCTGACGGCTTCCCGGCTTGTAACCTCCGGTTCCCCTTAGATCGGCCCAAACGAGCTCAAATCCAAAATATAACTTCGACCCATGTCCTAAAATTTGCTCTTCTCCATCATGAGCCTCTCGAAACATTAAGATTTATCTAGGAGGGTCTCCGGGAACTTTCGGTTGCATTCTCCCTTCCAGACAACATTCCTGCCAGGGAAGTCCAGCCCTCCGGGCTCGAATTGTCCAAATGCCCTGAAACGAAGATTGATAGTATCCAAAGATAAATTTATGATATACTTGATTAATTATTTAGGTGTTATCTTTGAGATATGGACTAACATGAACGCTCTCGATGTTTTGTTGCACTGACTTTTCCCTTGCTTGCAGAATATATGGAACCAGCTGCAGGAACCTCAGGGGCCTCCATCGAAAAGGACAAGGGCAAAAAGTCAGGAAGGGCCGCTCGGGGAAAAGAAGATAAAGATCAGATGAAGTTTCAGTTTCAAGGTGAGCCGCTCCAGTCAAAGGTCTCAACAGACTGGAAGGAGATTTCGGATACCAACATTGGTCAGGTAGACATAGATGAGTTCACTCAGAGGGTCAAGGTCAACCCTACAACAAAGAACGCCAGACTAATAAGGCAGAGTGGAATCGCCAAGGCTGCCGGTTTTCCTCCCTCTCTCATAGCACCCGAACTAGTGATGGCTTGCCGGGAGGCCTATCAAACTGACACCAGGACAATTGTGGACAAGGAGGGGAACATCCTCGTCGACATGTCGCCAGAGGGAATCACGAAAACATTTCACATTCCCACGTTCCCACACATGGAGGTCCCCACGTTAGAACAATGCCAAGCGGCGTGGGATGCTAGTCCATCAGGATGCGAGAAGTCTATCAACCTATACTAGCTTAAGGAGAAACCGGGCAGCGCTGCGAAGGTTCCCCAAGAGTTGTTCCGTAGCGATTTCCACGAAGACTACCACGACCTGGTAACTATGCTGAGCAGGGTCATGGGTCTCCCAGCAGCCGCCTACTTCCAAGAATGGATGGCCTACTACATTGAACAAATCCTGCGGAGGAATGAGGACGTGAACACCAAGGTCTCATTCGACTGGGGAGGCATCATCAACAACTGCTTCCATGAGCAGTTCGTCAACGTCAAAAAGAGTTCTAAGTTCTATATGACCTCCTACCTGGTGTACTCCCTGGCGGGCCAAAGACAATACAGCAGGTTATTTGTAGCGCCCGATCAGGGGCATAAGCGAGGGCTAAAGCCATTTGACAAGTACCCTCAACTCCAATACCGCAATTTCAAAAAGGAGTACTGCCGGGTCAATGACGCCTTTATTGGCCATATCATCAGATTGATCGCCGGAGACTTCGAGAGGAGAGTCTCCCACAGCGCCAGGGCGCTCCTGAAGGAGTACGCCTTCCTGTTTATCCAGTTCCCAAAGTTTACCTACATTCGGGCCCAGGGATTCACGGAACGGCCAAACAGATTGCCGCGGTATCCAAATGACAGGATCATCCTCCTGGAACTTTCCCGGCAGCTCCAACACATCCAGGCCATCTTCAGTAACAAGCACATCGCGGGGATCTCTTATCCTGTGACCCTTGGCCAGGGCCTGTATCGACTGCAGACGTCTCAATGTGCCAGCAATTCCGAGAAGGAGCTTAAGGAATATCATTTTGAGTGGTACACTGCCCGCCCGCGGATGGATCCACACGGCCATGTCAGAAAAGCACTGGGGCCGGCGTATGCCCACAAATACCACATCGAAGACTTCTGGGCAGACTGCAAAGACGACAAGGAGGTCCACGCAAGGAACTACATGCGCATGACTGTGCAGTTTTTGAGAAGGGTGCAGCCATTCCCAGTGCCGGATCAAGTTGAGGAGGATGAGTCTACAATCATGCACCCAAGGTACCCTGCGGTTGCTGACTTGGCAATCCCCTCCATTGATTGGGATGAGCAAGAGGTCGATGACCTGGACACCATCACCCAGTCAATCATAACTCGTACTAAGGAGTGGGTCGATGGGCAGGTGGCGCAACTGAAGCAACAGGGGGTAGTCCTAACATATGAGGAGCTTAAGAGCGAGCCAAGCGCCATGGAGGACGTTGCCGCCACCACATTAGCTGGTGAGACTTCCAAGTCTCCCCCTGTCACCAGGTCTCAAAAGAGGAAAGGAACAGAAACCGCACAGTCTGCAGACCCCAAGGAGCAAGCAAGGAAAGAAACGGGAGGCTCATCTCCAAAAAGGCTCAAGCAGACAATGGCTACAACAGAATCGCAGCCTCCATTGGCTCTCCTTGCTCCTCCTGTTGCGCCACCCACCTCCCAAGCTATGGTCGCTGCATCTCCGCCGGCAGTGGACATCTCTGTCCATCTTGCCCCTTCGCCCCCGGCCGGGTCAGTGGTCGTCATTGATTCCTCTTCTGGCATGACCACTCCTCCTTCCTCTGCCACCATGTCTCCAATCACATCCCTCCCATTGGCAACAATAACATCGCTTGTCCCCCTTTCCACTATACCCGAGGCTATCACACGGCACCTACAGAGTCTTCCCCCTGAGCTCTCGCAGATCCTAATGGACCCCGCTCTCCAGGCAGCCCTCGCCCAAGCCCTCGCAACAGCTCAGCCTTCACAACCGCCAACGGGGCCGCCAGCCATGGAGGCCACAATGCAAATATCAAAAGAGTTGGAGGAGCGAGAGCAGGAAGCCTCAAGGTCTATGGAGGAAGAGGCTGATGAATATCATGAGCACCCCGAGTACGAGCATCGAACCATCGACAAGGTGGTCTATGAGGGAGAAGAGACAGGCTCTTCCGAGAGCGGAGATGAAGAGGATGGCTCGGCTGCCAAGGAGATCATCCAAACATTTGATGAGGACCTCGAGGAGGAATTGGCACAGCAACTAAAGGATGTTGGGGAGGAAGCAGAAAAGTCACCACTTGGTGAAGAGGGGCAACCACCAGAGGAGCAGCCGCAAAAGGATTCATCTGAGGCTGAAACCCATGCTGTAAAGGGCCCCGAGGCCGAGGTAGCTGAAGAGAAGAAAGAAGAAGAGGCAGCAATAGAAGGAGGCCCCGCCTAGCAATTATCCACCAAGCTGCCCGTTAAACACCTCGTGTTTATTCGCGACTCCGACGAAGAGGAGGAAGATGCTACGAAAGAGAAAGAGGAGCCCCAAAAAAAAAAGGAGGCAGAGGTCTTGCCTCTAACCGAAAAGGGTGAGGGCAGCCATGACGCACCCAAAGATAAATCTGCTGTGCCTGATTGGTTGGAGAAGCAACTGGAAAAGACGACTCCTGTCCTGAAAGACCCAAGGGCGAGATTGGAGGCTATCTTGGCTCGATCCCTGAGCACAGCAAAGAAGGAGAAGCAACCCAAGGTTAGATCCAGGATAACAATGGACGCTTCCGGCTCCCGGGCGGCGCAAATTGCAACGCCTATAGTTGGCCAAACCGGGGTGAGCTACAGTGTCTCCACCATTGACTTGGGGACAGCGACTAGGGAACAAAAGGTTGAACATTTGGAAGAGTCGGTGGCCACAGTGGTGCACCTGATCAAGCAGGACAAGGTCACCAAAGACGAACTCAAGGCGCAGGTTGCTGCCCTAACCGACTACATTCAGCAATGGTCCTCAGTGGACGACCTGCCCACCACCTCCACAGTCGCACCGCAGTTGCTCTCCAAGGAACAGATTGACAAGATGGAAAGGAGGAAGAACTTAGAGAAAACAACTGAGGATTGGTTCCAACAGGTCGTGAGCATTGGAAACATGGGAATCGGCATGGCTGTGCGGACAGCCAACAAGTTCTTGGACCTGATCCAATCCCTGGAGGGCACGAAGAGGCTCTGCACTAATTTTCCCGCCATCTACGACTCCACCTTCCCAAAAAATGAAGCCATCCTTCAGATGCCCGAGGACGCATGGGAAGAGAAGCTAGAGCTGAAGAAAGAAAATCATTGGCTGGTGGATGTGTGGCGCAGGGACCTCGACAACCGAAAGGAGAGGTTGGAGCAAATCCTAGGCAGAGTGGATCCAGATATTGAATGGATTAAGGAAATCTGGGCGGAATGCGCCCAATACCTTAAGCTGATGACGGGCTATGATATGCCCACGGTACAAATGGATGCGGAGAAGATCAAGCCATACTTCCAAGAGAAGATGAAGGACGGGACAGCCGGAGAAATCACAACTGAGTTCCTGAGTTTTGTTGCCCGTGCCTTCGACCGATCAGAGCTATTCAGAGATCAGGGCTCGAAGTATGATGAAGATTGGAAGCGGCTGGAAGAAAATGCTAAAAATGGAGCTACCAGGCGTTAAGATGCGAGATCCTCGAGATCGACAAGCTCGAAGCGGTCATCCTCAAGTATATTGAGCACGCAGCTTCTGAGGAACAAGAGGACAGCCCAGCCAAAGAAGAAGACCTCCCTGAGGAGTAGCTACAGCCAAGAAAACAACAATTAGCTACAGGACGAAAGAGCAATAGTGCCATCCACTAGATGACGAAATAGGGAAGGGACAAAAATGTATTTTAAATTGCAAATCTATTTGGGGGTAGGTGAAACCCTATTTTGTAATGAATCTTGGCCACACAATTGTAATGAATCTTAGCCATTCATTTAACTTTTGGAAAACTATAAATAGAGCACTCCCCTCATTTGCAAAAGTGAGAGTTGAGTTGTTGTAAAGGCATGCTGCATAAATTTATAAGAAATATCATTGACGTGGTGTATTTCCTTGATTTCTCTCTTGTCATTTGATTCATTCTCTAATTTCATATGTTTAGCTTAGATCTTATGGCTGTTTAGTTAGCTGTTTTCTTTATTTGGGTAAATCTTAGGAATGCTGTTGGGTGATTGTGAAAATTCCTGCTTTGTTGATGATCCCTTGGTCCATACTTTTTGCTGTTTGCTGAAGGTAGATAGCTGTGCAAAGTTAGCCTGGACTTAATTTGAAGCTGCTCCAAACATTTATCTTTAATTCATGCATGTATGTGGTGGATGAAGGATGAAATATCTGCAGCCTTTAGAAGATAGCACAATTTCCATGATACTGTGAAATCCCTGGTTAAGTGGGATATTGTTTTGAGGAATTGTCCATTGCAGGAACTCCATTGTCACTATTCATTGCTAACTTCAGACTTAGGAACTTTTCCTTCCCTTCGCTCTTTTCCCCCTTTCTTTAGAAACTGAACAATACCAAGGTTCATTGCACATTGCAAAGCCAAATCTAACAACTAGATGGAGTTCAAGACTGCTGTTTGAACCTACAGCCTATGCATATCAACTTACCATCCTAAGGACTCCTTTTCAAAGATCCAACTTCACGCTTTATGTCCACACTTTGTATTTTCCGTAAGGCCGCCTTGTGATTCTAGCAAATCACATCAAACTACTGAGGTATCTAAGCACTGTCATGACTTGACACCCGAGAGACCTTGGGATAGTGTTCTGCAATTCGATTGTGGGAGATTGTCTTTCAAGAGAGGTAGTGCACCTACGCACTGCCTGTGTTGAGAAGTGCATAAAAACACCATCAACAAAAACCATTTCTTGCTGCCCCCTGAATTTTTCTTCTTGTTGAAAGGGCCTTTTGCAAACCTTTGAAGAGTGGGTATAGGGCATGCCAAATGGTCTGAAGAAGCATGGGTTGGATTTTCAGAGGTAGAAAAAGGGTTTACTGGCATTTCTATAGCTTCATTTTCACTGTCAGTATTCTCAGTCTCATGGTCACTGCCACTATTGCTATCGCTGCTCATTTTGGGTGCTTTTTTTTTTGTTGAAAGCCTGAAAATTTGTAAAACTAAATATTAAAATATTAATAATAAATTATTAAAGTTTAAAACTTTAAAACCTTGCATTCTTTGAGCAAAAAATTAAAAAAGCCCTATGGTTACTTTTTAATTTTATGCTCAGAATAATAGAGTCCCTTGCATTCTCTGTTATTCTGAGCATAAAATTAAAAAGTAGCCATAGGGCTTTTTTAATTTTATACTCTGTATAAAATAAGGGTTTTAAAGTAATTTAAAATTTTAAAAATTTCATTTAAAAAAATAAATTAAAAAGAGATTAAAAATTTACAAATTGAAAATTGAAAAAACAAAACAAAATAATTATTTTTTAAACTCAAACTACCTGTTGCAGTTGCAAATGTAGCTGGAGATGGGCGCCGCTCCCAGTATGAGATTGCAAAATGAAAATACAGTATTTATTATTTAAGTTTCAAATGGCCATCTCCTCCTTTCTCAGTTGCCGTTGCTTGCTTTCTCAGTCGTGTGGAAGGAAGGTTGAGGGTTTCCAATGGTCACCGCCTCCCCCAGAGTCTTTCCGTGCCTCAAAAAGCTTTGTCCGTCGCCAGATTTGAGGGTTTAAACTTTCGCCGCTGGTTGCAATGTCCGCAGAAACTCATAAAAATAAAAACGCGATTTGCATAAACTTTTAATATTTGGTGGTTTCCAGACTTTAGCCCAAAGTGATAAAATATTTACATTTGGTGGGCCTCGCGCACAGGAAATGAAGCTTAAAAAAATCATTTTTTAATCTTTTTAAATCGTTTTTTTATGTTTTTTTAACTTAAGCCTACGGGGGATGGCTAGGCGTCCCCAATCCGTATCGGGGACGGGGGAACGTTCCCAGTATGTAGGAAACATTTCCTAGCATTTCCTAAGGGTTTTCAATTTTTGGGGATGGCTGGGGGACGTCCTCTTTGCGTCCCCCCATCCCGGGGACGGGAACAGGGACAGGGGGTTTTGGAGCAGGGGACGCGTCCCCGTGTAACACAGGAATAAACCAGATAAAATAATCAGCGAGCCTGCAATTTGAAAGAGCTCAAATAGTGGATTAGTGAACTTTGAGGACAAAGGACATGGAGCATGAGAATAAAAGGGAGGCTGCATAGAGAATTAGAAGATGTGAGCATATGGTAAGTTTAATAACTGCCATCTATGACTTTGGGGCTTGATAACTGTGTGCATATAGGGCATAATATATTGGAGTGGGTAGCACATTGTTCACAGAGCGTGCTAACTGATTCTTTAGTATAGGTCAATGAGAAATTGGAAGTTGTCATCTATGTTTGCATATCTTTAAAGCAATTATTTGTCATTTCACTTGAAAGTTAAAAATACCTGCCTTTAACCTTATCTTTTTGGATGCTATTTGTTCCTTGACATTTTTCTGTTTCTCTTACTCTGTTCATTTAACTTTCTATTTCTCTTACATGCACCCTTGCAGACTTTAATTCTGTTTTATTAAAAATGGGAGAATTGTTAGTAGACTTAATATCACATGAACACTATCAAGCTACACAACCACTATAATTCCTAAGCCAGAGGCTAGCCACTCTCTGAGCAGTAGTGACAGGGTTTGAACACTCAACCAATATTCTTGTCTTCCAATAACTTACCAATCTGTCTACACCCTGGGGGCTGCTCGCAGAATATAATTGGTGTTATGCTAGTTGGTCTGTTTGAAATGATTGTCAGAATAACACAGACCTAGGTTTATAATCATATAGGTCTGGTAGATAGCAACCAGTTAATTAAAATGTGAACAGTAAAAATATCTGACTATGCCACAAGCCAATTGATCCTAGCAGATCTACTGTGGCCTGCAAGTTTTCAAACATATGAACATTTGAGCCTTCCTGTATATGGTGTTCCATACTAACTATTATTTCATTTAAGTTAAACTTTCCTTGTAGCATATGAAACTTGGTACAATTGTAATCCACTAATTGGAAGGATAGAACTTAAACATAGATTGCTCAAAAGCTTGATGCGTGTCTATATACTACAAAGTTGTCTTTAGGGAGGTTCTGGGAGTCCTGTTTTCCTATTTGCACCTGTGATGATAACATGTAAGACAAAACATTTTTCATTTTTGTGCTTAGATAAGATATTTGCTTCCTAAATTACTCTTCCTGCATTTTCCCTTGTATCATTTTGGCATAAGAAATCAAGTTTCCTGTCATTTTGCATATCCTCTGGCTTTTTAATTTTCGTTCTTGCTATCTCCAAATAAACTTGGTAATTATTGTTGTGAACCATGGTATTGGTGTAATTCAAGTTGCGACTTAATTGCTTTTCAACAGGTTTCTGTTTAATTGCTTTTCAACAGGTTTCTGTGGTTTACTTTATAATCTCATCCAACATTGGCAACTTTGTTTTTTGGTATGTAGATTTTCAATGTTAATATAAAGCCTTTACCTGCTGCTAACAATAAATCCTTTCTAAGTGTTTCATTATTAAACAAAGAGCTTTTATATGTTTTAGGTAATAATACCACATGGGGAGATAGTAACAGTAGAGACATTCCTTGCTTGGAGAGAGCGTTTTGAAGCAGAGCAAGCATTGGAGCGTGCAAAGTATGTATCAAATGATAAGTTGATCTTTACATGATATTTTCAGTCCATGAAGATGGTTAATATGCTTTTGGAATAAACTGTATAAGTTTTTTTTTATGCAAAAATACATACAGATTTTATGTATCACATGATAAGCTGGTCTTTATATGATTTTTCCAGTCCATGAAGATGGTTAGTATGGTTTTGGAATAAACGGTGTAAACATACAAGTTTGTTCAAAAAGCATACTAATGAAGTTGGTTTTCTCTTTTTTTTCATAACATTAGAGGAGAATTTGATGTTGCATATTCCATACTAATTAATAGCATTATGGTTGTTTGGTATAAATTTCATTTTATCTTCAAAATAGCTAGTTTATATGAAGTGTGGGGAGTTACAAAATCAGCAAGCACCCTTGCTGCAACCAAAAGCTAGAGGCACAACATGGAGATACCAAAAGCTAATACTTTGCTGAGCTATTATCTTACATAAAAAACACTTTTAACGGTTTTTCCCAAAAGCTTACCAACCACATTAGTCTTTTCTGTTCTGTCACAACATTAGAGGAAAATTTGATGTTACATACCTACACTAATTGATGGCATTATAGTTGTTTCGTATAAATTTCATTTATCATCAAAATAGCTAGTTTATATGAAGTATGAGAGGTTTACAAAATCAGTAAGCACCCTTGCTGTAACCAACAGCTAGAGGAACAACATGGTAATACCAAAAACTAATACTATGCAGTATGCTGAGCTATTATCTTACCAAGATCCTGATATGTTGGAGCCATTCCAAATTATCTGAGGACAAGATAACATCACCATGGGACTTAGTTGCCGATTCTGGTTTTGGTTCAGCAGTTCACCGATTTTCTTACCCAGGTTTGATTAGCTAAGTATGGCCATACACTAATCTATATATCTTCACAATATAATAATAAAGCCATAATTTGACATGGTTATGTCTGGGACGTGTGTTTTTAGTGTTATTAGTGACTTAGTAGTCACCTTTTAGGGTTTTTTAGGTTAGATTAGGGTTCACTTTTTTGTTTTACATTTTTTTTTAAACTTTAAAAAACTTTTATTTATTTTTTCATATTTTGGCTCTGGGCATGGCTGGGTTTGGCTTGGGTTCTCCTAGGCCATACCTGGACTAGGATCCATCCTTGCGATCAATCCAGTTTGAGTACAGCCTGGTGTCGATGAATGCAAATGTGTAATATGAAAAATATAGCCATAATTTGACTTGGGTATGGCTGGGATGTGTTTTTTTGTTTTGTCAGTTGTAGTGACTTCATAGTCACCTTTTACGGTTATTTTCAGTGTTACCCAGGGATGCCTCCCTGGGCCTAAATCCCCCCGTCCCCGTCCTAGGGACATTCTGGGGACACGGGGACGTCTAGGGGAAGGCAGCAATGTACTTTTTTATTTATTTTGATTTTCATATCATAATTGAAAGTAAAACTATATGGCAGCAATGTAGCCTTTGGGCATTTTGTTATATGTTTATATTTTGTATGTTATTGTTTAATATCACATGCATATTGACAATGAATTCTGAATTCTGAATGCATATTGAGTATTGACAATGAATTTTGAACACAAATGTTATATGCCAAGGTTCTATAATGTATATACGCATGCTTTATCCATGTTTTCATATGAATATTTAAAATTTCCCTATATGTTTTAAGTTTTCCTATATTTTATATAGCCATCCCCTAGCTGTCCCCAAAATTGGCTTAAAAAATCGGGGACATGGAGACGCGTCCCACTGTCCCTTGCCGTCCCCGTCCCGGAAACTTGGGGTAACACTGGTTATTTTAGGTTAGATAAGGGTTTAATTTTTGTTTTTTGCATTTAGAAAAGCTGTTTTTTTCCCACTTTTTGGCATTGTGTATGACTGGGTTTGGCTGGGATTTACCTAGGTATGTCTCCATGCCTGTGGATGTGCCCTGGATGAACCTAGGCCATACCCAGACTGGGATCTGTCCCTGTTATGAACCTGGTCTGGGTACAGCCTGGGCACACATAGAACCTGGTAACACAGCTATTGGATATACAAATTGTGACATTGCTACATAAAAACTATTTGAAGACCTACGATAAGTTGTTTCACATACCTTCACGAAACTTCTGGAAATTCTAGTTTATGATTTATCATTATGATTTTGATTTTTAATGACTGTTGAGTCAAAAACTGCTATTTCCAAAGCTTTGATGCTGACCTTGCATTCACCCTAGGTGAACCAAAACATGAATAGCTGGTGTGCTAAAACCATACTTACCAAAGCTTGTTTGAACTGGTTTTTTAAAATTTAAGATTCATTAGAAAGTCACAAAAAGATTACACAAAAAGAAATGTTTGTGGAAGACACTAGCCACTCTGATCTTCTGAAAATATACCAAAAATCCATGATCTGCTGGCAGGCTTCTGTAGACTAAGATGACCTTTTCTGGATAACCCATGATTTGATATGCTCTACTGTACTATAGAAACTAAAAATGTCCTTTAGTTGACTTTTTCTTCTAGAGTTCGATTTGGTCTGCTCTGGTCAAGAACCAAGTCTCCTACCATCTATTTTCTGCTAAGTTACCGGTTCACTCAGTTTAGACCCAGGGTTCAATGCGGTTCGGTACAAATTCGATATTTGGGTCCAGTTCGGTACAAATACTGGCAGGGTTTGAATTTTTCATTGTGGGTTCGGTCAGGGTTCGAAACCCTGACTGTGGGTTCGAAAATCAGTCTGTGGGTTCGACCAGGGTTCGAAAACCAGACTGTGGGTTCGATTAATGACCTTTGATGAGCTTTTAATATGGTGGTGCAATCAACCATCATTGATAGTAATCCGAGCACGATTTTTAATCACAAGTCACTTCTTTTAGATAGTGCGTGCAACAAAACCAAGGGCCCTATTTTGTTCAAATATAATCTATGTTACTGGTTCTTCATTTTAGCCCCTTGAACCAGCCAAAATATGTGTGGGTTCTGGTTCTGGTTCGGTTCTTCTGTAGGTTCGCTTGGGTTCTCCATTTTTCACTCGGGTTCTCTATGGGGTCCTTCACAGAAGGACCCACAGAGAACCTGGGTGGAAAATGGAGAACCCTGGCCGAACCCAGGGAGAACCCAAAAGGACCCAGGCAAACCCACGTCATCCAGCCTAGAAAAAGGCAAAAACTCAACTTAAAAACATAAAATAAAACCCTAAAAAGTGCCCAAATTGCCTTATATTGAGTGTGCTGATTTAGATGCTACAGTTGCACAACTTACCTTGGCTTCTATAGATGACAATGAGGCAACTGATGCACCTAGTGGGAGTGGCAATCCAATTGATAGTGGTTCAAATGAAATTGAACCAATTGAGGACCACGACCTTGATGCTTTTGATGAAGACGAATTTGAAGAATAGTAATACTGAATTAAATATTGTCTTGATTGTAATTTGAATTTTTAATGTATAATGACATTTTAAGACTTGAGTATTTACTATTTACATTTTTGCAAATTATGAATATGATTATATGAGGTATTACCGTATAGCGTATTTCATTGTTTCAATATTCTATGGCATTATGGCATTATGATTATATGATTATAATTTTGAGCATGCTTATGAGTCTATGGCATTATGTTTATAATTTAATAATATATATATATATATATACATACTCCCGTACCCGAACCGGCAACTTAGAATATAATGCTAATTGGACTCTTTTGCCCGGTTTCTCTTCATAGGTGGAGCATAGCTAGAACTTTAGGTGCCTCTCCAATAATTCTCAAGATATCTAGAAACTTAAGATATCCAAAATAAAGACTAATCTGAGAAAATGGTCAAAAGACTACTCTTCCTCTGCTATGCCGAAGCACTCCCTTTTGCTTAGGCTTGGGCAAAAAGAGAAAACAGAAACTGAGCCCCTTGCTGGTGCTCTCAAACATGAGAGAGATTCTCTCCTCTCTTAGTTGCATGAAAAAGCTCAGCAGGAAGAACACTAGAGACTCAAATCTCATATGACCTAGTTTTGTGAAGGGCATTCTAACACTAAATTCTTTCACCTAAAAGCTCGTTAAAGATATCAAAGGATCAATGATGGCTGATTGTAAACACTTGACATTTTTATGTTTGAACTGTAATTTATATCATGACATTTGAGTATCACTAATATTTTAATATTTGACTATGAAAGTGGTGGTGTATTTTTGCTATGTTATTTGACCATTAATATGGTGGTGTATTTTGAACTTAATTACTGCTGCAAATATGTACATATTTCTGATTTTTATATGTTTTTGTATTAACGAACCCAACCCCCAAAAAATTTTTGCCCAAACTTGTGAACCGGATCCTTGAACCCAAACCCGAACCTGAAACCGAACTGGTAACTTAGATTTTCTGCTCAAAGCTCCACATCAACTCCATCTCCAATCACATAACTAAAACTGCCCATTGAAACTTCAATTACTTAGCTTTTTGCTAGTTACTTGTGATGAATTCAATCTCCCATCTATACCTTCATAATACACAATAGCTGAAGGCGACGAAAGGATGCTTCCCATATCATTATACATCTATATTGATATCTGTTGTGAACATTTTTCTTGATCTTAAGTAATAGTATGCATTGTGATGATGTTGATGTTTTATATAATATCCGGTAGCATTCTATTTACATGGGCATTGACTTGACAAACTGAAAGAGTAAATGGAATTCAATTGCTCAGTTTTAAAGGAAAAGTATGGGGAAAACTCGGAAAATTGAACAATCCTGAAATATTCATAGGAAAAAATTCTCATTGTTATTTCATGCCAGATATACTGTGTAAAAATAGAAACAAATGTAAGACTTTGGGTTGGTTGAAAAAATGGGTTAGGGCTAGGTTTCCATGTTCAGACTTGAAAGATTAAACTTAAAGCCATTTTGCCAGTTCAGGTATGGCAGTTTCTTGATTTTCTTTTACCTGGGTTTGGTACAGCTGGGTACATCTGTACTATCTTTCTATCTATCTGTCTATACACACACACACACACACACCTACCATGTTTTGTATTTAAATTTGTTTTTTTGTGCAAATTATTTCTATTTTATAAATGTGTGTGTGATATTAATACACAGAGACATATAAAATAGCCTTATTTTTGCACAAAAAGTACAAAATTAAATACTGAACATAGTTGAAAATTGATAGTTCAATGTCAAATGTTAAAAGATAAATTAAAATGGTCTATATTAGTGCAATTGTACATGGAAAATTAGTACAAATTAGTATATTGCTCTTCATCTAGAGCATCAACATCACCAGTTGGTTCATCATTCATCAGAATCGCAAGTGCTAGAGCCATTCCTACTAGTTTCACCATGCATGTATACAAAAGATTCAAATACGCCAGTTCTGTTTGCTGCTGTATTTCCCACATAGAGGCCTAAGCATAGCTGCCATTTGAGTATACTGTCAAATCTTTATGTCCTCTGGCAGTGCATATCAAGTGGCATCTTCATTGAATGAATAGTCAAGTCTGGAGCCTAATGTGCAAATTGTAAAAGATCGATTCAAGTGACATGTATAAGACACAAATTCAGAGTTCATGGTGGAAAAATATGTCAGATATTGCTCAGAATTCATATGATCAAAAGTAAAACAGTTTGTGCATAGAAACATAACATTTTACCTCATTAATAACTAGCTTTAGAAGCATAGTTACTAAACAGTGTATTGTATTGCTTAAGTGGGAAAGTAGTTATCAAATGGGTTTAAGATACATAAGATTTTAATTTTTACTTTTGGAATGTGCTTGGAAATTTTTCAACATAATATACTGTTGTGCTTTTCTTCTTATCTTGAATGCCATAGGGAAAGATATCGAAGTCATATTTCTTATGGTCTAATTGATCCTATTATTGTCATCCACAGGTTAATTCCAGATGCTGCTCTTACAGCACCCAAGGAGAAGAAATTAACAGGGCGACAATGGTTTGAAAGTGGCGCTGTGGTAATCTTTTTTCCTTTTAGGTCATGGACTTGACCTATTGAAAACTGTAGAAAATATGATGTGCAGAATCTTTTTTTATTTCCTCAGGTACACCTGCTCTACTCTATTCTTTCCCATTCAATCCAAGTCAAACAGAAAATATGAATGTAGAGTCTGTTAAGGAACCAGGAAAACATAGTGTGAATGCAAATTTCTCAATTGCCAGTCATAATAGTTGCTTCTTGATGCCTGATACCTGAATATTCTCTCTGAGTTCAGTTGACCTTTCTATGCCTAAGTGTGAGATATATGGAGATCCCAAAATGCGTGGCCTCTAGGGCCTGAATACATCTCATTTACCCCCATCAAATGCTTAAAATTGACAATACAGAACTGATACTATGTACTATTAATCTAATAGCAAAAGGAATCTTGGTTTTTCAGTACAATTAATCCCACAGTTTCTTCCTTACAGTGGTATAAGTTCATCACAACAAAGATGTTTCATATAAAAGTTATACGTTGTCACCAAGGGTCTTTTCTAAATATGACAGTCTTAAAAACTAAGCTTAGTGAAGATAAAAAAACTTAATGGTTTTCAAGCAATATTCTATTAAGAGGAACCAACTAAAATAAATTTCTCTTTGAAGGAATCACTCTGCTGGAATGAAATATTTAGTCATGTGGTCTGGAAGATCCAAGGTAAGGTGGCTTGCTATGGTACTTAGCATTTCCTTTAGGGTTCTCATCCAATCTTGCCTCCTTATCACTTCATCATTTGGCTCCCTTGTCTGTCTGAAATTGAGGTTTGCATATTTTTGCGATTCTCATGAAGAAAATATGATTTCCCTACATTGAATAAAATATCTTCTGCAGACAGAGTAGCTGCTATAAGTATGCATTTCTTCTCCCAAAGGTTTACTGGGAATCCAGCATCATTACATGTCCCTTGCACATTACACATCCTTTCCACCCAAACATGGAACCCTGTGGTTTCTGATTGTCATTGATAAAAGAGGTTATTTGCAGTTCCAGTTGTAAGGCTGTCACTCATGGAACCTTCTTTTTCTAATCAGACTTTAGGTGGATCGCAAAATTTTTATCTGCTATTTCTTTGCCTTTGCTATTTACTAAGGCATAATTTTGGTATAGGTACCTAAGGTGAAGGGGTGGGGTAGACCAGAGAAGGTTGGGAAGATGCCAATGCCCAGGTGGTAGTTTACTTAACAACAAGTCAGGAGAGAAGACAATTAAAATGACTAGCCAAGAGGCTCAATAATGTGCACTCTAAGCAGAAACAGCGAAAAGGAAAGACCAAAGAAAAATGAAGGTAAACTGAGAAACCAAATTGCAGTTTAAACTGTAACACCTGGAATTGCCTAGTCTACCTAGGATCCAACCTGACATAAACAAGTATAGGTGGTCGAATCAATGACAGCCCATTCATGCAGCCATGGCCCAGGTTCCCTCAGTTGACCCAAATTTAACAGAGATTTCATAGAATAAACTCAGATTTTTTAGTAAACATTTTATAGGCAAACATTGCTGCTACAGAACAACCACAATATTTTATTTCTACAAACAAATTGCTGAGATAGATTTTGACAGAACACTACAGGCTGCACTACAAGCAGCTACAAATCATACTATATGCAGCTACTAAATTCACTTCAGAAACTACTACAGGCAGCTACAATTCACACAATGTGAAGCTACAAAAACTGCGATGAAAACACCTACAATGAGCTACAGGCAGAATTTACTTCAACCATGCTTTATCCCACTCCCTTTAAGAGCCTCTCTCTGTTCTCATTATTGTGAAACCAGTTTAAAGATTGGAATTCCAACACTTAATTTCTTGTCTCTTCACCTTCAGGCTCACTCTTTGCTTCTCTATGAGGACTCTTTGTTTGCATCTGTTGACTCTTTATATTCCTTCATTTTTTGGGGTTGAAACTATCGTGTTGCCTCTAACTCAGCAGAGGTGAATGTAACAGATGAAACTGTTGTCAGACTCTGTCCCAAATGATGATGCCAGGTGGATCATCTTTTCCTATGAGCATTGTCTTTGCAGATTAAAATAAACCTGCTCTGAAAGTCTGCAACTGCTGTTGTCAGACTGAACCTGAATTCTTTTTGTCCTTATTCTGTCCAGATGGCACTTCAAAGTTTCAAATAATCATGATGGCTGTTGATGATAGTGAAATCCATTAGTGCAAAAGCACTGATGAGAAATGCTCTTGAACCAACTGGTGTCATAGTACAACACCTGCATTTTGTCATTCATGCCCTCTATTTTTCTTTGCATTCTGTTTCTCAGAAATTAAATTCTTTTGCAGTTGTGACTTGTGCTATTTCCTTTTAACTCCAAAACTAACAAATACAAGCACTATCATGCATGGTATGTTGCTTGTGCTCTCAGAGCTCATCAAACCTGGCTGAACACATTTATGCTTATGATAAAAGCATCATCTCCTTAAACCTAAGTCACCAGTCCTAGTACAGGTGCAGGTATGGGTATGGGTATGGCGGTACATAAATTTTTTTTCCTTGGGTACGGATACGGGTTCGGGTTCAGATATATGTATATGTATATACTATATGATATATGTAATAAAAAAGTTAAAATTATATAATATAAAACAGTGATACTCATAATTGCAAATAAACAAAATATCTAAATACCTCATAATTTGCAAAAATGAAAATACTCATAAATTCATATTCAATTATTTGTCAAATGTCAATACACAATGAAAATTACAATCAATATTTAATAATCTTCATATTGCTCTTCATCAAAATATCAAAGTCAACATTTGGTTCAATTTCACTTAAACCCCAAAGAGTGACAATGCTGTTTCCACTAGCCATGTACTGTACAAGCTGCCTCATCTAAAGAGATTTCTGGCAAGTTGTGCAACAATAACGTCTAGGTCAACACACTCAAGAGTTAGATCCCAATTCCTTGTCACCCTCTCATTGTAATCAAGTTTCTTATGTGACGAGATTTTAACAATTAGTGGGGGTCTAGAAGGGGGACCCCAATGGGGTTGAGGAGCAGCAACCCACATGGGGGTTTAGGGGCAACGCCAAACCACACAAACCCAAATTAAGGTTTTTGAAACCACACAAACCTTCACAACTCATGCCATTTTCTCAATTTTATCACTTAAGGGCAAAATCAGGTACGCAAGCACTTTTTTGTTTATAAAAATGTTTTTAAAAAATTAACTTTTTTCTGTTTTTTTTGGGGCAGTCCTTGGGCCCCCTTGGGTTCGCTCAGGTATGCCCAGGGTACCACCCAAGAACTCAGGGTGCCCAGGCAGTACCTTGTGGCGTACCGGTACCGGACTGGGACCTGTTTCAAACCCATACAGGACGGGGGCCGAATCAGCAGTACCTGGTAACAGAGACTTAAACTGTTGTGAATGATCTTCCTGCAGCTCCTGTGTAACTGTTACAAACATCTTTCCATAGAAGTTGTATAGCTGTTGCACATGTTTTCCTGTATCAATCATGTAACTGCTGCAATGTCTTTCCGTACCAGTTGCAGAACTGTTGCAAACATTTTTTCTTAGCAGCTGTAGAAATGTTGCAGGCAGTTTTCAACAGCAACTGGAAGGCTGCTACAAAATGATTTTCTTCAGCAGCAATCACTGCTACAAAACAACTTCGTCCTTCACAAAGCCTGTTTTTGCATGAAATTATTCAGCCTTCCTGGTTGTCACATCCTCAGAAGCTTTCATTAGGGCTCGACACGATCTTTGCTCAAAGAAGCCCCACATATTCTCTACTTGCAAAACAAAACTTATTTATGGGTGATGCAGGATTGCACTTCCCCTCGGATGCTCTTGCATCACAATCTCAACAAGCCAGCCAAAATCAGAAATCTGAAACTCTCCCAGATGACAACAAAATCTAATGCATTCAAGTCACCTCTCTCAGCATTCCTCTTCACTCTCAATAATGATCACCACCTATAACCAGACCGACAGCCAAGGGGCTCAACAAATTAGCACAGTAGGACAAAATAGCTGAAAAGCAAAGATTATGATTCAAGCCAAATAAAGGTACACTGAGAAACCAAAGTGCATTTTAAATTCTGCAATTTGGAGTTGCCCAGTCTACCTAGGATCCAACAGCACCAAGATGGCCAAAATCAGAAGTCTGAAACTCTTTTGGTTCACACCAAAATCTGAACCATACGAGTTGCCTCTCAGCATTCATCTTCATTCTCAATACCAATGAACCACCTATGGTAAGATGACAGCTTGAGCCAAAAATCAGGCAGAAAGGAAATCTATAGACGCTCATGGTCCCCTTCGAAAATTCAATCTCGCTTACACATTTTAGGAGAAAGCGATGGATGAAGAAATGCAAGCATTTTACCTCTTGCAAGAGAAAGAAAGTAAATTACCAAATTGGACCAGCACTAACCAGATCCCACAAGTAAAATAATTGTTCAATTTATATTTCAAACTGATCTTTATAAGATTAATATATTCTAAAGAGGTCTGCTACGATTAGGGTTGAGAATTATCCAAAACCAGTACTGTCTTCAGAGAATATCAAAAAGAGAATACTGATAAGTTCACTCAACATAAACCTGCTCAGCCAGTGCCAAGCCTTCATCCTTATCATAATCACAATCAAAATCTGCCTTATAAGCAGGGGCAGGGAGCAGAGGGATGTTCAACACCTTTTCAATAGTACCCATGCATGCTTATAAATGCTTCAACTGTAATCTGTCCTCCTTCACTTTGCCTCACACCTTGACATGATTAAGCCTTTAATTGTTATCAACTTATCAGGTGCCACCAAGTTGCAGTTTGTGTCAAAGTAGATACAGAAATGGCCATTGCAGATGTCACAGAGAAATCCCTGTCCCTTTCTCTGCCTTGACTGATGTATCATGTAGGTGATTGAGTATCCATGCTACCTGAGACAATGGCATAAAATTAACAGAAGCATAGAGCAAGCAAGCATAAGGAGGCAATCTGAGAAGCAGAAAAGATGCATCAACTCAGTAAAGCAGATAAATAATCCCCACAGAATCCTCCAGGGGATACTTCTCAGCTCTCAAGGGACTCACTTCCAGACCAAGCAAAAACAACAGGAATCACTCATGGAAGCTGAATACTGCCGGAAACATTGATTCAAAAAAGCCACGTGAAGAATTTGGGAAAAAAATCAAAAGCAAAATGTTCAAGACCAATTTTTCTTCTCCCTGCATTGTCTTACACAAACCCACTCGAAAGAATCTCCCCTCAAAGTTCTTATGCAGCCTAGCACACCCACACACCTCTCTCACCCAGAAATCACATGAGACCCCCCAAAACCCTCTCCTCTTAATCTGTCAACCACAACCAAGTGGGACCCAATCGAGAGCAATCAACTCTGTAGAAGTAAAATCACCCTAAAAGACAGGAGTGAAAGAGTTAGAGGAAGAGACACGCTACCCAGTACAAAACTAACCTGCAAAGATTGGGGAACTCGCCTAAAGCTGGCTGAGAAGACTAAGATGATGCAGAGGCAGACCTAGCAGGCAGGTTGACAGCACCGACGATTAGAGATCGAGCTAAAGAGGACAGTAAAAATTGAAGAGGGGGAGGACTTTAATTTTCATGGGTACAAACCAACACAAAAGCTAATAACAATGATGATGGCACAACAATCCAAGCCTGACATTATTCCATTATAGCCCCTTAAGGGGGGTGATATATCTTATACTGTGTTTGCAGAGAGAAGGAAGAACTCAGGATGACATCATACCATGAAAATACATAATTATGATGACAGACAGGAGAGCTGACAATCCCTGGATAAGAATGTTTGAAAATCATTAGGGTAGGGTGGTGTTCTAAGTTTATCAGAGAAATTTTCTGTTTCCCAAAGCCCTAGACTTTTGTTACCTGTCAAATCCACAAGCTTGCTTGTATTAGGCTTCATATGTGCAAAAGAGATAAGAGTCACAATTAGAGGTTTGCCACTTAGCTTCATCAATAATAGATTGCAGCTTCGAAGCCTTACTTCATCACCTTGCATTACATTGATGATGATCTCAGAATTTCTTCCAACTAAAGATTTTTCCACCCTCTGTAGCTATTTGTAATCCTTTGAGTATGGCCACAGCCTCACCCTAGTTTTTAGTCTCCTTTCACATGTCAAGGGCAAATATCAGAATTGGCGGACTCTTAGGATCACTGAAGACAGTCCCATCACCAGTTGGCCTGAGTTGTTCTTACCACCACGATAAAAAATTGAAATTTATGCAACCTGCCCAAGCAACTCTTAATGCATTATCGAGTGAGACTATTTGCTAAGTTTTTATCTATAGAGATTTCTTTCTTCGGTAAAATAAATTTTTTTAATATCCTATCTTTTGTGCTCTTATTATCTTTTCCGTATGCCTTTATATTTTTTGTTAAATTTGATTTGGAATTGCATGCCTTTTGTTGAGCTATGCAGAAGGGCAGCAAAACAACTGTTGAAGAATCAGAAGATGAGGAAGAGGAGGATATTGATTTTGACGAAGACTTTGAAGGTACTATTCTAACATTTAATGTTGCCACTGATATCAAAACAACATGAATTTGCTGTCTGACAAGTTGCAAAATCAGGTCTAATGGAAGTTTAGATGAGCAATGTGTGTTCTTGTGTTATAAGAGTTGAGGTTTTTGTTATTTGAGCATCTTGTTTTTGGGCACTTGGTTCTTCTTTTCATGTGTTGTTTCCATTTTTTATAATACCTATTCTTTCATTGTTCTCTTGCACTATTCAAATCTAGAGATCAACCATAGTTGTCATAATTTTTAGTTTTCAATTCATTTTTTGCTTTCAAGCGTCAAATATTTTTCCAGTCTATTGATACTCAGACACTGCATGAAAATTATGTGCACATCAAAAATGGACAAAGCATTATAATAAAATCCACTTAGGAAAGGACTTGGCGTTTGTTAAAATTAGATAAACATTGACCTTAATTAAGCAGCATAACTAAGAAACAAATAACGTTACCAAGCTTTGTGGGTTTGTGTGCTGATTTCCCAAGATTTAGAATTTGAGTTTTTGACAATAAAGTATTTCCTATGTGGAAATATTGTATTTTCAAATACTTCAATCCATATGTCAGTGGAAGAAAAGAACACTTCTTAAACAGAGAGGATGCTATTGGTGAGATCTTGGTGAAAGAAAAGAACAGGAGATGCCTTGCTGAAACCATGCTACCAAAGGCCCAGCAAGGCGCCAGAAAAAGGCATTAAATGGCCTATTCCAGCCCTCTTCATCACAGTAATCTGGCACCTCAATAGAGATACTATTTCAAAGGATAGCCCTCTTGGTAATTAATCCCGAGGGAATCAGCCCCTCTTCCTTGAAAAGGCTTTTCAACAGCCATAAAGGGAAGAAATATGCATGCCGGCAACCCTTATAACCGAACTCTATCTAACATATCTCTGAAGTACTATATTGTCAAATTGGCAGGAAATCATGCCGATTCCGGTTACAAAACATCCTGGCATCAGATTCAGACTCGAACCTTCTATGGATTTGACCAGGTTTCATCATTTTTGTGGTTGAAACGCTTCCATCAAACAGCTCCCGAACCCACACAAATCTGACAGTGACGCGGTGCTTTTAGAATGACTCCATCACAATTGTAGGCGTCGGCATTAATTTCATCGTGTTCTTTTTTGCTTATTAATTGTGGAAAACCCTGAACGTTTTTCTGCCATGCTGATTTCAGCTGTTTTATGCAGTCTATCTGGTAGGCAGTGTATATAGCTGATTATTAATATAGGTTGTTTTATGCTGATTGATTATATGGGTGATTTAAAGGTACAATATTCTACGGATTATCATAGGGTAGGCAGTTTTTTTTTTGGTTTAAATTTTTTTTTGTGATATAATTTATCCTTCATCTTAGGGCAAGCAGGTTTATTTTTGGGCTATAAAAAAGGGAAGCAGATTTATTTATGCGTTATAAAAAATTATATATTAGTTTGAGGATTTTTTTATTAAGAGTAAACACATTTATTAATATTTAGAATATTGTAAACTATTATTAATATTTAATATATATAAATTAAATTTAAATAATAATATTTTAAATTTTAAATTTTATATAATATATTTAAATAAAAAATGAAAATCTGTATTTGTATTATTCAAATTTAATTACATTTTTTCTTCCGAATTTGAATAGTTGACAAATTTGTTCTGAATTATCTTTCTGCCGAACTCAAAATGAACTTTGATCTTGTGACATGGTCAACTTCCAAATTTTCCATAGAAAATGATAGATATTAATGTTTAAACCATAGTTGGCCGATTTGCCAGAAAACTTGCTAGTTTTTTTAAAAGCGAAGTTTTTTGAGTTTAACTCATGAGTTTTTTCGGATGAGTGTTTTCCGAGTTTTTTCGAAAAACTTCGCGAGTTTTTGCTGAGTTTTCTAAAACTCACGAGTTTTTTGAGTTTTCAAAAACTTCATTATGCAAACTATTAAAAGCGTCTTTTTATGTTTATTAAGCAATTTTTAAGTTCCACGAGTTTTTAGGAGTTTTTGGGATTTAAAACTCTCCAATTTTTCCCTTGGCGGATATTTTGTTGGCGAGTTTTCCAACTATGGTTTAAACTATCAATATTACTTTCCATATCTATAATTACTAGATATTAATAATTTAATAGTTATCAATAATATTTAAATTTTCAATATCTGTAGTATTTAATAACTTTTTGGAATATAGTTGAAAAGAACAGATAATAATATAATATTTTGGAATATACTACCTAGAGACATCATTGAAAAAAATGGCGAAGCAAGCTGGCATCCAAAATCCGCATTCTACTAACCCTCACATGAATGGTAGGGCATACAATTTGGAGACTAAATGCAGTGATGAGCATTGGAAAATTGATCTAACTACGGAATAGGCTATGGACTCAGCTATGCTGTCAGAGATTGTTCTCATTGGAAGATTCATTAGGCCAAAAAAACACGAAATGAAATAGAATCATGGGTGAATGAAAAATGGTGACATGGTTTTATTGTAAAATTCCTTCTGAAAGGATTCTTCATGGCAATATTTATGAATAATGGACCCTAGCATCTTGACCATACCACACTATATAGTCCTACAAGTTACTCCTTGAACGACTCATCCATTTGGATAATGCTTTACAATTTTACAATTTGCCATTAGAATTTTGGTCTGAAGACCGCCTCAAAAAAATTGGAAACCCTTTTGGTACGGTGGAAGATATAGATACAGAAATATTAGAAAATAATTCCTACATATATGCCAGAATTAAGTTGGCAGCCATATGCACGATCCTGAAAGAAATCATCCTAGCCACGGCTGAGGGGGATTGGTCACAACAAGGAGAGGTTGAAGAGATGAAATTCTTTTGTTTGGAAAGCAATAGAAGATATCATTCAACAAAGCTCTGCATATGCCACCCTTCTACTTCCACGAGGCATTGGGTCTCTTCGTCATCTTGAAGAAAACATAAAGGAAGATCCATAAAATGATAGTCATATACTCTGGCAGAGGAGACCAACCAAATCCAATTAGGGATTCAACAATGCTTTCGAATCATGAAAAAGACTTAATCTAAGGCCCGTAAGAATCCCAATACCTATGCAAATGATAACTTGATGCCTTCTCTCTCACCGACAATGGAGGTTGCAAAGCCCACACCATCCAAACATGGAGAGAAGTAGGTAACTTGGACTAGTATGATGGAGAGTCTATGAAAGGCGATGATATTGGATTTTGGAGGCCCACTTTATCAACTAGTCTGCATCCAAAATTCTAAAACCTAATATGAAATCAAGGAAGAAAAGGGGTAGGAAAACCAACAAACAAAGAAGGGAAGACAAAGTGGGCTCGAATGGCCAAATTTCAATCAACAAATATTTACCGAATACTAAGGGAGGAAGCCCCTCCTTTTGGGCGCCATGAAGATTGCCACTTGGAAAGTTAAATGCCCCTAACAAGTGGCTCTTAATCAAGCACCAACTGCAAGCTTTAAATGAAGATATATTATCACTATAGGAAACTAAGCTGAATTTGGAAGATGCCAAAAGCTTTCTCTCTCATTGTAATGGCTGGAATGTTTTTTCATTCAATCAAATGGGGTCTCGGGTGGGATTGGCATGTTATGGACTCCTTTCAAGCTTCAATGGATGTCATTCAAGAGTTTCCCAACTAGATGGCTACGAAGTTGCAGTGCTTGTAAATATTTCCTTCCACCTATTCGACATTTACGAGCCTATCAAAATTGAAGATAAAGCAAAGGTATGGTCTCCAATCACAAACTCTATCACTTATACCAATTTAGAATTTGTTATTTGGGAGGTTATTTTAATACAATCCTATCATAATCAAAAAAATGTGGAGGCTTATCACGAATTAGTCAAGTTCAGAAAAAATTTCAAGAATTTGTGGGAAATAACAAACTCCTAGACTCCACCCCGAAGAATGGGGAGTACATTTGGACCAATCGATGCATGGGATTCACAAACAACCTGTTTTACACGGGACCTGTCCTCTGCCCCAAAAGCCACTGTCCCCGTCCCCAGTCATCCCCGAGACGGGGGGATGCAAAGGGGATGGTCCCCTGCCATCCCCGAATCAAGCAAATTTGAAGGAAACGGCAGGAAACGTTTCCAGTTGATTGGGGATGGTTTCTCGTCCTCAGTACGGATTGGGGACATTGGAAACGTCCCTCATCGTACCGGGGACGGCCAATCGTCCCTTGCGGACTGGGAGCTTTATGAAGGTTGAAAACATTAAAAAAATTGATTTA